>JAKFHU010001569.1:0-1200000 GCA_023783475.1 Daubentonia madagascariensis | reverse complement strand
AGCCATACACAATATTATAAATGGCATTATTTGCCGGCCCCTTTGTGCGCGGGGCTGTGAATCGGTGCTGCTAAATCACCCGATTAAACCGTGCCTCCTCCCACACATTCCCAGTTTATGGAGTCATTTCAGCGCAATCCAATTAGGCATCTTGTCCACCTGACCGTCTGTTGATTACAGATCTATTTGCTCTTATTTTTCCCGGGGGAAGGGAGGAGATTTTGGAGCAAGAATGGTACAACGAGGCTCGAATGCCCTTTTGTGCGCAGTTGCAGGAGCCTGGCCATTTTACCTTCCCACCCAGCCCCGCAGGGCACATTGAACGGAGCCCTGTAACGCCTGTGCCGACGTTTCAGCCGCTGTGCGGACCCAGCCCGTGTGCTCAGAGTGGTCGGCGCCACCATCTACAGGAGCTCACGTAGGAAACTGAACAGCATCCAACAGCTTCCCATTCTCCCCGGGAAAGAGGCAGGACACAAGCAAATTAAATACATTAACACATAGGAGGGAAGAGCAGAGTGATTGGTAATATCTTTTTCAGAGAAGGGACGTGACAACTCCATCCAAGCCAGCAGACGCAGGATTGCTGGATTTGGTCTCCACACATCTCTAAAATCATGCTCTGTGAACATCGCTATGACAGTGAAAAACAAGATTTTTCCCCCTGTAAAATTAAATGTCACTCTTGATAGCATAATATCTGAAACATCATCTTCCCAAGTCCACACCAATACTTTACACAGAAAATTAAACTCTCTCTGTTTATTGAGTGGATAATGTAGCCTTCAAATGTGTGAGAACCCCTGCTAGGTGAGAAATTAAAAAAGCTGCACTATAAAGTCTAATGGTATGTATGAAATACAAAAAAAAAAGGTAACTTAATTGGCAATCAGAAGAAATCATAAAACTAATCATGCAATTAATGTCTTCAAAAGCAAGCATATGAGGTGTGTATAATTACAAGGAAACAATGCAATAGTGGTTTCCAGCATTAATGAATTAACCGTCACAAGGGGCCAATGTGTGGGTTTCATAGGCTGGTCTCATTTCCCGCACACTGTGTCCTGGCCTTGTGTAGTCCCCTTTCCCCCAGCTGGAGCTCCCGCAAGGGAGCCGCCTCTGGGTTTCGTCTTCCTAAGAACCCACCTTCCCTTGCCGCTGGGTATCCCAGGCTCCGGCGCAGCCCGGCAGCCCGGCATGTGGAAACAGGAAGGCCTGGAGGCGCCCTGAGCACAGGTTTGCCAACATTAGTGAACGCGCATTGACGTACATTGGTATCTTTTTGTTCCTTTCCTAAATGCTACACAACTTAACAATAAATACAGTTCATCATTTTGTACACATAGTTTAAAAAGAAATCTCTGCTCAGGTGCTGATTATCCACGGACTGAGGTTTAATGTGTAGGATGTTACCTTGTTGGGGAAGGGGGGTGGCTACGTCTTCCCAGAAAACTGCATTATGTCTCCACATTCGGGATTTTCTGGACGTGACGTCATTACCAGTCACCCTGTTAAAGGCACGGTGAACTCTTCCACGGAGGGGAACGTTGTGGAGGAGAGAATGCAGCCGTCCCGCACGGGGCAGGTGCTGACTCAGGTCTCGGCAGGAAGAACAGGAGGACTTGGCCACGGCACGTGGTCAGACAACCACACAGCCCCCAGAGGACACGCACCCACCCTCTGCAGAAGTGCCCAGGTCCCTGGCCCCAGCCTGCCCCATCCATGTGGCTCTTTGCTGGGCCCCCAGTGTCTGCGGAAGCCCCCAACCGAAGGGGTGGTGATGGCTGGTGGGAGGCGGAGGACGCTGGGCAGTAGTAACTCGTGAGCTCAAGTTCCAGGGAGAAGCGAGACCTGGGGCAGAAGAATGGCGCGTGCAAAGGCCCGGCGGAAACAGCTGGGGGAGCGAGTGTGGGGGAGGGGGTGGGCCCACCAGGGGGACGGGGCGAGGTGAAGGGCGCGGTGTCCCAGAGCAGTTCTTAAGAAAGAGTACTGTCTGCTCCACAGCACAGGGCAGGTGAAGCAGCCATGCGTTTAGAAATGAATAAAATGTTATTTTTTAAATTAATAGTCAGGAGAGGGTTGTTTGCTTTTCAAGCTGACAACGTGCACGTCACCCACTGCTCGGCAGCGAGTTCTGGCTGCTGACCCAGGTCCACGGCTCTGCGGGGGTGAGCTGGGCATTGCTAGAGTCTGACCACAAAACAGCAGGACACATGCACGCGCCTTGGTATATTCTGTGTACCACGGAATCCTAGGAAGGGAGCGGGACATGTGTCTGTGCACCCTTTGCTTCATTACTACTGTTTTTTGTGTGGGTTTTTATTCTGGTCTGGTGGGCAGTCCTATTGAGGACAGGGGACACGGAAAGGCGGAGGACGGGGACAGTTTTCTTTGCTGTTTTTCAAATGGACTAGTTTATATCTAGACAAAGGTACACAGATTAATGTAATGAATATAAAAGTACCCTCGGCCAGCCGTAAGAAAAACACCAGGCAGAAACCTCACGGCCGGCTGGTGGCTCCGTGACAGTGTCCCACTCTCCTTGCACCACCGTGAGGAGACACACGGGATGGGCTGCTCTCACACGCGACCTTCGGTATCTCCGTGTTGACAGGGGCAGCTCTAATCCACCCATGTTCACTGCTGCGTGGGACCAAGCACAGGAGCGGCAGCTGGGGAGGACCCGCCACGCAGCCGGAGAGCCCGCCGGCGGGCGAGCAGCAAACGGGCCACGGCGGCAGAACCGAGGCCCCAGACGAGGCCGCGGTGCTCTTGGAGACCAGAAGGCGGCTGCAGTGACATGCAGGTCAACAGGAAAAGCAAGGACCATTGCACGTGGGGTCTGTGTGGGGAGGAAGGGAAGATAAAACTGACCCCAGATTTCCATGATACATAAAAATTAATCATGGGCAGATTAAAGCCTAAGTATGAAAAAAACTGCAAAAGTTTCAAAGAAAATACCTGAATATCTCTCTGAACACAGGGTAGAAAAGTATTTCCTCAAATCCTTTCCTCAAAAAACACAAACTACAATGGAAAGATTGATAAAATTTGATTGAATTAAGTGGAGCAGCTTCTATGCCTCAAAACCACTATCAAAGAGCAGGGGGAGGCGGGCGTAAGCCCCACACCAGGGAGTGGCGTTTGCAGTGCTGCTGCCAGAACCGGGGTCTGTCCCCTGTCCCTTGACGTGATGCAGAGACCGAGAAGATGGAGCACGACTTTAAGACAAAGCAGGAGGTTGGAGTCACAGAAACGAGTCTCCCCAAACTTGCCAGGGTGTGACTGAAGTTTGCATCCTGGGAAATTAAAGAGGTAAAAAACTGACTTTGAAGGCCAAGACCCCTCAATTCCACTAACGTGAGAATAGCCCGTTTGTCCTTCAGAGCAGTGTTGGAGAACTAACCAGATGTCCCCTGTGTCAGGACATCTGCCAGAACCGATGCGCTGAAACCACAAAGCCGTTTACCGCCAGTCGAGAACCCGCTTCAGCCTCCTCCTGGTGATATTCCGAGCGGCGTGGGGCTTTTCCACCATGCGGAAGCCAGGACAGAGGGGTGAGGGCCCACCTGTCAGTCACCTAAACATGTGAGTGCCACCCCGGGGTCAGCATTTTCTGATCCATCACGGTGACACTGGAGGTCACCCCGCTGCACATGGGCGTGGGTGTTTACAAAGCACTTCCACTATTTCACAGGATTTGTGCCACCACCTTGGGAGACAAAACACTCCTGGTTTTACAGGTGGGAAAATCAGAGCTCGTCAGCCGTGAGTGCAGCCTCCAAGCACACAGAGAGGTTGTGAACTTTCTCAGGATCCCACTACGTCCTGGTGGGCCAAGGCCGAAGCAAGTGAGGGTTTTCTCGCCTGAAAGTTACCGTCTCCGAGGAGTCACCCCCACACGCATCTCCCGGAGAGTTGTCCACACCCGGTTAACCACGGCCGACATGGACTCAGCCTGCAGCGCCCGGCACCCCTTTGGTGCTCAGACCTGGTGAAGCCTACGCAGGTGCCGTCTTGTGCCCCCGACTCACTGCCACACTCTGGCGGGAGCGCGGGCCTGCAGTGTGGACACGCATCATGCTCCCTGGCTGCCCCAGTGTCACGACAGGGCTCTGGTCCCAGCAAGCTCCGACCTGACTGTGGCTTTCTGGGGTGATGTCGGTGGAGCCTGGCTGGCTTCCAGAATCCAGCACTTCACGCCCAGCTTCACATCCACAGCGGCCACCAGCCCGACACCACAGGCCTGCACTCCCTCCCGAGTGTGGCAGTGAGTCGGGGGCATGTGCATAGGCTGCACCAGGTCTGGGCACCGAAGAAGTGCCGGGCGCTGCAGGCTGAGTCCATGTCGGCCGTGGTTAACCGGGTGTGGACAACTCTCCGGGAGATGTGTGTGGGGGTGACTCCTCGGAGATGGTAACTTTCAGGTGAGAAGACCCTCACTCGCTTCGGCCCTGGCTCACCAGGACGTAGTCTTTGGGATGCCAGAGGTGATTTTTTGGGTTCTATTCAGACAAGGTCAAATCTAACGAGGTGAGAGGACCTCACACCCCTCTGTGGAGGCAGAAGGCTGGACCCGAGTGGCACTTTTCTCCCCCAGGCTGGGCTGGGGGGCAAGTGTGAGGCCAGGAGGCTGCACTCGCGTTGGAGGTGCAGGAGTCAAGACCCAAAGGGTCTGTATCTGCTCAGGGTCACAGCTGAGTAGCAACAAAGGTCAGATATCGCCGAGCAGAAGGCCGTCCGCCAGGGTCCTGTGCCAGACGGTTCCCACTTTCCCAGTGACGCCCTCGCCTCTGGGGCTTGCCTCTCAGAACAAGCAGCCCAGACTAACCCTGATTCTGGCACAGACAAGACGCGGGGTTCAGCACCCAGTTCAGCCGCACACAACAGAAAGCCTCTAATGATGTCGGTTTGCACACACGAGGGTTTACTCTTCCCTCACATGAACCCATCTGGGGAGGGCAGTTAGTCCTGTCCTGCACCGCGCCCCGCTCTCGGCTGTGGCCGCACGCGCACCCGGTGGCCTGGGACGTCTGCGGGCCGTGGCCTCTGACCTGCATCCCAGTGGCCGCCCACCGCCCAGAAGCCTTTCTGCTCAGATGCGCCATCCACTCAGGCTGCATCTAAGCACAGGGGACGCGGAAATGTGTTCTTTTAGCTAAAATCAGGGTTCTATCAGCAGCGCTCCGGGGCCTGCAGCCCAGCGTCCCTGTGCTCCTGACTCACATGCTGCTTCCAGACCTCTCCTGTCCCTTTCTGCCTAATAAATATCTGTGTAATTACCAACCCCTGGAAAGGTTCTTTAACGAGGGTGCGTTTTATCGCTCCCTTAATGAGGCTGTTTGGTTTCCCGCCTCCTACGGGGTGGTAGTTAATGCTTAATAGGCACATGTACTATTTAAATAATAAAAGGAATATCAGCTGAGAATCTAAATTATCCCTTAACTTCTAAAAATAATCATAACATGCATCTGAAAATTCACACAAATATGGCTCATGAATAAAAATGTGCTTTCTTTTTTTAAATACAAACATATCCTGACAGAAAGCCCCTGAAACCCACCCTATGGATGTGCCTCCCTCTGATTTCCTGGCTGTGCAGTAGCAGTTGTGCCATGGGCGAGTTCCCCAGTCGTGGAATTTGCTGCCATCAGGTCTCCCTTATTTTTGTCAAGGAGGGTAGACTGTCCAGGGTGGGTCCAGGTAGATCATTTACGTCCTGAGGCGGGGCCTGGTGGGCTGCTGCAGATGCCACAGGCTCCCGTTAAGGGGCACCTTTTGTCCAGGTCTTGCAGCCACGGCCGCTGCTCTGCAAATTGGGACTAGTGTCGGATGCCCAGAGTGGCTCCCAGCAAGCTGCCTTCGGGGTTTTCTCTCTTCCGTTTTGGTCTTAAACCACAACAAAACCCAGCCAGCAACCAGCAGCATGGACGCAAAGAAGAACCCCTCCCATGAAAATGTTCTTCCTTTTCAGCTTCTCTGCATATGGGATCTCGTGTACAAGTGGAGGGAGACACTCACGGTGCAGACTTCCTTTTCTGTTTGTCTTTGGCACAAAAAACCTCAGTGGTCCTGTGTGCTGCCACCACGTGTGTTATGCCTCCCCACGCACCTCCCTGCAGGTAACACCCGTGTTCCTGGGAGATTGATGGGCGGATGTGTTACTCAGAATTCTGTTTTAAATATGCTGCACAGCTACCTAAAAAAAAGAAAAACCCTCTGTGCTGTATTTTTTGTGTTGAAAACTAGACCTTCATGCTGTCAGACTTTAGGGTCAATATGCTAAAAATGTCTCAGGGTCACAGCCAATAGAACCAAGGAAAGTTGTATTTTTAATGGGAATTATTTTGTTAAAGTTCTGAAATGTTAGTAAACTCTGCTCAATTATGTAAGCTTTCACCTGAAGGCACCAATATTAAACAATACAGGTAATTTGTATATCTCTGTTGAAAACAATTGTGAAAACAAGTGTTAAGCAATCATGACTAAAAAAAGGTTGAGGTACACTTACACTGAGATAATTTTATTAACAAAATTCAGAAGACTAGGCCAAAAATGGAGACACAGACGTCTTCATCTAAAGAAAGCCTCCCTACTCCATGATCATTTTTCAATTAAAAGCTTAAATGGGTTGATCTTAAAAACACATTCAGTGAGGAAAGGGTGTGTGTTAAAAAAAAAGTTTACATTTTTCAGACAGTTTTCTCCTGTTTCCTTAAGACACATTAGCGACACGGATGTCCCTCAGTGATGCTGAAGACCTGCCCATCACGCCCATCTGAGATGGGACTTGGTGGTCCCTGCCATCAGCAGCTCTGCAAGGTGTGCACCTTCCATGCCCATAGTCCCTTTCGCTTGTCCACTGCAATGGTGTGGACAGGGAGGGTGGCTGGTCCCTGGGCCCCCCAGGTCCTCAGGCGGAGGGGGGTGTTTGCATCTTTCCCGAATTCACAAAGACTTGCTGCCCTGCTACTAGTGCATGAGAAGCAACTAACTCGCAAATAACAACATCAAAATCACCCCTAATTAGCTTCTGGGGTGGGGAGCCGCTCTCTTCCTTGCTATTCTGAGAGTGATTTATTCATGAGCAGCGGCAGGAAGATGCAGGCTCAGATTGGTGCAATTATCAGCAAGCGGAGTGGGGCGTGAGGGCGGGGGCTTCAGGGCCTTCTCAGCAGCCAGGCCCCTGCAGAGGCACCGGAGCCCCAGACCCTCCAGCCAGAGAAAACGCTGCTATTCAAGAGGAACTCGGGTAAATCCTGGAGAAGGGCGCTTGCTGTTGTCTGGCCTCCGCTCTGCCCCCAGATGCCTCCTTCACAATATTCTTTGTGCCTGACCTTTGTCCAAATGCTGAAGTGGGAAATCCTTGCAATCAAGGACTGCAGTGGGAGGGGCGGGCCCCTCACAGCCGCACAGCCTCTGGACGCTCTGGAGCAGAAGCAGGGCCTGGAAGAGCAGAAAGGACAGGAAACGAACTCTCCTCGGAAATTTTCCAGGACTAAACCGGTGTTTCAGCCACCATAACTGGGCGACATGTGCAGAGTTCTCCATCTGGCTGCTGGGAGGGAAAAGCAGCGTCTGGGGGGCACTTCCCCTTGTTTGGGCTGAGTTGAGTCCACTCCTCAGCCCCAGTGCCTGTGAGTGTGACCTTATTTGGAAATAGAGGTTTTGTAGCTATAGCAAGTTAAGATGGGGTGGTCAGGCTGGGCCCTAACTGGGTAGAACTGGTGTCCTTACAAGAAGGGGGAATCTGGGTGCAGGCAGACTACGGCTCAGCCATAACCATCCCTGCCCACACTGTGACCTTGGACATCCAGCCTCCAAGCGTGAGATGGTAAATCCCTGCTGGTAGGCTGCCCATGCCACACAGCCCTGGGACACTGATGTCACCTGGCAATGCTCACTGTCTACCTGGCAGGGCCTGAATTTGGTGCTGCATGTGGTAAGAGGGTGTCAAACCACCAGAACATCTGGAGAAGCCACCGGGCTGGCACTGGGGGCCTGGGTGCGGCTGTGGTGCCTTCCCACCCACTCTCAGCTCTGGGAGGACCTTCGGCACCCACCTCTCTCCAGCTGTGCAGCCTGCACATCCACACCTCTTAGCTCCTTATGGGGTCCAAAGAGACATAAAGACAAACAAAAAAAATCTCAACCCTCAACAAACCATAAATCATCTGACTCCATTTTTAAATGTTCCTTATCTGTAACTTTTGAGCACCTGCCAATATTTATTGATTTATTGATAACATATCCATCTACTATACCGATAGCTGTATACATTGTAGAACACACACAAAGTAACTTTTAAAGGATGAGGAAAAGATGAAATAAACAACATTTAAAAAATAACTCCCTATATTATTTAATCATTTTGCTCTTTCTAAAAATACCTTAATAATAATTATTTTAGTGATAGCCACATGATTGCATATGCTTCATTATTTTTGCTAATATTGAGTTTGTATTTTGTACTATAGATACTTGAAAATCTGACTATAAGTCCAGTATTATTTAAATTTTTTTAAATGGCCCTTGTAGCTAAAAAATTACTTTACAAGGTAGATTTGAAAGGAGAGGTTAACTGTGCTTATTAAATTATGGTATTTATTTCTCAGTCCTATCCACCTGATAAGCAAAGGTTTTCTTTCTTCTTGCCTGAGGTCCATTAATTATTTTGTAAAAGCAACTGGAATGTCTTACATTTTTATTATAATTTTAATATATATTCAACTCACTGAAACATTTCATTTGGAAAGACATTAAGCAGGTTAGAAAATTCTATTTCTAAGCTTTTTACCAATATATTATAATAATGACAGATTTTATAGGGGACACAAATTGTTGTCTGTAAACGTATCACATAGCAATGGAAATATTTCCAAATGTTCATTTTCAAAATGTTCCACAGCTGGGTGTTTTTTGCCTTTGTTTTTTAAGCAGACACCTTCTCACATATTGCTAACTACAATGTCTCTTTTACACTGAAGGTTTATTTTACTTGAAAATATTTGCAGGGACATCCCAGCCCCAGCCACAGGCCAACACCTCTGAAACACCGGCCCACACGCACTTCAGCCGCATATACCTTCCCCTCTTTGAGTATTTTTGCCACAGATAACCCGCAAACATCTGTATGGCACATAATTTTCCTGATTGATCCCGAACGATAGTTCAAATATCTTGTTTTTATAAAATGTATAAAATTAAAAAATATATTAAATGTATAAAATTAACTTCTTACATATTGAGCTTCAAGATTTTGCTGTGCTGGAGCGACCCACGGGATGAATTTCGTATGTGGTGCTGGTGCTGCAACCTTGCCTGTAATCTTTTTCAGTATTTTTTTCAGTCAAAGCAGTTATTTCATCCATGATTATTCTAATTTTTAAAACATTTTTATTTTTGTCTATAGAGTATTGCTTAGCAACTATTATAAATAGAAAAAGGTTTGAAACATTTGTACATTCATCCAACTGTGCAGCCAACCTCCACAATTCATAATTTGTTCTAGAAATTGTTTCTTCCAGTTTTTAGCAATATGTTCTGTTTATCTTCCAAGTGTTTGCTGACAAGGGAGGAGGCTGCGTTTGCAGAGCTCAGCGCTGTCAGCTCCTGGCGCGCCCGTCAGGAGTCGGAGGCGGTCCGCGAGGAAATGCCCGTCCGCACTGCAGGTGAAGCTCAGCCCAACAGTCCTCTGGTGCCAGGGAGGACAGAGAGAGGAAGAAGGACGCCGAGGGAGGTGGAGACCCCTGGCAAGACGTGCTCACAGCCAAGCTGCACAGGCGGCCGGGGTGGGGAATGGCGGGGTCAATTCCACTGCTCCCCCACAAAGGAGAGGCCACATTGAGCCTCGAGGTCAGCTGTTTGCACACACGGGGCCGGGAGCATTCCCTGGCAACAGGGAAGCAGGTCTAGACGCCCTCCTCAAGGACAGGAGGGTGGGGGGCTTGGGGCAGGCCCTGTGCCTCTCACCCTGCTGAGCGTCCTCCTCTCTGAGCAGCAGATTCAGCCCTTGCAGAAGGAACCCTGCCTTGGGTTCAGAGACACCTGCCCCGAAGTGTTGGGCCTGTTTGTTCCTGCCCACCTGGGTGGGGTTCCTCTTCCCAAGGAGTCAGCAGCTCATGTACAGATCACACCTTCTTCTGTGTCATCTTCCCAGCCTCAATTCCCTCATCTTGGATGACAATCAGATCCATCTCTGAGGTCCAGGTCCCAAGCAGTAAAGAAGCTAATGGGCAGGGCTCCTGGAGCCTTCCCCAGCCACGCTGGGTGCCTCACAGGTGACAGCTGTCACACTCACATCTGCTGACAGACGTCTTGGCCAAGCAGAAGAAGATGCTCACTTTCACCACTTCTAGAAAGTATTGGAAGTCCTAGCCAGAGCAATCAGGCAAGAGAAAGAAAGAAAGGGTATCCAAATCAGGAAAGAGAAGGTCAAACTATCCCTGTTTGCCAACAATATGATCTTATACCTAGAAAACTCTAAAAACTCTACCAAAAGACTCCTAGAATTGATAAATAAATTCAGTAAAGTTTCAAGTTACAAAATTAATGTACATAAATAAATAGCATTTCTATATATTAATAATAGTCAAACTGAGAGTCAAATCAAGAACTCAATACCATTTACAGTAGCTATAAAGAAAATAGAATACCTAGGAATATACTTAGCCAAGGAGGTGAAAGATCTCTACAAGGAGAACTATGAAACACTGAGGAAAGAAATCAGAGATGACACAAACAAATGGAAAAACATCCCTTGTTCATGGATTGGTAGACTCAACATCATTAAAATGTTCATACTGTCCAAAGTGATTTACAGATTCAATGTAATTCCCATCAAAATTCTAACATCATTTCTCATGGATCTAAAAAAAATCCTAAACTTCACATGGAACCAAGAAAGACTCCAAATAGCCAAAGCAATCCTAAACAAAAAGAACAAATCTGGAAGCATCACAATACCTGACTTAAAATTATACTACAAGGCTATAATAACCAAAACAGCATGGCACTTGTATAAAAGTAGAGACATAGACCAGCGGAACAGAATAGAGAACCCACAAATAAAACAATATAGCTATGACCAACTGATTTTTGACAAAACAGACAAAAACATGCACTTGGGGAAGGGACCCCCTATTCAATAAATGGTACTGGGAAAACTGGACAACCACATGCAGAAGAATAAAACTGGATCCCTATCTCTCACTATATACAAAAACTAACTCAAGATAGATTATAGACTTAAATATAAGACCTGAAGCCATAGAAACTCTAGAAGAAAATGTAGGCAAAACTCTTCTAGACATCGGCCCAGGCAAAGAATTTATGAGTAAGACCCCCAAAGCAAATACAGCAACAACAAAAATAAACAAATGGGACTTAATTAAAGTGCACAGCAAAGGAAATAATCAACAGAGTAATTAACCTACAGAATGGGAAAAAATATTCATGAGCTATACATCTGACAAAGGGCTAATATCCAGAATCTATAAAGAACTCAAACAAATCAGCAGGAAAAAACAAATAACCCCATCAAAAAGTGGGGAAAAGACATGAACAGACTCTTGCCAAAAGAAGATAGACAAATGGCCAACAAACGTATGAAAAAATGCTACTATCACTAATTATTAGGGAAATGCAAATTAAAACCACAATGAGATACAATTTTACCCCTGTCAGAATTGCCATTATTAAAAAGTCAAAAAACAGTAGATGTTCGTGCGGTTGTGGTGAAATGGGAACACTTACACACTGTTGGTGGGAATGGAAATTTGTACAACTTCTATGGAAAGCAGTATTCCTTAAAGACCTAAAAATAGACCTACCATTCGATCCTGCAATCCCACTACTGGGTATTTACCCAAAGGAAAAGACATCATTTTATCAAAAAGACACCTGAACCCAAATGTTTATCACAGCATAATTCACAACTGCAAAAATGTGAAATCAACCTAAGTGTCCATCAATTCACGAGAGGATAAAGAAAATGTGGTGTATACACCATGGAGAACTACTCAGCCATAGGAAGGAAGGAAATAATGTCGTTTGCAGCAACTTGTATGGAACTGGAGGCCATTATCCTAAGTGAACTATCTCAGGAGTGGAAAAGCAAACACCACATGTTCTCACTTATAAGAGGGAGTTAAACAAAGGATACATATGGTCATAAAGAGCAGGAATGGACATTGGAAACTAAGAAGGGCAGGCCGGGGGAGGGGGTGAGGGATAAAACTTTATTTGTCTTGTACAAGGTACACTGTTCTGGTGATGGGTACACTGAAAGCCCTGACTTCAGCATGGTATAATTTATCCACATAACAAAAAACACTTGTACCCCCTAAATTTGGGAGGAAACAAAAAATATGGAGGGCCCAAGAAAGCCTCATTATGGAGGGGAGCGCTTATCAGAGGGTCCTGAAGGAAACACCACCTTTTCTGGTTCTCAGAGTCAACACAATAACCTGCCAACAATGAGAAAGGTGTTGGCAGCACTCCCATGGGTAGAGTGCTTCAAACATCCCAGGCAAGCCCCAGTCTGGCCTTTCACCCACAGACCATGTCTGTGGGCAGTGCGGCATCCTAGGGACTTGCCTTGCCCCGCGAGTGCCATGGAATTGGGGTGCGGAGAGCCATCTATGGAAGCAGCAGCCAGCTGGGGAGACCTCTGGCCTCTCAACAGCCCAGACTCAAGCCCCGGGGGTCCCCTGTGAGGTGGTGAGGCCCACCGGCCTGTGATCCTCTCTGACACTCCCTCAGCTTTAAGGAAGTTAACCCCCAGGTAGGCTGTCTGAGGACACGGGAGGTCCAGGGCGGTATCCGGCCCTAGCGTCCCTCAGGATGATGTCCGCACGGCCGCAGAGATGCATCCTGCTCCCCAGCCTCTGCCTTTCCAGGAGCCGGGCCATGGCTTACAAACAGGACCCCACGGCTCATCCGCCATCAGACACTTGTACATATCTAAGTGTGCCTGCGAGTGCCTCTCCACGTCGGAATTAGATCCTGCTCTGTGCAAACCTCCTGTCTGTTCTTTAACGACGCCTTTCAACACCAAACCTCTGCTCTGATACCTCACTCGCTGAATGTGCTAAGATAATGAAGTGGTACAGCTAGACAATTACTCTGTGGGCAGACAGCAGTTTCTTATATTTATATAAATACATGCGGTTTAAATAAAACCAAAACCAACTGCACTTGGTTTTTGTTTTATTTAAACCCTCTGAACCAGGCAAGTAGAAAAATCATTTGATTGCACGGGTTGGTTTATTCAATCAGCAACTGGCTGGTTGGGCTCATTTTTATTTTTGTTTTTTCATGGAACTGTCCAGGCAACTCCGTCAACAGTCGTCAGAATTGGAGTCCAGGACAGGCACAGCTGGGCCAGCCCAAGGTGAGTCACAAATCCAGATCAGGATGAATGAACTGCAGCTCACTCAGGTGGCTGTACAGAAGGGGACAGTGAAGATGATTTCTCCTTTCTTACAGGGGTCCGGAGAGAAGCCCCCACAGCGCAAGCTGGTACGAGTGCTGGGAAAGCCCAGGTGCTTCAGAGCATCAGGCATGATGCTCATGCTCACACACATCGAGGGTCATGTTAGCCCAGAGAGGTGCCCTGTGTGTGGCGCACGGTGACACTGGCCCTGTGAGGTCCAAGTGCTGAACTCTTATATTATACTTTCTAAATAAGTGAAATTTATCAAATTAAAAAACCGAATTGAAGCCCTCTGAGAGGAACCTGTAGGAGGACAAGAGGCCTAGAACGTGTCGGCAGCAACTCTCGTGGGCTGGTTGGCTGGCGACAGTCTGTGCTCATTTCGATGGGCAATGACTTGAGCATTTTGTTGGTCACGGGTTCAATGCGCCGTTGGTGATCTTGGACGCCTGGTCTCTCCCCACCTCCCTGAACCAGCCCTTGCTCTCGTGGGTCCAGCTTCCTCACCATCTGCGGGCTCCTGTGTCCTTGCCATGACCTCTGCCTCCACCCACAGACCTGTCACATGTACTGGGAGTCCAGCTGTCTGAGCTCTGGGGCGGCCGGGACAAGTACCTCAGGGTGGCTGAAACAACAGACATCTGTGGTCTCACAGGGTGGGGTGCAGATGCCTGAGATCCAGGCAGGGCAGGACCGTGCCCTCCGCACCCTCCACACCCTCCAGGGGAGCATCCTCCTCACTGTCAGCTGCTGGCGTGGCCGTGGCCTGCGGCGGGTAGATGCTTCGCTCCGTCTCTGCCTCCAACGTCACGTGGCTGTCTGCCCATCATGTGTCTGTCTCTCCTCTCTTTTGTAAGGACACAATCACATTGCATTACAGACCCCCCTCTTCCAGCATGACCCCTTCTTAATTCAGCTAATCGTTTCTGCAATAACCCTATTTCCAGATAAGGTCACAGTCTGAGGCACCGGGGTTAGGACTTTGACAGATCTCTTTGAGGGGCACAATTCAGCCTATGACCTCGGCATACACACCTTCTGTGGGGAGTTCCCTGACAGACAGAGCCCACTGCCACAGGATCCCTTCTCAAAACACAGAATTTCTTATGTATTTCACCTGGATGCTACTTTGTCATGTACCATTCACTCATTTAATGTTTATGCACTTACTATATTTCCCCACTAGATTATTTATTAATTGAGGGCAAGATTCATGATTTTTTAATCTTTATATTCATCTCTATTTTTAGAACAGAAATCAGAGCCCAGATGATCAGCATTTGAAATGCCTTGAGCATGAGACCACTGGTGAGCTGGTCAAGACCCACATTCTGTAAACTATTTTCAGGGCCACGCATAGTTCCTGAGGTTAAAAAATGCTTATAGAGTGAACAAAGGAATATTTAATACTCATACATTGGCAAAGAAGAGGGAAAACCCCAAGGCCTCTTATCCGATACGAAACACCTTTCTGAAAGATCCACAAAGCTGGCGTGGACCAGTGCACTGTTCAGACGCGGCCCTGGGACACATAAGCTCAGTGATGTGCAGGGATATTCCCTGTACTTTATAGGGCACAACTGTTTCCTTCCTCACAAGAGCAGGGCAAGGGACGGCGAAGCCATGGCTCAGCAACTCATCACCATCTCGTGACACTCATGAAAGCCCAGAAGTCAGACGTCATCACTGGGGAGCTGGAACGCAAGTCAGGAGACTCCTGGCAGGTAAAACTTCCTGCAAACATGTGTGGGGTTGTGCCCAGCTTCACATGTTCGGTCTATGAGGGTCATGCCCCACACACATTTGGTGATTTGGTTTCATGTGGATCAATATCCTCTAATGTGCTCTGATAAATGTCACCCAAAGAGTAGGGTCTGTGGCCTGGGGCCTTGACAAGGCCGAGGCGCAATCCGTTCAGACTTTGCAATGGGACTTTTCAGCCTCGAGGGCTGCTGTGCGACTCCAGGAGGGTGCAGTATACACAGCATCTCTCAACCTACTGTACCACAAAAACTCTTTTTCCCTTAAAAGTGCCACAGAGAACCAGTGGTCTAGAGAGCTAGTGTGCAGTGCCCAGATTTCACATCCTTCCTGCCTTGTCTGGGCAGCGACACATCTCAGACATGCTGGAAGCCAAACTCCTGGGCCCCACCAGCATCTGCACTTGAAGTCACAGTTGTTGCCAAACATCTGACTGAACCAGATTTGTGCCCGATAAAAGAAGCAATTTTCAAAAGAAAAAATAAAAAGTAATTTAAAATTCCGAGAATTTAAATATAATTCTTTAAAAGACAACAGTCAGGCAAAGACTGTGCTGTAGCTCGCTGGCCCCGTGAGGGCTGAGCTGCATCCCCAGATTCATGTTGTGGCCCCAACCTCTAGGACCTCGGAGTGTGGCCCTCTTTGAGATGGGGCCTTTAAAGAGGTGATCAACTTAAAATGAGGTGTGTGCATTCCTGCGTGTGTAGGGGTGTGTGGCCTGGCAGGCAGTGGGGCTGACTTCTGGGCAGTGAAGTGGGGGGAGCCATGTGCCCTGGGCCCTGCCTCACAGCCTCCTTCCTGAACACTGTAGGGGTGGCCCTGTGTGGCCGCAGTGGGGCACTGCCCGGCCGACTCGCTCCCCTGCCCTGCGCTGGGGGCACATGAGAATTGACCTCTGCCCTGTTGAGATGTCCTGCGTGTCTGGGGCCATTTGCTCGGCCGATCCTAACCAACCCATGACCCGAGTGTGAATCTCAGGGCTCTCACCAGCCAGGTGTTCTGGGGACAGATGACCTCACCTCACCTGCGCCGTAGGAACGCTCATCGCTGTCCGCAGATTAGGGGACTGCTGAAGGCTGCGGCTTGCAAGAAGAAGCATTTTTTGAGGGTGACGCTGACTCCTGGAAAATGGCCTGGCTGTGCTGAGCCCGTTCCAGTGAGGATCGAGGGACGCCTGAACACAGCGCCCAGACGCTGCAGAGGACACCCAACAGGGCTAGCGGCTGCTTTTCTGGTGGGTGAGATGAATTTATGTGGGTTTATCAGCATTTGCCTCCATTTGCCAGGCTGGGCGTGTGTCTTGTGTGGTATTTGTGGGTCTGAGCCAGGTGAACGGCCCCCACAGCCTCTGCCGTGAGGAGCAGACCTGGGCTGCGATGGGGGGGACAATTAACATAGCAACTGGCCCAGAGCCCCTGGCCCTCCCAGCTGGGCACGGACTCCTCTCTGTGACACCTCCCCGTGCTTCCTCGGTCTTCTGCCTCCCTGACATGCTGCCTGTGACGGCTGGGTGTCCTCCTGCTTTAGAACAAGGACCTTCCCCTCTTTTTGGAGGAATACACTGACAGCAGATGCTACAAAATGAAGCCAAATGCACCTTTTTAGTGTTTCCTTTCCTTTCACACAAGCAGTGCCTTAGTGATGGGGGTTCTAAGTTGAGAAAACAGTCACCCACTTTGTAGGATTCATGACAAATCGAGGCTTGAGTCCCACCCTGGCTCACTGTGCCTTTGTTTTAGTAAACTAAGATCAGTGAACAGGAAATGACATTGCATGTACACACATACACACATGCATGCACATATGTATACACACATATTAGCACACACTATACACACATGTACACACATGTATGCTTATACTTATACATGCATACGCACAGGCACACATGTACATACATGCATGATACACACGTAAACACATGTACACAATGCTTACACACATACACACAATACTTATACACATGTACATATGTACACACATGCACACACATACTTATACACACACGTACACATGCACACATAATATGCGTATTATACACATACACACACACTCATATATACACATGCATACACACATGCACACATGTGCACACACACACACAGTGCTCATGATGCACTGCTCTATACCCTGCGTGCATCTCTCAGCCCTGCAATGACCACGACGAGGTCTCCAGCAACTGCGTTCAGCCAGGGTGGCAGCTGAGATTCAGACCAGCTCTCACCTCCCCGGGTGCCCAGCCATGAGGGCCAGGTCAGCTCTTGTGTCCAGCCATCTGGTCTGAGTCGCAGGCCCACCCCCAGCACACGCTCCGCACCCTCTGGGGTCTCCTCAGAAGCAGCGCCTGTGCCCTGACAGACACGTGGCCACTGCCTTGCTCGTACCTGTGGTGGGAACGCCCCAGTATCCCCGCTGGGGGATGGGTACATAAACCGTGATTAGGATTCAAATTGAAATACGAAGCCAGTGGTAAAAAGAATGAACTAGATTCACATAAATCGACATGAATAAATCTGAAAAACATAACAGAGATGGAAAGACGAGAAAGTCCACGCGTTTGTGCTCATGCAGGCAGAAACACTGCCGGCCCCTCCCAAAATCCAGTCCTGGGGGACACCTCCTCTTCCTGTCCACACAGACCCACAGAGGTGACCCTCAGGCTGTCTCAAATCCAATCCCACAGCCTGTTAGCAAAGGTGCTCCGAGGTGTGTTGGAGACACGCTAACCTGACGACACCCCCACAAAAGTCCACAAAAGCAGGATGAGGAACATGGTGCCACAGCCTCCTGGGCTGTGCAGTGACCAGCTAGCAACCCTGAGCCTGCTGGAATGATGGGCGTGGCAAAGGCCAGACGCAGGCCCGCGTCCCGTGCTTGGGAGGCAAGAGCACCTGCCAACTCAGGAAGCAGCAGCCGAAACAGTCAAGATGCACAAGGTGTGGGCTTGCCGATCCAGAGGCGGTTATCCGAATGCTTCCTCGCAGGAAGGGCTCCTTGCCTGATGCTGTGTCTGCACCCACTCAGGGCTAAGGAGGTGGGAGTGGGGTCTCAGCTGCTCGTCTGAACTGGGTTCTCTTCAGGCCACCAGACGCGGGGTTTGCTGAATGGCGAGTTTTCCTTTCAGAGCTTGTTTCCACGCCGTGGTGTCTCCGTGATGAACTCGGGAAGCCAGGACACTAGATCTGCGTGCCTGGAGGAAGCTGGCCCCAGGGACGTCAGGACGGCACTGTTCATCCTCCAGGTCCCCCGGTTTGATTTAGAAAACTACCAATTTCAAGAGTTGGCTGAATGTTTCAAAGGGAAGGAAAGTATGGCACACGAGGAAAGACTTCATTTCTAGCCTGAGGACCGCCCAGCAGAAGAGCTCCGAGTCCTCACGATGGGGGATGTGCTCACTCCTGCCCCGCCGCACCCCACCACGCATCTGACCACATCGATCAAGAATATGTTGTGAGCACACAGAGCTCATGCTCCAGACACACGTGGCTCCCACCTGACAACTGCTAGCCCTGGAGGAGTTCGGCAGGACCGTCTGAGACGCCACCTCCGACATGGGGAGGCCTCAGCGCCACATGGCCAGGTCAAGGCTGCAGGGCATTAAGGGCGTTGAGGGCAAGGCCGGCCTCCCAACACCTCCCCCGCCACTCTTACCACAGGCGACATTTTCATACCTGGCTCCATGCAGGACCAGATGAAGATTCACGAAGTCCTGTGGAATAAACATCATGGACTTCCCCAGACCCCCAAACACCCTGCCACGTGTAATTCAAAATTTGTAAGAACTAAGTTTTAAAATGAATGTGATGAAGTCAAAGCTCTGATTTTTTCCTTGATGCCAAGGTAGTTTTTTATTTGAAATATCAAGATCTTTCTTCAAATGTTTCCTGGTACCTGACCCTGCTGGGCCCCAGCGTGTGCGCAGGTGCTTGCTGGGCTCCGGCATGTGCCCCTTGGCCCCGGGGGTCTGGAGGGCCTCGCAGCCTCGGCAGGGAGGTCCGTGGCTCTGGGCCTCTCACTTCATCTCCTTGCTTGTAAGTCCCCGTGAACTACCTCATCTGATGAGAAAGTTCCAAGGCCCTATGCTTCGTGCCAAGGTAAAGAAAGAGCAGTTTACATTTTTCTTAGTTAGCAGACGAATATGAAGGGACTTCAAAAAGTTTGTAGAAAAAATGGAATGGAAAGAAATGAAAAATACAAACTTTATTTCTCAACATAAGCTCCACGAAGCTTAAGACACTTTTGTGAGTGGGGGCACCAGCCACTTAGTCCATCCCTAAAGAACTGAGGGTCCTGGGAACGTAACCGTGTCAGTGCAGTCTTTTCACGCTACCAACTGGAGAAAAAGGGCGCCCTCTGAAGACTTTTTAAGATCAAGAAACAAAAAGAAGTCAGAAGGAGCAAGATCAGGGCTGTAAGGGGATGCCCCATGATTTCCCACCGAAACTCGCACAGAGCTGCCCGTTTGCTGAGAGGAAGGAGCAGGCGCGCGGTTGTGGTGGAGCTTTCCCGGGTGTTGTTCTGCTACAGCGTTGGCTGACTCTCCCCAAACACTCTCATGACAAGCGGATGTCGTCATTCCCTGGTCCTCCAGGAGGTCAACAGCGAAATGCCCTGAGCGGATTCCAGGAACTGTCGCCGTGACCTTTGCTCTGGTGGACACGTCCGTGTCTTGGTGGCCGCCGCTGGGCTTGTGCTTTGCCTTCAGGGCCGTCCCGGTGGAGCCACGTGCCATCTCCCGCTGCCGCTCTTGAAAGAAACGCTCCGGGCCTGGGTCCACGGGTTTAGCGTTCCCACGGACAGCTCTGCTCTCGTCCGCAGCTGATGCGCCGCGGGCTTTGCCGCCCATCCGGGGGAAAGTTTGCCAGCTGTAATTTTTCAGTCAGGATTGTGTAACCAGTTGAACCAGTTGACACGGCTATGGTGTTATTTCTGTTGTCAAAGGTTGACCCTCTTCAAACAGGGCACAAACACACGAACAAATGAACCTTTTCCCTTGAGAAATGACGTGGCTGGTGTGCTGCTGCAGGCTTCCCCTTCCACACCGTCTCGTCCCTGCGCAGGAGAGTTCTCCATTTGTGCAGCGCTGCTTTCTTCGGGGCATCGTCCCCATAAACTTTCCATAAAGCCTCAGTGATTGCGCCGTTCTTCCACCCAAGCTTCACCATAAATTTGGGATGTTTGTTCTTGCTTCAATTTTAACAGAATTCACTTTTCAAGCTGACATCTTGTCCTTGTTAGTGCCTTGAACTAGATCCCGTTTAGACCTGTCACGACCGGTGAGTGCGAGTTTATATTGGTGCAAAACATTTTGAACTCCATCCATATTTTTTTCATAATATACACTTCTCCACGAGCTTTTTGAAGACCCCTCTATGTCGGGGGCGTGGGTGACGGCTCCGAGTGTTGGGTGGACTCAGAAAAGTATGCGGAGAGAAGGGATGAGCTTCTCGGGTCTCCAGCTCCAGGGCCAAGCGCTGACAACCACCTCCCACCGGCAACCGCCCTGGGTTTCTCAGACACCTGGGTAGAGCCTTTGTGATGCAGAATCAGCCCCGCGCCACATTTGTCAGTTTCTTAGAGCATTTTGCTATCAATCTCCCTGTGAGACTCTGCAGATGGACATACCCTTTGTGTTTACCGGGTGCCAGACGTTGGCGATTGGACCACCTGGCTGTCAGATGTCAAGAATGTCCCCTGCCGGGGACTCTTCCAGTGCCGATGGGCGGGGCTTGGCCATGTGCTGCACAGCTGGGACAGGCGGGCGCTGCTCTGTCCACGTGCCACGTGGCAGCCTGGGCTTCCTTAGGAGGAGGCTGGCTCGCCGGAGCCCCCACAGTTAACGTTAGGCTAGATGCTTCTCATCTCACCTGGTAAGACCCAGTCGCTCAGAGCACTAGTTCTCAGAGTGGGGTCCCTGTACCAACAGCATCACAGGGACTTTGCTAGAAAAGCAGATTCTTAGGCCCCACCCCAGACCCGGAATCGGCAACCTTTGTGTCCCCAAGCCCGCCAGGCAATCCTGATGCAGGCTGAGGTGTGAGGACCGCCGGCTTGGGGGAGTCAGGTTGCTTTGCTTATGGGAAAGGTCAGGGATGAACTTCGAGAGAACTCGTGAGATGTGAGAGCCAAAAGCTCCCCTGAATTGGACTCCGGAGGCCCCACTCACTGTGGCCGTGACACGGGAAGCCCTGTAGGGTGTTCATGGGTGGCACTGGGCTCTGTCTGCCCCAGGCCCCCTGGGGGGCAGCTGTGACTCACTGGCACGACTTCACCCTCCTCTTATTTTTATTAATACAAACTCCTCAAGCTACAATATTATTTTATTGGGGATTTTTTTCCTATTATAAACTAGTGTGTCACAGGGTTAAAATTCTCCTAACACACAGACACACCTACATACACATATATCCCACACACCCACACACATTTGTGCATGTGCACACACAGACCCACATACATATGTATATACCTGCACACTCACACACATTCACACACACATGCACACACAAGCACACTCATGCACATGCACGTATTCTTAAACACCTGTACACGTGGGCACACAGATGCACATGGACTCACACATATACACACATGTGTACATACCCACATGCACTCTCACACACACCCAATAACCACATGCCTGAGTCCTGACTGACTCTTGTGGCGTCTTCGATGTGTTCTGGGTACAATTAAGATCTAAGGGGTGTTCCTCCTCCCAGCTGGCTCTAGCTGGGACAGGACAGTCCTGTCACCGCGAGGCCCCTAGCTCACACCATCTTGGTGAAGGGTCCCCTCCCCGCCCTGCCTGGGCCTCAGAGAGGTCCCTCAGCTTCCCGGCGGGACAGGGGTACACCCAGGTGTGTGGCTGTGTTTACTGCTCCCTTTTGACACCAAGGCCCCCAGCTCCCCTGCAAGGTCCACCATCGTCCCAGGCCATGTCCACTTGCTGGAAGCTCTGAAAAGCGTGGCCCTTGTGTTCCTCTCTTTTTGGGACATGCTTTGGTCTCGCACTGGAGCACGGTCCCTGGGAAGGGGAGAGGAACTGGCCACAGCGGCAGCCTCCTCGGCCACGCATCTCGGCTCCTGGGACCTGGGTCCTCGCTCTGTTTTGCACGGTGCACTCTCCCGTGCCCTCTCTGCCCTGAAATCCTGCCTCCTTGCTGCAGGCTGGTGCATGGAGGCTCCCCAACTCTTCTCCCTGCACACACGGCACTGAGTCCCCGGGTCTTTCCTCGGTGTCATGTCTCAGACCTGCCCACCCACCACGACCGCCCACCTCACCCCAGTGACCTCCTCTCGGGTTCTACCTTCTCCAGGGCCCACTTCCAGGCCTGGTTCCTAGGCTTGAGCCATAGGAAATTGCCAGCATTTGACCAATTTGACCTAAAACATGGTAGTTTCTTATGTTTCCACCTAATAGCAAGTGCTCAGCAAATATCTGTTGAATAAATTAATATGCAACTGGAAGGAAAAACCGACCAGCCCTGATGCCCCCGGAGACTTGCTCCGGACAGGGAGACACGTTTCCCGGTTTGCTCACTGCCCTTTAGAGACCGTCAGGAGGGGCAGCCCCTAGACTGCTTCAGCACGCACGGAAGACACCGGTCGTCGGCTCCTGCATGCTCTGTCCGCCCACTGGGGACCAGGAGGAGGCAGTGCTGGCCTTGCACAGTCGCTGAGGCGTCTCCAGGATGTGTAGAGGACCCTGGTTTAGGGTGTCGGGGGAGCTGCATGATACTGGGAGACTGGAGGGAGGAGCAGAGGAGGGAGGACAGCCAGGGAGGGGTGCCCCTGCACATGAGGTGGACGCTCCTGCAACTGACCCAGTGCAGCTACTGCACCCCTCCCTCCTGCCTCTGTCCGTGTGACCCCCCAGCCTGCTGCGCCCTCCTGCCCGCTGGACATAGTCACAGGGAAGTTCGTGTTCCCTCTTAACTAAAACTGTTTTTTTAGAGAGGCTCCGGGGTCATCTGGACCGCCTCTCAGCTAGGGAACTTCTGACTTGCCCAGCAGACAGACTCGCAGGGTCTGGGGAGAAGGGGAGAAAGGAGAAGACAGGGCCATCCGCCAGGAGCACGAGGTAGGGCTGGGCTTTGCTCGCAGGCAGAGGAGTGACGTAGACACGTGCACACACACACATGCACACGCACACAGACACATCACACCACACGCACCCACGCTCATTCCCAGATACGCAGCACACGCAAGGTTAGAGCCATTGGGTAACTGTGCAGGAACCCTCTCGCAGAAGGAAGAATCCACACAGCACGGCCCGTCACCTTGACTTAGCTATTTTGGAGACACTGAGTTTTGCCGGGAAGTTTTCCTGAAGAGGGCTTGGCAACGGTGTGGACAGCGCTCCCAGAGTCCCTCGGGGGCTAGTTCTTGAAACGAGAGAAAACTGGAAAGTTCACAGGCCTTAAACGGGCACTGAGGGGGCTGCTGACGGGCCCCTTCCCGGCGGCTTCCGGTGTTCATGGCAGCAGACGGCAGATACACACCAGCGATTCCTGCCAGCCTTGCTCAAGGCCAACATCATCTTTCTGCCGCCAACGCTAGAGACTAAGTCATCGCCAGCGCCGTGCACCCGGGTCCTCTGTTGTGCCGTCCCCGGGGTCTTGACTCTGGCGACAGGGTGACTCCAAGGACAGATCTTCCCAGAGACTCCCAATTTGTCTATTTTCCATGTCTTCTTCACATCTTTTCTCCTACCCTATCCCTTAAATCCTGGTAAATGCCAGGCAACTCGTGCAGGATTAAGTCATCCTCACTCCGGGAGCCCACTGACTCTGGGCAAGAGACGTGTAAGCCTGACCCCTAGCGGCTACAGCGGCAGCAGGTCGGCCGCCCTGCGGGGAGGCGGCGAGGCTGAGCCCCCCAGGCCACCCAGAGGGAGGGAGCAGAGCTCCCCAGCTGGCTCTGCCTGTGGCCCGAGCACACCTGCGGTGGCCTTGACGCTCGTTCCTCCGGCTGTTTCTGTCTCTGGGGAAACACCTGCTAAAGTTCCTTTTGACACTGGTCAGAATTATTGATCCCAGTTCCTTAAGGACATTGACGTCCACTTTTATCCGACTTGGACCCCGCCTTCCCGAGGCCTCTTTCTCTCACAGTAACGTCTTGGTGCACTAGACCGTGTACGTGAATGCCTGAGTGAGTTCATCAGAAAGTCCTTTTCTGGTCTCCACCGCTGTAAAAAAACACTTGCTATTCATGTTGAGTCCTCGGCCACAGTCTCTGCGGTGCTGTGAATGGGGCTGACTCTGAAGATGGAGCTTTCTCTGGGTCATTATTCTGGAAGTAAATTCTCAGTGTCAAGAAGACGGAATTAACAAGTAGTGACCCCAGGATAGAGTCTATCAGCAGAAAGTGCTCCGTGGGTGTGTCTAAATCCTAATAGTGTTTTTTTTTGCTGTGGCATATTAACCCTTCCCTTGAAAATAAAATACAATTGGATATTAATAACAGCACAAATAATCTCAGTTATTTAAAAGTTCCCCTTATGGGCAAAGGACCTGAATAGACATTTTTGGTAAGAAGACATACAAGTGGCCAAGAGGTGTGGGGAAGGTGCTTGGTGCCATCAGCACCTGTCAGGGCATCTCCTGGGACAACAGGGTTACATGGCGGGGGAGAGGCGGCACCAACCCCCAGGAGTGAGAAGTTGTGGGGGAGGAGAGTGGGTGACCTGACGCTGCTCCCGCATGCCACGGCAGAGGAATTCCTCAGGAGAAGCGGTCGTGACAGCCGTCCGGGCGTGATGCCAGCGTGCCACTGGGGCAACATCAGCCCAGACGTGTGCGGGACCTCCGCAGGGAGCCAGCAGGAGGCAGCGGCTGGCAGGAGGCTCCAGGGACATGCAGCACACCTGCCTCCCAGGAGGGATGCGTTCTCCTGAACATGGGCCCAGGCGCCTGCTAGCTCTCTATCCACACAGGACGGACGTCTTGTGTGACGCGGCACCACAGACCCGAGCACAGGAGCACGGCTGTCTCAGGGGTTCTGTCTTCCCTCAACAGACCCAGCCGTGTCACGCGGGGAGGAAATGTCTCTGGACCCGACACCAAAATCAGGTCTGGTGCAGAAGAGGGGGTCATACCGTGGGGCAGGCGGGGAGCAGCCGTGTGTTCTGTGGACATCAGAGCTGGGTGCTAGGAACACATGCCACAAAGTGTTGAGCAGCACAAACCGGAAAGGGCCTTTCCTGCTGTCCTTCCCGGCTCTCCCACCCTTAGTGCTCCTGTCCCGCCACGGAAGGACCTGGGAGAGGAGACGTCTACCCGGAAATCGACCTCTTTGGAGACGACATTTTCCACGCACTTTTCCAAAATAATCAGAATATCCCATAATTAGCTCTGCTTGACTCAGAGGTGAAGGTGAATGGAAAATACATGTCAGGAACATAATTTAAAAATGTATATTAATATGAATGTTCTGGTCACTAACATAATTAATAACAATCTACAGAAAATACTGTTTATGGAAGTAGGAAACATTTTTTGACATAAACGAAGGTGACTTCGTGGTACTCCAGTGCCGTCATCAAGGGCCTGCTCGGGGCTCTCTGCTGAGGCTGAAATGAGCCCTCTTGTTCTTGCTCTCCAGGAATCTGTAAGTGCATGCCAGAGAGGGTTCTGCTCCCCACAAGATCCCCTCTTGGTGGCCCGTGGTCTAGGAGAGACCCCGCACGTCCGGGATTTCTTAAGTGGCCTGGCGAACGCACAGACAGTGAAGGTGGAGCTCCTTGGTGGGGCCAGAACATCAGCGCGATTAATGTGCCCGTGTTTGCTGATTGATTCGCTCTTGAATCCCATGTTTGTGAATGCCTGTTGATGTGTAGGGAAAGCTTAGCCTTCATGAAAGCAGCAGGGATGCACATAGCAACATACAAGCTCACACGTGTGCACACACACAGCATCATCCTGCAGTTAACCATCTTTTCTTTTTAAAACCATGCATATTTCATTAAGCTCCATGCAGAGTGTCTTCTGATTTATGGTAATTGTCAACAAAAGCAAGAACACAGATGATTTTAACCCTGCAGTAGCTAGGAGCTAACTGGCATGAAATTATATTGTTTTTTCCTTAAAAAAGGGAGGGGGCCTCAAACTCTGTTGTGTGAAACTCTGAGGACGCTGAGCTAAGAGAGACGTTAACCTGAACACTGGTGGTGGTTGTCAGCGGCATATGCCAGGAGCGACATCTGATGGAGTGGGCACCCCCATGTGATCCCAGCGCGCTCGTGGCCTGGGGGCCTCGGAGTGAGACTAATTTCCATATCAAACCCAATTTACATGAAACGTCTTGGTTAAAAAAAAAACAAGCCAGAGCATCAATAGCCCCTCGATTAGATTTTCATCTCCCAAGCAGACAAATATGAATATTTATTACCATGAATGCAGATTTTTCTCTTTCTATTGCTCTGATCTTGAATATTACCCACCGCTAATTTTTATGAAAATCTGGGCAACATAATGTTTTCATATAAACTGACAGTTCTTGAGATAATCCTGTTACTGTCTGGTTGAAAATGGCAGCTTCCGCTTATTCATGTGTTAACGAAGGATTAAATATTGTTTTTCATCCCCATAATCTAAGATGGACTGGAAATTAAAAACTGAACATTGTATATCAGCAGGGCTTTGAGGACCTGAATTTGTCTGCATTTACTCAGAGAAGATCTGCAAATTAACAGTTTAACAATCAGTCCTTCTTATGTTGCTGCCGAAGGCAGCGTCACAAAACATCACTGACGTTTCTAAAATAAATTCATTACTCTACCTGCCGCACACCAAAATGAAAAGGCTTCCATCAGTAAATAAGCCACAAAGAAAAAGACAACCCCTCGCCAGAGAAGTAAAATTGCAACACAATTTGCACTGTTCCAACGTCAAGGATTTTTTCAGGGCCCCACACCAGAGGGGGCTTCGGCTGTTCCTGGGAGTGTCCGAGTCACTGGCCGTCACATCTTGCTGGAGGAAGGAAGATTCTACACACCTTCCCTGCAAAATCACTGCCCGGACAGGCCAGCGGGCAGACGGCCACACCCCTCCCACGCCCCTTCCCACCCCGAACATCAACAGTGACCTAGTAGTTTGTTTGCACCACATGGTAATTTTTACTATATTGCTATGGCTGGATGGATCAGACCAAAGCATGGATTTGATGGGATATTGGACAAAACTATCCTATTATGCTTCTAAAATACACAGTAAATTTTATTTATTTACTTACCATCCATTCATCCATTCTCCCTGATTGCCTTGGTAGAATTTTTACTTTTTAAATGATTGTTTGACATGGTGTAGGAAAATAGCACAGATACAGTTCTTAGAAGCTAGCTTGCCCAAACACTATCTTCTGGAGCTAATGAATAAAAGGAACCCTAAATTTAAAGAGGCACTAACAGGCTAGATCTGACTGTGGTCAGTGTTGCAGCTGAATCGCGCCCCTCCAAAATGCATCTGTAAAGCCCTCGCCCCCAAGAGCTCAGAATGTGACTGTACTTGGAGATGGGGTCTTTAAAGAGGTAATTAAGGTAAAAGGAGGTCACTATGGTGGGCCCTGATCCAATCTGACTGGTGTCCTTATAAGAAGAGGAGATTAGGACACAGACACACACAGAAGGAAGACCCTGTGAAGACACAGGGAGGAGATGGTGTCCACAAGCCAAGGAAGAACCAGCCCTGCTGGCACCTTGATCTTGAGCTTCCAGCCTCCAGAATTATGAAGAATAAATTCCTGTTCTTTAAGCCCCCCAGTCTGTGGCATTTTGTTGTGGCAACCTGAGCTGCCTAAGGTTGCACGGAAACAACCCCTCTGTTGTATATGAAATATCCCATGTCGTTCCTTTCCTGCAACTGCAGGGATGCACCTCTACCATATAATAAAGGAAGAATCTCATGTTTTTAGTATAGTATTGAATCCAAGTGGTTGTCAATAGAAGAAAGTTCCTTCTTAAAAATTTTCTTTTTGCTCTATGCCATCATTAAAAACAAAATTGAGCCATAGTGCAACAAAAGGGTTTGTAAACACAGAGGCCTAATTAGCCTTTAACCAGGTCCCTTGTTGCACAGAAATGGAAGGGAAGGTGAAGTTTGTGGTTGTAAATAATTTAAGAGTTGCCAGCACCTTACCCTCCCTTTCTGACGTAGGAAACCAGAATACACCAGCCCAGATGTGACTACTGGAGACCAGAATACACCAGCCCAGACATGACTATTGGAGACCAGAACAGACCAGCCCAGATGTGACTACTGGAGACCAGAACACTCCACCCCAGTCAATATACGCCTCTTCGGCATAAGGATTATTTTAGGGAACTGCAGACACAGGAGAAGCTCTGATAACAGAGTAATTTCCCTCTTGTAATAGAAATTTACATTTATGAAGGAAACCTTCATGTGTGAGGTGTCTCCTCTCTACCAGGAAGGGGACAGCTGCAAATCACTGTTGTCCAGGAAGAAGGTCCGACTTAGTCTGCATCACAAGCCTTTCCTCTGCCTACCACCTCTTCTGGCCACCTCCCCGTTACTGGTCCCCCGACACTCTTCTTTCTTTGCTTCAGCAGATTATGGTATTTAGACCTGAAGTTTGAGCCACCTCTTTGCGCTTTACTCATTTCTGTGGGTACTGCTTGTGTATACAAGAGGTCTATATGTTAGGAAACTTCTGTTTTTCTCTTGTTAATCTGTCTTTTGTCACAGGGGTCCATCCCAACTAAGTACTCAGAAGGTAGAGGAAAAACCACCTTTCCTTCTCCACGGGGACAACTGGGCCATGAGCTCAGGCAGAAGGGGAATCGCACTGCACGGGGGTGGTCCGAGGATTACCCAAGGAACGGTTATGAAGGATGGGATGCCAAGTACCACCTGGATGCCAGAATGAGACCCCACCAGCTGGGCCTTCATTGCACGTTTAGCGTCACAGGCGTGAGCGTGTCCTTGGGGCAGCAGAACACCCTTCCACGCCTCATTGCATGTCCCAGGTGTGAGTTATTTTCCCACAGAGCTAAGATCCTTGGGGGGTCTGTGATTGGGGCATCAGACACAACCACATCCTGGCAGCTGCCCAGGTCTGGACCCTCCAGAGTGTTTGGTCCCTCAGGGGTGGAGAAGGGGTCCTGGGCAGAAGGGTGCGGGCATTCCGGAAGGAAGGCTTTCTGATGGGTATGCGGATGCACCTGTGTGACACTGAATACAAACCAAGGAGGGTTCGCCTGATGGACAAGCCCTCCAGGCTTCGTTCACCAGCTCGTCCAAGTCCTCTTGGGATAACTAATTCAGAAATTGAACATTAGGGTTTTCCACCTGTATCTCATGAACTTTGCCAAGTAAAAATTTAATCCCTGCACTTATACCATTAAGTTTAAAAAGGTTTCATGTTCATGAAGTATACGAGGCATTAATGTGCCATAGGGGTGTAACTATGGAAATTTCCAGTTTCAAGAATCCTGATGAGAAAAGTACCTTAACTTGACATAAAATGAGAATTAGCTAATTTGATAAAAGAAACAAATTTAGATTATCTACCCTTCATGTTTACTTGAAAATATGAAGCTATCAGAGAGGTCTATACATGAAATTTCAGTGTTTTCTCTCATCCTACAGTGCTTCACAGGACAGGGGTAATCAGTGATGAACTTAACCCCACATACAGACTGTGGTCTCTGCAACTTTGTCTGCCATCCGCTGGGGCACGTGGGCCGGTCTGGGCAGTGTGTGTGTTTGTGTGTGTGGTGGGGCCCACCTGGCTTCAAATCCATTCAACCAAACTTGATTACTACCGGGGAGAGGCTAACTCTGTTTATGCAGCAGGTGAGCAAGGTATTGTGTTCCTCAAAGGAGAAAGGTTCAGTTGTAGGTCAGCCGATTGGAGGCAGGAAGGTGGGTGACAGCTATGATTTCAGGGTATTGTGGGCTGAACTATGTCCCCCCAACAGACATGTTTAATTCCTAATCCCCAGTACCTGTGAATGTGGCCCTATTTGGAAATAGGGTCTTTGCAGATGTATTAGTTAAAATGAGGTCAGGCAGGGTAGGATGGGGCCTGATCCTGTACGACCAGGTCCTGGTGAGGGAAGATGGCCACGTGACGGGGTGCAGAGAGCAGAGTGACGCAGCACAAGCCAAGGCGCGCCCAGGGCTGCTGGTAACAGCCGGAGGCCAGAAGCAGCAAGGAAGGATCTTCCCCCAGAGCCTGCAGAGCGGGTAGAGCCCTTTGTTTTTGGATTTCTAGCTTCTGGAACTGTGAGAATAAATTTCCGTTGTTTGAAGCCACCCAGTTTGTGGTCCTTTGTTACGGTGGCCCCAGGTCACCAGCACACAGGCCAGTTGTGGCTGTGGCCAGCAAGACAGGTGGATGGGTGGAAGGGCAGCAGCTGCTCCTGGGCTCCTGGAGACCTGTCAGTCTCGGGAGGCCCGCGGGGACAGTGAACGTGCCAGCCTACTGCACGGGGTGGGAGAGCTGAACGCGGAGTAACATGGGATGCCGAAGTCCTGTTTTCCGGAATGTACCGCAGGCTCCCTGGAGCAAGGACAGGGATGGGAGAGTCAAGGGGGCTGGTATGGCGGCCACACTGGGCCTGGCGTGTCCTGGGAAAGGGCAGGATGGCAGGGCATGATCTGCCACGCTCCAGGGCCTCACGCCTCTGCGAGACTGGACAGGGCCCTGGGCCCACGACGGAGCAGGGCAGGTGGCGTGTGGGGTCAGGCCGGTGCCACTCTGTCCTCTGGGCTGCTTCCTGCTGGTTTTCCACGTCAGTGAGACGTGGATCCCACAGGTGTTGACTTTGGCTAAATGCTGATAGCTTTGCTAGGAGCCAGAGATAGCACTGGAGAATGAGGCCCAGTGTCAAGGGAATTTCTGTGTGGGGGGTCCCTTTTCTTACTGTTGGAGAGACAGTGACACTTACTGATAAAGACATAAGTCCAAACCTCACTAAAATCTGCCATGTTTGCCACCCAGAGCACTTACTGTATGTCTATTTTGACATGAGATTATTTTGAATTTCACATTTGATTATAGTTTGTGTTATATTGATGACTAATTATTTTATATGGGTGAAAATAGCCTTGATTTTTTTCAACCCCATGGCATCAGGCATAGGGGAGGTATTCAAACAGGCGATTGGAGACGACCGTCCCAGAGAAGCAGACAGGGAGGTGAGCAGTGAAAGAAGGCAGGGCGCACAGCCGTGCCGGGGCCGAGGGCGCTGACCGGGGCCGCGTCCCCTCCTTGACGACAGACGGGGGACACGCTGGCTGGGGAGCCTCCTAGAGAGTGATGTTCCGAGGTCACTGAGGCCCCCGAGCCCTGGGAGGCGGCCTGCGCAGTCCGTGAGGACGGACGCAGTCAGCGCACCGACGCGGCCGTGTCTCTCCTGCAGCTCGGAGCTCGCAGGTCAACCCGTTCCACGGGGGAGTCTGAGCTCCTGCCACGCGCTGGACGTCGCGCTAAATGCTGGGACACCGAGAGATGAGGACACACACGGAGTCTACTCTCGCGTGCACAGGTTGAAAGGGAGGCAGGATGAAATCACACAACCAGGACGCGCGCAAGAGACGGGGAGAGAACGCGGGCGAGGAGCCCTCGCCAGGCACGGGCCCTGGTGGCACCTTCTCGGGCCTGCGCACACAGGCGGGTCTTTTGCCCCCGCTTTCTTGAAGTATAATTGACAAGGAAAATCGGTACATGTCTAAGGTGCACGATGTGGCGGTCTGATGCCACGCACGCTGTGAAGTGACCTCACGCGGGTTTCTAACCGGCCCAGAGAGACTCCGCGTTGCCCTCCTGCTTGCAGGATCCTCGGGCTGGGGGAAGGCGGTTTCTGAGCCCAGGCTCGTGAGCAGACCCGGCGGGGCTGGGCGTTACTACAGCCGTGCCCCGCACCTGCAGGGCCCTCTGGCTCGAGAAGGGGTCTCTCAGGCCAGCAGCTGGCAGTGGGGTCTCCAGCCGGACGCCAACCTGAGGCCAAGCCCGCACTGCGATGTGTTTCCAACCTCCCGGAAACACTTCCCCCTCTCCCTAGAAGGCAGAAGTCAAGACCTTTCTGACGCAGAGCGAGCGAGGCCCCCCCGGGGAGGGAGACCCGGGCTCCGAGTCACACTGCCTAGAGCAGGCACTGCCAGGGGTTCTGCCATGCCCCTACCCCGTGCCTCAGTTTCCTCATCTGTGGCATGTGCTGCCTCCTAGGAACAAGGCAGGTGATGCCCACAAGAAGCTTAGAATAGACCCTGGCAGGGAGTGAGCATCGAATGACTGTTAGCTGCTGTTGTGTTGCTGGTGTTTTGCTAGAAAGCGCTGGGAGGTCTGCGCAGGTGTAGTATTCCCGTCAATTTTCTTCATTCCCTTTGAGCAATTCCAAGCCTGACAGGTTGAAGAATTGAAGAGGTTTCTGGAATATTACATACCGAGGGCTCTTATGAGTATGTCCAGAGCTCAGGTTTTTAAACAAAAATTAACTGCCGACACCACCTTAAGCAGGCTCTGTGGGAACCCAGGGACATCCTGCACCCTACTAAGACACGGCAACAGTGGGCCCCTCCGTTCCGTACGGGGAATTCAGCCTAAGACATCACCCAAGTCCCCGCCTCAGACAATAAGCCACGTCCCTGCACCTGAGATACACGTTGCATGTACTTTTAAAGAAGTGCAGTTGGAAATGTTAGCAAAGGGCGAGAAGAGGGAGGACAGGCAAGAGGCAGGGCCGCCGTCGCCACAGGCAGACACGGCTGGTTTCATTTTGTGCAAATGTTTACTCTGATATTGAATAAAACGTGAATTTGTCGCTGTGGCAACTGTCACATCACACAGCACCTCTCCTGCCTTTGAGTCATGGGAAGTACTGGAAAGACACGTGTGAACCGTGTGCAGGGAAGCCGTGTAGTCCACACAGGACTTGAGAAGAAAAGGACGTGTTTCGTGATAAACTCAGATTTGTTGATATGCCAAGTACAGTTAATCACATCAAACATGATTTTGTGTGATTGTCTTCACGTTTGAGAAGAAAAGCACAAGAAAGGCGGCAGCCAGGGCCGGACGTGGGGGAAGCTGCGCCCGGCTCGAGGGCGGCCTGCGTGGAAACGCTCAGAGGTCGAAACGCACCTCGGGGAGCGGAGCCCTGCGGAGCCGCACGGGGCCCCTGGTGACCTCCGACCTCCTGTCAACACACTCGGGACTTGGGCTGAGCACAGAACAGCCTTGGACAGGCGGCTGCAAATATTTTAATGCAATTTCATGCAGACTTCCCTTTCAAACACAAATCAGGAATAATTACAAGTAAACAGGCTTTTCTTAGGACTGATACACTTTTGCCTTTAGAAAAAAAAATTCCACTTCTTCTGTCAAGAAACGCAGATTAGAGTATACTAAAGTGAACATGCACAAAATGACAGGATGGGGAGCCCTGAGTGCTCCAGCGCTGCCACAGCGCCTGGCAGGCCCCAGCAGAGGAGGCCCTGTCAGGAGACCCCGGCAGGCTGCAGGGCAGGGATGTCACACATCCCCTGAAATGCCACACTGTGCTGGGGGGGGCGTGGGTGAGTGTGTGTTTCTGAACAGAGGGTCTGCGGTTCCCACTGGACTCTCAGAGGGTCTGTGACTCCTGGTGTCCAGCCCACCACCCTCTGTTACAGCAAGCGGGTTCTTTAGGTTAAGCCTTGAGAAATAAAAATAAAACCCTAAGCCTCCCAGCCGTACAAATGGACCGTCTTGGCCAAAGGGACCCCAAAGAAACCTTAAAACTGAGCTCCCAGCCATGACAGGATGGGAGGTCAGACGCGCCTCTATATACCCCCGCCCTCGCTGAGCGCCACAGGCCTTCTTCCCTAAGGGTCAGACAGAACCCACCTTTGGGCAGACTCGCTCCACCGCTGATTCAACCAGCCCCGCGACTGCGCCTCCCCTTTGTGGTTTTGACACCACGGACGACCAGCACTCCTTCCTGATGAGAGACCTCCGGCCATGGCGTGGTTCTGGCCAGTCTACGGAGGACGCACAGTGAGGGCCTTTGTGTCCTCTGCTTCACTTTTTGATGTTTTAAGGCTGCAAACTCCACCCTCGGATCATGCTAATGATGCCATTTTTTGAACATGGGACCCATGAAGGCGCATGTTTCTCCTTTCCTAGGTATCCACGACTCCTCCTGCAGCTGGTTAAATATGGATACTCAGCCACCTGCTCAGCATAAATTCCTGTGCCCTTTACCCCTTTTTCCAAGTGCTTGCTCGGGTTTCTGACCGAGGCTGCACTCCCCAGCCCGAAAGATGGCCACCTGCAGGCTGCAAACCTTTACGAGAAAAGAAGCTCTCCTTTCCGAATTTACGCACCTCGTCATTCTTCAATTGACAGCTGGAACAAGAGACAAGCCACAGGGTGAGATGTGGAATCTAACTGCACACGTATCTGAGGAGCCCCAGCGCCTCACGTGTCTACGGTTTCACCAGGCACTTGTGACCAAACACATCCTCATCGCCTCACACTAAATTCTGTGAACTAAAATAAAATCTTAACGCCCCACCCCCAGCTGACTGAATGGACCCCTCTTGGCCAAGGGAACTCCAGAAATACCCTCAGCTGAGTTGCTGGCCGTGAGAAGGGAGGTCAGACCTGCCTCACCACGCCCCTCCCTCCTTGGAGATGTCCTCTGTGACTCATTACCAGGCCACAGGCCATGCAAGACAAAGCTTAAACCACACCTGCCAGTACTCAATTTATTTAACAGGTCACTGGGTGTATGTCCAGTGACTTTGTCTCTGATTAGCAGACTTCCTTATCTTAACTTAAAATGTTCCAAGTCTTTAGACAAAGCTTCATTTCTTTAACCAATTACAAACCAAAGAGTCTTTAAACCCACCAATAACCTGTAATGTCCTGCTTGGAGATGTCCTGCCTTTTTGGGTCAAACCAATGTTCACCTTCCATGTATTGATTTATGACTTTATGTGTAATCCCTGTCTCCCTAAAATGTATAAAACCAAACTGTAACCCAACCACAGTACAGTTGCCTTGACCACTTGCTCAAGGCTTCTTGGGCATGGCTCTGGGCCATGGTTACACACATTCAGCTCAAAATAAACCTTTTTAAAATATTTTACAGAGTTTGGGTTCTTTTCCATTGACAATTCATAGTCTCATTGCCCAAGAAACCCTGTCAACTCCAACATTTCCATCTTTTAAAATTCATCATACATATCCTCAAACACTGTAGTGTTCCCCTTCAAATACTCTCGAATCCACGGTTTTCCCTCCATTCTGACAATGCCCATCTCGGGCCAGGCGGGCGTCTCTGGGAACAGCTCCTCCAAGCTCCAGCTCAGTGTCAGGACTCTCACCAGAAACACGTGGCCACTCTCTGTGCCCCACCAGCCTGTCCTGTCCCTGCCCCCCACAGCCAATGTGCCTTCTCTTGAGTTTCCAAATGTGCTGTTGTCTAAAGTCCGGGGTATTTAAACTACTTACAGCGTCCAGCCTGTGTGCAATACAGTGCCGCACGGGATCTTCATAAATACTGACGACTTCAGTTATGGTGAGCACGCCCTGCAGTGACTGGGTAGTCAGCATGTGACGGGAAGCGGCTGAGCTGCCTGCGGCCCGGGTGCTGACTGCATCCACTTATAGTTGTGCTTCCTCTTTATATCCTCACAAGTTTGTTAACACGCATGTCTACTCATTTACTTTGGTTACATGTTTTTTCTTTATTTAAATTGTAGAAAGTGGTACTAAATGTAAAACGACATAGAACTATCCATACACATTATACCAATATCAATCTCCTGGTTTTGCTATAATTTGCTATTATCATTATGTAGATAATGGGGACCTCTCTTTTCCATCTCTGCATTTCCTGTGAATCCATGATGGTTTCAAAAAAAGAAGTCAAAAAATGATATTAAAAAATTTTTGAAAATGGAGAAAACTCACTCGAAATCTCACCGGTCCCATTCTGTAACTGTCCCCTTATTTGCATGTTACGCTGCCTCCTACCCTGTCTGTGCCCACACGTATTTACATAGCTGCCTGTAAGTTCAGACTTGTGATTTTTAATGAAATCATAGAGCTGTATTTATTTGATTATTATAATATAATTAGTTACCTTCCTATAGTTTTATATTTTAAGTCAGCTTTGGTTTTTTGTAATTTTTAAAAAATTTTCCTTGCCTGGTGAATGGTCGTTTTAAGGTAAATTTCTGGGAGTTCAATCGTTGAGCCAAAGGGTAAGACTTCTTTTGTTTGGCTTTGGCTGTCCACTGCCACCCCGCTTTCCAACAGAGTTAAACTGACTGACCTGCCTACAGTGGAGTGCGCATATACAAGTTATATCACATTTGGTCTCTATTAAAAAAACCCGAACTATCATCCTTAAGCAACCTCCAATACTAACCTTAAAGACGAGACTTTAGACTAGACTCTAGGACAGGGGTGGGGAAACTTTTCATGTCAGAAGGCTACATTAATTTAGCTGTAATCAGATAAGGCCACATTCAAGAAACTTCAATTAGATAAACTTAAAAATGTACATTATTTTGTAAAAATCTAACTACAATGTACTTAATAATTTCAAAAAATGAAAACTATTTGTTAATTTTAAAGCTAACTAACCTTGTAATGACTTTGTTGTATCTGCTTTTTGTTGGAAAGTGTTTGAATATTTGGTTGCAACATGGAGGTCAGCAGTTTCGGCTGATCCTCTAGAATGGTATCAGTCATTTGTGACTTGAAGGGCATCATGATTTGGGTTAGGTAGGATAATGTAGATTTGCAGCAATAAGCAGTTGAAAAGCAAGGAAGCATTTTTCAGGCACGTTGCCGAAGGCGTGGGTATTCTGCATTTTTCCATATTTCAATTGGATCTTTCTTAGCATCAATGACTTTAAAATATCATCCACTGAGAGATCAATCAATTCCACCTGTAGTTCTTCAGGTGCTTTGGTGATATCAACTAGGCAAGGCTGAAACGCTAATTTGAGTGTGATGTCATGATTCTCAAAGTCAGTGAAACTTTCATTGTGTTCTCCAATTAATAGGTCTATAACAGCTGCATATTTTTCAAACCATTTGGATATATCATCCTGCTCATCAATGACCTTTGTTAACTGGGGAAAATGTTCATCCAAAATTTCCTTTTGAAGAAGTGTTTTGAAAAAAGATCGCTTTTTTCAAAATGCTTGGATTTTTTGCCACATATCATATACAGACTTAGTTTTACATTGCAAAGAAATATTCAAGTCATTTCAATTTGACATGATATCACACAGAAATGCCACATGCCTTTAGAAATCTTCTTTCAATAATTCACATTGCTGATCCTGTTCTTCATAAAATTTAACTATCTGTTCTCACAGAGAAAAAATTTTGGCTAACACCTGTCCCTGTGATAGCCAACACACTTTAGAACGATATGGCAAATCCACACGGAATACCTCATCGTTCAACTTTAGTGTGTAATGAAACTGACAATGCCGTGTTGCATTTGCATGAATATAGTTAACAATATTTGTAACTTATTTCAAAATGTCACTGAAAATAGTAGCTTTAGTGCAGAGATTTTGCTGATGCAAGATACAATGAAAAGAAATCAGAGCATCTGCATCTGTTAATACTTTTTTTATCTGTGAAATAAACCCTTCACGTTTTCCTGCATGGAAGGTACACCGTCTGTACATACACTCACTAAATTTACCAAATTCAGTCCAACTTCACAACATTTATCTTGAAAATTGTTGAAGATCTCTATTCCCTGTGTTCCGTTCGCAAGAGCATCTAAAGCGAGTAACTCTTCGTAGCAAAGCAAATCTTCTGTTATGACCCGAATGAAGTATAAAACCTGCACCAAGTCTGTAGTATCAGTTGATTCATCCAAAGCGATTCAATAATGTATATTTTCCTTTTGAAGTATTGCATGAAGTTGTTCTGTTAAGTTGAAGGCTAATTCATGCTGTCGATCAGTTATGGTTCTCCTTGAAAGAGGCAGTTGTTTGTACTTTGAAGCGTTATTGGGGTCTATGCATCCTACAACTACGACAGTGCATTCTTCCACAATTTCTACATCACTGAATGGCTTCCCTTTTTTCCCGAGTATAGAAGCTACTTTATAAGTTGCTTCAGTGGCATTATTTCCAGGTCTTATTGCCACTTGAAGGAATTGTCTTTGCTTTTGCTTTTCATTTTATAATTTCTGCAATACAACCTTTCGTGTCTCTCCCTCTAATTTAAAATATTTGTGGTTCTTGTGAGTGTTATAATGCTGATGAGCACTGAATTTCTTTCATGTTGATATTGCAGTATCACAAAGCAGGCAAATCATCTTATCTTTAACAGAAACAAGATAATATTGCAATTCCCAGTCCTCATTAAAAAATCTGTTTTCTTCCTTCAGCGTTCTCTTGGTCTTCTTTGACATGGTGGGCTGTTAAGCAGACAGAATTAAAAAATACTGCTGAGCTGTGCAACTATTCACAAATTCCACTTCAAACAGAAACACAGTGCACCATTGTCAAAGCTGATAACAGACTGGCGTACTCGACCCCACAAACTCTCGCCAACCAGCCTCATGCTGTAGTGGCGCCAGTCAGGTGGGGAAGTTAGAACTAAATCATGAGCATAGCAGCTGTCAATTTAGCCCTTATGGCTAGATTGTTCTAATTGTGCTGGTCAATCTGGGAGGATTATTTCTTTGAAACTTATTTATTCTTTGGTGTTTTAAATACATCCATTTTAAAGATAAAATAAAAATATAAAAGATGAACAAAAATGTATTAATAAAAATAAAAGAATTTGTTCTGTAAAATTTGGATTCAGTCAAAAGGCGGCACTTAAGGACCTAGGAGGCCACATATGGCCTTAAGGCTGCAGGTTCCCCGCCCCTGCTCTAGGATGTGATTAGGACATCTGCTAATGTCTCAGGCATGGCTCTGACACCACCGCTGAGCACAGGAGCCTCCTGTCCCACACAAACCACTGTGGCTGGAGAACCCCCCTTGGTCCCATCTGTTCACCGGCTCTCTACTCACCGGCTGGCACACCCACAACAGCATTTCTTCTAACCAAAGCCTCAGTGGTGGGCCTGCAAGTATTTAGTAAGCATGGCAAAGGCAGGCCCCTGATGCACCTGTGGCACAGCAACATGACAACGTGGAGGCTTCATAGCTCTCACCGACTGACAAACAGAGGCAGCTCCACCTGCCACTTCTCTTTTGGGGAAGTTTATTCTGGTGGTTTCTTCACCTTGTGGGCAGAGGTCCCCCTACATCACATCATCTCCTGGGTCACACAGGGACCTACTAGACCAGGCATCTGGGGAGTCAGGCAGGAAATACACATCTTCACAAGCACCAAAGACTCGGGTGCGTGGCCAAGTTGGGCCATCACTGCCAACACGTTCCTGCCTGTTGATTTGGCCTAAATCTGTGTTCAATATCCAGCAACTAGCTAACAGCTATTTAAAGTAGCAGCATCTCCTTCAACAGACAGGAAATGATGGCGTGAGAGTTCGGGGCAGAAATGAAGCTGCGTTTTCACATGTGCATGAGGTATCTCAACTGTGCCCACTGGTTTTTCACTGTGACGACTGTCAAGCATTCACACGACCCCCACCTCCAGGAAGCACACATCGCACAGTAAATTCACATTATTCATGGGGCAGACACATGGTCACAGGTTCATAGATTTTAAGGGACTTTTGGGATCCACATATTAGCTACAGAATTCTTTCTTGGAACACAGTTCTGCCTAGAAGCCCAAGAAGTCACGGAGGCCACAGGGGCAGGGAGGCAGCTGAGTGGCGAGCTTGGCATTCACACCCGCCTGCCGTGAAACCCCCAGGGCTCTTTGAAGAAGTACCTGAAAACCACATCTGCCTCACCCCACACCAGAGAGAAAGATTCCCGCCCCCCGACGGGGAGCTCAGTCTGGTCAGCACCTCCATCTTGGCGTTTGTTAAATCTTCCTTCTTCACGTTTTTGAGCCCACTGGGCTACGCTGGGCCCAGGTCAGCACCACTCTCACCGCGAGGCCGGGCAGGCTAACCTTGCAGCTCTGTGTTTGTCCACGATGAGGAGTAGAAGGCAACCTTCCTCCAGACACTGTTGTGGAGGCTTTCCCGTGCTTCTGCCCTCCTGGCGACAGCCGCCTAGATGATTTCTCCTCCAAACTTTTGAGCTTTTCTTTGTGGAGATTATAATTTTACTTTGGAAGAAATAAGGCTTTATTAATTTCAATAAAATGCAAACACTTTTAAGATATCATAAATTAGATTTTGAAATATATCAAAATACTGCCAATCTATTAGGGATGTGTGTGTGGACTGCAATCTATTCATTTCCCGTAAATTTTGTTTTGAGATATTTCTATTTGGCTTAAAAGGTTTAATTCTACTGCCTGTCATCACATATGTGACTCAAAAGCACTGGGGAGAGAATCTCTAATGCTGTTAGATTTCTGGTAATCAAACTCCGCTTTACATCCCAAAGTCAAGAGTTGGAAGAATTTTAAATACATTTAAAAAATCAGAATCACCAAAATCAGGCTTAATACAGAATGAGGCAATTAAAATTAGAAAAAAAGATATCACTAGCTTTTTAAAATTTTCTCAACCTGTACCGTTTTCTCTCATTTTTGCTACCCCAAATCTGCTCCAAATATACAAACTTCCCTTCCTTCTGTCAAGAACAGCTTCCGGACTGGAGACTGGCTGGCGAAAGTGCAACGGAACGTGTGGCGATCCTGGCGCAAGGGCCCACGGAGAAGGACCTCGATCAATTCAAGGGTTGGAGAAGAACCATCTTTGACGTGGAAAATGCTGTGTGGAAAAGCTCAGGGCACCCCACAGCTGGTCTCCAAATATTGGGCAGGCCAAGGAAACATCCGGAGACTGCTAGGAAGACAGCAGACAGGGCGGGGAGCTTCTCTGCACAGATTAATCCGTGGGTGGAGCAAGTGGTCTAGGGCGTGGTCGTGAAGCTTCCGCCCAGCGAGAGCAGGGCCAGTCTTCTGCACACGAGGGCCAGAGAGGGACAGGCCAGGCACAGGGAAGACGGAGGAGCAGGTGCGTGGGGGTACGCTTGCCTTACCCTCACCTCGGCCCTGTCTGGAGCCGATGCCCCAGCCCGCTGGTCTGGACAGAGTCTTCCTGCCTGCTGTGGTGGGGGGGGCATCTGGAGTGGGTGATTCCTTCTAGAGCTTAAGGAGTCAGCTTCACAAATAATCAGAGAGGCAATTCAGACTTCCAGCACTTGGGTCAATCCAATCTCTAGAGCTTCACCAACTAAGTGATGCCATTGTCACTCGAGAGATGAGAAAACTGAGGGGCAGAAATGGGTTCTGGCAGGAAAATCAGGAGTCTGGCATTGCCCACACTGGTTAGGTTTGAGACACCTCTACAGAGCTTCAAGGAGGGAACTCCAGGGGGCCGGTGGCCGTACCTGTGTGCTGCTTAGTGCGCGGGCCAGAGCTGGAGAAGTAGTCCTGGATCAGCTTTGCGTGGATCATGTAAGAAGCCAAGGCCTGGATGAGGTCCCACGCGAGCGCACGGGCAGGAGCGAGGAGAGGCCGGGCCTTGGATGGTCAGATGCACAGATATCAAGCAGAGGAAGGGTTGGGAGCAACAGAGTCTGACTCTTAACTCCTCAGCACAGACGGTGTTTCAGAGAGGCGGGTGGCCCGCTGCTGAGAGGACAGGTGACGCAAGCCCAGGAAAGCGGCCGCTGGTTTCGGCAGCTCCGTGGTCACTGATGATGCTGACGACAGATAACTCGGTCAAACACTGGAGCCGAAATCTCGACTGGAGGGAGTGAGGCGAGAACAGGTGGTGAGACACTGGGTACGGGGAACACGGCTTTTGATAAGCTTTGCCATGAAGGGAAATGGAAACAGTGTGAGCAGAGAAGGAATTTCGGGTGGGAGATTGGTGTCAGGGAGGCTTTTTATAATTTTAATGAGATGGGAAATACTAGAGTGTCTTTGTAGCTGACGGGAATAAAAGAAAAGAAGGAATGCCAAAGACAGGAGAGAGCGTACAACAGCAGAAAGGACGTCTTGAGGGAGGAGAGGACACGGAGCCACAGGAGGAGCCGGTGCCTCTGTCCACGGTTGAAGACGAGCGGGCGGAATGTTCCTTTTTGCCGGTATAGGGAGGGAGGGTGGGAGGACGCAGGCTCTGCTCCATGTGATCAAGATCACGGACAGGGGCTCCGGGGTGGCCGTGTGCATGTGTATGTGTGTGTGTGCATGTGCGTGCACGCATGTGTGTGCATGTGTGCATACATGTGTGTATGTGCATGTGTGTGCACGAGTGCATGTGTATGCACTGCATGTGTGCGTGTGTGCATGCGTGTATGTACATGCATGTGTGTGCACGAGCACACGTGTATGCACTGTATGTGTGCGTGTGTGCATGTGTGTGTGCGTGTGTGCACATCCGTGCACATGCAGGCACATGTGGGGGTGGTTGCTGGTAGGAGGAAAGGGGAGAATTACTAAACAGATGTTCTGGAGTGTGGGCCTGTGAAGATCTCTGGGAATAATTGTCTGTTGGTGTTGAGTACCCCTGTGAGATTCGTTGTGACGAAGTTCAGGTGAAACTGACCAGCAAAGCTAGGAGGCGATGCCACCGTCAACACGACACACCCCCTGCCACCAAGGAACCTAGCAGGGGAGGTGAGATGAAAACAGATATTTGCAATAAGGCGTGGAAGTTCCTGACAGCACATGGGAGGCGCTCGACGTTTGCTGGATGGGTTAGGGAGGGAGTGACAGGGGTAGGACTGTGGACGAGGTCCGGGCAGGGGAAGGTGAGGGTGGATTTTGCTTTGAACAGGAGGCTGGTGCAGACTGAACAGACAAGCAGGTGTGGTCAGGGCAGGAAATCAGATGGAGAAAAAAGGGGACCTCCCGGGACCCGTGTCTCAAGAGGTCACAGAGAAAGTCCACCGAGAGCAGGGAATCGGCACATGGCGCAGAGGGACGGCGGTTTTGGGTGACGGCAGGTTCTAAGATGTGCCCGTCCACAGACCTGCTGTGAAGGATAGCAGGACCTTAGGCAACCAGCGAAGGTCTGCCCGAGCACCCACAGAGACCAGTGCGGGCGACAGAGAACGCCGTCTTGAGAGGAAAGGGCGAAGCTCATCCCCCAACCCCAATCAGCCTGCGCCTTCCACTGGAACAGGAGCTCAGTGAGGACGGGGCGCGTCTGTTCTGTTCACTGCTGTAGCTTCAGAAGTTTCAGCCCTTAAAACCTGCCTGGCACAGAGTAGGCACTTGGTAAGCATCTTCTGAATGAGTGACGCACTAAGCTGATGCCGGGTGGGGACCTCTCACTACACTCACGTGGAAACACCGCATAAAACACGCCGAGTCAAAACAACACAAGGCCGAGACCAAAAGGAAGAACGGGAACCCCCAGATTCCAGAAGCATAAAGAGAAATCGAAACTAGTTGTGCTTGGGAGCTGATGCAAAAGTTGCTCTTGGAAATCTGGTACCCTTTACAGAGACACAAGAGTGTGGGGTCTGAGATTTGGTATGTGGTGTTGTTATAGCCACACAAGGACAGTGCACGTGGCCTTGGAGTCGGTGGGGGCGGGAAAGCTGGAACTGAGGCCCCACATTGAGCCTAGACCCTGAAGACCTGCCTCCCCTGAGAACAGAGGCCAGGAACAAGGCCCCGGAGGCTGGGGAAGCAGGGGGTGGGACCCAGACCTGTGCCACGTGCCAGGGTTAGATCCACGTTTTACCGAATGGGTCAGAAACTCCAAGGTGGGAAAATTAACATTATAGTGGATCCACTGAGACATTGAGACATTTGCAAAACTTCTTATATACAAAGTCTCCCTAGAAATCCACACTCCAGTGTAATCAATCCCTGCTGAGGACAAACTCACAAGTAACAAAAAGAAGGCATCAAACAAAAGTAGAAAACAAAAGAACAGACAGATTTAAAAAAGCAATAAACATAACAATTTTCTTCTAGAAGTGAAAAATACAGTAACCAAAAGAAAAGTATCTAACATTTGATTTTATAGAAGATTAGACACAGAAAAAGAGGGAATTTGGAAGATAATTTGAGGACATAATCCATAATGTAGCACTGAGACGTAAAGAGGTGAAGCCTGGAAGAGCAGCTTTGGGACACACAGGATGCAGCAAGGAGGTCCAGCGCCCGTCTAACGAGAATTCCCCGTGAGGATAAGAACAGCAATCAGAGAGAGTGGAGTTTGTGAGAGCGCACGACATACAACCCTTTTTCTCTGCTGCCCAGTGAGGTAGGTGCTGCGATGCTCCCATTTGACAGTAGGGGAAACCGAGTCACAGGGTGATTAGCTGAGATAGGGAGAGCAATGGTGAAAGCGATACTGGAGGGACAATCTTGCAGAACTGAGGGAGGGCACCCGATTGACGGGCCCATCAAGTGCCGAGTAGGATGAAGCCCAGACCCCTTGACCCATGGGGACAGTGGCTGGGGATCGCAGGTGCCAGAGGTGAGGGCAGAGCTTGCACCTGGTGGTGGGGAGGGGGCAGGGCTGGGAGGGTGAAGACACGACTTCCTGACCTCCGGCGGCTCCATCCCAAGCAGGCCGTGGTGGAGGCTCTGTTCTTCAGGCTCGGGTCTGTACTGACGAAAGCGTTTGACCTTCCGGAGCCTAAGAAGCAAAGCTCGGTGAGGCATGTGGGAGCCACGCTGGGCTGAGCTGCTCAGTCAGCGGGCTCAGCCCCCACCGTGCCCAGCCTCTTCCCCGGAACGGCAGGAGTCCCGGCTTCAGCAGGGAAGACAGACTCTGGGTGCCAGGTACCATGCTTGCCACCCCCAAAGCAACTCTCTCTGCGCCTGCCTCAGTCCCTCAGGGCAGAGCCGGCTTCAGGTCAAAGGATGCATCTCCTGGCCACCACGGCCACTTCCCACGGGGCCCAGCTGGTCCACAATAAAGGAAGGGCTCACGCATTGGAGCTGCCTCTGACTGGGTTACACGGCGGCTTCAACCTGGATCAGCCTGGACCTGCCCCCGGCCTCTGGACACGATGTCCTTCCTGCAGGGATGACTTGGTATCAAAACAGCATCCCACCTGACCAGCGCGGAAGGGACAGGGTGGGCAGGTGCACGTCACCTCCTCCACCACACCCAGGACACAGGCGGCTGATCACAGCCCCCCCCCCCCCCCCGACTTCAATCCTCCCTCGACTCCAGCCCTTTCTGCTCTTGGTCGCTGCACCTTCCACAGGATGCAGACAGTTCCCGGGAGCCCCACAGACTCTGGCTTCTTTCTCGCCCTTCCCTGGCTGCTCAAGACACAACAAGCTACAGGGGGAGAGACCAGGGCATCAGCAGCTGTCAAACACTCCATGAATACAGCCGGAGCCAAAAAGGCACTGAGGAAACCCCCAGAATAGTAGTACCTGTCAGGGCACTTTGCGCATTTCTTGAAAAGTTTCTATCAGTAATTGGTTGTTTTCTCTCTTGTACTCTGCCTGCCATGTAACTGAAACACGGACGTTTTCAAAGCACAGTGCACTCAAGGCTGCTGCTAGGTGAGTACCACTCGGGCAGCACCGGAGCCTGTGTGGGAAGAGCCACCAATTAAAAGGTTCTTTTTTCAAGAGCCCAAGACTCAGGACTGGCGAGTTGGAGATTTCCCCGAAGAAGCAGCTCATCTTTAAGTGGCTCTATAGAGGACATCTCTGCTATGCAGCAAGGAACACTCATAAATAACACTCCTTAATAGTTAATTACCTTTAATGGGGAGTGCTGTGAAATCTCAAATCTCAAACGGGAGAGCACAGATTGGTTTCAGCCCACGCTGACTTTTGAGTGGCAACATACCACTCCTAAGAGGAGTCACGCCCATTGTTCTGTGTACAATTCATTCAACTGTCATGCGATGGGGAACGCGGCCGTCAGCAAGGTTCGGAGGCAAGTGCCATCAGCTTTAATTGCTGATGGAGTGTCTGGTTGAGTACTTCTTTTTGATACCAACATAGCAATGTTTGGACACGGTGGGGGGGGATGGGTTGTAAATTATGTTACTGAAGCATTTGTTCTTTTATATCACCTTTCCCAAATATATATGTCTTTAAATAATGAAGACAAGAAAGTATGTCCCACTGGATCCCAGAATGAAAGAATAATTTCTCATTTCATAAATAATTACTCATTTTCACAAATTTAGCAATCATGAAACATAAGAAGAAGAAAGTATGTGTTTTCTGAAGGCTTCTCTGTTTTTCTTATCCACACCTGCTTTTTCTTGTGGAGACAGCAAATTCTAATTTAAAGACAACCTAAAGCACCGTCAAGTTTGCCAGGCACCATCAGTCAGCATCCCCAACAACCGGAGGACTGACCTTGCTCCAGCCAGCTGGTCTCCCCGTGTGTCAGCGCGAAGCCCTGAACTGACCCTCAGGTCCGGCCTTGGCTCTCGAGGCCTCCCAGACACAAAACCAGCGCTGCCGATCACAGAGCAGAGGGCACTCCTCATGGTACTCACCGACCCAACTCCAGTTTGAAGAATTTTCAGTCCAGAAGCTTTCTCCAGTTTGTCTTTGTTGTCAACTGTTCGGAAAAATTAAGAAGTACAGGGGTCAGCTTGGAGAGGTCATCCATCTCAAGATACATCTGAGCATCTACCTCTCGAAAAACTCAATTAAACTACTGCTTGGACTGCCTAATTTGACAGCAATGTTGTGAACAAGCGTGGAGTTAGAGAACCTGGGCATGAGGCCCTGCTAACCAGCTAGTCCCCCTCGGGCCAGCACGGCTGTGCCTTCGCTTTCATCCGTAAAGTGATGTCATGCCAGGAAACCCACAGAATTGTTGTGAAGACTTGGTGAGAAATTGTATGTAGATGTGCTCAGCAAACTGCGAAGTCTTATTCTAAAATTATATAATAGTTATTAATTACATAATTGTTGGGAATCACCTTTCACTGGCCTTAGGTATGATAAGAGGACCGGCTGGGTGGCAAAGCTGAGCGTGTGTACTACCTGCCATGTGTGGCGGCGCGTGGAAGCACGTGTATTACCGCCGTTAGTGCTGGGGCCACTTCGTTCCCTCTTGTTCATGCCCCGACAAGACACAGGCCATAATAATTTAGCTCCCATCAAAGCCTCATCCTAGTTCGCTCCTGACTTAGGATGAGGAAGGCTTTCAGAGAATCAATTACACGCGACATCATACTGAGAGAAACAGGCTGGAAACAGTTGTGAGACGTAAATGAGAACTTAGAAATCCCAGCGCTAACCGGGCAAACCCACCTGCCCCACTCCCACCTCACAGAGAGGACGAAGGTGTCTCAAGGCAACTGACCCTGGCTTACAATTCTGTAGGAATATTTTTCTAGATAAAGCTCCTGTCACACTGGAAATGAAAACCAGAAAAATGCAATTTTATTGCAAACCCCATGAACGATGAGTGTGCTGCAGTCGTGACTAATTCTGAATGAGACAGCAGTTCACCTTTGACCGCGACACACCTACGTTAATCCCGGGCAATGAAGTGACATCTTCCAGAGGGACACAGACGAGACCCTGTTGCAGCCTGCCGTCCCACTTTGAGGGCCTTCTGACTGTCCTACGGGAAGTTCCTCCCTCTGAACAGAGAACATTTCTTACACACAGGTGATTACCCACTGCACGGGAGGACGGAGACAGACACGAGACCACATGGGTGAGAGCAGAAGCACCTTCACACTCGAGGGTGGCTGGGTCCCCGGGGAGGGCAGGGGCTGGCACAGAGGTAAAGCTCAACGGGCAAGAGAATGATCTTCAAAGAGACGGAGCATAAAGCAATCGATTTTAATGTTTTTCTACGAACAAAGGAAGCATTGTGCTGAGTGGCAGGCTTTCTGGGGTGGGATGATAGAGGACTCTTGCAAACAGGCTGAGGGATAGAAAGCACACACAAACGTCATTTAAAAATACTCCAGTTATTGCTACCGAGCAGTAACAGATTTCACGGTCAGGAACGAAAAGGCAGCCCGACCAATAATAACATGGAATAACCCAATCCAGGGGTCAGCAAACTTCTCCCACAAAGGCCCGACAGTGAAGGTCTTAGGCTCAGCAGGCCAAGGGCCTCTGCGTGCAGCTGGCCCTGCCCTGGAGCACGAAGGCAGCACAGACATCCCTAATTGGATGGTCCTGGTTGTTTCCAATAAAACTTTATTGACAACAGCAGATGGTAGGCCTGACGTGACCCCCCAGGCCATGTTTGCTGAAGAAGTAAAAATCAGTTCTAGCACTATGCCTGCATAGTACTTTGCAGCTGAGGCCTTAATATGTCCTATTTCCTTGATTCCAAAATGCACACCCCCACATTTTCCCTTCTGAAGTCAGGCGTGTCTCAGCACGTTGTGTGCAAATGTGGTGGCGACTCCTGAGAGCTCCCACCACGGCGGGTCAGGCAACGCACCGTCAGAGGCCATCTGAGGCAGAATGAGTCCTTGTTTCCACCTGAATATTTTCCACTGGCGACTTCCAACAAGGCCAAGAAGGCACCTGATATGGGGCTTGGATGTTGGCCCCTCCAAACCTCATGTTGAAAGTTGACCCCCAGTGTCGGAGGTGGGGCCTGGTGGGAGGTGTCTGGGTCCCTCACGATGGCTGGGTACTCTCCCCACAATAATGAGTGGGTTCCCACTGTTTTCGTTCACGTGAGAGCTGGTTGTTTAAAGGAGCCTGGCCCGTCTGCCTCTTGCGCCTTCTCTCACCACGTGACACCTGCTCCCCTTGCGTCTTCCGCCTTGACTGGAAGCTCCCTGAAGCCCTCGCCAAAAGCAGATGCTGGCACCATGCTTCCTGTACAGTCTGCAGAACCATGAGCCAAATGAACCTCTTTTCTTTGTAAATTACCCAGCCTCAGATGTTCCCTTTGTAGCAGCACAAAATGGACTAACAGCACCACACCAAAACTCCCGGAAGGGCGTTGGCTACTCGGCAGAAAATGCCTTGCAAGACAACCTTGTAGCGCTCTGTACAAAATCTGCACCACCAACACGCGGTGGCCTGGTGAACATTGTCCTCATGGGAAGACCAGACATCCTGATGTGGGGGGACCCGGAGGAGGGGCCTCCCAATGTGAAACGCTTTAGGAATTCTTTAACCCGTTGATTGCTACAATTGCCTTTGGTATGTGCAAGAGTGGTTTTTGGTAAATGAGCCTGAAAGAGTTCATTCAATAAATACAAGATCATTCTAAGCAGTTACAAAGCACTTGCTATTGTTTAACTGCACCTTCTTTGCTCGTTTCGTGGCACGTAAAGCTGAGTGGCAGCTCTGAGACTCCGCGGAACATCTGTGAGTTCCTAGCGGACCTGTCTCCCAAGCTGGCCGTGAGACCCTCGAGGGCAGTTGGCCCGTTCATTTTGTTTTTCAGGGTCTAGCACCGTGCTTTGCTGCTTAAATGTTTGTGTTCTTTCTTCAATAAACAAACGCAGGTCCCACCACACCAGCCAGCGGGACTCTCTGTGCTCTCTCAAAACTGACCTGACCTTTCTTAGATTCAGTCTGGTCAGTTCAAAATCATCAGCAATTGAGGTAAACAACCTGAAGTAGTGCTGTTTTTAAAGTACTAAAGGGTTTTAAAAGAGTATAAGGGACTGATTCATTCTCGAACTTATCTAAGACCAAAGGGTAAGTCAAAATCTCAATATTAACATAAATATTTTTAAAAAATGAAGCTGGAAGCTACTAATACTTGCTACATGCCAAGTGCTGAAGCAAGCACTGCTCATACTTTACCTTATTTAAGCCTTAAAGCCACACGGAATGTAGATTCAGAAACGGGGAAGCTCCGACCTTTGCCCAGACATCAATTCCTGATAGGTGGTCTACTCAGGACACCCGGGAATTTGAGAATCTCACCCTGATGAGCAAGGGCTGGGAAAGAAGGACCCCAATTCCTTTCAAGGTTTGTCCTGAGTCCTGAGTGATGCACTCCAGGGAGTCGGATGTCAAAGGACAGAAAAGGGGAGGGAAGCAGTGGTCTCAAGCCACGGTCCCAAGACGAATCCCTGGACCACCTGTGGAGCTGTGCGGAGGGGGAGGGGCTGTCAGGAGGAGGGGCGGGGAGAGGGCGGGGCCTCCAGGGGGCGGGGCCAGGGACATGCAAGGGCAGAACCCCAGGGGAGCCCTTGTCCAACCAGCGGGAAGTGGTTTCTTTCATGTGTCCTCTCTGGATGGCTCAGGAGGAGGCCCTGGGTCTGTTTCCCCGCGTGTGGACTGGACTGTCCTCCCCGCAGCTGCACACACTCTGCTGCCCCTGCAGGCCCAGCCCGGGCCAGCCCGGACGCCCAGGGGCCACGTGGCGGCACTGTCCCCATGCCTGTCCCCGCACTCCTGCAGCTGCACGTCTGGACTCTACCCCGTGCGACAACCCTCCCGTCTCTGTCTAGACTCTGCCCGGTGCATAGCCCTCCTGTCTCTGCCAGGAGCCACCTGTGTGCCCCAGGCTGTCCCTGGTGGTGTGCTTAGTGACTGCATTGTTTGTTTTGTGATTGACCATTTGTTTCACCCTTAGAACGACACAAAATTCATCTAGAGCTGCTGTTTCCAAAATCTTGTATAGGCTGGAGAATGGGCCTCCTCCTTTCCACATTTGCCCCTCTCATGCTTTAAGGCCTGCGTAAGCCCCACTGCTCCCGAGACGGTCAGGGGCCTGCTGCCCAGTCTGTGGCTGCCCTGACGGAAACTGCACCGCCCAGTGCTCGTCTTCTGAGCAGCTGCGAAGCCTATGGAGCCTTTGAGGGCCATACCCAGCACAGGCCTCAGCACACAGCAAGTGGTTAATCAGTGCGCCCTCCTGACGGGGCTGTCTTCCCAGATCCGTGGGGCAGCCAGGCCTTAGTTGCATCCTCACAAGAAGGTGCTGTGTCTGCTCGCTGCTCACCTCTGGTCTCTAATGCCGGTAATTGCTCATCAGTGCTTCTGTTCACTTTCCAGAGACCAAAACTCAGCTAGAGCATCCCCCAGTGGCTTTGATCTAGAAAACTCAGATATGGAGTTTTTCCTCCCGTGATAGAATCATGCGGCCCAGGCCGACGCACTCTCAGAGCAGCGGACCTGGGCTCTTCCCTCTTCCACGTGATGTGGAGGTGCCTGGATATTCCCTTTTCTTCAGGATAGAGTCTCTGTTCCTTCCGCTGCTTCCAGTAGGAGGGAGTTAGATCTCTCAACTTCAGGGTCTCTGTGAAAACACTGATGTTGTTTCCTGCCCCGTCCAGATTTTTGAAGAGAAATCCACAAGTGGGGCTGCCCATCCCTTCCTCGTTCCTTCACTCGGTTCGGGCATTGCCCACAGATGAGGCAGCGGGTCTCTGCCTCACTGAGTATGTGAAGGGGCGAGCAAGGGACAGGCAGGTGTGCCCAATATCCTTCTCCTAAAAGAGGAAGGGCCACTCCAGGTATGGGTCAGCCAGCAGCAGTACGGGGGTCCATGTCTCCTGGGACCTGGACCCCGCTTTCCCAGACATCATCTGGGGATGTGCTGCCTGCTTTGCAGGTGTGATGGAGCAGCCTGAGCAGGTGCCTGTCACGCTCCAGGCCTTCGCTGCACGACATGGCACCACCCTACTCTTAACCTGCACTCATCCTCCTACCTGAGGATCACATCTGCGTCCGCTAAAGTTCACTCTGCAGCGTCTGCTCCATCCTGCAATCCTATGGCACCTTCGCCCAGAATACGGGACGCTGACTACCCCCCCGTAAGTAAGCTTTCTTCACCTTCCTCTTTCGCGGGAGGACCTCAGGAGCAGCCACACGTCCTGGTTAGGCTGAGGCATGTCACGGCTGCGCGGTTCCCCTCTGACGCCGTCACAGAAGGACCCGGAGTGGGCTTGGCGCGAGGCTCCCCAGGGAGCAGTGCTGGCTGTGGAGGGCCACCGCTCCCTTTCGGAGGCTGTGCGCCATCTGTTTAACAGCGCGCCCCAGAATAGAGCCAGCTCAGCATCTAACTCACTGCAAGAAACGCCCTGTCATCTGGCAGGCCTGGGGAGGTGCCAGGGGATTCTCAAAAAGAACAGAGTCCAGATGCCGGAATCCCCGTTTTCCAGCTCTTTGCCAGGGAGATCTCCCTGGAGACGCCAGACGTCTTCCAGTCGCATCTGCAAGCTCTTTCGGCCGTGAGTGCGCGGTGTCCTGGCCTCACGCTGACGGACGGTCGCTTTGTGCGCCTTTGTGACCTGTGGCCAGTCTCGGGCTTCAGCTCCTTTTCAGCAACGCCTGTTCCCTCTTTACTTCCTGCTCTTTAATTTCTCTTTGGTGGAGATGCACAGGGAGGCTGTGCGGTTTTGCCCTTTCCTAGCTGGCTAAACGCTGCGCATTTACCTCGGCAGCACAGCCTCCTGTGTGGGGCTTTCCTTCCTTCTCTCTCCCCCTTCCTTTCTTTCTTTCTCAAATATCCCTGAAAGAAAAACGGTAGCTAGACGTCTTCAGCACTTGTTGTGAGTCTCAGCCGACCGGACGTCCCTTCCAGCGCTGCCCCTACACGCTCGTTATTCGGGAATATCTTCGCGAGAGTTCCCTGAGCGCGCGTGTGGGTTTCCTTTCACGCATCTCTGCGTGAGGAGTTGTGGCGTCTGATGCCCTGCGCCAGGGAGTCAGGAGTGAGTCAGGGGACGTCAGATGCAGGGTCTAACCGTGGACTCACACCTACTCCCTTTCGGGGAAGAGTATTTAAGGCTCAGGTAAAACCTGACACTGCCCACCACTTTCCCTCCTGTGAGTGAACTCCACGACGACTCTGCCCATTGCCCCTTTTAAGTCCCTGATGAAGCATTTTCCAGGGCGGGGAGCCTTGCTTCAGCTGGACGCTCAAATTTCAGCTCTGAGTAGTTTTTTAAGCCAAGTTCTAGACGCAAAGATGAGTTGGTGCAAGTGACCGTGGCGGGCAGGCCAGGCTGTGGAGACACAGTAATAAAGGCAGAGAACAATGTATAAAGCCCATTTTTATCTTCATGGGAGACAAAAAGGGTTTCCAAACACAAAAAAGAAGTCCTTTAAAATTAAATTCACTAGATGAAGGATATGCAAATTACTTGAAGAAGCGGAACCTTATAATGTTCTCAAAATTCTGCAATAGCCTATTTAATTAGTATTTTAATTTATCAGACTAATTCTTTGCACTTGACAATTTATGCAGTATTCCATATAATTAAGCACGTAGCTACAGTGGAATAATTTTGCCTACTCTCTTTATCCCGTTATTTTAACCTGAAAGAATGTGCAGAAGTCTCTTCTGTAATCTAAATCACAATGGGGACAACTTAACGGCTTTGCTTCCTCAGAAAGCAGGAGAGGGAGAGCCCTGCCTGAGTGCCTGGTGAACCTGTCACCTGGGAAGCCCGACTCCCTGGGGACAGGACCACTCTTTCCCGTACGGGGTGGAGCCTGGCTTCCGGCTGAGCCAAAGCTGCTGCTCACAGGGTGGAGATCTGCATCCCACACACAGTCCACCCTGGAGAAACTGCCCTCACCCTGCCACACTGCCACACCCAGAGGCTCCATGGAGGGAGAGTCAGTAAGTTACCCAGGAAATTTGGGGACCTCTGATTGCATCCACCAGCCCTCCCTTGCCCTGAAATTGGCAGCCACTGGCCGTATCCCCTTTGCGTCACAGATGGAGGCCGCCCAGCCTCACGGCTTTCCCTCAAGAGGAAGTCGGTCCTGGGAAGGGAAACAAGATGTGAAGGAAAGTGGAGTCAGTGCGCGGGGTCCGCAAGCCCGCACCTCCTCTTCCAAGTCAGGATCCAGGGACGGTCACGGAACACGGAGGGCCAGGGGAGGTGTGGTCCTCCCAGGCCGGGGTGAGCTGCCGACACCTGCCCTAGGAAGCAGGCAGAGCCCCGCACAGCTGCCGAGAGCTGTCGCAGCGCCCTCCTGGTGTTCTCAGGGCAGATCACATTTCCTGTGAAGGAATCTTTAAAAAATAAAAAAAAATGAGCATGCTTAACAATTACAGCCCATTCTCTTTCCACATGGGCGTTTTCCAAAAAGGATGAGGCCTAAGAGTGTGACCACTCTCAGCTCAAAGCAGCTGGGGCCTGTACTGTGGTCTCTCTCACGAGAAAGTAGGGGCTCTGTACAAGTTTGGGAAACAGAGCCCAATAAAGCTAACCACATTTAAAACAATTCTTAGCCTTCTCTGCCTCTTTAACACACCAACACACGTGGAGCCCTCCTGTAGGTGTGGTCAGCACAGCTCCCCCAGGCCACGGGCAGCATCCAGGACGGGCCACGCCAGACCACGGGGCAGGGGAGGGAAGCACCAGGGTCCCTCACCCCGGGTCCCTTACTGGATCTGGGACTCAGTTGGGATCTTAAGCTCCCTAGAGAAGGCCCGGCTCTAAGGGTCTTTGGCTCCAGGGCCCTTGAACGTTTCAGTTAGACATCAAATGCTTCGCAGAGCAAGGACTTGCCAACCTTCCCTGCAGAAGCAGAGGCTCACTGGCAAGCATTTACTGGGTGGCAGGAGGGCCTGGGGGCAAGGCAGGTGTTACCAGGACAGCTGGAGGGCACCAGGGGGTGGGGCGGGGGCCTGCCAGGCCTCCCCACTTGGATTTTCTTATGCAGGTGAAAAGGACACTTTCTTTGGAGAGACCTTCTGCTCACAAGGCCCTACACGACTGAGGGTGCTGTCCTGAGGCTATCACTGTGGGAAGTCTGGGCAAGTCACGTGAGCGCAGTTCCTGTGCTGCTCTCTGTGGCTCGGAGTGAGCAGTGGCCAGGCATGTCCTGGCCAGAGGACAGCCCCAACCTTCCCCAGTCTGCTCTGCAGCCAGCCCCATCCTCAGACGGGGTCTTGTCCAACCAAGGGCTCCTTTGCAAACAGCCGCAGTGCGGGCAGGAGGGCATGGGTCCTGGGGTCCATGCAGACTGCATTTGCTCTGCCCGCTGGTCTCAGTTCCACTGTGGCACACGGTGCCCAGGGCCCCAGTGTGCCCTACCTCTGCGGTCCCCAACCCCCAGGCTGGTATCAGTCTGTGGCCTGTTAGGGGCCAGGCTGCAGACCTCTGCCACCCACCCCCCATCCCCAGTGGAAAAATTGTCTTCCATGAAATTTAGGAACGGGGGAGGGGGTGCAGGGTGCGCACAGCAGGATGTGTGCGCACCCCCCACATCACTGGAAAAATTGTCTCCATGAAATTGCTCCTTGGCGCCAAAATGGTTCGGCAACGCTGCCCTTCCTCTCCTGGCCCAGCCCTGCGGGGAGAGGACAGAGAACACACCACAGCAGCAATCGGCGTCTTGTCCGCGGCACCTGCGCTGATTTCACTCTTCAGACGGCCGGTTGTCCCCACACATCAAACCCACCTGAAGGTGGGCGGCGGAGCGGGTGCGGCGTGGCTGGGGTCATACAGCCCAGGGTAGGACGTGGGCTGCAAGAGCCGTGCTCCAACACCTCCAGGCCCTACTTCCTCTCGGGGGAAGCTGGCAAATCCCTCCTCTTTCTGAACCTCAGTTTCTTCATCCGTGAAGTGGGTCACTGTGCGCTGGCACTGGGAAGAGACTGCTCACTCCTCATTCCACAGTCCCCACCTCGGCTGCAGCAGCGACTGACGTCTGACATCCCACCCCTTGCCTGCAGACACTTGTCCTTGGGCTCCAGGCCCTTCTTCCCTGGTTTTCCTTTGACTGCCTTTGCCGTGTCCCCCACCAGGCAGGGTGTGTTCTGGGTTCAGGCCCCAGACTTCTCTCTTCCACCTGCTTTCACTGCTGGGCGCGTCACGGGGCCCTCAAGCCGCAGGTAGCATCTGCCCGCTGGTCACAACTGTTTCTTTCCTCTGACCGGGTCCTCTCTGCTGATCTGGCTTCCTGCCTGTCTTCCTGCCATCCCCGCTAAGATGTCTAACGGGCGTCTCAAACCAGATTCCCGACTTCACCCACCTCCCCAAACCCGTTCCTCCCCGGTTTCCCCAGCCTGTCAGCAACTCAGACCCAAAACCTCAGCGCCACCTTGGTTTCCCCTCCTCTGACACCGCACCTCCAGTGCAATTCATCAGTAAGTCCCACGGGCTCCGCCGTCCACACGCACCTGGGGTCTGGACGCTGTTCTCCACGGCCCTTTCTGGTCCGGACCTTGCAGCGGCCACCAGCAGGGCTGCCCGGCCCCACCACCAACAGTGCCAGCACCAGCCCACCCCGAGGCTGCACCCCCACCAGCCGGCCACCCCGAGGGCTCTGCACACCCTTTGGCCTCTCTCTTTGGAGGCAACATGTTGCCTGGAGCCTGGGAGGGGGGAGGGTCTGAACTGGGGAAGGGCTTAGGTAGGAGAAAAGACAAATTAATTAATGTGTCAAAGCCTGCTGTTCAGTAGCAGGAAAGCAAAGGATTTCTGCAGGAGGAAGTACCCTTTCCTACAATGCTGAGCAACCACTTCTGTGCGTCTTTGCATTTCGGTTCATGGATTAGGATGGTATTCACAGCAGCGTACAGAGGGTAGGGAACCATTTTGCAATACTAAACAATTCCTCCTAACACACGTGAATCACGCTACTGGTTTACTACATTAGCAACTAGATGGATATTAAAGCTAGAATTGCACATATTTTATTTTTATAAAAGTATTTACTGTAATTAAATTTTCAAAAAATAGAACCAAAAATTCAGTTTTATTTAAATACTTTTGATTGAAAGCTTATATATTTGTGAATTATATCTTGTTTTATAATTTTAATAGCTCATCTTGAATGTTTCTGAAGAAAAATAATCCTTGAAACACAATTTTAATTTTCAATTTTAAATGCATTTTATATTTTTGATAAAAATACTTTTACATTTTATACCATGTGTGCAATGGCAGTTGGATCATTTTTGTCTAAAACACATCAATTTTATGAAAATCTTGATTAAACAATCTAGTGATTTCATGAAACAAAGGAAATAAAATACATTTATAAGTAAATATACAATAATTTAGGAATTATTTATGTTATTAATTTATTTGCATCCAAACCTCGACAGCCCATCAAGAGAACACCACTATTTGCATTAAAGTAATTCAATACAGCTGCCTTTTATATTTGGCTAATTTGCAGAAATAAAAACTATAGCTTTATGCATATTTAAACAAATTTTTTCATTATGAAAATATATTTTTCAAAGTATAAAGACAGAATTTTTTAAACAGCTTGCAAGTTTGACATAGACTTTTAAATGTTTAGGAACCCAGCTGGAGCCCCATTTCCCGGCCTGCACTCTTGCTTTGGGTTCCCCTGGGTCCCTGATGGCCCGCCCAGCCTCTGCTCCAGCAGCCCCGTCCCCTGACACTGCTTGGTAGGCGCCTGCCGCAGGACTCTGGCCCTGGAGCACCCGCCCCGGCTACGCACAGGACTCCCGCTCTCTCACCTCATGTAACACAGCGCCCCTGCCCCTACGGCCTGCCTAGCCCCTTAGCCTGCTTTGTTTTCCCCCCAAACATTTATCACCATCTGACACGAGACATACTTGTTTATCATCTAGTTTTTCACTTCAATGTAAGTGCAACAAAAGCAGGGATTTGCCCTAGTGCTTAGAACAGTGTTGGCGCATAGGAAGTTCTCAATGAATATCTGTTGAGGGAATGAATAAGTGATTCAGAGAATGAATGAACAAATTCACTCCCAGGGGTAATGTTAGACCAGCATTACCACTAGGACTACTACATCACCATTATTACTAATATCCATTACTAACAGCAGTGGTGGTGCTGGCGGTGGGGGGGGTTTCTTCCCATGCCCTCCATGCCCACAGCTCTAGTCTTTGAATCAAAGTGCCAATCCAAAAAAGACATCTGAGGACACCCTATTAAGAGTCTTGTAATTAATTCTCTTCTGACGTAGGCTGCCACCCCACGAGTGCAGGTCCAAGATCACGCAAATACCTTCTCACGCACAGCTAGATCGGACTTCCCGTTTCCCATACGGTTACGTGTAACCTGACTGTTTGCATGCAAAGCAAACCCATGCACAGCTGACTGTGTCAAAACACAGCCGGAAAGACGGCACGCGGGAGGGCAGGCGTGTATGGTGCCTGTGATTTGCCCAGCAGCAGGGGCACGTTCCTGTAATGTGTTGTGATCCACTGCTAAGTAACAACACAAAACACAAGGAAATGTTTTGATGTTAATCATTTTACATCAAGTCATCTGAAAGTAACATGTTGCCACAATGTTTGGATATTTAATTTTGCTAACTGTCAGAAAGAATTAAAATAATCCTGGAACATAACTGCTTTCCTGACAATTATTTACTAAAACCAGCGATATCATTTAAAGCTTAATTCTAACAGAGGGAAAAGAGGATGGGGTGCCCCTGCCCTTGCCCTTGCGGGGAATGGGCTGTTCATCTTCTCTCTTTTCTCCTTTATTCTAGTTGCCAAAGGCTCCGGGGCAGAGGGAGCCAGAAAGAGCCCAGTCCAGGAGGAGGTGGTCTGACGAGGAAGGGTGGTCCCTGGGTGGCTGTGAATGGGGACGGTACCTGACCACCCACAGGGAGATGACAGGCAACGGCGAGACAGAGGTTCCAGAAGTACCACCCCAGAAGTGTCTGCGTGTTAGCTAGTTGCTCCACACCCTGATCTCCAGTTTAAAAAGATGCCACGTTAGATATTTAAAACAATGCAATGGTGGGTTGTGGTGGTCCATGCCTGTAATCACAGCACTTTGGGAGGCTGAGGTGGGAGGATCACTTGAGCCCAGGAGTTGGAGGTTGCAGTGAGCTGTGAGCTATGACGATGCCACTGCACTCCAGCCCAGGGGACAGAACAAGACCCTTTCCCATCGAAGGCAATAACTCTCCTGAATTCTGGGTCGATCATTTTCTTATTTTCTGCAGACTTTTTTACACATGCTTATGTCCCTAAACAACACATTGCATAAGATGAAACAATAGCATATGTATTCTTCTGTGATGTGACTTGCTAGTTTTGCTTAACTCTATATTTCTGAGACTCAGACTTGGTTTTCATGTCACTGTGGTTCACACATTTGCATTGCTGTATAGTTACATTATTTACACACAGTGCATCATAATTTATTTTTCCATTCAATTGTCCAGTACAACGGGCAATTGGGTTGTTTCTTTGTTTTCCCTCCATATCTCAAACAGTGCTGCCATGTGTAGCACTCATACGTGTCTCCAGGCACAAATAGAGGATTTTCTCCAGTAGCGTCACTTGGACATAGATGTCCCAAAGTGATTGTGTCAATCTGTACTCCTGCCATCAGCACACAAGAGTTTCTATTGCTCCACATCCTCATTAGTTTTACTTAAATACTGTTGCCAATGTGGTAGATACAACATTGTATCTCCTTGTGCTTTCAACTTGCACGTTTTTGATAACTAATCAGTTTGAGCATCTTATATGTTTATTCACTATTCATGCTTTTTATATGAAACTTTTGTTTGTGCTTTTGGCCCATTTTTTCTATCGGGTAATTTGTCTTTTTCTTATTGCTTTGTAGGACTTCCTTAAACATTCTGCATGCCCAAACTTTGTCAACTCCATGAGCCACAACTACCTCATCTCAGTTTGTGGTTTGGCTTTTTAAATTTCTTGATTTTAATATAATCTAATTTATCATTTTCTTTAAGGTCTGCACTTCCAGTATCTTTTTTAAAAAATTCCCTCCCAGCCCAAGATCATAAAGATATAATTCTATATTTTTTTTCTAAAAGATCTAAGTTTTGCCCTTCACATGTAAGTCTTACATCTATATGAATATGATTTGACGTACAGGTCCTTTCATTTTTTTTCCTAATGAATACCCAATTTTCCCAGCGCAATTGATTATAAAGGCCGTCTTTCCCACTGATCAGCAATGTCACCTATTATCAATCAGTTCTGCGTGAGGGCCAACTCCTGCATGCCCTCTGTTCTGGATGCGGGGTCTCTCCCTGCACAGACCCACACCATCTTTCTTATGTCAGAGTAAGTACTATACACGCCGTCTACAGACGAAGGCAGGTGCCTCACCTGGATGTTTCTCTTCAGGGGTGTTCTGGCTATTTTGGCTTTTTGTACTTATTAATACATTTTAGATTCAGTTTGTCAAGTTTATAAATAAACAAATCTGCCAGGATTTTTGTTAAAATTTTATTGAATCTAGAGGTCTGACAGAATTAACATCATTATTCTCAATCTGTGAACATGTAAATGTCTCCTTTTACTTAGGTCTTCTTTAATATCTTTCAATAAAGTTTTATAATTTTCCCCATAAAGCTCTTCCATACTTACACATGTATGTGTGTGTTTGTGTGTGTATGTGTGTGGTACTTTACATTTTTTATGGTATTGTAAATGGTTATCATTGTCTAAACTGCATTTTCAAACTTGTTTCCTAAGTATAGAAAGGCAACTGATTTTTGCACATGATTTTATACACAACAACCTTCCTAAACTATCTGACTGATTCTTTTAATTTATACGGATATTCTTGTGTCTTTTCTGAGTATACAATGAGATTTGCCTGTAAGTAATGGCAGGTTTGCTTTTTCCTAAGTCCACCTTTTGTTTATTTTTCTACTACGGAGTATGATGTTTTAGTAGGACTTTTTAAAATCAAGTTAAGAACTAGTCCTGCTTTACTGAACATTTTCATTATGAAGGTATGTTAAGTTTTAGCAAATGTTTTTACCTATATCAAGATAAAATAATTTTTCCCTTTTCATCTATTAATGTGGTAGGCTACATTAATTATCTTTCTAATTTTACAACATAAACTGCTCATGACACATTTTTAAAATAAATTGCTGGATTTAATTTGTTATTATCTGGTTTAGTTTTTGCATCTATGTTTTTAAGGAATATTTGTCTCTAATTGTCCTTCTTTGTACTATAGTTATTGCATTTTGGTATCAAGGTTATGCTAACCTCATGAGTTGAGTAGTCTGGGATGGTTTGTGTATGATTCATTTATTTGAATATGTGGAACAACTTGCTTATAAAACATGTGGGCCTGACATTTTCTTTGTGGGAAGACTTTTAACTATTAATTTAATTTCTTCCTCAGTTATAGGGCTTTTGAAGTTTTCCAATTTTGGCATTTTGGTTATGTTATCTAAATTTTGAATATATTGCCATAAATTGTTCAGAATATCCTCTTGTTGTCCTTTTGTATGCCAAAGCATCCATATTTGCATTCCACTTTTAATTCTCAGATTGTTTATTTTTTGCCAACTCTCTTTTTTCTTTAACTATTTATGATAGTTTTTCAATTTTATGTTTTTATAAAAGAAGAAAAATTTTGCTTTTTAAAAATCCTGTTTTATGTTTGTTTTTTATTCATTAATCTCTGCTTGTATCTTCATTATTTTCTTCCTTCTATGTTCTTTGGGTTTATTCTGTTGTTCAACTTACTTAAATTAACTTTTGGTCTTATTTCTCTTTTAATACAAACAGTTAAGGTGATACATTTCTCTCAACTTGCCACTTCCAGTGTAAACCCCAGGTTTTGAAATACAATGCAGTATTTCCATTGTTGTTTACATATATATTTTTTAATTTCCATTTTGATTTCTTCTTTGACCTAATACTTCTTAGGAATATGTTTTTTACTTTCCAAACACTTAGGTTTTTCTGTTACTCATGTAGGTGATGTCATGGCACTGCCATCTGAGAGTGTGTTTCTGAGATGTCAATTTTCACAGATGTCCTCCGTGTGCTTGAAAAGACCATGCGTCCACAGTTATCCACCTGCCCACTGGATTCCAGCTTAATACCTGTGTTGTTAAAATCTTCTGCGCCCTTTCTGAGTTTTTTGTGTTTGTTTGCTTTCTCTGTGAAATGTGTACAACATCCCACTACGAGCATGGGTTTGCCTGTGTGTCCTCATGGCTCTGTCAATTTTTGTTGGTAGAGTTTGAGGCTAGGTTATCAGGGCACGTGTGCCTGGGATTGTTACCTCCTCTGTCATGATGCAGTGAGCCTCTTCTCCTCTGGTAGTGGGTTTCCCATTAAAGTCTGCTCCCAATATAGCCACTTTAACTTTCTTTTGATTAGTGTTTGCTTTGGTTACAGTATTTTTGATATTTCTTTCTGTGTCTCTTTATCTGTCTCTTATAAACAACATACACATATATACATATCTACACTTTGTTTCTAATTTTTAGCTCTTGCCCCAGAAACTCTCATATTAATAAACACCTATACTCTCTTTCTAATATTAAGAAGACCTTAAGATACTTGAACCCCAATTACCCTCATCCCATTTTTCGTATGATCATTTTCATGCTCACTATTAACATTTTAGTTCTATCTTGTTTCTAGCCTCACAAGACACCATTTTACACAGTATGTTTTGTTTAGGTGCAGCCATATGTTTACTTTTCTTTGCTTGTTATTCCTTCTGCATCTTTAATCTTTCTTATGAGATTATTTTCTTTTGCCTATAATAAATTTTTTAGAATTAAACTAAATGAAGATTTGTTGGTCACAAACTCTTATTTTTCTAAAGTACCTTTATTTAATCCTTTTTTAAAATTTAAACTTCATTACTGAAGCATACTTTTACTTGGTATCCAATTCTAGGATGATGACTATTCCCCCTCAGTAATACGCAGACATTATTCTGTCTTCTGCTGAGAAATCAGCCAGGAGTCAAACCTTTCTGGACACCTGTCTTTTCTCCCTCGATGCTGTCAAGATTCTCTTTGTCTTTGATGCTCTGCAGTTTCACTGTCATGAATCTAGATGTAGACTTTTTTCTCCTTCAATAAGCCTCTTGAGTCTGAGAATCGGTGCTTACCCCAGTGATGGAAATCTCAGCTGTTATATCTTCAGAGATTACCTCCGGACCACTCTCTTCTCCTGGACTCTTATGAAATGTGTAAAGGATTTTCTACGCTGTCTTCTAAGATTCAAACCTTATTCCACGTTGTCTATTTCTCTGTCTCTCTGTGGGTTGCATTCTGAAAAATTTCTTCAGTTCTATCTTTTAGTTCACTAATTCCCTCTTCAATTATATCTAATTTACTACTGAGTTTAAAATTTCTATTATATCTTTAATTTTTAAAAAATTCAATTTTTTAAAAAAAAATTTTGTTCATTTTTAAGACTATTGATCTTTAGGTTATACTTAGCTTCCTCTTATATTCCTTTAAACATATGAAAATACTTAAATTTATGTTCTATGTCTGACAGCTACAATATCTGAGGTTTTATTTTGTTGTCCATTCTTTCAGTTGACTTTTGGAACAGTGCCCTGTCCCCTAGTATGTTTTGAAATTTTTTATTGTGGACTCATTTCTTGAAATTTTACCTGAGAGTATTCTTTGAGACTAGGGAAAAAAAAGATTCCTTCAGAGAGGATTCGTACTTCCTTCTGCCAGGCATCTGGAGGCCTCACCCACTTGGGATCATTTTAAAGCAAATTCTTTGCTGGGGATGTTATGGGCCACGCAGGCAGAGTGTTCGAGGCTGACTGTAGTCAGTACCTTGAGGGCGAAGACCCTCCGCACCCCCACAACCAGTAACGGTGTTGAATACAGGAAATTCAGCGTCCTTCAGGGCAGAGGAAGAGCTGGGGGAGGTGGGCTTTCAGCCCACTCTATTCTGAGGTCACAGTTCTTTGGGATCCTGGCATCATGTGGCAGATCTCCTACGAGCCCTGCCATATTAGGCGTGTCCTAGGGCTTGCTGCCCACCCTTCACAACCATCAAGGTCATGAATGCTAAAGTTCAAGTTCACCCTGGTTTGGAAAATATTCTGGGGTAAGGGTGGACATCAGTAATCCACTTATGTCCCTGGGTTTCGGCTTTAACTTAGTTTGGGATCTCTAATAATTTCATTATTGCCAGATATCTGATACGTTTAAAATTTTATCTCTACATCATCCTATTGCAGCATTTTGTTGTTGTTTTCTGAATGAGGTCAGTCTTAATATCTACTTCTTCCAACACCTTCTGAGACACCTCCACCCCACCTTCAACTGTTCTTTGCTTATGGAAAAAAAATTAGTTTTAATCCAGGTTTGAGAAAAACCTCACAGGAAGCTAAATATAAAATAACCTAATGATTTTATATTATACAAAATGTAACCCAAACCAAATGTGTATAAAAAATTGCTAATTATTCCAGTTTTTATGTAATCTGCCGTAACTCGTATTTGGACTGTGAACCAGAGGTGGCAATGATACCTTCTCTTTGCACGGTGCCTCGGGTGTGGACACTGGTTGCTCCTTCACCCCCAAGCTGCACTTCCTTCGGGTTCTTTGTTTCCAACACGTCCAGGGAGCAATGATGGGTCTGAGGCTCAGCCCCAAAGTGGCCCCCGGCTCCTTAGAAGGATTCAGTGGCTCATTGTTACTGGTCCCAGACACTTTGGTTTGATCCCTGAGACGCTGGCCTCTGAACAGTGCCACCCACGCAAAAATAGGGGCTGGAGGAAGGAAGCCAGGTCTTCTGAGCTAGAGGCCATTTTTCGTGAATTATGAAGAAGCATGTGGTTTAGCACAACAAACTGCTCTCCTTCAATTATCTTTTGTCCAGATGACAGAGACCCGAGGATGGTTCTGGAAGCAGACACTAGAGAAGCATGAACGCATTACTAGAGCTGTCCCACTTACATCCTGAGAGGTGCTGGGGCATCACTGAGGAACTGCCACCTGCACCACAGACGCTGCTTCTAGCCTCACAGCGAGGCCTCGACAGGGCTCTCAGGGGTTCAGGCCAATCTGCCTCCCCTGCTAAGACTCCTGCCACAGGAATGGCCGCCACGCATCCCGCCCACGCCACAACAGGCCCTGCAGCTGCAGGAGCTGCTGCTTCACCTTCTTTGCCATTCTAAACCCTTTTTTCCTTTCAATGTCCTGTACGAAGTGAAGGCATCGAACAGGCTCCGGCCTCAAATACGAAAGTGCACATCGGGGCAGAGACTCTGAAAGGCATTTTCTCCTTGGAAACTGAAAGGTCAATTTGTCAAACCCGCGCCTCAGGGTGCCGAGAAAGGTTCTGTAGCTCTTATTTTCAGCCATAACAGGGTAAATAAATGAGACTTGTATCTGCGGGTCTGCGGTGAATTCTGTGCGTGGGCAGGCGTCAGCGAGAACGCAGCTCAGTGCACAGTGACGACAGGCCTGTGAAGGCCGTGTCAGCCTCCATTTCCAAGTCAGTTTTCAAATTGTTCTAATTAGATGTTGCTTCACTCTCACGTTAATTTAATATCTGATATCAACATTTCAGTCTTCAGTTTGTTCAAATGATTTTTTTTTTTCAGTCTGCCTGGTTGCCTGGAGTAATTTAAAATACAATGTTTATCTTCGGCACTTTGCAGCACACGGTCCTGGGCAAACTGCTATGTTCAATAAAAGTGACGCAGAAGGGAGGGCCCAAGGTCCCGCTTGGTGCTTAGGAAAGTGGAAACTGTCTCCTTATCTTTTATCTGCAGACATCAGAGTCAGCAGGCAGAGCAAGGGCTAGCACTCTAATAACAAGATTTTCCACCAATTTCATGACGTAATTGGCTTTCCCAGTGCAAATTCCAGTGAAGTCTGACTAAGGTTTTTTGTATTAAAAGGCATCTGAATAAATAACTACATTCCCTCATCAACACATTTACTAGCAATTTTCAGTCATAAGCCTTCAAACCTGCCCCCAAAAGATTCTTCTTCCCAGACACACTGCCTCAATAGCTTCAGGTTCTGAGTTTTCTTACACTTTGCCCTTTTGTTCAGGTATTAGCACAGACTCTGGCAAAGACACACCTTTTATAAAGGCAAACATGAAGCTAAATTAGGCCTTCACTTCGTTTAAAAAATGTGGGAGAAATCAGATATTCTGAAGTGTTCTTCTAAGACAAGAGAATTAGTATTATTCTTGATGATAATTAGAAATACACAGATCCACATTTTTTGAAAAGTTTGAAGAATTTAAAACAGTGAATATACTCTCCAAATTACTTGAGAACGACATAAAACCAAACTAAAACATCATCTAGATGGCAAAAGGTTAACAATCACAGAAATAGGAAGGAAGCATAAAAAATGGGAAGCATAAGACGAGATGATAAAAAACACACATAGTTATGACAAGAAGTGTGAACAGGTTAAATTATCCTATCAGGACAAACTCTCTCCGTCCTATTAAACTATATATTATCTACAAGAAACACATCTAAAACAAAGCAGTTCAGAAAGATTAAAAATTGAAAGGGTGGGAAAAATAATACCGGGTGTATAAACAGAAATAAACGAGGGTCATCGTATTAACATCAAGGCAACATAATTTTTTACAAAATTACTTATTAAAGTAGAATATATAGGGCAATGTTAAATTAATTTTAAAAATTACAAATGAAGGTATGGTTCTCATGAACTGGTATGTGCCAAGAAATAAAATCAAACTTTGAAATGAATAAAGAACTGACAATCGTACCAGGAGATGCCCCCACAGCTTGATGGACAGAAGGCCCCGCGGCAGTCGGCACCTGCCCTTCACCCCGTCTGAGCACTGTGCTGCCAGCACTTCGACGGCACGGAGCGCCTCCCCCACAGCGGCCCGCTGAGAGAGGCGCTGTACGTTGTCCATCACGCTAATGGGGAGGACTGAGTTTCCCAGGGGTGAGTAACTTACCGAAAGTCACGGGGCTGGTAAAAGAGCCATATTAGAAACAAGCCTCCCTAACCCCACAGGGGGTATAGAGGGAGTCTTAGAATTTAATTAGTACAGACAATTCAGAAGCAATTGATCAACTCTATGTCCAGAAACAAAGATGTAGCTGGTAAGATACTGGGCCTCAAAAAAGGCCTTCCTGTTTTCCAAATCATAAAAATCATACAATTTGCATTCTCTAACCAAAATCTAACAAAATTAAAAATTAATAACCACAGAAACAAAACTCTTTAATTAGTTGGGTATTAAAACTATCTTTTCAATAGTTCTTAGGTTACTAAAGAAGTGGAAAGTACAATTACAGCATGTTTTGAAAACAATGATGATGAGGACTGTATAAATCAAAATCACGGGAGGCAATCAAAGAGTTCATCAGAGGTGGGTTTAGAATGCTGAAAGCTTTCATTATAAGAGAGAAGGGAGGCAAACAAACTAGGCATTCAACTTCTGAAGTCAGAGTAAATAGGAAAAAAAACTTTGAGGATAGAAATAGAAATTAAGTAATAAAAATATATATTAATAAATTATAAAAGAGAAAACAGGATTGTTAAATATATCCAAGAGCTTGATCTTAGAGGAAAAATATATAAACTCTTAGTAGAATTCTAATATCAAAAAAGTAAGACATCTCAAATTTTAAGATTACTAAAAATTAGTAATGAAAAGGAAACATAACCACAGATACAGTAGACATTTAAGAGTTAGAAGCCAGTAAGACTTTATATATCTATGTATAGTCATGCACTGCATACGATGTTTTGGTCAATGATAGACCACATATATATATAACAGTGGTCCCATAAGATTATAAAGGAGCAGAAAAATTCCTAATGCCTAGTGATGTTGTAGTCACCGTAACATCATAGTGTAATACATTACCTTTTCTATGTTTAGATATCTTTAGATACACAAACACTTACCATCGTGTTAAAATTGCCCACAGTATTCAGCACAGTGACATGCCATACAGGTTTAGGAGCAGTAGGCCATACCACGCAGCCTACATGTGTAGTTGGCTGTACCATCTAGGTTTGTGTGAGTGCACAATGACAAAACCACCTGATGAGGGATTTCTCAGAATGTGTCCCTGTTGTTAAAGCTACACTTGGAACTATTAAGGATTGAACTATGAACAAATAAAATATAAATTACTAACCTGGCCAATAATGAGAAAAGAAATCTGAATAGATAACTATGAAAATACAGCAGAAACACTATCAAAGAAACTTCCTTCAATAAAAGTATTTAACACAAAGCCCTGACTGTAACCTAGAAAAGTCCTTTCTACTTTGAGGAATGATACAAATACTATGTATCCATAAAAACATTTTAAAAATAAGAATAAAAAATATTTTTTGAATAAAAAATAAAATTAAAGGTAAATCTAAAAAACCCCCCCCAAAACGAAAAAAACCCTTTGAAGAATGAATGCTTCTCAAGCCAGCACCGAGTCTCTAGAGCTGACAGGTGACCACAGTCAGGGCTCTGCTCCCAGCTGACAAGGGCCTGACTGGTGACCAAGTGATGGGTTTGACAGTACAAGGAGTGGCCCCTGGGCCTGGCAGGAAGGCCGCTGCTGCTTGGTGCTCAAGTGCCCTCCCTGTCCCTCCTTCCCTTTGGATGTGGAGTACTAGCCAGAGAGTACCAATGATAAAATGCTCGAAACTTCAAAACCACTTGAGCTAAAGATGTGTTTCATCAGCACACCTTACAAGTCAGGAGTTAAGGGCCAGCCATGCGAACAGAGCCAGCTGATCTTTGGCAAGGCAGCCAAGGCAATTCTAGGCTCTTCAACAAATGGCGCTGGGACAGCTGCACACTAACACGCAAAGAAGTGAATCCAGACACAGACCTTACACCGTCACAAAAATTAATTCAAAATTAAACTTAAATGTAAAATGTGGAACTATACAACTTCTAGAAGATACAGAGAAAACCTAGGTTACCTTGGGTTTGGTGATGACTTCATTAGAAACACAACACCAAAAGCACAATCCATGAAAGGAAAAACTGATAAGTAGCATTTCATTAAAATTGAAAACTTTTACTCTGTGAAATACCCTTTAAGAGAATAAAAGGACAAGACACAGATAGGGAGAAAATATCTGCAGAAGATATCTGATAAAGGACTGTCCTCACAAATAAGCAGAGGACTTTTAAAATCCAAAAATAAGAAAACAAACGATCCAATTAGAAGTAGGCAAAAGACCTGAACAGAAACTTCACCATATATGGCAAATGACCATATGAAAGGGTAGTCCACATCATATGTCACTGTGGAATAGCACATTAAAACACAATAAGATATGACTAAGATATGACTACATACCTAATCAAGTGGCCCAAATCCAGAACACTGACAACCAAGTGCTGGTGAGGATGTAGAGCAACAGGAGTTGCCACTCACTGCTGGCAGGAATGTGAAATGGTGCAGCCACTTTGAAAAATAGTATGGTGATTTCTTATTAAACTAAGTGTACTCTTAGATTACAACCCAGCAGCCACTCTCTTTCGTATTTACAAATGGAGTTGAAAACTTATGTCCATACAAAAACTTGCACATGGATAGACAATGGGATGTTATTCAGTACTAAAAAGAAATGAGTTGTCAAGCCATGAAAAGACATGGAGAAATCTTAAATGCACATTACTAAGTGAAAGAAGCCAATCTGAAAAGGCTACATACGGTATGATTCCAACTGTATGACATTCTGGAAAAGACCAAACTATGGAGACAGCGTGAGGAATTGGGGGGGGTTGGTATGAATGGGCAGAGCACAGAGGACTTTAGTGCAGTGACACTACTCTATAGGATACTATAATGGTGGCTATATGTCATTACACATTTGTCCAAACCTATAGGATGTACAACTGCTATGGTTCAGATATAGTTTTTTCTCTCCGAAACTCATATTGAAATTTGATTACCATTGTGACAGTGTTGGGAGGGGGGGCTTGTAAGGTGATTAGGTCATTTAGAAAGATTAATGCCTTACTTGCAGGAATGGGTTAGTGCTTGTGGGAGTGGGTTATCTCAAGAGTGGGTTGTTATAAAGTGAGCCCAGCCCTGGTGCATGTCTCTTTTGCATTTGCTCACTTGCCCCTCTGCCCTTCCACCACAGGATATGCAGTACAAAAGCCCTCACCAGAAGCTACTGCCATGCCCTTGGACTTCCCAGCCTTCAGAACCGTGAGCTAAGTAAACTTCTTTTTTTTATAAACTATCCACTCACAGGAAGTCTGTCATAGCAACAAAAACAGACTAAGACAAACACTAAGAGTGAACCCTAATGTAAACTACAGACTTCGGTGATAATGATGTGTCAGTGTAGGCTCATCAGTTGTAACAAATGGACCATGCTAACGCAGATGTTAATAACAGGGAAGCTGGGTGTGAGGGGAAGACAGGGTATACAGGAACTCTCTGTACTTTCTGCTCAATTATTCTGAAACATGAAACTGCTCTAAAAATAAAACCTACTAAAAACAAGTAAAAAACAAAGGTTAAAAGTCACTTGTTTTTATTTGAAGTACAGATGTCCCTGGGTAGATATTCAAATACCTTAAAAACAATACATGGGACCTGATCAAATTAAAAAGCTTCTGCACAGCCAAGGAAACTATCACTAGAGTGAACAGACAACCTACAGAATGGGAGAAAATATTTGCATGCTACACCTCTGATAAAGGGCTGATAACCAGAATTTATACAGAACTTAGGAAAATCAACAAGAAAAAATCAAACAACCCTATTAAAAAATGGGCAAAGGACATGAACAGAAACTTTTCAAAAGAAGACAGAATCATGGCCACCAAACATATAAAAAATTGCTCAACTTCTCTAATCATCAGGGAAATGCAAATCAAAACCACAATGAGATATCACTTAACTCCAGTTGAGATTGGCTCATATCAAAAAATCCCCAAACAACAAATGTTGGCGGGGATGTGGACAGATAGGAACACTCATATACTGCTGGTGGGACTGCAAATTAGTACAACCTCTATGGAAAAGAATATGGAGATACCTCAAAGAATTAAAAGTAGAATTACCATTTGACCCAGCAATCCCACTACTGGATATTTGCCCAAAGGAAAAAAAGACATTTTATAATAAAGACATCTGCTCGCGAATGTTCATAGCAGCACAATTCACAATTGCAAAGATGTGGGAACAACCCAGGTGCCCATCAATACACGAGTGGATTAATAAAATGTGGTATATGTATACCATGGAGTACTACTCAGCCATAAGAAACAATAGTGAATTAACACATCTGGTATTATCCTGGTTGGAGCTAGAACCCATTCTTCGAAGCGAAGTATCACAGGATTGGAAAAACAAGCACCACTGGTACTCACCATCAAACTGGTACTAACTGATGAACACTTACATCACACAGGGCAATAACATTCATCTGAGGGCGGGCGGGCGGGAGGGGGGTGGAAGGGATGGGAAAAACTCTCACTGAATGGATGTGGGGAGCACAGTTTGGGGGATGACCACGATTGTAGCTCTGACATGGGCAGTGTATGGCCAAAGTGTTGTACCCCCATAATATTCTGAAATAAAAAACAAAAACAAACAAAAAAAAAACTTCAGGTAAAAGGCATTCTATGTGTACAGAGATTACTATTTAATACTACGGTAGAATGTTCAGGAGAATTTTGAAGAGAAATTATTATTTTCCACTCATCTGACTGGTATTCTGTGTTTAACATCTTGATATGGGATTTTTAATTTTTAAAAACTATGGGGTGGGGCGAAGAAGGAGAGGTGACCCACAGGAGAGCATGGTATCGTCTCCTCTCCACTGTGCCGTGGGTCCCCGTACGACATCCCGACACGGCGCAGAGTAAGCAGAAGAGGAAATGAAGTCTGGAACACCGTCCTGTAGCCCCGAGTTGGAAGTTTAACTGACTCTGCAGAATTGGATCTATGGATGGAAACCGTGAGAAAACCTGCATCCACTACTAAGCACTGATTTAAACACGATAAATGTTCTCTTTGGTGGGACACAAACTAGCAAGTATGATCTTGTTTTCATGGCCTTCTCAATATAAGCTCTTTTCACTGGGAGAGAAGAAAGAGCCTTTGTGCTGACGCGGGTTCTTTTCCTCCTAGGCCACTAGGCGAACCATCTTCATCGTTCGTTAGCAAGTACGACATCACAGCAAACCGCAGCACCACTGCAATCGGCCTGCGTTGGGAAAACATTTTCAATATCTCAGCTGACTGCGTCCCTAAGTCACAAATAACACAGCTAATCCTTAAGGTCACTTGCTCACAAAAATCTATTTGCTCTGCTTCAGAGCAAAATGAAAATATATATTACAAATGATGCCTCCAGTAACAGCCTGCTCTGGGACCAGCATCTCCACTGTTTCCTATCACTGCCAGTTAAAAAAATTCTTCCCTCTCCTTAAAGCCATTTTAATAAAGACCCCAGAGACTGTCCAGTCAGGTGAACACATTTATTTGTAACCAGGGTTTAATGTAAAATTTAGCCTAAGCTGTGTGTATTTCAATAAAAGTCTATAAATAAAACACCATTCTGTTTTTTTTTTTAAATCTTATCCCAACACCCTATACCACATGATACTGGAGATGCAGTTCCACTGGGAAATTTTTTCTAACCCCAACCTAGAAAAATCAGAGAAATCAACAGCTTTCCTACAAGCCAGTTAGGTGGGAGCAGTTGGCATTTAATTATTGCGCCTCTGACTGAGGAAAGAACAGGCAGGTGTGTCTGGGTGGGGTGAGATGGCGGTGAGCCCTCTGGGGACACCCAGGCACGCGCACGTGCCCCAGGGGCCTGCGGGGGCTTGTGCCTCGCCAGCGGCAGAGCATGCGCCGTTAGGCTACATTTCCTTGGAAAAGATGCAAAGACCACCACCCACATTTCCCGCGTGTGAAACCACCTTCCGAAGACTCTGCTTAAACCGTCCGAGGCAAAGTTGCTGAACGCCAGACCCCCGATGGCTTTGTGCCCATCCCCTCACCTGACAGATTAAGAACCCCAGAAACACGGGGAGGCCATCACTGCTGCGAATGGCCCTGACAGGTAGAAATGCTGATCCAAGAAGCCAATGAGAGGAAATTTCACTTGGATAAAGTGAAATCTCTGCCTCTAGATTAAGAAAAATTGTTTTTAAAATTGACAGCGTTCACAGAGGATGTGAGAGGGCATGCCCAAAACAGTTATTTGGTAAAATACAGGGAGATTTTAGTTTTATTTGCAATGCAAAATGGTTCCCAAAATATCTACCTTGTTCCCAAGCAGAATTAAAAGACGTGCACTGCCCTGCACTGGAGAAGAATGTCTTTGCTGTACTGCCGGGTCTGGACCATCTCAAAAGGGTTTTCAACTCTGGACACTACTGTTTAAGAGGTCTGGCCGGCAGCCCATGGCAGGCGGCAGGGAAGAGCCAAGAGAATGGGGAGGGGGCCAGGAAAAGGGCCAATAACAGGCAGAGTCTGGCGCATTTAAGAAGGCAGGGATGTGCCACCACACCTATGGCTGCCTCACCCGGGTGGGGACGAGAGGACAGCACCCACAGCAAGGCTGGAAGGAAGGCAGCTCTCACTGAAAGCACCCCATTTTACTCTTCTTTTTTACTTAAAAGGAAAAATTCTCTGCTGAAGCATCATGAGGAATAATCCTTGGGTTCCAAGGCTGAGGCAGTTCCCTTTGATCGGCAGCTGGTGAGGTGTGCAGCCTCCAGACCGGGACAGCAGAGGGTCACCGGGGCGTGCAGCCTCCAGACCAGGACAGCAGAGGGTCACCTCTCTTGGACCACAGAGCAGATGAAAGGACAGGCCGCAGACGGTGCACACAAGCTCAGGGTCGCCTCAGAGTGTTAGGGCAAGAGACACTTTGGAAATGATCTAACTCGGCATGCCCACTTTAGAGATGAGAACACTGAGGCCCATGGACTCTGGGTGCCTTGCTGGGGTTGTCAAGTAAGGGGGGTTGGATCCCTCCCACCAGCCCCGGGTCTTCCCCTGCACATCACTCAGCCGTCTTGTTGACCAGCCTGGTAAACCCCTGCTGTGCCTGCAGGTACTGCAGCCAGAGTCACCTCCAGGCACGGGGCCCTCCTCATACCCCACGTCCCTCTGCCCCTCACACGGCATCAACCTAACTCCCTGCTCTCTGCTTCTCTGGCTTTGCTTCTGCGACCCTGCCCCTTATGGTGGGGATGCTTTGGGCAGTCAGGAGCCCGAAGGCTAGTTCTAAGGGACCCCGCGTCACTGGGAGACCCCAGGCAAGTCTCCGGAGCACTTTGGGCCTCAGCTTGCTCCTCCTGTGATGGCGGCTTCCCACACCTTGTGCACAGGAGCAGCCCGGCCAGGAGCCTGCCAGCGCCAACACCGAGGTTGGTCGCTGTTTTCCCACCTGGAATCCCCCTTCCTTCCTCACACGGCCACTTCCTGTCCCATCTCATTTCAGAGTCCAGGTCACCCCCAGGCTAATTAAATTAAGTTTATTCACAATCCTCTGACCCCCACTAGCCGACCTGCTTTGAGTCTCTATCGTAAGACTTTCCTGTCACTCTCACCAGCAGCGTGTAGGTGAGGGACTGTGTCTTCACGTGCAGAGGGAGCACGACAATGTTTGTTGAGATGAACTGTGCCAGAGGCAAGCTCCTTCAGAACGCCCTGTAACCAGAGCTTTGTCCAATACTGTGTCCTGGCGATGGCCACCCGTGGGCACGTCTGTGTTAGGAACGTGAAGACAGCCACCACCAGCGTTGGTGAGCCAGGCATAAAGTGAATTTGCTCAGCATTAGTGGGCCCGGTCCCAGCTCAGATGCTCAGCGCTGGGCCATCAGGTGTCATTCAGCCTGTTTAATATAGAATATAATAATTGTGCCATCCCATAAACTCTTTGGAAGAACCAGTTGAATCATATCAGAAATGAAACTCATGGTGTGCAGATTCCAAGGTGAGATCTGCACCTTCTTGCAAACCAGAAGTTCTATGTTACTTTCCTCCACGTTCCACTTGGCCACAATTCTACAATATGAATATCATACAGTACGTTAAGTGATCGCAATTGAAGTGAGGGTCTGATTAATATTTGATCATGACGGCAGCGTAATTGCAGGTCCCTGGCACCTCTCTCGCTGTGCAGGGTTCTGGGAGGAGGGTTTCTGTTCAGGTCTTCTCGGCCGCTGCTCTTTGCTGCCTCTCTGGGGGGTACAATCCTTTCCCAGTATGTGTGTGGGCATATTTATTCACTGGAACCAGTTGGAATGTTTCTACTTTCCTATGTGAAACTTGGGAGGCGGCAAGGCACATGCAAGTACACTGCAGGTGAGCGCCGGCCAGCCTTCCCCTGGGCAGCTGGAGGCGCTGAGAATGGCTTTCTTTTCCCTGCTCCTTCTGGCTCACTGACGCCGACGTGGGGCCTGAAACACACACCGACATTGTCCCTTCTTGGGGGGCTTCCGTGGGCAAGGCTGGGTCGAGGGGCAGATGAGCCGGGCACCTTCCAGGGTGCCAGCCTCTACAGGGAGGCCAACATGTCAATGGAAACGCAGCAAAACAGAAAACATTGCATTTTCTGTGACTACTCACAGGGAAAGTACTATTTGTGGGTGAAATGTATATTTTTATGGAATGTTAAAAATTCTTTGTTAGCTGCCCAAAATAACTGAATTGTCTTCCTATGTTTTGAGATTTTTTTGGCAAGAGGTAGAACCAGTTTCCCACTATAGAAGCTAAGATGCTGAACCAGATGATGCTCTCTTCCCATCCCTCACAGCCAGGTGCAGGCAGGTGCATCAGATGCTCCCACCTGGACTTAGGACGGAGCCAGGGAGGGGGGGATGAGGACACGGACAGTTCTTTCTGCAGTTGTAGGTGGTGCTGACATCGGTGGCATGAGCCACTGTCCCCGGAGTGGCTCAGGAGAGCGGCCAGTTTCAAGGACAGGGTGGTGAGTGTCTCCCAGGCAGCTCCAAGCGGTTCCTTAGCTCTTCCAATAACTATGTGAGTTAACTAATTAGTTCACTACTACCTTTTCATAAGCATATTTGCTACTTAAACCAGGTTTCCATTGCTTATTAATAAGAATTATGACTGATACAAGATGCTTGGGGTGAGGGAAGGTCTTCAGAGGGTAATGCTAAATAATAATCACTGCTCCCTTCTCAGAAAGGTAGGTCTAGGAAAGAGTCATTTGGTCCCTAAGGGGAATGCAAGCTTAGGCCTTAGCAGAATTGTTGGAACAGTAGAAATTGGGTAATTTTTCTCTGCTCTTCTTCCATACACAACTTGGTCTTTTTCCAAACAAATGTTGAACAGGCATTTAAAGAAAAGCAGAAGCAAGATTATTAATTTAACCCTGTTCTCAGGAGGCACAAGCCTTTGAATGGGCTAACATATTAATTTTTTTCTTTTTAAGAGGTGGGGTCTTTCTCTGTTGTCCAGGCTGGGGTGCAGTGGCACAATCACAGTGCACTGCAGCCTCAAATCACTCCTGGCCTCAAGTGATCCTCCTGCCTCAGCCTCCCAAAGTGCAGGAATCACAGGCGTGAGCCACCGCACCTCGGAATAAATTCTTAAACTGTGTTTCACAATTTTCTGGGGAGTTTGAGAGGCATCTCAGCGAGTCATGAATGAATCAAAAAATGTAAGTTTTAAAAAATTTTTATGGCTAATTCCATAAACTCTCATTTTCATGTATGTCTAAGGGCCATTTTCAGTGAGTTACTGAGAATGTAGAAGCTTTGCTTTGGCAAGCTAAATTTAGTAAATGACTAGACCCTAATTCCATGCTCTAGTAGGAATTACGGCTGCTGTGCCGTGCTTGGCAATATCTCGAAGCTCCTACTGTGAACAAGCATATGCATAAAATTGGAATTCCACCACCAGCAGGAAATTGTTTTAGGTTGGCTACAGTTTTTTATTGCTACTGTAAATTGTTTTCCTTTTAATTTTAAAAAACATGTTATTTTGTCTCATGTCAGGTTTATGGAAAAGTTGTGAGAATATCTAGAACCTCAGACTCTTCATGCAGATCCCCAAATGTTAACACTTTATCACACTTTATTCTCTGCTCTACTCACTCCGTATGTTTACATTTACACTTACATTTTTATTTTATTATTCTGAAGGATTTGAGACATGGTTTCCCTTTAGCCCTAAGTACTTCAGTGTTTATTTTCTAACAACATTCTCCTACATAATTGTAGTACAATTAACGTAATCAGAAAATTAATATTGATATAGTATGACTGTCTAGTCAATAGAATTTATGCAATTGGTCTAATTGTCCCAATAACATTTTAGTAACAAAATAAAATCCCAGATCATGCATTGCATTCAGTAGTCATGTTAACTGCCGTCAATTTAGAGTAATTTCTCAGTCTTTGTCTTTCATAGTATTGACATTTTTAAAGGGTAGAGGTGAGTTATTTTGTACCATTCCCTCAAACTGAGTATTTCTGATGTTGCCTCCTTACTAGATTCAGAGTTTGGACGTTTGGCAAGAACGTCACGGAAGTTGCACATCGCGTCAAGAGGCGCGTGTGGGTCCTCCCACTGCAGGTGACGTTAACGGGCGTCGCTCGTTAAGACGCCGTCTCCAGCTTTCTCCATGGCACGTGTTATTTTTTCCCATTGTAATGAATATGTATCTTGTGACCCACATTGTTCTTAGAATTTCACCCGCTCGTTTTCGCGCTCATGGGTCTTGTCTGCACCGAGGGTTAAGGTCATTTTCACCTTAACATAAGGAATGCCAAATGTGAGACGACTGAGTATTAGCGGCTATATGGCAAATACCTGTCTTTCATTCCTACTCCAACAAAGTGATGGGAGAAAGAAAATCTGGTCAGTCCGTTTGCACATCAGTTTACTTTGACATCATTTGTACGTTTGATTGGAAGTCTCCAGCATGTAAGACTTTTTTCCTACTCAAGTAAAATACTCCACAGTTATTTTTACTTTTTAAAAAATTATGAACTTATTTAATTCCCCACTTCTGTGTGCCCTTTGCCATGTGCAAAGCCTCCTGCAGACTCACCTTGGTCCACAGCCTCCTAACTTGGCGACAGACGAGCAAAGCACCACGCACGGGACCCTCCTGCCTCTCTGAGCCAGTAGGACCCCCTCACCCGCAGCCTTCGCCCTGTGCCTGCCGCATCGAGCACGTGCCACTCCGCCCTCGCATCCCGGCTTCCCTCTGCTGTCACCCGCTTCAGCAGGAAGCTCTTTCTCTGGCGTTCCGTGCAGTGCAGGTCTAACACGGGAGAGTCCCTTACGGTGGGCTCACAGGAACGTGGTTTTTCATCACACTTATACTGAAAAATATTTTTGCTGGATATATAACTCTAGGCTGACTTTTTTCTCCCTCTTGCAGAATTTTAACGATGCTATTAAAGTGCCTTCTGGCCTCTGTTTTTCTAGTGAAAAGTGAATTCAGTCGTCATCCGTAACATCGCTCCTGGGACCGCAGTGTGTCTCCTCCCTCGCTGTGAAGATTTTCCCCCATCTTTGACATGTTAGCAGTTTGACTATAAATGTTCTTACGTTGATTTTCTTTGCACTTATCCTGTTTGGGGTTCTCTGAGTTTCTTTCTTCACCAAGTTGGGGGACAGTGTTGGTTCTGGACATTACTACTCCTTCTTCTTCTGGAACTCCCATGACATGTGTCAGAGCACTTGACACTGTCCTATAAGCCACTGTGGCTTTTTCTCCCAATATTTTCTTTAGTCCTTCAGATTGGATAGTTTCTGTGGCTCTTTCTTGAAGTTTGCCAACTCTTTCTCCTGGAGTCTCCAATCTGCTTGCTAAGTCTGTCTAGTGAATTTTTCATTTTATGTTTTCCTTTCTAAAATTCCTACGTGGCTTTCTTGTATAATCTCTACTTTTCTGCTGAGGTTCCCCATGTGTCCATTCTTTACGATTATCTTTTCCTTTTAAGTTCTTGGACATATTTTTAATTGTTTGAAAGTCCTTGTCTGGTTTATCTCAGGGTCTGTACCTATTGGGTACTTTTTTTCCTTCTCTATGGGTCAGATTTTCCTGTTTCTTCACATGTTTAGTAATTTTTGATTGCATGCTGAACATTTTGAATGGTATAACATAGGAATCTTGTTACACCCCATTATTGCTTTTTAAATTAGAAGTGTGAGTTAGTATCTACTTTGTTTCTTCAGGGGTGTTTAGTTATCCTTACAGAGTGCACCAACACTATTTTGACACGTATGCTTTGCAATCCAAAAGTGAGTCAACCATATACCTATTACTGCAGTCAATGCAAACATATTCTTCCTGATTTAACTTCTTACCATTTTCTAGTACAGAGATGCTTAATTTTTATCACTGAGTTTTAATACTGCTACTACGTGAAAGTCCAAGTCGATAGAAAAAGGTATTTTTCCTCAACTAACTTAAAAAAGACAGAGATTGATTGGGCTAAAGCTGTTTTCTTGAGGTGAAGGTACTTTATAGGCCACAAGCTCTGTGTCTGTGTCATGGTCCACGTGACTTCCCAACCCAGAATCTGCTGGATGCCTCCCTCCCCTTCTCCCCAAATCCGACCTTTCCACCAAACTGTACTGCGTACCCTCCTGTAGTTCGCAGGCCGTCCCCTTCTTTCCTCTCCCACCCAGACCCCTTGTCTGCCTGAATCACACCCCACTCTCCAGTGTGCCCTTGAACTCCAAAAAGCCTCACTTCTGCTCTGAAGCCAGAGTGTGGGGTCTGCAATGCAAACCTGAGCACGCAAAGCGCTGTGTAAAACTCTTCAAAGGCTCCTTGTTCCCTTTTGAGAATTTCTGAGTTCCCCAGGGCGTGTAAGAAGCCCTTGCACAATCGTCCATCCTGCAGGTCTCCTGACATCTCCCATCCCTCCCCTTCCTTCCTGCCACACCCAGTCCCACGACTTTCCTGAACACACCATAGTCTCTTTCACTTCTGGAAAAGTATTCTTTTGGCACGCATTTGTGCACTGTACAATGTCTCCCTGCCCACCTTTCTCTGCCCCATGCCAACCCCCTTCACGAGGGTAATTCCTTCTCATTTCTTGAAACCCAGCCTGGGCCACCTCCTCTGGGAAGCCCTCCTGGCTCTCAAGCACCTGAAGGCAGAGGCTTGGCCCGATGAGCTTGATGCTCCTTCCATGTCTGAACAACTGCAATCTTTGTACACACCATTGCTGCTGCTCCTCAACGTGAGTGACAGCGGAAATTTGCAACTGATACATATAGGTGATGGAGTCCAAAACCAGTGACTGAGCAGCCTTAGAAAATAGCATTTGGCCTATTTACCCAAAGCGAGCAATGCTGAGGAAAGGAAGAGGAGGGTTTTGGAGGTGGATGCAGATTTCTTCCTAACCGGGTGTGGGGGACCTGAGCAACTCACTGAGGAAATGGAAAGGTACAAGGACGTGCACTTCCTTGACTGGGGAGCAGATCGCGCTGGCTGCTGTGAGGCTGTCCTGGCTGTGCACAGGGAGGACACTCGGAACGTGTTAGGTGAGAGGCATAGAATCATGCATGGTGCGGACTCCGGTGGCTGCACGGTCTGACGCTGATGCTCCAGGGTGAGGGCGTTTTACCTTCCACGCTTGGGAGAAAGCGCTTGGGACGCCGGACAGGAAGACCCTGAGTGCAAAGGTTGCTCCCGACTGTCACTCGTGCTGCGAGGGGCACAGCCTCCCTGAGTCCCGGCCCAAGTCAGGGCCCAGAAAGGACCAGCTGCCTGCTGCCTAAAAGAGCGAGGAAGTGATGAATGGAGTAATGTTCACAGAGAAGCTGCGAAGTCCCCCTGGGAAGCCCTGTGTCCCCGTGAACCAGGCTTCAGCCATCCTCGCGCATTCTGACGACGTCAGCCCAGCAACAGCGCGTGCACAGCCCCACAGACTGCAATTGAGCGGAGTCTGAGTCGGAAGCTTAATGACGACTGGACACTTTCCCTTTCTCTCTCTTGCTTTATCTTCCTTTGACAACGTCAGGCTGGAATTTAAAAGCCATGTGGCGTATGGAGCCGCTCAGATCTGAGGCGGAAGGCACGGTGGGGCCTCTAAAATGTGTTTTCATGCAAACCTGAACCCCAGCTGTTCAAAGCGAAGAGCCACTCTCGGTGTGCAGCAGAGGCTCTGGACAGAGAGGCCGCCTCAAAGCACCACTCGGGGCTGTGAAACGCACGCACAGATGACGTTTTATGAAAGGCTTCCTTGGCTTTGAATGGTCGGCTGTTTCAGAAAAACTGGAGCATGCGCTGGTTGAAAATTCCCACTTAACTAAAGTGAAAATGCAGGGGAAATACACACCCGAGCTGGGAGGTACGTGAGAGATGGACATGTGTGCTGCACCCAGCGGATTGGTGTCGTCCAGGGCTGGTCCTCAGACACCTGCTCCTGCTTAGGTGGCCACAGGTCCCTGTGCACTTGCTCAGCTGGAGTGACGCAGGAGGGGGCAGGGGGCTGATGTGAGAAACAAACCATCAGTGAACAGACCCCCCAGCACAGCAACGTGCCGGAGTCACCACCGACCACACACCTGCATGTGTGTTCCCGGCACACAGCGAGCACCGCCTTCCCTTTGCAGACTGGGAGGGAGAGGCCCAGGGTGGCCGTGTCTTCTCAAGGCCATGCAACAACATGCAAAGACACGATCTGACCCAGGTCTGTCTTGCACCAAAGACCTTGATTTTTACTGTCAGATTTACCATACTTACAAATTAAATATTAAATGTTTGTTATGTGAAATTGATGGGACTTGGGGGAACTTTTTCCCCAAAATTCTCTTTAATATCAAAGACACCTCATCTTTCTGATACACTAAACACGATCATTTTTTAATGAAAATAAGTACCTTTTTGGTCTTAGCACTTATGCAGGATGACCTGCCTTCTTACAGTGACACAGAGGGTTTTTAAATCTCCAGTGTGGCCCACAGAAAACACTTTGCCCACGTCAAGATGGTTACGTCAGTGCTGAAGGAAAACGAGTCAGGTTTTCAGGACCACCAGGCAAAATTCTTCGAGGATCTAAAATCCACAAAAGCTATGAACTCTCAAAGCCGTACTGCCCATGGATGGAGCCACATTGATTCACATTAAGCAAATTAAAATAAAACAGAACAAAGCCTGCAGCTCCCCCTCACTAGCAAGCTTTCCAGTGCTCAGGAGCCGCATGCGGCGGTAGCTGTGCTGCACAGCAACATCTGGAACGTTCTATCATCAGGGAAAGATCTGGGACAGTGCTGTCTGAGAGACCCAGGCCACTGGTCACAGGAAGTGAAAGCTGGAAGCCCCCCCCAGACCAGCTCCCCCTAACTCTGTGTCAAGACGGAGCTCACCAGGTATTAGCGCTCTCCCTGCAGGAAGAGCTCCTGCGCCAGCGGAGGCCACAGCCTGTGTGAGCAGAGCTCGGCCAGAGGACTCACTCTCATGAGGGCACAACCACCCTCTGCGGGACTTGCCTGGGTGGAGGGAGGACGTGAGCTTTGCTGGCTCCTCCCTTCCCGAGTCTCTGCCTCCACCTGGCTGGGGCACTGCACCTGACTGAGCCAGATCACCCTACCTCCCTGGGGCTTGTCTGGATGGGAGAGGCACATCTCAATCTAGGTACACAACGTCCCAGTGCCAGGTGCAGGTTCCTAAGGAAGCCTCCATGGGCAGATGACAGTGCTGCAGCAGGACACATGGGTGGCCTCATGCACGCTGCTCAGTGCATCAGGGAGAGACTGTGCATCGAGCCTGGCTCTGGCAAGCACCCAAGGATGTGACCAGCTCCCCCAGAGCAGAGCCCTCCTGCACCTGCCTTCTGCTAAACATGCTACCAGCATGGTCCGCTGAGTTTCAAAATCCTTCTAGTTGACAAGTTGATTTTTATTATTCTTCTATCTCTTTATGCATCATTCTCGGGAGCTCAGTTCACCGTCCTGAGCCACTTTCCCCTGCCAGGGCATGTTACCTTCCAGTGTAAGAGCAGCAGCTGCGAGCAGGTGCAGGGCCTGGCTGCTTCCGCCCCGTCCACCCACGCGGGAACGTGCTTCCCATTCCCCGCAGACCTCGATAAGGTGTTCACATCCGTTTTCCTCCCTCACTGAGTATCAACACCGCAGAAGTTACCTTCGATTCACGGGAGGGCTTCAGAAAAGAGCGGAGTGTCTAGAAGGAAGCGGCTGGAGCTGCGCAGATCTAAGAAACGTCGGGCCTCAGAGACAACACAGATTTTGTTAAGCAAGTTTACAGGCAGAAGGAGGGGAGCTTTAAATTACGGTTAACACTGGCCGTCCACAACTTCTCTCTCATACTCAGAGTCATTCCTCCATTCTGCACGCAATTCTTGGCATTTAAACGCATAAGCTCATCTTCTTGGCCCTGGGGGGATTCTGAGGAAAAGCAGCGTCTCCCTGAGGGAGCTTGCAGTCAGCAAACCACAGTAAACGCAGGAAGTGCCGTTTCCGTGTCGTGAGGGCCGGGGCTGCACAGGACGCAGCCGTGCTGATCGGTTTGTCCCGCAGCAGTTCCAGCGGTGACCTGCACAGTGGCCTCAGGCTGTACAGACCACGGCGGGTTGCGTCTGGCCTATTTTCCCCACCGTACCATAAATGCCTCGAGAGTGTACACTGTGTGTTATGCAAGTTGGCACTTTCAGCACCTAGAACAATGTCTGAAACACAAAGGTGCTCAAAGGGTTTGCAAGTAGATGGCCCTTGATGGCCAGGTCAGAGCTGTACAGAAAGGGAGCAGAGGGGCCAGCTGCTGTGTGGGGGCCTCAGCCTGAGCCCCTCGAGTGGACAGAGCCTGCCACGTGCTCTCCAGACCCCACTCGGGAGGCGGTGCCCAGCTGTGCTCACGGCATCAGCTGGCCACACCCCACGGTTCTCGAGAGACTGGTGAGTTTGGAAGGCTGAGATTCACCATCACTTTACGTTCTTGCAGGAGGAATTTAAGCTTTCAGAAACTTAGCTCCCACACCTGTAAAATTAAGGGTCATATGAGACAATTTCAAGGAGCCCTTCCAGTCCAGAGAGCGTGAAAAATAGTCTCTCCCACGTTCAGTGAGCTCATGAATGGCGTCCTCTCCAAATGCTGCTGTGTCCGGGTCACCTGCCAGTGGCCGAGGGACACAGTGTCCCGAGAAATGAAGTGGCCTCACCCCCAGGCCACTGTCCCCAGTTGACTCAGACACATTGGAAACCCTGCCCACCCTCCTGCGTGGCCACGGGCTCCGCCCAGGTAACACCAGTGCTCACGCCACACTCTGATGGTTGTTTTAAAATAACTGAGGAAAGCATTTGCTGTCCGCGTGGAGTTTCTAGGAAGCAGGTAGTAACTAAATAGCTGGAACCTTGTTTTCTCAGTGGTCCTCACCAGCCCACAGGGATGGACCTGAACTGCCTTTAAGAGGTTAGTCCCCACACAACATCCTGTGGAGCCCCAAGACTACACACAGTGGCTCCCTGACCAAGCCTTTTCCAGAGAAGGGTCTTCCTGATGTCGCCAACAGCCCCCCGGCCCCCAGCTCCGAAGTCCAGGGTACAGATGGAAGTGGAAACAAGCCCACAGTGGCCCCCAGTTTCAGCCCCAGCCTCACTCCTGCGTCCGAGCACCGTGTCCCACCCTGGGGTGACCGACAGCACAGGTGGCTGGAGGTGGAGAAGCCAATCCGTCTGTGTGCATGTCCTGAAAGGCTCTTGCCATGGATTTATATCCAACCAGACACAAAGTCCTACTCGAGGTGCTACATTTTGGGAAGTATGTGAACAAACCCCTTTGCAGATTTGAAGCAGGAGAGATGATCAGGGCATCAGCAGAGTTAAACGTGAGAGCGGCAGACGGTGGGAAGACGGCCGCCCTCAACACCAGGCCAGCCCAGGGCCGGGCTCGTGCCTGGATCCCTGCGGCCAGCACGAGACTCTACACCAACATCAGGAAGCTGCAAGTTCATAAGCTCTAGACCCAACCTCTACAAGCTCACCTGTGCACCTCAAAACCCAGCCGTCTGCATCCAAACCCTGTGCTGCTCCTCCCCAGACCGAGCGCCCCGTGCAGACAGGAGGCCGCCCCCTCTCCTTCAGGATGGAGGCACCGGAGCTGTGTCCACTGACCAGGTGCTGCCCGTGCTCTCGGACGCCCCTGGATCTTACTCTTCCTTTCTGCTCTGCCTGGTGCTTATCCACGCCACCCCGCACCGCCGCCGGCCTGAATCGCTGCGACCTGACCTGGCCCTGGCCCTCCGCCCTTCATTCCCAAGGTCAAACCGCCTTCTACCAAGCCAGCATCTCAGTCTGCCGACTCGCACGGATCCTCGAGCGCCAGGCTCTGTGACGGGCAGCGGCGTGCACAGAGGAAGGACAACGCCTCGTTCTCACGAGCTCTTGAGACTTAAATGTTACCGAGGGCCCCAGAGAGCTTTCGTGTCTGTGGGCTACATCTATCGCTGTTTAATGTATGAAAAATTAAAACAGAGACGTTCCACGACACAAGCCTGCACAACACGCACTCCACCAGCCGTCGAAGTGGTATCGTCACGCACCACAGCCTCTGGGACGCCCCACTGAAACCCACGAGAGAATGACAGCATAAACAGGAAAATAACCTTGAGTTTGGCTACGAAACGTTTGACTCTGCAGACCCCCCGCAGGGTCTCAGGGGCCTCGGGACTCCCCAGATGATACTTTCCAATTGACTGAATTAGACAAAGTCTCCACCCTTTAAATTCGATAACATCCAACAAAATCACTTCCCTACCCCTGAAGTCCAACACTGCCAGGACCACCCTGGGAAAACCTGTGCTGGCGCAGCCACCACGTCCCCTCCGGGGCCCCCTTCCTCCCCCAGCCCCCCCCGCTTGCCTGCGGACTCTTGAGGCGGCTTCGGACGCCAAGGCCCCCCCAGACACCAAGAACCCCCAGACACCAAGAACCCCGGGACACCAAGAACCCCAGGACACCAAGGCCCCCCAGACACCAAGAACCCCAGGACACCAAGGCCGCCCCCAGACACCAACGCCCCCCAGATGCCAAGGCCCCCCCAGACGCCAAGGTGCCCCCACCGATGCCAAGGCCCCCCAGACGCCAAGGCCCCCCCAGACACCAAGAACCCCGGGACACCAAGAACCCCGGGACACCAAGGCCCCCCAGATGCCAAGAATTCCAGGACACCAAGGCCCCCCCAGACACCAAGGCCCCCCAGATTCCAAGAACCCTAGGATGTCAAGGCCCCCCAGGGTGCCAGCCCCCCCAGGATGCCAAGGCCCCCCTCAGACGCCAAAGCCCCCCCAGGATGCCAAGGCCCCCCAGATGCCATGGCCCCCCAGATGCCAAGAACCCTAGGATGCCAAGGCCCCCCAGGGCGCCAAGGCCCCTGCCTCCTCTGCTCACATAGTCACTTCCTTGGTCAAGCCTCCGTGCCCCTCCCAGGCCAATTATAAATTCACTGGTGACCAAGATGCCTTAGGGTCTCAATTCAATCCCCTTTTAAGTGTTTCGTATTATATTTGTCATAGTTCAGCTTCTCATGGGTTTTTAAACAAATCCATTCAGACTGTCTTATTCTTCCTCTGACGCTTTTTTCCCCACATTTTAAGGATTTTAAACCAATGTTTCTAAGGGAGCATCATGCTTAATTTGACATTTCCATTAAATATTTTAAGATGTCGTCACTTATGTCTGACAGTGCCAACTACAGACACTCTGGCTTCCAGGATACACCTCCGAGCACCTGGTACAGGTGAACTTCAGACAGAGGCTGGACTTTCCTTTCTTGCTGCTGAAAGTGATTCTACCACTGAGGACAGAAGACTGGATGCCACACAATGCTAATGGCCAGACCGCTCCTGGGGTCACACCCTGGCCTTGTCCCCACAGGTAGTCTACCAGTTTTGGTCAGCAGAGCACTTGATGCCACCTGATGGGGTATGGCACCCACTGCCCACAATTGACTGAACTTTGGGATCAATACAGCACAGGTACAGTTAATTAATTCAATTAATTTGAATTAATGTGTGTTAAGTAGCATTAATAAATGTTTACTGAGAGAAACCTAAGTTTGTGAGGAAAGGGTCTACTGACAAATTTTCTTTAAAATCTAATGGAAAATCATTCATACTATTGCAAATCTAATCATTATTTGAAAAAATAAAACATTTAAATCAGAAGTACACCTAGACATGTTGGTTAAGAATCATCTTAAATGGGTCAAAATATTGTCAACAAAGACTAAGACAACAAAATAGATGCAAAAATCCTGAAAAGGGAGTTGTTTCCTAGGTACGCTGGTCATTAGGCCACTGAGCAAGGTCAGGTTGGTCTGAGGGGCAGGGGAGCAGATGCCCTTCCCTCTGTGTTCCAGAGCAAGTCTCTGCTGAGACAGCAGCGCCCACCTGGCCAAGTGTCTGCACCTGGTCGTGCAGCCAGGCAGGCCGTGCGCTTCTCGGGGGCAGGAACTATACATGACATAGATTATGCAGTGTGTGGTCAGAATGTGTCAGCATTCTAGCAACTACTAAGCCCTGTATATATGCTTATGGAATAAGTACAAACTCTGAAGAAGACGTTGCACTGGGTGGCTCCTGTCCAGCCCCCAATACTGTAGTCCTACCAGAAGGGAAAGAGTGATCACTCAGTACTCCAGGTTGAAGCGCTTTGACTTCCCAACCATGCTCATATTTTTTTCGAGTTAGCTTGCAGACCAGCATCCCTAGATGCTGGAGGTATGTTTTGATGAGGGAGGAGTAACGCTGGAGCACCGGCCAGCCCAGAGACGGTGCACAGAGCTCCGTCCACACATGTGGAGGCCCCAGGGGTGTCTTCCTTGGCGGACTTCTCTTCTGCTGGGCACTTTCTCCCAGAGTGGCCTTATTCCCTCTGGTGGTCAGAACAACTGCATTTGCAGCAGTGACGTCTCCACCTGCAGCTGGTCCCCGAGGGAGTGAGTCCCGTGGGCCCCACATGGCTGGGTGTCTGTCAGATCACTTGATTACTTGTGGGACACACAGTTGTTGCACAAAGATGATATTCAAGAGTTGAGAAATCTCTAAAGAACTTCATGCATTTCTTACCTCATGGCTGAGCACAGCCGGTTCTCTGAATGTCTCCGAGTGGCTGTTCTCTGTTCAGGCTGCGCATGATAATCACTTGGGCAGGTTTTTAAAACTACAAAAGACTGGACCCCAATAAAACCAGAAACTTGGGGCAGGGTGGGATTTGGCACCAGTATTTTAAAAGACTCCTGTGTAATCTCAACCAGCACTATCAGCATCGCCCAGGAATTCGTGGGAAATGCAAAGTCTCTGGCCCCACCAGACCTGCTGCGTAAGAAACTCGGGGTGGGCCCAGCATCCGAATGTTGACAAGGCCTCCCAGGCGATTCTGAAGCAGCTCCCGTTTCAGCACCACCATTTCAGAACCTCGGCAGTGAATTCCTGACCCACAGCCAGCTGCAGCGGGGCCTGTGGGACGTGTGGCTGGGGTGAGGCTGCAGAGCCTGGTTCTGGTTGCCTGCACCTCATGCAGGTGCTGGTGTGACCCTGGGCAAGCCACAACTCCACCCAAGCATCAGTGACAGGGAACACACAAACCAGCCAGGTGTGGCCCGCAGGTGGGAGGCCGGAGGCGGATCTGCACTTCCTGGTGCAGAGAGAGTGAGTCAGGCCAAATGCAGAAGCAGCAGAGAGCGTGACACCGGCTGGGGGCTCCCACTGTCTGTGTAGACTGGGGGGTGGGGTAGGCAAGAGACAGGTGCATAAACGCATAAGGTTATCTTTTCTGTGCATTTCGCTGGAGACACACAAATGCTTCCACATGGAATTAGGCATCGGATCAGTACCTCTAAAAACACCACCATCACCTTGCAGCCTGTGACCCATTCCCAAGCCTGAGCTGACCACCGGAGCAAGCTCGGCCCCACCACCAGCACCAGGGATGCGTGGGGGACTCCGAGGCCCCTTCCCTGTCTCAGACGTGTCTCATCACACAGGAGCAGCCGGGGGACCTCGCCTGACATTTCAGACCTGCCCACAGCCCCGACTGTCCACAGGGATCCCTGAGAGGCTTTAAAATCCCCCGTGCAGGTCCCACTGCCGAGTGGCGCCAAGGTGAGAACCAGCGCCGAGTCGGACAGCGTCTTCCCTGCCTCGGGGCCTGGTGCGTTCAGTGTCCACATCCAAATACTCCTGGGAAATGCCGGTGAATGGAGCTAAATGGATTTTCCTCCTCACAGGACCACCCCGACACTTGAGCCAATTTTAACCACTTTCCCGGGTTGGAACGATGGGAGGCTACCAACTGGTGCTGGCGGAGTCTGTTGAAATGTTTTAAGGCATCGGGTTGGGTTGGGGGTTGGTTGAGCCAGTGGGAGGTGACTGGACCCGGAGCAAAGGGACTCACTTTTCTGTTACGTTTCCTAATTGGCAATGCTGGTTCACAGAGACACTGGGCGATTTTTATGTGTTATGTAGACAAACATGCACATACACGTGTCGATCCTCCAACGTCCCTCGACCCAGAGAACCTGCCAGGCGGACGTCGGTCCAGCCCGTCCGGGACCCAGGGGCCGGGTGGACGCAGGGCGGCATCAGGAAGAGACCTCGGGGGCCAGGAACGCAGACCCCGTGGAGTGGCATGGGACATACGGGGAGCCTCGCTCAGGTTCCGGAAGGTTCTGCCTTTCTCTTCAGTTGTCCCACCTCTAAGTGCCCCTAGTGTGAGCCTTGAGGGTTTACTTATGAAAAGTAAGATTCCTGACCTGGTTCCTCCAGAGCCAGGCAGACGGGATCTCCTGGCTTCAGACTTCCTGTCCCGGCCTCCTTGGCGTCTTGTCTGGAGGCGGCAGACAGCGGCTGTGACGTCCTGTGGGGGGAGGACAGGCCGGGATGCCCTGTGTCGTTTCCCAATTTCTCCCCACCTGCCCAGCTTCCGAGCCCAGAGCTCCCTCGGGCTCTGCGGTGATCCCTCTGCTCTTCCAGGCTCCTGTCAAGAAGAAACATCACGGAGACGCCAACTCCCGCCAGGTCGTAGCCGCACTGCGGGCGGCGAGGCGGGAGGCAGCCAGCCAGAACTGGTCTCGGTGACGAGTCTTGGAATGGCAGCTCCTCCCCGCTGGGACCAGGCCGCACCGGCGCAGGGGTGGGGACCGAGCGTCCTTAAGCAGCGGGCGGTGGGGAGCGGAGGGCAGAGGAGGTCACGATTCTCTCAGAGTTGTGGCTGCCCTGGAACTGTTTTTACCTGCAGTGTTCAGTCCCTCCCTCCCCAGGTATGCTTGTCCTGCCCTGAGCCCCCGCTCTCGGTTCAGCCAATGTTATGGTCACTGTATTCAGGTTCATGGTTTGAGGAAAAACCACCAGAAAGAGTCTGATTGCTGAGGAGGTTGTCCCCCTCGACTGCTGCCACCCACGAAGGCCCTGCTCCCTGCTTCCTGCACGCCAGGCCGGCCTGGAGCTCAGGGTAGGGCTGGGGCTGGGCCCTCGGCTGGGGCGCAAACGGGAACCCGCTGTCCTCGGCACCCGCAGCAGCCCGGGCCTCCCTCTCCGGCAAACAGACAGAAGCCAGGAGACGAGGAGCCTTGCTCAGAGCACAGTGAGGGCTGGCTACTCCGAGCCTCCAGAACTCACCTTGGGGGATGCGGGGGACCTCTCTTTACTCTTGTGAAATAACCAAACCCACTGTCTGGGTCTCCTCAGCTGGCTCATGCCTCGCGAGAGTTTATGCAAATCTTTCTGTTTGAGAAGACACTCAAAAAACAAACAAACAACAAAGAGTAAGATCCAGCTGGTCCTCAGAGAGAGAAGCCTCCTCAATCTCGGGAATTCAGCAGGGAAAAACTGCTTCTGCACTGGATGAAGGCACAGAGACTAAGAATACTTGGTATTTTCTTCACGCCATTTCGCACATGCCTGTTTTTGTCCCAAAACAAGAACTCTGCATTTTACCAATCTGACATATCTGTATACAAAGAAGAACTTTTAATTATTAACATGTAACCATGGCCAGCTCTTGGGGGCTCGTAACCCAAAAGCTGCCTGTGATGCTACCCAGCAAGCTGCAGGGACCGTGAGGCACCACTGTGGGGTTAAATGCTTTGCAGAATGAAGGCAGAGGTCATTTTAGTTTGGGTTCCACAAAAACAAATCCTGAAGTAAGGGCATGGGTACAAGTAGTTTATGTGGGGACAATCCCAGGAACTGTGGTGAGGGAATGAGGCATGCGTCCGGGAAGGGCGGAGCCCACAAAGTACGTGAACAAGCTGCCTGTGTGGACAATGGGCTGACCCTGCTGCAGACCCTCTGAGGGGCTGTGTGGGCTGCACGTCGAGTCATCTGAGGGGCACAGAGGCAGGGGCATCTGTCCATGGACCCCCAGCCTCTGCTCTCTGAGTCTCTCCGAGGAAGTGAAGTGGTGAGCAGCCCTCGCCTGCCCTGCACATGGGCGAGCGCTTGCTTGGCTCAGACAGAGTGAGGCAGGTCCAAGGGAGGTGCTGGAGGCTGCAGCCGTCAGCAGAGGCAGGGACTACCCAGCGGAGCTGCAGGAGGCTCAGGGTGGGCAGTCGGGATGTGGGCAGGATGCAATGGGGTCTGCTAAGGAGGGTCTTCTTTGAAATGGGGTTAAAGGCTTCATCAACTCAAGTGGTGGCATGCAAACAGTGGAGCTGTCTCTCCACTGAAGTCACCATCAAGTGGGCAAAAACTGACAGAATCAACTCTCTTGGAATGCTGTAATCAAGTTTTAAAAACTTACAACAACCAGGGGGATGCTGAATGAGGAAAGGGACTACTTATTTTGGTGAGAAGGCACTAGGGTGCTTTTGCTCACTGCCTCTCCTTCCCCCTTCCCCAGCTCTGCAGCAGCCATGGGGATGGTGCCCATGTTCCCAGTGAGGCTGGTGTACGGGGCAATACAGACCTTGTTCTCAAAATAGTGTGGTTGTATATTTTGACCAGCCTGGTGGTTCCCTGAGGGCCAGTGCAAATTAGCACCTTTGGGCTGGTCTGGCTTTCTAGGAGGTATCTGCTGAAATCATTTAAAGACTCATACCGACCAATAATGTCCCAAAGTGGATGAAAGACATAAATGTGCATATCCAAGAAGCTCAACTAACTCCAAGCAGTGTTCAAAGATACCCGCATGGACGCACTGTCACCAAACCACTGAGAGCCAAAAGCACAGAGGGAAACTTGAAGGCAGCAAGACAGAAGCAACTCGATATGCACAAGGGTCCTCAGTGAGACCGAGGGCTGATTTTTCAGCAGAAACATGAGGGCTGAAGGCGGTGGGATGACATATTGAATGTGCTGGAGAAGAGGAACTGTCAACTGAGAATTCTGTATCTGGCAAAACCATCCTTCAAAATGAAGCCCAAATTAAGACATTTCCACCCAAGCAAAAGAGGAAGAAGTCTGTCACTAGTAGACCTGCTCTATGAGAAATGCTAAGGGAATCATTCAGGCCGAAGTGAAAGGACTCTAAACAGTAATGCAAAGCCACACTAAAAAAGAACAACTCCAGTAAAATAACTTCATAGGTAAGTATAAAAGTCAGTATTGTTGTAATTTTGGTCTGTATCTCCTTTGTTCCTGTATGATTTAAAAGACAAATGCATAAAATAATAATTATAAGTCTATGTTAACGGCGCACAATGTAGGGAGAGGTCATTTGTGGCAATAACAACACAGGGCTGGGAGTTGGGCTGTTCAGGAGCAGTTTTGATGCTTTTGAAGCGAGGTGGCTATGAATTCAAACCACATTGTTATAAATGTGGGATGTAATTGTAATCTCCATGGTAACCACCAAGAAAGTAACTAAAAATGTTCAGAAAAAGGAAATAAGAAGGGAATCAAAACAGTACACTAAAAAAATAAATAAATAAAAAATAAAAAAGCCAGTATTGGAGGACGTGAGGAACAAAAAGAGACATAAGACATACAGAAAACAAATATCAAAGTGGCAGAAGTCCTTCCTTATTGGAAATTACTTTATGGAAAGGGACTAAAGTCACCAATTAACAGACAGAGACTGACAGCATAGATTTTTTAAAAAGCACGATCCAACTACAAGTTGAGTGTCCCTAATCCAAAAATTCAAAATCTGAAATGCTTCAAAATCTGAAACTTTTTGAGCATTGACATGACACTCAAAGCTCATTGGAGCATTTTGGATTTCAGATTTTTGGATTACAGAGGCTTGACAAGTACGTATAGTTGACTCTTGAACAGTATGTGTTTAAACTGCACGGGTCCACTTATATGCAGATTTTTCCCAATCAAACTTGGACTGAAAATACAGTGTTCACGGAGTTCAAAACCCATGTATTTGGACGGCTGACTTTTTGTACACGTGGGTTCTGTGGGGATGACTTTGGGACCTGAGTATGTGTGGATTTTGGTGTATGTGGGGGGGCCCTGGAACCAATCACCTGCATATACTGAGGGGTAACTGTATGATGTAAATATTCCAAAATTCAAAAAAATCCAAAATCCACAACACCTCTAGTCCTAAGTATTTTGAATAAGGCATATTTGACTCATAAATGCTGCCTGTTAGAGACTCACTTTAGATCTAAAGACACAAGTAGGTTGAAAGTGAAATGATGCATTTTGGGATGTGAAGGCATTTAGTAACTACACAGAGACGGTGGTTGTACAATATAGTGAATGTACCAAATGCCACTGAATTCTTCACTTTAAAATGGTCAGTTTTATGCCATGTGAATTTCATCTCAATTTTTAAACAAAGGGCTCTGTTGATTTAGTTGTGTTGATCTATTTCCTATTTATTTGCCTCTCCAGATTACACATTTTTTGAGAACAAGAGCAGGAATTTATTCCTCTTTTTCTAGTGCCACCCAGCACACGCCTGGCACAATGGCATTTACTGAAGTCATTGGTCAGCGCAGAGTCTGACGTCATCGGTGGCTAAGTCGATGCCATGAAGCGGACCTGGAGGACCTCGTGCTGGGGCCAGCGTGGCCTGTGCGCCCGCAGCTTCCAACCAGCAGATGTGTCAGAGCTCACGAAAACCCTGAGGTGTCCTTCTGGCCCAGACACCCGCGGACCTCCCTCCTCATTTTCCTTCCTCTCTTTTCATCAGTTTGTTTGTTCTGGCCAATCCACACAAGTTTTTGTACTCCCAGTTGTGGCATGGATAGAAATGCACAATTTTAAGGAAGTTCTGGCATAACCATTTTTATGGCCATTTCTAACACGTCTGTGAACTCCTATTGGTGGTGTTTACTACACACTCCTCACAGCACCCAGCTTTCCCCAGGAAGTCCACCAAAGCTTCTGCTGTCAGACGATGAAACACCTGCCCCTGGGCAGACGTTCTCCGGTGGTCTAGTGCCCATGCGGCCCCCACCCTCCTTTCCACCCCCGTTCAGCGCCAGGCAGGAGCAACCTTCGCGCAGGTCTGTTCTGACTCTCCACGATCACTGGCCCCTAAACGACGGTGCCGAAGAGCTCAGGACACTTATGCAAACTCATCGGCGTGATAAATGATAGAAGCTTAAGATGCCTGGACTGAAAGCCAGCTTGCCGGGAGGGGCCCGAGGGGCCTTGTCCTCTGCTCCTGTCCACTTTTCCCGCCTCTTCCCGCTTGATCAATTTTGCTGCTGGGGATGTTTCCAGGTTCTAATATTTAAAGAGAGGCGTCGAGTGCATTTTTCTGTTAGTTCACGTTGGACATTTGGTGTCAAATCTGCTACAGGGGATGCATGATGTGTCCCACACTGAAGTGGCACAGTTTCAATAAATTTCACAAGGTCACAAATCATCCTCTGGATTTCTTCCCTTCCATGCCGTACAAGAAGACATAGCCAGGTCAGGTGTCTTGGAATGATATTTAATCTAACTGCAGCTCCTTTTAGGACTGACTGTTCTGTGAGGAATTTGGGTCTGAACAGTCTCCTAGAACTATTCCCAGTGTCCCACTTAGTGGATGGTGTCCCGCTTGCAAGCAGACTCACTCGTGTGCAGAAGCGGCGTGCGTCAGCCGCCGAGCAAGGCCCCAAGGATCCGAGGGAGGTTCCACCACTCACAGCTGAAGCCAGGCGGTTAAGTCTGTGGCCTTGGTTTCCTTAAACTGAACAACAGACGTGCATATGGGGCTGAGAGAGAGAGGAAGACAACGTGACAGTGAGATGCAGACTGGAAAACCAGAGAGACAGAGAGAGAGAGAGAGAGAGACAGAGAGAGAGACAGAGACAGAGAGACAGCAAGAGAGGCAGAGAGAGAGAGACAGACAGAGAGACAGCGAGAGAGGCAGAGAGAGAGAGACAGACAGAGAGACAGAGACAGAGAGACAGAGAGAGAGACAGGGTTATAGCAAGAGGTGCTGTGAGGCCTTAATCCAAAAAGGCTTATCCTGAGAAGTGCAGCCTTAATGCTTTATTTTATAAATAAAACAGAAGACGTCAAGAAACATACTGAGATCCTGAAAGTTCCTGAAGTCCGTCTGCCCTTGTGTCTGAGGCAGTGACTGCAGCCTGACCGGCCTGGCTTCAGGGACAGCGCTCAGACAGCACAGGGGCAGGACTCGGGCCTCACTTCCAACCAAGGCAGGCAACATGGGACTAATTAACCGTCGAAGAGCAAAAAACCCCAATGACCTCCCAGCCACTGGAATTCAGCCCACACCCACATGAGGAGGGGGCCAAACCGTCTGTCTCTTGAGTAATGTTTTCCCAGGACCACTGAAGCAAGATGCTGACACCAGCTGATAAGGAACCTGGCTGCAAAGAAACCAGACCTATCCGTATCTAACTGCCTCAATCCAGAAAAGACCCACGCACTGACCTTAACCTGACTTTTCCTTCATTATAATCTCATTTTAATGCTAAATATCACACCCAGGGTGGAGATTTAACATGCCAATGAGATACAATGCACGAAGAAGCCTGTAATAAAACTACTCAGGCTCAAGAAAATCTGCCCCTCCACATGCCTGCACGTCAGCCTGTTCCCGCCTGAGCCTCTTTAAAACTCCCTGAACTCCCCTCGGGGAGGCAGCCTGAGGGTCTTTCCTTAGCGCTGCCTCCCTTATGTTCGAACATGAGCGCCAATAAAGCCTTGCCTGTGACTCCTGTTCGGCCTCTGGCTAATTTCTATTGCATAGAGAGCCCAAGGGCCTGCGTGGTAACAGTGCTGAGAAGAAAACCATCTGCAAAGTATCTGGGCTGTACATCCCAGCCTTGGAGTGAATGACGGGGTAAGCACACATCCCTGGCGGGGCTGAGAGGCACTGCAAACCAGCAGGACCTGTCACATTTGGGAAGGACTTGTGTGAACCAAAATAAAATCTTAAGCTCCCCAGCTAACTGAAGGGACCTCCGCTTGGTCAAGGGGACCCCAGAAAAACCTTAAAGCTGAGTTTCTGGCCATGAGGAGAAGGGAGGTCAGACAGGCCTAGTTATGTCCCGTCCCTTCTGGAGATGCAGGGACACTTGCTATTGGGTAGGGAAAGAGGAACAGAAACACAATGTACACAGATTCATGTGGGACTTCAAAGATCTCATGGCTGAAGCTCTGAGATAAAAGCTATTGAAACTGTGTGTGTGTGCGTGTGTATGTGTTTGGATGTGTTTGTCACGTGCATGTATTACACGTCTACATGGTACCAAAGGTGGCTTATAAATAAAAGGAGCTCTCATGAATTAAATAAATAAGCTCTAATGCTTTTCAAGTTCACATGAATTTAATAATATTTGGTAAACAAACTGGTTTTTAAAAATTATTGATAAAATAGCAACAAAATGTCTTCAAAATTGTCAGTATATATTTTTGCCTGGATTTACTGGTCATTTTTATATTTGCAAGTGTCAGGGTTTGACACAAAGGTTATAAAACTAAAAACCCAACCAAACCAAAATTACCTGTATTTGTACGATTTTTTGATAAGTAAGACTAATTTAATATTGTTGGTTTAATAAAAACAGCTAAATCTCCTGAGCTATCAGCAAAAACACCTATGTGTTTAAGGTTCTTACTCAAGTAAAAATGTAGACATGCCTAACCAAAAATAAGTGTCAGTAATTGGAATATATACAACTCTAAGTAAATGATAGCACAAAAACAGAAACTTGTGGTCAAAGGTTTATGAAGATATTTTGGTTTTGGTCTCTTAATCCCAGTTGCAGATGCAGTTTCTTCTACTGACTTTACTGTGTGTGGACAGGTGCACACAATCTGCTTTTGACTCGCTCCAAGAACTGGTTGAAAGCCTGTTATGTGTACATTGTGTTGCCATAGCAAAGGCCTTTGCCTAGAAAAATTTTAAAAAGAATCCTTGAACTGTTAATTTTTGTATAGTAATTTATTTCAAAATGAACAAAATGGTTATTTTTAGAATCCAAAGAGAATCTCAAAACAATCTTATTCTTTGGAAGTATTACATGTAATTGAGTTTGTACTTAAGTAGAAAAATGTTTTGAGAACAGTTAGATTGTTTTTAAAATAGCTTGATCTTGATCCTTATGTAAAAAAATGTTACGACTTTGTGCCATTATTCGAGATGCTATGGATTGATGTTAGAGGTTTATATGGTCTACGGTCGGGTGAGGTCATGTCCATAAATTTTATTTTGGGATGTTGTTATTTTAGAAAGTTCAAATTAGTTAACATCTTTAAGCAGGATGTGTTCTAAAACTTCTACCGTATTTACAGAACTTCAAGATGTCACATTATTCAGAATAGCAGGTCTTACTAGAATACTGACGTTTGTTATCATGGTAGGTTTTGGAACTTTAAAAGTCACCGTTAAAACTGTATTTTGTGATTGTTTCTTGGTCTATGTTTTAAAATTCTTTTCCTTCTCTTTTCTCTCAATTTCGTTTACAAAAATGTTTAGGTACTAAATTTGTTTAGATATTGAATGACTTTGTTGAGGGCACGATTAATCACATTTGTTGTATATCTAATATTCACAGGCTGTCAAAATGGTTAACAGGAAAATAACTTAAAAGGATAACTAGAGTCTCAGTAAGCTACCAAAATAAATTAGTTACACGTAAATGGGATGAAAGCTTATGACAACTCAGGCTTTTTTGCTTCCTAAGTTTTCACTAAGGTTTGGGTTACTGGGAGTTAAATTTTCTGGTTAATGTATGTGATACTATATATAAAGTGAGCCAAAAATCAATATGTAAGATTTGTTTTTATAGAAAAATTATAAAATGGGTATAAAATTCTACTTTTTATTAAAAAGAATAATTCTGTTTAATTTGGAGGTTATTTAAAGGTTTTTATAAAACAAGATAAAAAAATCAGTAAATAGGAGAGAGAGATGCAAAGAAAGTTATAAATATGAAGGTATATTTTGATAAATAAAGTTAAACAGAAAAAATATAACTTTATATGGAAAAAGATCTTATATGGTAAATTTTTGGTCCTAAAGTAAAATGGTCATTTAAGAAAAATTTAGGACAAAACAAAAATTCCAAGCATGTCATAGACAGTCTATGTAAGTTATAGAAATTTATAAAGGAATTTTATATGTGATCAAGTTGGCTATAATTAAAAGGAAAAATTTTAGGTTAAAACAATGAGGTTCTCTTAAAATATTAGTTTGTTTTAACAAAACTGCAAGAGGTTTTAATACTAATTCTACAGTCTGCTTTTGAAACTTCTCAGATTTATATCTCAGAAGTTCAACTTCTACTGTTTCTTCTGCTTAGCTTTTCCTCCCCAGGAGAAGGTCTGAGATGGCAACACTCTCCTTCCGCCTTCTTGTACCTGCAGTAACTTTTTCCCCTCTGGTTCTGTTAAGTTTTGACACTGAAATGTTAAGCATAAAGGTCTGAAAAACAATGTTTTTTCTCAGCTTCTTGAGATGTCTGAATTGTTCAGTGGTCAAAAAACCTTCCTGTGCTGTTACTGAGAGTTGCGTATTCCCCTTCCCAAGGTGCTAGAATTCTAGTTTCATGTTTTCCTTACAATATAAGGTTCACTCAGGACCCTGGGCACAGTCTTCTTACATCTGATAAATTCTGGTCCCTTTTCATGAGGTTTGACTTCCAAGTTGTCTAAATGGTTTCCCATAAGAAGAAAACAATTTGCACTAAGGAGGTTTGTCTGTACCTTTTGGCTACTGGCTTAAGAAACAAAGATTTTATGTTTTATAAAGATAATTCCTCTCTTGTCCTTATTCGGATTTTCATTACTTGGGAAAATTGAGCTTTAAAAAGTTAAGGTTTTTTTCTGTATCACCTTTAAAGTCTTCTGATTGTCACTCTTGGTTAAGTGAATTGCTATTATTTTACAATAACCTGTGGTTCTGTTTTGATCAACTGTTTTGAGCCTTTTAACATCTTTGACAAATGTCTGTAAAATCTACATAATATGGATATTTATCTACCTGTAAGCTTCTGTTTTCTTGTCTTTATTGGAACAAGGCAGGACTTATCACCTTTTGTTTAGAATGTTGTTTGTTCATTCTCATACAAGAGTCTCTAAATCCTTAGCTCAAACGGTTTTAACAAATGCTCATGTTTTGTATAGTGAATTCCTGTGAGTCTGACAGTAACTTGATGCTAACAGATAAGTTAATTTTATTTAATATAACCTTGCTTTTGGCATTTGGTTTTTTTGCTCTTAAAAGGTTTTAAAGGTTGATAAATGCCTGTCCACCTCCATTCCCATCTGGCCTAGAACACTTAATTGGCTACAAATCTCTTGACTTTAAGTCCCTTGGCCACAGGGTCCCATGGAGGGACAGGATGGGCCAGGGCAGGTGGCCAGGCCACCCTGGCAAGGAGGGGACAGAGTAGAAGTTTGGCCATCGATGCTGCCTCTGGAAAATCTTGTCCAAAAGGGGAGAAATCTAAACTGAAATAAAGTCCTAAGTACTTTCCCCACCAACTGAATGGGGGGACTGCCTCTTGGCCGAGGGGACCCTACGGAAAAAACTTAGAACTGAGTTCCTGGCCACGAAGGCAGGAAGGTCGCACACACCTCATCATGCTCCCATTCTGTCGGTAAAAAATAAACAAACAAATAATACACAATAAATAAAATTTAAAAACCCTGGAACCCAGGAATACCGGTTTGTTTCAGATCTAAGGGCGTCAAACAAAATAGTGGAGGATATTCTTCCTATGGTTCCCAAACCTTAGCGCCTCCTACGGCTTCTTCTGGAAACTTTGCCTGATTTTCAGCGATAGATTTAAAAGGCACTTTCTTTTGTATTCCTCCTGCCCCCGAATCCCAGGAACGATTTGCTTTTGAACGGGAAGACTTAAAGTCTAAAGCCGAATGCCAGTACTGCTGGACCGTCCTTCCTCAGGTGTTGAACAAATAACTTCCCAATAGTCTTCGGAAAAATTCTGGCCAGAGATTTGAGGGAAATAGTTTTGGGCCAGGGAATGATTTCACGGCAAGTCGGTATGTTGACAGCCAGCGAGACTGAAGCTGAATCCAGGCGACATAGTGTAATTGTATTAAATTTACTGGCTGACAAAAGATACAAAGTGTCTCAGAAAAAGCTCGGATCTCACTTCCCACTGTTAAATACCTGAGGTTTGAATCGTCTGCTGGATCTCGGAACCTCTCCCAGGTCGGAGAGAGGCTGCGAGTCGAATAGCAGTCCCTACCACCCACGAACTGCTGCAAGGATCCCGGGGTATGGCTGGGTTTTGCCGGATTTAGATTCCTAACTTCTGGCTAAGAGCCAAACTCCTCTGTGAAGCCTTAAAAGGGGAAGGGAAAGAACCTTTACTTGGACTGGGGATTACCACAAGGCTTTCTTGACTATTAACGAAAAATGACTGCCCCGCCTTGGGCCCCCTGGACTTATATAAGCCTTTTGATTTGTTCATTCAAGAAAGACAAAGAACTGGACTCAGGGTATAACACCAACTTTTGGGGATCATAAGTGACCTATAGCTTATTTCTCTGAGCAATTGGACATGATAACTAAAGGATGGCACACTTGTCTGAGAGTAGTGGCTGCCACTTAGGATATTTTAGAGGAAGCTGAAAATTTACCCTTGGGCAGCTGGTGACACCCCATGCATTACAGATAATATTACTCCTACTACAACAAAAGGGAGGCTTTTGGTTAACGGCCAGTGGCCAGATGGGTAAATATCAGGCTACTTTGTGGACAATCCTAATATAACTCTGAAGCTGGTGTCCCCTTTAAGTGCAGCCACCCTGCTGCTTGGGACTCTTGTTCCCAGTCCACGACTGCTCACATTATTGACCAAGTATATTCTAGTCGCCCAGATTTTACTGATCAGCCCCTGTTGCACCCAGACAAGGAGCTCTTTACAGATGGAAACAGCTTTAAGAAACAGGAACAACACAAAGCTGGGTGTGCTGTGGGTACCGGCCAACGGGCAATAGAGACACAAGCCCTACTCCAGGACATCTGCTCAAGGGATAAGTTAATTGCATTAACTAGACATTCTAAGTGTGCTTTATGGTGGTACAAAAGGTACCTTACCTCTGGAAACCAGAAAATTAAATATGGACCACAAATTCTTGAGTTATTAAAAGCTGTCTTACTGCCCAGGGAGGTGGCCATCCTGCACTGCCAGGGACAGCATTAAACTAGCTGCCTAAAACTGTTTCCATGAGTGACTGGGGACATTTTAGCATGGAGATTCCATCTGGGGGACACTGGGCCAATGCTTCCTGGCAGCGTCCCAGAAGGGGGGGGCACTTCCAATGTACTTCACTGTCTTGGTGGGGAGAGGGCGCGACTCCCCAACACGTGCTGAAAGGTTTCGGTTACAGGCATGACATTTCCCCTTCTTCCTCTTACCCCCAACTACGCCCCGTTCCAGCAGGGAGCAGCCAGCAAGGTCACCACCCGATCCCCAAGACTGAGGAGTGACCTAAAAAGGAGGAGGGGACGTAACCAGCCCCATGGACAAATTTCAGTTACCCCGATGTGATTTTCATGACCCTCTTCCTTAACTAACTACCTGCCCTTTTGAGTTCTTTCCCAGAAATGGAGGATTTTCTGCAAGGCAAAGGAGCTGAGCTTCTAAGGCCCTGGCAGACTTCCTGATTCACCCTCCCTCACCTGCCCAGGGCACACGGCCCCTCCTTAAGAAGCCCACAATCTGTCTCTATTAGCCGGGGACAGGGATTTGAGGCAGTGTCCCCCATTCTCCACCAAGACGTCTTTCTTACTAAACACCTCTTCCTTCCTCAGTAATACTCATTGTTTCAATACTGGATCTTTGCGTGATGCGCAGCTGGACCTAGGCTGAGACCCCCTTGTGTTTCGACAACGTTACCTCTCAGAACTACGTCGGCCACGCCAGGTAAACCACAATAGCAGAGCAGGGCAAGCAGGGTGGGCCACCCCCAAGCCTGATGTGTCCCCCGTTTCCTTTCCCTCGGTGGCTTCTCCTCCTGGATGCGGAAGCCCCGCGGTGCTCAACGCCCCTCCCTCCACCCGTGACTCTTCCCCAGGATCGAGTGATTACACTTAGGGGAGGAGGAGTGTCAGTCAAGCGAGGCATCCATTGGGCATTTGCGTTGCAAGACTTTTATGTTTTGCTGAGGAGTGAAAGTTTTGTTATGGATAAAAGAATTTCTGAAAGTTTCAAGAAAATGAGATTGTTTTTGTTGGTGGCTTGGGGGACTTTCCACTCCTTCTAAAAGTTGCAAAGCCCCCAGTGGCCCCATACCCAGCTGTGGCGGCACCTGCAGTGAGATGGGACAAGGGAGCATTTGGGCCTCACAAGCCTCCGTGGGGCCCCAGGCCCTGGACAGCAAGTACCACCCAGACCATTGACCCGATGAGACGGCACTTCCCCACCCCCAAGCCAGGGCCAGGCGCCATCTGTGTAGCCCCTCCACGGCCCCAAGCCTCCTGTGTCTGCCAGGCGTGCCCAGGGCCCTGCCTCACCTGAGCGGAGCTGCCTTACATCTTCTTCCTGGGCACTGAAACAGTCTCCTTGTTTGGTTTTATTGCTCATGTTGTTTGTTTGAGGTTTTTATTTTTGCATCTGCTCTCCACAGACATGCCAGTTGGTCTTCCTGACACTTGGACTCCTCCCTTCCTCCCCCAGAATCACATCAGTGGCGGCGTTTCTCAACCTGAATGCACCTCTCTACTACGCGACTTTCAGAAACCACGAATTCCCCAGGGCTCTTCCTAGACCAATGAAGCCAGAATCTGGAGGGGCAGGGTGGGGGACAGAATTGTTCACAGCCCCACGACGTGCCCATGGGCCTCCGCCCTATGCAGACAGTGGGCCTGGTGCATGTCAGATACAGGGTGAGGGGAAAAGAATTGTTCACAGAGTTGTTCACTGCCCCACGCGGTGCCCGTGGGCCTCTGCCCCGTGTAGGCAGTGGGGCTGGTGCACGTCAGATATGGGTGGGCCCCTCTCTGACAGGCTCTGCTGCTCCCACAGCTGGTAACCGTGCCCACCCCATCTTTGAGCCCATATTCCATCAAGACCCTTAAAAGCAAACTGTGATTGTTCACATGCCTGGACAGCAACCTCCTACTGGACAGGAATCTCCTGCTCCCTGGCTCCACAAATGAGTTTATTTGAAACCAATGAACAAATGACCAAGCACTGTGGTTTGAGAGGGCCTGCAGGGTCTCTTGTGTCCAGACACGTCCCGACCACTGGCTCCCGACTCCTGGAGTCCGCTGGGTCCTCAGCTTTTTGGAGTCTCCCGATAGAATTCAGGCGTCTTTAAACTGTACCAGCTTGTCACTGTCTGACTGAGTCTAAACTGGTAGAAGAGTTTTAAAATGTTGTATTAGAATTGTGGTCCTGAGGTTGTGGGTTGATTTACTTTTTATTTAGCTTGTGTGTCACCAATTTTTTATATCTTGGTAAAAAAATTATAATAAGTGTTTAAAGTTTATGTTGTGACAGATTATTTAGTATCACACTGTGTATGTATCTCAAGGGAAACAACTGTCTTATTCTGTTATCAGTATCCATGTGCATATTGATCTTCCCACGAGATTGTAAAGCTCCGTGAGGGGGGGCTCCAGTGGTCTCATCTTGCCAATCCCAAACCTAGTGAATGTCTGGCAGGAGCTACTGACCACAGGGGCATTTGTGAATGAATGAATGGCTGAACGTGTGAACGGACAGGGCTGGTGCTGGATCAAGCCCTCTTCACCAGCCCCATCCTGCTCGCAAACCTTCAGATTCACAGCTGGTCACTCTTGTTAGTATTTAAGAGGTTATTTTTGGTCTGTGACCTCCCATCTCCCTGATATCCTTATATTATTTCATTATTTTGAGATTTCTTTTTCTGGTAATGACAACAAAATCTGCCATTGTTGTGCATCCTATTCATTAACGGAGCTTGCATCCCCCACAAATATCTCACAAAAAAGACACACTAGGTCGGCTTGGAGTAAAAGCTCTTTGTTTTCCACATTGGATTCTGCAGACAAGGAACTTCTTGGCATGAAGTGCTGAGCACCTACCCAGCAGGCCGAGAGTGGAGATGCGCAGGGTGCAGGGGTGGTGAGGATGGCAGGACCTTTCATGTACGTTGTCTGGTCTGCTCACAGGTCCACTGTCCTTCCCTGCTGACGGAGTGGCTCCTCTTTTATCAACAAAAAAAAGTAAAAAAATAAACAAGGGTTCCCATCACTCACGTGTGTGTAAGTTAGTTTGCTAATTCTTCACTGGGAATGTTCCTGGACGGTGGACCTTCCTGTGTTTTGGTTTGATTTCATCTAATGAAGTTTCATTTTACGCTGTTGTCCACCCCCCACTTTGAGAGCAGGTGCTCACAACAGGACCCCAAGACAAAAGGCCCTCCAGCCACCCCCCTGCTGGTCCCTCTGACCAGCCAGTCTCGCTTACACACCAAACACACGAATGTCCTCTTTAGCAAAGTTCAGAGAAGGGTGACTGTGGTCTGAAACTGTTACTATACAGTCTCTTTTAGTCAAAACCTTCAGGAAATTAGAATTTTACTCCTTGCAAAGAATCTCTGGTAAAAGAAGAGGATGCTCACAACAATTAACATATTACTGGGGATTTGTGAAACAGCAAGCAAAAGTGGACGGGCCACGTCCGGGGGTCCGTGCGTGTTTCACACCACCCTTTCCACCTTCCACATCAAGACCTTCAGATCTGGACAAATGTAACCCCCACAAACCAGGGCTGAGTCCCAGCCTGGCTTGTCTTAACGAGAAGGATTCTGCCTTGGTGCACCTGCGGCCACAGGACCCCGCTTCTAACACAAGGAAGTAAAGCAGACACACTTAACAGCATTTCAACCCAGGACTAAACAGGAATATTTTACCAAATGACTCTCATGCAATCAGAATAATTAACTAATCCCAACTTCTGACTCCTGGGTCTTTAGTCTGGCAGGGTTTGACTCTTCAGACGCCATCGATGACTCTCGGCCTGGCTGCCGTCCTTCTGCAATCGCCCACACCTTTACTGCCTGTGATTCCCCCAGCCTCTGTCTGATTTGCACATTTGTCTTTGAGCCAGGTGGCACTGAGTCCAGCAGGCAACGCTCACTGCAGGCTGCGCTCAATGAGGCTCCGCTGAGTTCAGGCCATTTCCTCAAACGAACTTGCTGATAACTATTCGGCTGGCACCGGAGTATCCAGCTCACCTCCCGCTGCTGCCCCGTCTGGAATATCTGTGTGCCTGACAATGCTGCTCCAGATGCCCTCTTTCACGGTTTCCGGATCGGGTCTCGTTTTGTGATTTGCCGCCCCTATCCCTTCAAAGCTCCCGAGCTGGCTGCCATATGCCTGCGCCCCTCTCTCTCTGTCAGCCTCAGCACGCCTTGCCGGGAGGCAAAGGGTTGAACAGGAAAACAAAAATTAAAGCTGAGCTGCAAAGCCAGCTGCTGGTGTGGGCAGGAAGTCAAGGCATGCAACAGGAGCCCACAGCCACCGTGCTCTCACGTGTGCAGCCAGACCTCGCGCTGTACCTGCAGGGGTCTAGGGTAGGCGTTCTGAGACTGAATACCTGGCAGGTAAACCTCATAGAGAGCAAAGGGTGTGAAAGAGACAGAGACAGAAACAGACTGACAGACAGACAGACCCCGGGAGGGTTAGAGCAGGAGACAGTCAGACTAATTTGGAAACGAAACAGGAGCAAGAAGCTGCAAGATCCTATGCAGGAAGCACAGGCTCAGGAACCCCGAGCGATTAAAGACAGCACTCAAAGCCAGATCCCCGAATGCTCTGAAACATTTATTTTCTTTCCATGTTGAATGATTCACGCTTTCCAAGGGCACAGTCAGACTTGATAACATATATCTGGCAACCCCTGTTAGGGATGTGACAGAGGACTACTTCACCTTGATATTAACAGGACAGACTTGAAGAAAGCAACTCACCGCAGTGACAAGAGATGGGGATAAACCACCCAGACACGAAATCTTTAGCGACATCCTGGAGGGAGTCTTGTGTGTGTACCACGCTGAATCGCACCGGGGACCTGTGCGGGTCACCCAGCAGCTTTAGGGAAGGGCCTGGTGGGGCCCATCCCCCAGGAGCCCACACCTGCCCACACCCAGGACAGGGCTGAGTGAAGACGCAGGAGTCACTCTGACAAGAGGGCAGCCTGGCTCGGGCCGTCGGGAATCTGTGCTCCAGAGGGAGAAGGAGGTACGTTCCTCACCCCACAGCCAGCCGACTTCTCCGTGCTGCGCTTCCTGGAGGTTGTGCTTTTGCAGCTGTGCCTGGTCCCTGCCCTCGGAGGTCAGCTGTCTCTGAGCTGCTTGTTCATCTCACACTACCCTGCCTGAACACCCACCAGAGACTCCTGTCCCTCCAGAGAGCCCCTCTCCTGGGCGGCTCCGCCATCGCACTGGCTCCCACAGCGGCTGAGCTCCGTGCCCTGGCTCTGTGTCCCAGACCTGCAGAATCATCTCCTTCCAGCTGCACCGGTGCCTGCCACAGCCGGCCCTCGGAGCTGCGGCCCCACCCCCCGCCTGCCGTGCCAGAGGCAGCCTCAGCACCTGGGGACAGCACTTTGCCAGGTGGGCTGCCTGGGAGCTGCCCAAGACCAGTGTCAGCACAGCCGGGCACCAGGCTGTCCAGCCCAGGACTCAGGCCTCGGGGCTCAGCGGAGCGTGGCTGGGCTCAGAGGTGCGTGTGTACGTGGAATATGTGGGTGGTGTGTGTTGTGTGTGTCTGTATGTGGTGTGTGGTGTCGTACATGTGTGGAGAGTGTGTGTGTGTGTGTGTGTGTGAGCCAACGGGTCTCAATCCGAGGGTACGCAGAGCCGGCCGGGGTGTGGTCCGGGTCTGTGGTGTCCTGAGCTGGCTGGAGGCCCGGCGCCCGCCTGCACCCCTGCAGGGCCCCCTTTTGCAGGAGGCAGAAGGGGAAGTGTCCTCTCAGCTTTCTGGGCAGGGAAGTACCAAAGTTATTTTTGGCATTTTTAGAACCAAGTCAGGTGAGGTGTTTAGACATTCCATGTGTTTTTTTTAGTCATCATTTCTATTTATTTCTGTTAAATCATTTTTTTTTTTAAAAATTAAGAGAATGATAAACCAAGATAATAGACACAAAATTTAAAAATTTGGAAATTTCTGGCATTTTCCTTGGCTCTTTTCGTGTTGTGTGTGGGAGTGACTTAGGCGGGGTGGAGGGTGCTGGTGCAGTGTGGCTCTCACGCCCCGAGACGACCCCCTCAGAGGGCACGTTCCAGAAACGCACTTCAGGCCCCCACGGAGCACAGGAGCAGCACACATCCAATGTCACCTTAGCGCCACGGCACCAGGAGGGAGGTGGAGGTAACTCGGAAACTCAAATTTTGTATCCAGGCACATCTCTTCACTGCTGATTAAGCCACCTACCTCTTTGTGCCATAAATATTCTAAATTTATGCCAGATCACAAGTAATTTGCTGGAGAAAATAATTCTAAGCAACATAGGTAAAGGTACAGTCATGTCTGTGACACTTGCAATTTCTGGCCACTGGGAAACCTATCAAGCAATGTTGAGACAGGGCTCACGTCTCCCCTGGTGGGAGCTATTCCTCCATCGAATCAGTAGACAGGGAGGGCCTGCCAGTGATTTATAAACAATTTCAGCTTCTCTAAAGGCAAAAGCTGGGAAAGCACCACAGGCCCATCTCAGATCCCCCGAGAAAAGCAGCTCCTCAATTCTGCACCCGCATCTGCTTCTAGACAGCACACAGCAGGAGGGTTATTCAAGCATTTGAAGAAATGTTCTCCAGTATCAAATCCTTCAGACGACTCCTAATCATTTTGGTTTTACGTGGCGGGGCAAAACTCAGAGAAGATGAGGGGGCAAGGTGGGCGCAGCAGCTCGGCCTGGTGAGGCGATGTGCCGGCTCATCCCCACCCCCTTGTCAGCTGAGGGCCACGGAACAGCCTGTACCCAGCACCAGCCTTATTAAGCAAAGGTCAAACAGCGCCTCTGAGAAAGTCCAAAAAATTGGTGCAATCTTCAGCAACAAAAAGTGGCCTTTGCGTATTTCTAAAGAGAGTCAGTGGTGAGCAGGAGCCCAGGTGACCAAGAAAGAAACATGCACATTTTCACAAACGTGTTCTCCGAGGGGGATGTCAGCTGCCAGGATGTTATCCCAGCCTGTTTGTGCACCTCTAAAAGTAAGATGAATTTCTCCTGTGTTTGTATGAAGTTTATTCTTCCTATATGCTGGCATTTAGTATGCTGGGTTATTTACAACTGTTTCATGAGAAAAATCTAGGAAACTGCTAGTTTTAAGGTAGCAACATTCACGGTGCGATCTCTGCGCGCGCAGGCCTGCGCTGGGCAGTGTGAGAGGTGGGAGGAGGTGCAGGACTGGGCCCCCCAAGGTGCTTGAGACAGCAGGAGACACATCTGCGGGTGGGAGGCTGCACCAACGCCGTGGCCCTGGTGGCTCCTGTCTGTGTCTGGGCTCCCTTGGTGAGTCCACGCAGGCGTCCATCAGGAGGGTTTTACACGAGTTGGACTAAGCAAGGCCACCAGCCAGTCTCAGTCTGTGACTCAACTCCAAGAGGCCGGGTCCCTGGTCTGAGAAATGCTGGGAAATCCTTGGACGCTAATGAACGCAACAGACTCAGTGTGCAGGAAACAGCTGACTGCGTAACAGCGCCACGGCATCCCTCTGCGCCTGCCAGGGGCTCTTCCCCGCCTGGCTACCAGCCTGTGTCCCAGCGTCAGCCGTGTGTGAACAGGGCAAACGGAAGAGGTGAGTAAGACAGGCGGCAGCTCCCTGCGCAAAGACTGACAGCAAGGCCCGAGACAGCCGCCTCCCTCCCTCGGAACGGCCGACCGGCGACCGCGAGGGTTAAAGGCCGAGGGAGGTAGTCAAGTTTCAGGGGTGGTTGTTTCAGCTTTCAAGACAAATCTCACTTTCCCAGAGGAGACGTTTTTATGTATAGGACCTGATTTCTTTTGGCTCCCGAGGCTGTGGGTTGGAATTAATTTGTGTGACTAATTTGTGTTACGAATTCACAAAAAGAATTTGTGTCAATTGCTACCAGCCAAAGGGATCATTTAAATCTGTGGCCCGGCTAGAACACCTGATGCACCCCGTTACAACGGCCTGCATCCGAGCTCATTCTGCCCTTTAATGACGAACCTCCAAGGAGGAAGGGGAAGGAGCAGGAAACCCAACGTAAGACCCACATGAGCAAACAGCTACTGGGCAATGGGGGGAACGTTTGACACCGACAGCTCAGAGAACAAGCAAAGAAGTCGAGCGGCAGTTAATAAACAGCTCAGGGGTACTCGTACTTTTGAGCCCGTTACATAACAACATTAGTGCAGGGAGACAAGAGCATTGCAAGGAAACCTTAAATCCCCACAAACCCACGTGATGAGCACATCCCAGGACTCACCGTGCCCCTGCGCCACCTCCATCCTCCCTGCAGAGCACAACAGTGCGTCACGCCTGCGTGTGTGTGAAACACTCCTTCTTGGCGTACAGGACTTGAGTTTTAATGCAGGTGGCGAATCCCATAAAGTAAGAGCAGTGCAGTGCATGGGTAAGAGGTTCAAAGGGAACTACGTCCATAGAATGAAAAAGTAGTTTTCATGTGGTTAAATAGTGCCTAAAGAAAAATATTGATAACACATATGACAGATAAAATGTTAAAAAATAAGTATTCAAATTGATTAATACTTTTAAATAGTATTATTTTATTATTTATTGATTTATCATTAATAATTATTGCTTGATATTTTCAAAACTATGGTATGAAGTAAAAAGGATTATAAGAGAGTACTATGAACAAGTGTACACAACAAATTGGATAACTTGAAATGGACAAATTCCTAGAAATATGCAACCTACCAAGACTGAATCCTGAAGAAATAGAAAACCTGACCAGACCTATCAGTAAGGAGACTCAATCAGTAGTCAACACAAAAACCCTGGAGTAGATGGTTTCACAGGTAAATTCTACCAAACATTTAAAGAAGAATTAACATCAATCCTCCTCAAACTTTTCCAAAACGTTGAGGCGGGAACACTTTCTAACTCATTCTGTGAGTTTAGTATCACCTTGACACCAAAGCCAAAGACGCTACAAGAAAACAAAACTACAAACCAATATCCCTTATAAATATCAATGCAAAAATCTTCAACAAAATACTCACAGACCAAATTCAGCAGCATATTGAAAGGATTATATACCATGACCAAGTGGCATTTATTCCTGGACTGCAAGGATGGCTCAACATATGAAACATAATAAATAATAAACATAATACACCACCTTAACAGACTGAAGGGAAAAACCCACACGATCATCTCAATTTATTGAGAAAAAGCATTTTACAAAATTCAAAATCCTTTCATGATAAAGAAAACAACCAATAGACTATGAATAAAAGAAACCTACGTCAGTGTAGATAGGATATCACTGGATATCATTCAAGGGTGAAAAATTGGAAGCTTTTTCTTTAAGACTAAGAACAACACAAGAATGCCCATTTCTACCACCTATATTCAAGATAGCATTGGAGGTTCCAGCCAGAGGAATTAGGCAAGAAATATAGAAATATAAGTAAAAGTCATCCAAATCAGAAACGAAGAAATAAAATTATCTCTGTCTACTGATGATATGATCTTATCTGTAGAAAACCATAAAGATTTTGCACGCAAAGAAAGCCCTATTAGAATAAACAAATTCATCAAAGTTGCAGGGTACAAAATCAACACACAGAAATCAATTGCATTTCTATGGACTAACAGTGAAAAATCCAAAAAGGAAATTAAAAAAGCAGTTCCATGTACAATAGCATCAAAAGAGGACTTGTATACTGAAAACTATGAAATGGTGCTAAAATAAATTAAAGAAGACAAATAAATGGAAAGGCATCCCATGTTTATGGATTATAAGACTTACTGTTAAGACTTTAATACTACCCAAAGTGCTCTACAGATTCAATGCACTCTATCAAAAATCTCAATTTTTTTTGCAGAAATAGAAAAATCCATCCAAAAATTCATATGGAATCTCAAGGGACCCCAAATAGTCAAAAAAAATTTGGAAAAGAAGAACAAAATTGGAGGACTTACACCTCCTGATTTCCAACTTACTACAAAGCTACAATAATCAAAACAGTGTGGCACTGGCATAAAGGCAGACATAGAGACAATGGAAGAGAACTGAGAACCCAGAAATAAACCCTTTCCTATACGGTCAAAGGCTTTTTGACAAGAGTGCCAAGACCATTCCAAGGGGAAAAGGGCAGTCTTTTCAACAAATGGTTCTCAAACAACTTGATACCCACATGCAAAAGAGTAAGTTGGACCTATACCTTATCCCATATATAAAACTTGACTCAAAATTTATCAAAGATCTAAACATACAAGCTAAAACTATAAAATGCTAAGAAAACATGGAGGGGGGAAGCATCATCACACCTGATTTGGCAATGATTTCTTGGATATATCACCAAAGGCACAAGCAACAAAAGGAAAATAGACAAATTGGACTTTATTAGAAGTAAAACCATCTGTGTATTAAAGGACATTATCAAAAAAGTGAAAAAGTAACCCACAGAATGGGAGAAAATATTTGCAAATTACGTATCTGACAATGGATTAATATCTAGAGTTTATAAAGAACTCGTACACCCAACAGCAAAAAAGCAAAGGATTTGAATAGACGTTTCTCCAAAGAAGATACACAGATGGCCAATAAGCACATGGTAAGATGTTCAGCATCACCAGTCATTAGGGAACACAAATCACAACCACGAGATACCAGCTCACACTCCTTAGGCTGGCTACTATAGGAAAAATAGAAAATAAATGTTGATGAAGGTGTGAAGAAATTGGAACTCTTGCGCACCGTTGGTGGGAACGTAAAACGGTGCAGCTGCTCTGAAAAACAGTTTGGGGTTTCCTCAAAAAATTAACCATAGAATTACCACATGACCCAGCAATTCCACTTCTGGGTATGTGCTCAAAAGATTCGAAAGTGGGGACATAAATGGGCATTTGGACACCAACATTTATAGCAGCTTTACTCACAACAGCCAACACGTGGCTGCAGCCCACCCGTAGACGGGCGAAGGAGTAAACATAGTGTGGTACATACACAGCGGAAAATTATCCAGCCGTAGACGTGAACGAAACTCATCCAAGCTACAGCACGGGGAAACCTTGAGGGTACGATGCTGAGCAAGACAAGCTGCACACAGGAGGATAAACATCACATGACTCTGCTTATATGAGAATAGAACAGTCAAAATCATAGAGACAGAAAGCAGAAGGGCGGGTGCCAGGGGCTGGGGCAGGGGGAAGGGGGTTCTTGTTTAATGGAAACAGAGTTTCAGTTTGAGAAGACGAGAAAGTTCTGAAGATAGATGGTGGTGATGGCTGCAGGACAGTGTGAACATACTTAATGCTACCGAACTGTACGCTGAAAAATGATTAAAAGAGTAAATTTTATGTTATGCATACCTTACCACCACAACAAAAATCATTGCAAAAACAAAGTATGAAAGACTTGTAGTCAGGTACTGTTTTAAACTATAAATTAATAAAACCTTTCTGAAAAAGGCTTGGGTGACACATACCAGGAATCTTTGAAGTATAGATAGATTTTGACCATATAGTTTCAATTTTGGAAATATATCTTCAATTCTATCAATGCTTTTTAGAAAAAATTGTAATAAACATTAGCTGTAGAAATAAAAATTCTAATAATAGGGAAATAGCTAAGTAAGTTATATTTGCAGTCCATGAAAAATTATTCAGCCATTAAAATGATACTTCTAAACTTTTAAAGGACTCTAGATATTCTTATGATATAACGTTAAATTTAAAAAACCTAGGCTGGGTGGAGTGGCTCACGCCTGTAATCCTAGCACTTTGGGAGGCCAATGTGGGAGGATACTTGAGCCCAGGAGTTTGAGACCAGCCTGGGCAACACAGCAAGACCCCACCTCTAAAAAAAAAAAAACCTGGAGGTGAAATTGCATGAAACACATTAGAACAGCTGTCCCCAACCTTTTTGGCACCTGGGACTGGTTTCACAGAAGACAATTTTTCCACGGATCGGGGTGGGAGGATGGTTTTGGGATGATTCAAGCATATTACATTTATTGTGCACTTTATTTCTATTATTATTACATTGTAATGTATAATGAAATAATTATACAACTCACCATAATGCAGATTCAGGCAGAGCCCTGAGCTTGTGTTCCTGCAACTAGACGGTCCCGCCTGGGGGTGATGGGAGACAGAGACTGATCTGACGGAGGCGGAGCTCGGCGGTGATGTGAGCGATGGGGAGCGGGGCTGTGAACACAGACAAAGCTTCGCTCCCCTGCCCGACGCTCACCTCCTGCTGTGTGGCCCGGTTCCTAACAGACCAGGGACCGGTACTGGCCCCTGGCCAGGGGGGTTGAGGACTGCAGCATTAGAGAGATTATGGAGGAATCTTATTTTTCTTTCCACTTTTGATTTTCCCCCCAAATTTCACAATGGCACATATCATGCATATTAAGAAGAATTATCGTAACAAGTCGATTAAGACAACAACAATAGAAGTCAGAATGGAGATTTGAGTTTTAGTTTTAAATCATCCATTTAGTAATGGTGTAACCTTGGTTACGTTATTTAACTTCTCTATTCTTCGGTTTCTTGATTTGCAAAGTGAAGTCTGGGGGCGAGATAGAACCCCTTTCGGCACTCACACTCTGACATGTTAAATTTATCTGCTCACAGTGCCTTCTAGACCGTGTACTCTGAACATTAGCCTTTGCCAGGCTTATAGATTATGAGTTGTAGCTCGAGAGGCTCTCTGTGTCACGGTGAATGCCGGAGACTCGGCGACCTGGGTGCAGCTGAGCCTGGGGCGCCCTGGGGGCTTCAGGAGGCCTGTGTTACAGCATTTGGTCCACACGCACCACTGGTACTTGCACCTGCTTGCTCTCCTTCCCAATGCAAAGGCCCTCAGCGCCCCAAGGGTGCCAATGGTGGCTGCCCCAGCTCCAGTGGGACACACGGACATATGGAAGTGTGTTATGAAATGGTTTAAATAAAGAAAAAAGTGGATCATTTACTTTTTAAAGAAATACACAATGACTTCTATTTTTCTTTGAGAAAAGCAAAGTGCTTTTAAAATCTGTAGGGGATTAGCATAAACGACTACATGTATTTGTGTGTTTCCTGGTGGATGAAAACACCACAGTGTTGGTAGGATGACATTTGAATATGAATGGCCACACTTAAGTGTAGGGGAATCCTTCCCTTTCCAATTTCCTGTTCCTTGGTGTTGATTTTAACATGGAGATGTTCAGTACAGAGTAATGGTAGAATTTTCAAGCTCTGTCCCAGCACATTTATTTCAATAGTGAGTTTTATCACTGATCAAATCCTGAAGCCCAGGGGTGTTTAATTTATTTTTCGGACAATATTTAATACATAGATTATTTTTATATCTGTTAAGACTACAGCTTCCTGAAGTCAGAACCCGTGCCTTGCATGGATCTATACCTGCCCAGAGCCAAGCACAGCCCACACATGGGCGGTCCTCAGGAGACATCCGTGGAGAGGATAGAGGGAGACTCCTCCGGGAAGGGTTCTGGGTGACAACTGCGGGAAGAGTAAGGGTTCTGGACATTTGTTCTTATTACAGACATGGGGAATGTTCAGAATGAAGCAACCAAGAATGATCTCAGCCCAGCCCAGAAGGAATTTGCAAATGCTAACGTCACAGGTTTTGTTCCAGGAGAACTCAACATTGGTGTGGGGACCACACAGAGCATGGACCATGGGGTCAGATAAACCCGTATTCTGTACCATGCCCGCCTCCATCTCCCACTGTTCGGATAACCTTGGGAAAGTCAGTCTCCGACCTTGGAATGGTGATGAACATGCCTATGGGCCACGTGATGTTGGCAGGTTGTTTGTATCGTCTGCACCAGTTTTCCTGTCTCTACATGGGGAGGACGGGCCCGTGGTAGACGGTACGAGGAGAAGTGAGTGAAGACATGCAAGACACTAGTGTTCTGCACGTGTGTCCAGCGCCTGTTAACTCAACTCCAACAGCCACTGTGCAGGGCGGAGGTGACCCTGGAAGCACAGCCGGTGCCGGGCTTGAATGAGTAGCATTCCTTCCTCCCCCGTGTCCACTGCGCAGTCCAGTGGGGGAGCGAGATGACAAGCAGAAGACGGACAATGTTTTTACCCGGGAGAAATAAAGTGGAGAATGTTGGAACTAATGTCAGAAACAAGGTTTTTGAGCAATCTACAGATTTTATTTATTGAAAGCATCCCTGTGTTCTGGGACTAAAATAATTAAGAACTGATTTTGTTTTATTATTTCTCTTTAAGCACTACGTCTGTGGTTAAGACCCAGTTCTTAAAAAGAATTACATGGGATACGTGTTATATACGTCAGTTCAGTTGCTAAATAGCCCATTAGCTTGGATTTAATTACTTCACATTTCTCCAAGAATGTGTTCCGTGTACATAAAGAATTCCCACAACACCCATGCAACCTTGACTGAAGCAGGAAATGGTTCCTGTTCAGGGTACACATCGGGACAACCGAGATCTGCAGCCAGGTTCTCACCCTACTCCCGGAGCAGATGTTGCCTTCCTAAAGTGAGGTCACCTTGACCGGGCATCACACCACCTCTGTTCAGCAGAGGACAACTATGTCGAAGGTGTCACAATATCAACTCTAGTCACTAACCGATTTTCATTTACCTTTCCAATTTAATAGCAGGGATTGCTACATTGATCGAATTTAACTTCTATTATTAAATCCTGTTTATGTGCTTTTTGCCCTGATGAATTTCAAGCAATATTTTTTTTTAAAATGAAGACCATTCCCAATAGATCTTAGACCTCATCGGTAGGAAGCTGTCAGGGGAACAAGTATCTTGCTATGGCCTCCTTCTGTGTGGACCCAGCACGTCCACCTGGCCAACGTGCTGAGGTCTGGTCCTGGCGCCCCGATTGCCTGGGCTCATGACATCCTCACTTCTAAGACACTAGGCCAGCCCCGGGTCCACCTGGTGTGCACAGCAGGATCACCTGAGGCATTTTAGAGACGCGGACTCCGGACCCCATTCCTGAAGTCTGATCTAGCAGCCGGCGGGGCCTGGATGTCAGCAGGTGAAAGGTCTTCCTGGCTCATTCCCAAGTGCAGCAAGAGCTGAGACCCACGGGCCCACACGGTCCTAGGGACACTGAGATGGTGTTTGGCCCTAACATTCTGGTTCTGTACCACCAAAAAGACTCACTTGAATTAGTCAAGACAGTAAAACTCAAGGATGGTGGCCCTGAAATCCTGACTTTCCCACTCCGTGTCTCTCCAGCACCAGCTGCAAAGATGACAGCTCCAGCCTCGGAGTCTCTTGACCTAGAAGTTTCTCCCTTTTTTCAAGTGAATTCCTGACGTCACGCTACTTATTTTGTTGCCACGCACATAGTAAAGATGAGGGGAAAGCTGTGAGAGGCAAACCATCAAGTTGACCCTCGTCATCTGGATACGTGGGGGCAGATTCTACACCCGCTGCGGGGGCAGGACGAGCGTGGGGCACGCTCCGTCCCCGCCCCGCAAGCCTGCTGCAGAAATGACTCCTCTCTGTTGGCGCAGCACAAGCTGCTGGAGAAACAGGAGACCTGCTTGTCCATGTAGCCACAAAATGATTTCCTTTTTAAATTTATACTTGCTTAAGTTTTTAAATCCAGGCTAAATTATGAGCGTCTGTATTCTCCCCACAAGAAGCTGCATGTAAAAGTTTAACATCCTGTATAATTTTTGGCATTAATATTTCCAGTTTCCAAACATTCTGGGCTAGTCTATGGGGACTTCCGCACTTCTAATTTCTGAAATGAAATCATGACAACAAAGGTCTGGGAGGGGAGGAGGGGAGAGTCAGCAGGGGAGCAGGGAGGGAGGAAGACCTCTGGAGGCCAGGACCTGAGGTGTAACCATGGAAACTGGAGGCAAGAGGCCTGGAAGGCTGGCTGGGGGTGGGGTCTGAACGAGGGCACGGGGGAGGGGCTGCCCAGGCTCTCGTTGGGGGGGGATGCAAGCAGGTCCCTGCAGGTGCATTGGCAAGTTTGGCTTCAGATGAATTGGGCCTCGGGTGGCAGTAAGATACTCAAATAGCAATGTCCATGGAGGCTGGAGACACAGGGCCAGAGGGTTGAGCCCCAGCTCCCTCCGGGAGACGGTAGAGGGAGGAACCCCCAGGGCTTGGGGGGATCCCCGAGCAAATAAAGTATCTCTACTAGAGCTTCGGTGACACAATTGTGATTTATCTTGTTAACAGGGTGTTTCCTCCACTAGTCCTTCAGGAATAGGGACCATATTAGGTTCATCTTTGGTCTCATCCCCAAGTATCTCACACAGAGCCTTGTACATAATAAATAGGTGTCCCTAGTATTTTTTGGAATGAATAAATGAATGTTTGAAGTATCAACCCCTCAAAAAGAAAAATCGTTAAGTTTTTGTGTCTCTGACCCACCGTGAATCCAGACTCGAAGACTGCTGGAATGAATCGGGAAGTCAGGCGCAGGCAGCGGAGTCTGGGGACCCCCCCCCCAGTTCAACGTGTGCCCACGTCACAACAGGGAAGCTAAAGCCGGTGGGTTTTTTCTAAAGCTCTTGTTGTAATGAGTAAAGAACTCTGAGTTTTCAGCACCACTTGGAAGTAATGGCCTAATCATTATTAATTCCTTTGGTATTTCCTATGATAACATTAATCACGGAGAACTCACTTGCTGTAAATGGAAAATCAGGAGTGCTCCTGGAACCTTCCACAGCAATTCGGCATTAATTAACTGGAGCGTCATGTGAAACCGCCACCCTGTTCTACGATTGAGTGCACTTCTTGCACACTTTGATTAAGACACAAATCCCATGCCAATAAAGGGAAAGTGGGAATTAAGGGGAAAAGCCACCTTCTCGGACTGCAGCAGCGAAAGCACTGGCGAAGTAGTGTGGGCCTCGTTGCCGGGGCGACAACGGCTGCTCCTCAGAGTGAAGGGAAAAGAACCCCCCAGGGAAGGTGAAGCTGAAGATGCCTTCTCTGCACCTTAATTTATTAACTGCATACGTACAGAAGCAATTTTAAAATGCATATTAAACACTCAGTGAAGGAAAAGAGAATAATTTGCAAAGATATATGTTCTGTGTACGTGAATGGGAAATATGAAGGCAGAGATTTATATGCAAACTTATATCAAGGTATGGTAACACCTTTTTACCACTTAAGGTAAATGTTCATTTCTAGAGGGTGAGTTTCATGCCGCCTCTTTCAGCGGCATAATTTTTCTCCCCAGTGATTGGCATTTGGATATCAAGGCAGAAGAAGAGTGAGTGTATCACAAGATTGCACAGCTTGGAAGCGTAAAAGGCATTCATTAGAATAGGTTCTCCAGCAAATGGCATGCCCAAGTCTTCACAAAAATCATGTCAGAAGTCACGTCAATCACTCCGTGTTTTTCCCTCTGGTCCCAACACACGTCTCTCTAGGGCTGAGAGACACCTGCAGACTGGCACCAGGCCTCGGACCTAAAGGTGAATCAAAGGCTGAACAGTAGTTAAATTGTGACTGAAATCTTGGACGAAAATGATTGGCCCAAGAAAGCTGATGGTTGGCCCATAAGGTGGGAGGCCCCAGGAACCCAAACTGGGTGCGGCAGATGTGGGGGCAGGCTCCAGTCCGGCCGGGGCTCACCCCGGCCAGCGCCAGCCAGCGACCGCCTGCCGGGAGCTGGACGTGGGTGGGCGCGAGGGTAGCCCAACCAGCATGAGCCTGCAGCCCTTGCGGGAAGCCGTCCTATCCACCGCATGGGAAACAAGTCTATTACTGATTATGGTAATAAAATAAGTGACAGAATTAAAAGCACAGATGTAAATAACAAATGTATGGGGAGGGATGGCAGGGAGGGGTGAAAATTATGGGGGATGCAATCTTTTCATATTTAAAATTTCACACATCTACAAATTTCTGGTATCCTTTTCCTAATTGGAGAGAAATCAATTTCCAGTATTTATGTACACCATTTACAATGATTTACAAGATAATCAGAGGCTTTATAGAAAAGAAGTACGTAGGGCCACAGGTGCTGGCCCACATGACAGACATGACCACTGTCAGGCATGATTTATTCCATAACAAACAACCCATTTAAACAGCAGGTGACGAGGGGAGGGGCTCCTGCATGGTCTCCCCGAGTCATAAAGCTCCCCTTGAACACCAAAGGCTGGATTTTCAGGTAATGGGCAAGATATCAGTTTATAAGATATAAGACGTAAAGCATTGTTTAAAGATTTTTAAAATCCGTATTTGCTTTTTGTAATGCAATATAAAATTTTTAAAAAAGATAAAAGAAAAGCAACAAAGGTAAAACATGTTTTAAAACGACCACGTAGGGTGGAAAGCAGCCCTTCGACGTTGTAATCTTTCTGTTGGGAAGGATTGGAAACGCATTTCAGCATGTCTGTTGTCAGCTTTGTTAAGAGCCTTTGGTGAGCTTTTCTTCCAGAATAAATACTGAATGACACATTTGTAATTGGATCTCTCTGACCACCGCCTTTGACACTGGCAGGTAGCAAACGTGGCCAGGGGTGCGCCAGGCTCCCGCTGCCGGTCAGCCCTGGATGGCCGTGAGCACCGCTCCGTGGACGCGCCAGGCCGGTTCATTCCAGGAAGAAACGGACAGCAGCCCTGTTAACACTCAGAACCACCCTGCGACAAAGTGCGTTTGACCCTGCTTAGTGTTTCTGCTTCAGCAAGGTGCCGCGAGGGTGGAGCCCAGGCGACCCACGGGGACAGCCCTGCATTTCAAACCGAGCGTCCGCAATCTGCTGGCAACTCCCTAAGGCGCCCGGGGTCTTGCGCTGACCTACCGTAGGCGTCCAGAGGTCCACTTCAAGAGGAAGAAAACAGCGGGCAGAATCAAGCATAAAGCTCTCAGCCAGCAGCCAGAACGACGCACGGCGGTGAGGGTCCCTCCCATCCCCGTGCGCACCTTCGGTGCCAGCCGTCAGGCCCGGATGCGGACGTTACAGCCACAGCGGGCCGTGGCCCGGGGACCTGGGGGGCGCTGGGGTGACGGGCCAGACAGCACCGCAAAGTCCCGGCGGCGGACGGCTCTGTCGGCACCTGCCGGGCCGGCGGCGGCGAGCAGGGCGCATGTGCCGAGGTGCCGGGCGCTGCGTGGGGGCCGCGTCCGCGTGCGCCCTGCCCCCGGGCAGGCCGGAGCGAGCAGACCCGGGCGAGGAGTGAGCCGGGGCCCCCGGGGCCCTTGCCTGAAAGGTTCCCGACAGCACGGCCTGTGCGCGGGGCTGCGGACGGCTCCCAGGCCGGGGCCCAACGCGGACAGGTCCGGCCTCCGCCCCGTGGCTGGGCGCGGTCCAGGCTCGCCGCCCGTCCTCCTCCTGCGGGGCCGGACCTCGGCGTCCCCGGACCTGTCCACGGCCCACCCGCTCCTGCACCCACGATCTCAGCCCTGGGCCCCCGGTGTCTGCACCCCGTATCCGTTGCTCCACCCGCGCGTTGACTCCACGTTTCAACCCGGCACATTCTGACTGGGAATCAGACGCCAGCCCGTCTCCTACGTCTGCACGTCTCCTGCGCCAAACCCTCCCAGCCCCAACCCTGTGACGACGCCCGGGTCGCCTCGGAGCCCCCCGAAAGCACGGTGCCGGGTCCGCTCCTGACGGCAGTGACCCCTGCCTCGCAGGGCGCCCGGGGCCACGAGGAGACCCGCCCGTTGCGCACGGCAGGGCGCACTGCCCACACCCACGGCTGTCTTCTCCGGGCGTCCCGGGGCTCGCACCAGCCCGGCCGCCCAGGGCAGGGCCACGTGCGCGGGACGGACCCACCCCGAGCGCCGCACTTGCCGCTGGGGGTCCGCGCCGGCCGCTACGGGGTGGAAGCGAAAGCCCAGCACGCGGTCCGGGGAAACGCGCCCCCGGGTGGGCACGTCCGCGCAGCGCTGATTTCTCCACCTTATCGGTAACGAACCTTCCCGAAAGAGCTCTGGCCTCGCCCCTCCGATCAGACGCATTCGGCAGTTCCCACGACTCATTTATGAACCGCTCAGCCTGGCGGCGGCACTCACCGCGCCCACGCCCCTACAGGTCCCATGCCCCAACATCCGCGCCCCACAACGCCCACGCCCAAACATCCGCGCCCCACCAACGCCCACGCCCCCCAGAGCCCACGCCCCAACATCCGCCCCCCACCAACGCCCACGCCCCAACATCCGCGCCCCACCAACGCCCACGCCCCCTAGAGCCCATGCCCCTACATCCGCGCACCACCAATGTCCACGCCCCACAGCTCCCACGCCCCAACGTCCACGCCCCACAACGCCCACGCCCAAACATCCGCGCCCCACCAACGCCCATGCCCCAACATCCGCGCCCCACCAAAGCCCACGCCCCAACATCCGTGCCCCACCAACGTCCACGCCCCCCAGCGCCCACGCCCCAACAATGCCCACGCTCCCCAGCGCCCACGCCCCAACATCCGCGCCCCACCAAAGCCCACGCCCCAACATCTGTGCCCCACCAACGCCCATGCCCCACAACACCAAGGCTGTCCTGCTACAGGGCACAGTACACAGTAGGTGGTTAATGAATGTCTATTGAATGGATAAAAGAAAAAGAAAAATACTTTAAATGTTTGAAATACTTGAAAGAGATGAGAGGACATTGCTTAAGTTAGCAGGGAAAGAAATTCGTGGCAACTATAAAGTTGAGAAAATGTTATCCTGTCTACCATGGTTTTCACTGGAAAAACCACCAAATGTTAGAACTTTCAACATGTGAGAAAGCTTCACACACCCGTTGCTGCAGTGGCAAGAGTGATGGTGATGATATTAGCAGCCACAGTTTTACTAAGTGTTCCCAATGTAGTAGTCATTATTCTAACTTCTTACATTACATTTAACTCATAAAAATCGTATGAGGGTGACACTATTATAGCCTACGTTTTGCAGATGGGGAAACCAAGGCAACTTGTCTAAGGGTGTCTGGCTGATATGCAGAAGAGCCGGTAGCACAGCCCTGGCAGCCTGACTCTAGAGCGGTGCTACTTCTTACTTCCTTTATTCATCGTTGCCACGTGGGTGGCTGTAGCTCCCTTCAGGGGGTGGGGATGAGGTCCCCTCGTGTGCTGTGTGGCTGGACTTTATGACTCACGTCCACTGAACAGAATAAAATGGAAGAGCGTCTGTCACGAAAGGTGCTGCGGCCTCCAGCTACATCTTTCGCTCCTGGACCACTTGCTCCCGGTTAGCTGCTGCCTTGTCCAGGTCCCCCGAAGAGGCTCACGTGGAGAGGACCTGGAAGTGCCCTGTGGGCCGCGGTGGAGGCAGGTGCCTCAGCCGATCAGGCTTCAGAAGAGACTGCAGCCCAGGCCTCCACCACGTGCAAGACCCTGGCCAACTAAGCAGCTGCTGCATTTCTGACTCACAGACACTGAATAAGAAACGCTGCTTGTTTGAAGCCGCAAGTTTTTGGGTAGTTTGTTGTAAGCATTAGATAACTAACAGAGTCTGTTTCCTCCAGAAAGCCTTGTGAGGGTAATCATAGAGGGCCTACTGGCCTTTGTAATGGGATCCTAATTTCATTAAAATTCCATGGCCACCACACTTTGATAACGGTAAAAATTCAGCAGCGATGGAAATGATGAGAATATTATCACATCATTGAGGTTTTCTGCAAAAATGGAACTTGGTGATCAGAGGGCATTCATTTCATGTAGCCCGAGACTCAAACTTCACAGGCAAGGCTGGAGACCAAAGGGAAATCCAGTATCTCTGCCTCTGGGTGAGAAACTTCTTAAACCACTCACTCTTTTTATGCCAACTTGCAGGGAAGAACATTCTTCAAATATCTTAGAAATGCAGTCAAGTGTTGTCTTAAAGGCAAAACTAGATTACTCCAGCAATTTGTAGGAGGAGGAAAAGAAACTTCCAGGACTGAGCAGACATTAGGTGTCACGTAATTGTGTGAGCACTGTGCCTGCACCAGGAAACAGGCAGATCCACCTGACATTGATGAGACCTGGTCACTGCAGTGACATGTCCAGCAATGTCCCCTGCCTCTGACCTCCCACACTGGATCGGCGATACGTGGAGACGGGACTGGCCAACGTCCGCTGCCTCCGACCTCCCACTCTGGCCTCGGCGATACGTGGAGACGGGACTGGCCAACGTCCGCTGCCTCCGACCTCCCACTCTGGCCTCGGCCATACGTGGAGAGAGACCAGCCAGCGCTCATTACAGAAAGGCGTTTTCTACACCTACCTCTGCCAGATAAATAGGCTTTTTCCCTAAGAGAGATCTCAGAGGTTGTAAGAACGCACACGTCTGGGTCTCATGCAAAGTCAGCAGAGGGAGTTGGAGTCGGTGGGTAGTGCCGTTCCATTTAGACCATGACATGTGTCGATGAGAAATGGAGACAGTCTCTGTGGTACTGAGAAGTCTGTTCCAGTGCAGATGGAACTCACTTCTATAAAACCAACTAATATATTGAAACATACAAAAAATGTGACTCCAGTCATTGATAAAATAGGATAAACAATAATTTCTTTCTTGTTTTAAAAGGAATTTTCCCTTTGGGTTAATTTAACCAGGGAGCTCTTTCAGATCCTTTTTTTTTTTTTTTTTAAATAATTCAGTTTCCCTGATTTTTAAAGAATAACTCAGGGTACCGAATGATTTAATGATTTCAATGTACCAAAATTTTATAGGCTCATAACTTATCAGGACATACATCTATCACATAAAGCACGGCTTCCTCTGGCATCACTGCTGGGTGTCCCAGGCGGTCCATTTCCAAATTAATTAATTAGCAGTGCTTTCAGAATGGCACAAGTTATGATTTGAAGACCTCAAGTTAATATAACTCTACCCCCCCATCAAATAAAGCAATTATTCAAGGGTTTTTGCAGCAATGGCTCTCCAAATGTCGACCCTATGCCAAGCATCACCTGGGAACTGTTATAAATGCAACTTATGGGGCCCCACCCCAAATCTACTGAATCACAAAGAGCAGGAGGGAATACTAATCCTGGTTCAACAAGGTCCCCAGGTGATTCTGACGCAGCCAAAATCTGAAACCACAGTTTTAAAGGATGTGTCCATTCTTCCCTGAAGCCACACACATCAACACTGCCCCAGATGTGAGCCTCCACCAGCAGGGATGGTTCTGAGACAGCCAGCCTGCACACCTCTGAGAGATGTGTAGCTCCTGCGTGTGTACAAGCATGCACGTGTGTGCATATGCCAACATACAAGTGTGTGCCTGAGACAGAATGTTGGCTGAACTAGCCTCTCCGATCACTGTGCTGTGTCATTCTTCCTGTGGTTGCTGGCCCACAGTGAGCTTCATGGCTGGTCCTACGTGGAAACTGGACGTAGTGAAGTCCATTAATTCAGAACGTGTGTGTCTCACCCTGTGAGCAAACTGTGCTGGCGTCTACACACACAGGTGGTTTTCTGGGTTGCTCTGAACGAGTAACACCAGATGCCTCTCCCAGCCTCACATGGCAACACTAATGAGGTGCCACGTCCACCTGTGAGCAGAGTTATTTCTTCCTGATTCACAGTAGGGCCCTCTGAGATGAGAAAATACAGCTTGTCTACATGCACCTGCATAGCCAAGTGCAGAGGAAGAAAGGTAACCTCTTATTATCTATGGAAAGAGCCGTAAGCACCACAGGTTTCTTTATTTTAGCTTATATTTTCTCATTATTTAGAAGGTGTTCTGGTAACGATGACTTTGTCTAAAAAAGCATCACCTACCTAGAGTACTCTTCAGAGCCACCCCCATCATGCCAAGCTCCACCCAAACCGGAGCACCTAGTTCTGGCTGGAGATCCTCAATCCTGGGCCAAGGTGCAAAACGCCACGGGCCCCTTTAAGCAGCGCAGGCAATCCAGCATTGTGAGGCTGTTCTTGAGATCCTGCCCCTCCATGTTTCTGACTTTCAGTCCAGTTCCCTGGCGCAAGGCCATCCTCAGTGTGGTGACCACATGGTGACCACGCGGTTCTGTCTGCCCACCCTTCTTCCTGACTCCAACCCTCCCCTCACGCAGAGCATCCTTGCCTGCCAGGCCCCCCCTTCCTCACGTCAGTCCTAGAGGGACCCATGGCCTTCCCAGCAGTGCAGCATGGCCCGTCCACTGCCCACATCCCGCCTCCTGCCCCTTGTCTGCCTTGGACCCCCAGACCCTTCCTTCCAGGCCCTCACCCACCCTCCATGCCACCCACCCAGGCACTGCCCTGGCTGAAAGCCCACCCACTTGCCAAGGCCTCTGCAGCATCCCTTTGCTGTAAGCCTTTGTGGACAATTTTCTCCTGCAGTGAGTGACCCCTTCCACAACTCTGGGGACAAACACGAGTAGTACAAGATGTTTGGTCCATTCTGCATGCAAAGCTCACATCTGAAGGAAACTAGTAACTTAACCACAACCAATCACTCTTTCCTTGCGATAAAAGCAGAAGCTATCTCATTACAGAGCAATTTATGGGTCTCAACTAGAGAGGCCAAGTGAGCCATTTCTATCCTGCAAGTTTTAACATATTTGCCTGTCGACACCCACACTTGGGTGGGGGAAGTTATTCCGAGCGCGTGGTGTGCTTTCACAAATAATTTCTATGGAAAACAGCAGTCAGACAGTAATATGGGCCCAAGGTGACCTCATTACCAGAATTTGTTCTAGTTGTCATTAGACATATCACACTGTGTCACTCAAAATGGCAAAGAAATAAAAGATACTGACATGTCGCACCAGTGATTAGAGACGAGACGTACGGTCTTGCTGCGGAATCTCTGTGCATGGCTATGTAAGAGCCCATCCCCCTCAGATTTACCACTGCGGTCGCTGAGGCTCCACCCTTCTCCTGTTCTTTCTAGTTTTTTATCCTGTATAAGACATCACAAGTGTGTCTTCCCTGAATCGCACAGCCAGTGCTGCTTTTGAGCAAACTCCCGAGAGGGCTGCGTGTAAGAGCCGCTGGCTAGGCAGCCCAGAATCCGTGGGCTGATTCCTGATCACGCCTGACCTCACCAGAAAGCACTTCGCACACGCAGCCCCCATCTGAGGTCTTGGAGCTGAAATGAGACCAGTCTCTCCAGCACTGACACGAGAAAGGCCCGGATAGAAGCACACTCGCCCCTCCAGAGACGAGGCAGGAGGAGGGGTTTTGACCCCCGGGCTCTCAGGCCGAGGCAGTCTGCAGTACGGTTGATCCACAGCCCAACCATCTGCTGTGTCGAAGGTCAAAGTCGTTAGGGCACTACCTCCCGCATAGGGACCTTGCCCAGGGGAGACCTGCAGGGTGGCGGATCCGCCTGGTCCAGCTGTTGAGTTCCAAGTCTGGACGCTTGGTGGCTGGAGGAGGCGGCGGGCTGGCTTTGCTCAGACTCGGGAAGCGTTTGGCAGAGCAGTGCCAAAGCTTGTCCTAAACCCTGTCAGTGCTCCCCTAGACACTGACACTTACCGTCCCAGCGTGGGGGACTAGCAGCACTTATTCTGCTGGAAGAACAACGTTCATGCCGCAGAAGCTGCTTTCCGACTCAGCCGATCCCCAACACCGCACGCCCCACCTGGCCCTGCCTAATGCCACCAGGACCCGGGGGCAGCCCCTGCACCCTCCCCTTTGTCCTCTCTCAAGCCAGGGTCAAAACTGGCTCCTGAAAAGGAAGGGCAGAGTGGCGTTCCGGTCCTTTCCCGAGTTGCTTCTAGATGGTGAGTGATATACCTGCCACAGCTGGAAGCTGCTGACGGGCTGGGCTGTAGCCCTGGGCCTTGTGGCCTGCCCATCCCTCCGTTCTCCATCAGGGCCCTGTGGGCCTCCAGCTGATCTCACATCACAACTCAAAATATGTATTTCATTGCTTGTCTGCTGGTTTACCACGTCCTTCCAAAGAGGCCGTGCGCTCCATCGGGGCAGGGCCCATCTACTTTACTCACAGTACAAAGCCACGTCTCGCACGGCGCCTGGTGTGCACCAGCAGACGATCCTGAATGAATGAGTGAACACACACAGCTCCTAACCAACGCCTGCTAACGGTCTCCCTAGCTGAAGATCCACAGTTCTGGCTCTGAGGCGAGGTTTTGAAATAACCCGTGGGGCCATGTTATTGTCGCTGTTCTGAAGGGCACTGCTCACGTGGACTTGTGTGGAAGTCTCGGGTAGAGACGTGTGCACGGCACCCCGAGCTGCTCAGCGTGGCCCTGCCGCAGGTGTGTGGCCAGGGCAGGCGATGGGGAAGGGCGCCCGTGGACTGCAGCCCAGTGCTGGGCTTCCTTGCACTTGCTTCGCACAGAGAACGCTCAGGGTGGTCTCCCTCTCTTCCCCTTAATTGCCAAGATGTTGCAACGCAAACCTAGACCGACTAGCCCTGGCTCCCAGGAAGTGCCCCCAGCTCTCCCACAGCTGGTCCTCCAGTGGCCCGGCTCAGCCAAAGCAATTGAGCTTCCAGGGCAGAGGACAGTGGCCACAGGCCTGGATGTGGCTCCTAGCTCCGCGGGGCGGTCCCACTGCTTTGATGACGCTGATAGACAAAACCCAAACTCCCCAAGGCAGAGGCGGGGAACAGTAATGATTCAGTGACCCTTCCCCGTGCTGTCAGAAGCAGCAGTGGCGTGTTAGACTGGCGCAAGCCCGGTGGGAGACGCCGTCTGAAAGCCCCGGCAAGTACGCGGCTGCTCCTGGAGGAGCTGTGGAAGGACTCGCAGGTGGGACCCACTCCTGGCCTGCCCAGAGGCTGTCCTATCTAAAGCTACCGAGTCACAGCACATCGACATTTTCTGAAAACGCCATTTCCAAGGAAGGTTGCGTTTCTAACCCCCAAATGGGTGCAGGATGACAGAGCTTAGCTGCAGCCACACCCAGGCTGTCCTGCAGGGCATCGCCCTGCCTGCATCCGAGCCTCCAGGCACTTCCCGTTCCGGCATTTGTGTCTAAAGGTGGGAATGGGCAATGTGACCGGAAGGAAGTCAGGGGCATCCCTCCCTCCTGCAAACATGCCTCTCATCTACCAAACGAAAAGAAAAAACCTGAAACGTCAAATTCTGCCATTACGACACATTCCTCTGCGCTAAGGCCCTGTGCCTTCTCGGGGTGCAGACTCCCAGGCAGAGGCTAGCAGGCGTTAAAGCCTCGCGCAGTCAGGTCACTGGGCCTTTTCAGAGAGAGGGCAGCTTCCGTGATGGGTGAGGCCCAGGGCAGGGGCTCTTGGACAAACAGGGAGGGGAGGCTGCATGTACGCCTGAGTCTGTGACACCAGGGGTGGCCCTGGCCCGTTTATCTCCATACCCCCCGCCCAACCACGTGCTGCTCTGGGAGGGATCTGAGGGCTGGGGCCGCTGGGGCCTCTGTGGCCATGCAGTTGTGGCCTTGCAGATGCCACGGCCTGGCAGAGGCGGCTGAGGGGCGGGGGCAAGGAACAACGTGCAGGTGTCACGTCCAGGTTACACAGCACAAAGCCCCACCCCAACTCACAGACAGGGAAACTGAGGCCTGGATAACTCCAGTGATAGAGAAGGGCTGGACCCAAGGCCCCTGCACCGGCCGCCTCCCTTCCCTGCTCACCAGAAAACTTTCCTGGAGTTTGCCAAATTCGGAGTAGTTTTGTGTCGCTTCTTTGACAGCGAACATCATCTTGGAAGGAACGAAATCGAATCTGTATTTCTTGACAAAACCTGCCCCCATCCCTCTGTGGAGAAAAACACCAAGTTGCTCTTCTGTGCTGAAAATGCACAGGGGGGAAAACCAGGTGAGGTGTACCTGCAGAGGGACCACCGATTCTCATGACCCAGAGCCCCAGGGACAGAGTGCGGCCTCAGAGAATAATGTACGAACGCCACCCGGAAAAAGTGGACTCGCGTTAATTTCAACAAAACTTGGACCTGACCCACAGCCACAGGAGCGGCTGTTTCTCCATGAGGCAAAGCTGCTGAGTGACCCAGAGCACAGCTTGGGGGCCAGGGCTGGCACCCCAAGGCGTCGGGGTCACCGGGCAGGGACACGCCCCAGGCACCTGCACTCGGGGGCCGCAGTTGGGGGGGACGTGTAGTCGGAGGGGTTGGGGGTCCTCCTTCCCTCAGAGCAGGTGGCACAGCCTCCTCCCAAGCACGGCCACAGCCCAGCTCTGGGCAGAGGCGGGGGTGGGGGGCGGGAGGAAACCCTCGAGGGCAGGGGGCAGGTGCAAGGCTGGTGGGGTCCTGAGTTCAGAGCAGGACGTGGCTGAACCAAGGGCAGTGGGAACCAGCCTCTGGGCGTTTGCTCCGCAGGCCGTGTGAGCAGGGCTGCCAGCAGCGCACAGAGAGCAGGCAGTGGGTGCAGGATGCTCCCGAGCCCATCTCCTACGGAAGGAGGACCGCGGGTGGAAGGAACGATGAACCCACAGGCAGGGAGTTTCAGCCCAGCCCGAGTGTGCGCTATGGAACCAGGGACTGTGCCCTGAGGACCTCGGATCAGTCAGGAAGAGAAAGCTGCTAGTTCTGACTTTGCGCCTGTGGCCCAGCTGACCACAGACACAGGACACGCCCACATCCCAAGTCCCCTGAACTGCTCTGGCCTCGGCAGAGCCCACAGCCATCCACTGATGTGCTCTCTGGGGGCAGTAACGCAGCTCTGCCCCATTCAGACAGGACAGGAGGCCACTGAGCTCATGGGGAACCCGCCCACGTCCCTGCAGGGCCTGACACAGCCCAGGGCCACGGCCCCTGGACACCCCAGTGTCCTCAGGCAATCCTAAAGGTAAAGGTGACTTCATGAAATAGACACCTTATCATACTCAAATTCATCAAGGACCAAGGGCTGCAAGACCAGACGTCCTCCCAGGAGAGGGGCTGCCTGAGAGCCCCCAATGCAGCCGGGGCAGAGGCGACGGGGAGGAGAGCACAGCCACTGGCGCACCAAGCAGGGCTCCCAGTGCTGCCACGGACCCACGAGATCATGGGCTTACAGTGCTAGGTCCTTAACGATACGTCAGGATACACAAAGCTAAAAGAAAAGCTACAGATGATTTTCCTCTTGGAACACACCAACGTAGACACACCTTCATCCTGGGGCTCCCTGCAGGGGAGAGGAGCCTTGCAGAGAGCAGAGGGCAGAGGTGACAACACGGTGGCCAAGCTCACCAGGAGCCACAGGGGCCCTGTCCAAGGGCCAGTCAGTGTTTGTGGGATTTCCAGACAAGCTCTTTAGGCATCTTCGGAGTCTAGGTTTCATTAACACAAACACCTAAACATAAGAATGAACACTTGGATAAAAACCCCTTTGGCTTCTTCCACTTTGAAAGCATTGGAAAATATCTTCTGTAGCACAAGCAGGCCCCCTTGGAAGGCAATAAGCAGATAAACAAGGTCATTCCCCTGCAGGGGTGTGGGGGCACCTGTGCCTGGATGCCCCCATCTTGCTGGGGGGCGCTCCATTATGGGGCACAGCCCAACCCCCTGCAGATGCACCCTCGGAGGGTCATTGTGGGTGGTTGGCTCCTACGGGGCCGTGCACTGCACCTTTCCATTTTCTGATAGCTAGCTCAAACTCATTTTCCCACAACATATTATGGGCGGCTCTCAAGATTTTCTATCAAAACATAAATAGATTCGGATTTCTCTGAAGAGCAGGTTTCTGATATAGGTGTGTACTGGTCCGTGTTCGTATTAAGTCCAAGAATGAAATAGGAAAATAGTTTTTTTTTTTCCTAGGTGGTATGACTTTATGAAAATTTTAAGAAGTTAGTATCTAAGCACCTCCTAGCATCTGTGAAAAAAAGACCCTACAAGCACATCCTCATACTTGGTCAGAGCCAGAGCGCACATGGCCTGTGTCGATGTTTCCTCCTTTCAGAAAGGTAATTTCCATGATGCACCCAGGGCCAGAGAGATGCTGAGCAGAAAGGGCAGCAGGAAGTCTCTGAAGACTCCCAGAAACACTCAGGAAAGACAGGAAAGGCACAATCTTCATCCTCTGCCAGGCCTGGAGAAGCGTCCCGTCGCTGAACTTCTCCTCGGGCCTTCCCCATGACACAGGAGAGGTGGAGAGGACGGATGGTCTGGGAGCTTGCGTGGCGGCCAGCGAGAGCCATCCCTCCACGCGGCCCAGGATGGCGGAGACCGGACCATCCGGGATCGGAGTTGAGGCTTGTGTCAGCCCCACTGGGGTTTAAGGACCCTCCAGAGAGCTTCGGGGGAGCAGACGGGTCTGCGCCAGAGGACCACCCCAGAGCACCGTGACCCACGGAAGACAAACCCAGTGGCTGTGACCTTCCAGGCGCTGAGTGTGCTCGGGCCTCCCTGCGTCAGCGCCTGTCCTCCCGCGCGGGGGATGTCATTGCACTGCCTAATTGCAAAGTGCATGGCTGCAACGTGCACAGTAAACTGTGACTTGAATAACTGATTGTTCGGCTTCCTATGGTTTCCAGCAGCACGTTGGGTATTTCTTTGAAACCCACAGAACAGACCTAATATATCATGTTGTTTTCATCCTCTTTAAATATTTTCCACACAGCAGCACTTTCCTACAGGCCTCTAACCACTTTCTTCTACTGGAGCAAAAAGTCACAACAGCTTCAGGGCCAGTGACTTGTGTTGGGCCCGTTAAGCCGAGTTGTCAGCCGCAGTTGCCACCTACGAGGGTCTCTTTCTTCATTTAATTCCCTAAGAAGCAAAGTGAAGTTTCCTCATGCTTCTGTTCTGAAAATTGACAGAACACAGACCAACCAGCAGAAACTATGGTCCCGTCTTCGGGCGGAGAACTCAGATGCGGACGGGGTGAGTGGGGACCTGTGGGTTTCCCACAACCATCGGGAGATGGTGCCTCGGACCGACCCCAGCGGCACTTCAGACCGACGGCTTCACTCCTCAGCACACGATTCCGCATTCTTGAACTTGAAGGTCATGTTCCCAAATTAAAATGCTGCGTAGTATCTACGGTCCCTGCCCAGCTATGTTCTTACCTGACTCTCCCAAGGCCTGTCCGTGGCTCAGGGACGGGCCTAACCAGTCCAGCCGTGTTGGGGAGGGAAACATGCCCCTGCATGGGGCAAACTGCCAGTCCCAAAGCCATTAGCAGCCATCAAACACACCCCAGGATTTGGGACCATGAGTCCTGAGTTCCCAGAAGGCAGCAAGTCCAGAGTGTCAGGACAGGACACGCATCCGGACACTGCCCGGCAGTTTCCCAGCCCCGGGATGGCGGGAGCAGCCACCTGTTCCTGTCCTGGCATCCACACCTGGGCTCCTGCTCCACCTCACAGCCGCGGAGAGGATCTACCCGTGCACATCTAGATGCAGAAGGGAAAAGCCGTCCATCGAAACCTGACTTCTGGGGTGAACTCAAGTTTAAGGAAATATATATTTTTTAAATAGACTGTCCGTCAGAAATGTGATTAAGAATAACCTTTGCTTTGGCCAGATTGCTTTGAGAAGGGTCACCTAACACTGACGTGGATTTTTGTTTTTCCCCACTAAGCGTGTAAGGAATTTCAACTTTTCATTTCCTACGGCCCTTCCTTCCTTCCACAGCTGAGCAGGCCCAGCGCGAGGGGCTTCAGCTACCCACGCGGCCCAGCGCACCTGCCGCACCTGCGCACCTGCCGGGCACCTCTGCCTCACACCTGACAGGCTCGCTCTGGCTGGTGTGGATGTGCTCTTACCCCAGAACAGGGATAGGGGACTTTTTATGGGGTATTTTTTCTTTCTTTTTTTGAAGGATTTATTGATGCTGGAAATAATTTATACTTGCATAGAAAAAAGTTGTTTTGCTTTAAATCCGTTGGTAATGAATGGATCTGTGGGGTGGTCCCACTTGCTCCTGGGTCCCACGGGGGGACCCGCCTCCCTGGGCCTGGCCTGGGCACCCAAGAAGGCCAAGCGCTCTGGTTCTTCAGCTCCGAGGAGAGACAGGCCTGACCTGGGAACCCCCCACCGGCAGTTTCGTGGGAAGCCCGTGGACAGCGGCCCCGATGTCCGGCCCTGTCTGCTCTCCCGCGGATCCCCTCTTGGCACGCCCAGCCCCTGCGCCTCGTGCCATCCATACGAGCTGTCTGCGGCGGAAGGGCCGTGGAAAGGTGCACTCGTGGAGGCGGGAGCATGAACACAGTGCCCAGAACTGCCCTTGCCTGTTGAACAAGCAGCCTGGCACCCCCAAACCGGAACATCACCAGGAGACAGAACACACAGGAGACCCCGTGAACTGTGGGCAACGACACAAAGTCCACTTTCTGCGCAGACGGGGGTGGCCAGGGAGGCGCTCCCACACAGACCCAGAGAGCCTCCTGGCCCGCGAGGTGGCCGGGACCAGCCCCGTCCCAGGCCAGAAACGAGCAAGGGGTGGCAGGAGAGTCCGGGGAGCCCTGGCTCAGTCTGGCTTCAGCTCTCTCTCAGACTCAGACTTCTTCTTTGTTTTAATTAACTGCCTGACCAAATAATTAATTTGTATTCCTTTGCGAAATAGGAAAGGGCCACGGAATAATTAAGGAATTAAAACCCTGGCTTGGAGCTGGGGAGAGCAGAATCCGGGCCAAGCCCGAGGCCTGGCCCCAGCTGGCGCTTTTCCTCTGTGCCATGGCTGTCTGTCTGCCCACGTGAGAATGGCAGAAATGCTCAGCTCAGGTGGAACACTTGGTTTAGATGGTGTGCAAGCATGAGCTTAAATGTACACTTAATATGTTAGTCTTATGTTTTGAGCTCGTTAAGTGTGATTTTTAAAATGAACTCCACTTTAAATTCTAATTCTGAGGTTTTAGGCACAGTTGGCCAGACTCCCCCCTTCACGCCCCACATACGAGAGCCGTGCTCTGGGTGGACAGGCCGTCTTTCCACAGGGGTGGGAAGTCTCAACGTTGGTTCTAGCTGGACCTTGTCCACAAACACCCCGGGGTCCGTGGAGGACGGTGAGCGGCAGCCACCAGGGACACTCTGGCGCTGGCAGTGCCTGGCTGGTCTGGGGCCCCGAACTGGCTGTCCCTTTGACCGCCATGAATGCCCACCCATCCCCTACCCTGCGTCCACCTAGAGAGTCTCCTGTCGTCATTAGCCTTGTGCCTGGAGAACCCACAGCCATGTCCTCGTGCCACCACACAGACAGGCTTTTATTTCTAGCCTAAAGGAAGAGAAAGCAGACTTATCCACCTGAACCCAAACACCCCTCCCTCGCTCGAGCCATCGGAGGGTTCCAGTGGGCTCGCCCGCTGTGTCTGCCTTGAACAAACAGCAAAACCATCCTCACAGCTCATCGCGAAGTGAATTAGTTCCATGGTGACTGAACACCACGCGCCACCCAAATTCCTCACAGAACCTCGATGCTCTCGTTTTCGTGTGCTGCGGTGCCACACAAAGGGGAAAGCAGTCAAATTAAGACTGTTGATTCAGTTCCTCCCCCTCTTCCCCACTCACCCGGTGTTTTCTACCAACACGGGCAGTGGAAACCTCGGCCCAGGAACGTGAGTCTGGGACCTGACTTCCGGCGGCACTGGCCGGCGTCCACCTGCGCAGGGGCCAGTGGGGACTTAGTGATTTGGAAAACTACCCAGCCCGTCAAACCAAGGGAAAGCTCTACCGTCTGCAATCGCTGTCCACGAGTTAGTCCTCCATCTGCTTGATAAAAGGTTCAGTGACCAGAACCACCAGGCGGTCCTGTGTCCTTGAGACCCTGTCTCGCTTTATCAAAGCCCGTCTGCTCAGGAAGCTGGGCCGGGCTGGGGGCTGCAAAGTGCTGACGCCCATGACTGACTTCAGATGTTTACCTGACAAACTTTGGCCTTTGATTTTTTTTTTAAATTAACTATTTGCCTCACTAATCACTGTTTTCTTTTGCCAACAGATAAATCTCAGGTTGCAGTCAGGGGAATAACCAGGGAATAAAAACCAAAGGTTAAACTCACCACTTCGAACCACGAGAGGCTGGGTTTTGAGGGTGCTGTGGCCACGCTGCGTGTGCAGGCCAGAGGGTTCGCAAAAGCAGATCACCCAAATGAAAACATATTCAATATTCTTGGGAAGAAACACTCTGTAAACGCCAAAGCCCTTTAATACCTTTTGTTCTTCTTCCTCTTCTTCATTTTTCAACAAGGACCAACCTGGTATTTAGCCCTTGGGATTTACCAGAAAGCGTGAGGAAGGTTGGGTTTCAGGGGATGGGCTGGGACCCGACCGCGGGTGGGAAGCAGAACGCGCCTTCCCCGACAGGCCCGCTCTGTGCCACACCGGGCACTCACTATACAGAGGGGGCCACACTCCACGCGCATGGCAGCCCTGAGACGCAGAGTTCAGAGAGTTTTCATGGGTAAGAATCTGAAGCTCAGAGACTTAAATAATTTGCCTAAGTTCACATAGCCATGAAAACCAGGACCAGAATTTGGAAATAGATGCAGCTGATTCCAAAGCTATTTCCTACACCTGTGACTCCCCCGGACTGCACAGCACATAAGAGTCTGAAGGCGGAATGACTGGCACGCCTCACACTCATGGGCACCTCCCCCTGCACACAGGCGGAGGTAACGCTAAACCGGTAGAATATGACACTATTTAACTGCACTGATAAACCGAGAGCCACTGTTTCATGATACAATTTCTCAAGCAAAACTAAAAGTACAACTACTGCCATAAGGAGATCTGTAAATAATTTTTATCTGTTTACACTGAAAAAGTTTGAAAACACAGGTCTGCAGCCTTCCAGAGACACGGGTCTGCGTTGCTCAGGGTTGTCTCCTCACCGGAAATGGGGCCAGAGGCACATGGGTGCTCCATAAACCACTGGGTTGGACCTTGTCCACAGACACCCCGGGGTCCGTGGAGGACGGTGAGCGGCAGCCACCAGGGACACTCTGGCGCTGGCGGTGCCTGGCTGGTCTCATATTTGGGACCATCTGAATGCAAGCACTCTTGCACTGTGACTTCAGAAAATCCTTCTCAAACCATAAACTAGACAAACTGTATCCAAAAACTGGGATTCTACTGCATAAGGAGAAAACTAGGGGTTGTGAGTATTATGCTAAGAAATGGCCCTCAGTATCACCCGGGGGGACATGTGGTGTCCCCCACAGCAGAGCTGGCCGGCTCTACCAGTGTTGAGGTGGGAGCCACGTTTCTCCACGGAACACCCTTTTACAGGAAACGAAGTGGAAACTTGGCACTCGAGCAAACTGCTTCAGCCACAAGAAGCACAGAAGGGGCGAGAGAGCACAGGCATAGGCAGGTGTTACATGAAAGTCACCTACCCGTCACACAGAGGCAGCGTGCTAGGCGTGCACGGGACACGACGGTCACGCCTTCCTTCCTTCTTCCTTCATCCAGGCGGCGGCTGCTCATCAAGAGGTGACCGGGGCGAGGACACGAGGCAGAAGAAACAAACATCTGGGCAGAAGGTGCCACTAGCGTCTAGTCCCAAAATGCTTGCAGCTTGATGGTGGTGAGGGGCAATGTCGGGAACTTAACGCCTCTCGGTGGGCAACTGCGTTTGCACCCTACGTCCCCAGTGCAGTGATGGCACCTCGTGAGCTCAATGCTGGCAGCGGAGCAGGCACACGTGTGAAACCAGCAACCCAAAGGACAGCATGGCACGTGGGCCCAGACCACGCACTCTCACGTGTGGGTGAGGAGGAAACATGGAATCTCCCTCCCTGGACTTACGGTTTATCTGAGGGCAGAGGAGGACATAAAGTGCTCTGACACGAGGCCGGTAGCCAGGGAAACACCTCTGGAAATCACGAGGCTAAAGTAAGAAGTCACAGGCTGAAGCTCTGACCCCTGATGTGACTATGTCTGGAGTTGGGGCCTTTATAGAGGCCACTGGGGTACAAGGAGTTTGTGGGTGGGGTGGCCCCTGGCCTCACAGATCTGGTGTCCTCACATGGAGACACAGAGATGCCAGCGTGTGTCCACACGGAGGGACGGCCATGTAAGGACACAGCAAGAAGGTGCCATCTGGGCCTCGGAGGGGCCAGCCCTGCCTACTCCTTGATCTGAGATGTGCAGCCTCGAGCCCCGCAGGTGAGTTTCTGTTGTCCGAGCTGCCCTGATGGTGGCCTTTGCCGGAGCAGACGCACACAGGCGGGAGCTCGCGCTGTCTCCACCTGCGCTCCGTGGGGACCCTGGTTCCTGGTGGTTGCACACTTTCCACAGATGCTTGTCAGTCCTTCCCCATACAACTAAGGCCATGGAGAAAATGGAATAAAATTTTTCTAGGCCTTTTTTTTTTTTAAGAATAGTTTTCTTGCCTAATTACTTTGAGAGTATCTATTAATTTCACCACAGTTGCTGACTTAATCAGCAAGCTTCATTTATAATTCCATAAACTGCAAGAATCATTTGCTACTGTCAAATCATTATCGGAAACTTGTCAGCACCTCGTAAACCCGGCCGACATTCCTCATCTCACCGAGCTCTGGAAACCTGTGTTGAGCTGGAATAAATGGGTCTAAATTGGCAGCAGCTCCATGGCTGTTTTGGTCCCTCATTTAGAAAGCTTTGTGACTTGAAGCCATGGAAAAAGCTCTGTTCATGCTTCCAGTGTCCAATTTGGTGATAAACAATGAATTTTATCACCACAAAAAAAGAGATTATTAGTGATGTTTCTGCCTGAGAAAAGCGTTTGGGGTTCAGGTGGGCTGTGTGGTCCCCTCCATGTGCCAGGGTGAGAAGTGGAGCCATCCACTTGCCAATCTGCCCCAGGACAGAACCCTGTGCAGTCGCGGGAGGACGCCGCAATGCTTCACGGAACACGCATCTGAACACAAACTCTCCCCACGCTTCCCCTGGTGTCCACAGCTAGGCGGTTATTTTATTTAAACAGCAAATATAAAGGTAACAAACATATTTTAAAAGCAGTGTATGCATTCCTTTGCTATGAATAACACCTTAGCTGATGAAAAGTAATTAAGCAAATCAAATTTAGTGTTCACTATGTTTTTGCTGCTTGTTTACATTATATTTCTCTAAGATAATAGAAACAGACAAATCTTATCATTTTACTGACAGTTTCATTTTCAGGATCTTATAACACTACATACTGGTATGGAAAATATTTACCCCGTTGTGTTCTGCTCTACCTAAATTTGTTTTCATTTTTTAAAAATTCATGACAATATTTGATTCCCAGAGGTTTTATAAACCATGCCCTTCAAGCAAATAAATGCAAATTTCCACTTCTGTGACTCTTGAGTTCATTCTTAAAGAGTGATTTTAAAAATATCCTCTGCCAAATTTTATCTTTAAAATGCTTATTTCTGTTCTTCTCACAATAGTATGATGGATGGCTTTAAAACCTCTTAGAGTATAAAACGGAGAAAATGTAGAAGTGCTAAATGCTGATATTACATAAACGAAGAGGCAGAATCGAGTGGAAGAAATGCATAGGTCCCGTTCTGCTCGCAGGCCACAGCATTTCCACCTTGGGGACATGGGCCTGGCACAGCACAAACCACCGGGAGCCCAGGCTGCTCAGCGGCTCTTCCTTAAGGCGGGAGCAGCTTATGGTAATGAATATGGAAAGGTTACTTTTGCTGTCTTTTGTTGATTTCTTCTAAAAAATGCAAAGAAGAGAAAGGTCACTAAACAAAATGCCTAAGCTAGTTTTGAATTTACTAATCTAACACTAGCTAAAATAAAAAAATGTGGGGACTGATAAAGCCCACTTTAGATGCAGAAAATAAGATTAGAAGTGGCATTTTGGTTTTCAAGCTGTCTTCAGAGAGTTAAAGGCAGGGTGGGGGAGGAGAGGCAGGGACGCATGCGGAGCTTGGCCACTGCGCAATTATTGACACACCGGGAAGGCCCAGGCGGGTGCTCAGGGTGCGAGGACTTCTCCACAGAAGGGACAGAAGAGCCCTGGATGGGCATTTGCTCTAGGGCTCTGTCCTCACTGTGACATGGGAACTTCCTCCTGCGTGTTGATGTACACACGTGATGTAGGTACCATTAGTATGTAGTACATGTCCAAAATGCACGTATGTACAAACATGTGTACTTAGAACACTCAGAGCAGAAAGTTCATGTTGCTTCTGCTAATTCTGTGGATACACGAACGAAAGCGAACACTTAGAGGCTGAGATGTTTTCACCCCGGGAAATTTCTTCACAATGCTCGTGTCAGGCCTTTTCGGTGAAAATGTGGTACTAACAGCAGGTACTTTTAGGGGAGGAATCACTGCCCAGATGAACATTTTCAAGCCTCCTCTTCTCTCACGTGTCTACACTCACCTCTCACTTCTTGGTGCACCCAGAGCCCTTGCTGGGGCCTGTGCTGAGACACGCGCCACGCGCCACTGTGTTCCTGCCCCGCGACCCTCGGCCCCGGCGCGCGTCCCGGAGGAGGCCTGGGCTGAGACACGCGCCACTGTGTTCCTGCCCCGCGACCCTCGGCCCCGACGCGCGTCCTGGAGGAGACCTGTGCTGAGACACGCGCCACTGCGTTCCCGCCCCGCGACCCTCGGCCCCGGCGCGCGTCCCGGAGGAGGCCTGGGCTGAGACACGCGCCACTGCGTTCCCGCCCCGCGACCCTCGGCCCCGACGCGCGTCCCGGAGGAGGCCTGGGCTGAGACACGCGCCACTGCGTTCCCGCCCGCGACTCTCGGCCCCGGCACGCGTCGCGGAGGAGGCCGGGGCTGAGACACGCACCACTGCGTTCCCGCCCCGTGACCCTCGGCCCCTGCACGCGTCCCGGAGGAGGCCGGGGCTGAGACACGCGCCACGCGCCCTGCGCAGTTCTCCCGCTCTCACGGCGCAGCAGTCCTGGCGTCTGTGAGGAAGCGGCCGACGCTGTGCTTCACTTTACGTCATTACACTCACGTCTGTTGCCCTTTTTCCAGAGCGCGCTCACGCAGGCGGCACAAGCGGGGACCAGGGCTGCCGCGCGGAGCGGCTGGGCGCTGGCCCGGTCCCCAGCCCTTCGGCTCCCCACTCGCCTTCCCGACCTGCAGCCCGCGCCGCTGCACCTCGCGGATGCGCTGGGCCCCGCGTGCAGCCCCGCAAGGCCGCGTCCCAGGCAGAGCACGACCAAGGAGAAGACTGGCTGTGAGGCCGGGCGGCGGGTAAGCGGGGGGCGGGCGGGGCTCAGGGCCCACGGCGGAACCGAATTGCGCTAGGAACCAAATCGCCGCCAGGGACGGCTCCCTGGTGGGAACACACACAGTAAAAAGTTCCCAGTGACCTCTAACTGACCTAGAGCTCATTACCATCGAATCAGCACAACGTGGGTGGAGCCTCGTGAGGGATTCTGGGGCAGACGCATGCGCAGAAGGGGAAACTGTTACAAAAACCAACCTGGTCTGTAACTGGTCGCGTGATAGTATATAACCCCAGCCTGTCAATCACCCCAAAGGCGGGAACGGCAACCAATCCCGCCAGGGGAAAGGCGGGACAAACCTGTGGCCTATAAAAGGCGGCTGCGCTGAGCCCCGCCGTCCGGTGGGGGCCTGGCCCGCTCCTCTCCCCGGACGTGTTTCCACTTCGCGCCGTTTCCTTTCCTCTCGTTCCTCCTGTACGTGCCGAGCCGTTCGGGTGAAGCTGCCGCGCTGTGCTGCCTCCCTCGCCGGCTGGGCCCCTCGGAGCCTGCGTCCGCGTCTGCCGTCCCCGTCGGAGCCTGCTGCTCCCCAGCCGCGGGCGGCCAGGCCGGAGGCAGACGCGGCTCCCGCGCCGTCGCGGAGGTTGGAGCGGGAGAACTTGCGCGCCGTGCGGAGGGCCCTCGTCACCCGCGCTGAGCCCGCGCGCGCCACCTGGGCCGCGTCCCCGGCCGCCGGACCGCTGCAAACACGCGGGCCGGAACGACGGGCGTTTCCTTCGCTGGGCTTCTGGCGGCTGCCGCCCCGGATTAGGGTGCAGGTTCCTCCGGGGGCCGCCTCGTCCTGCAGGCGCCGTCTGCCCCCGTGTGCCCTCGAGGATTGTTCCGCTGTCTCGGGTTACCTGATGACCTCACTTAACCCTCATCTCCTCCTTAAAGACGCCGTGCAGCCACCTCCTGGGGTCCCGGGGTTAGGGCTGCACGTGTGCGTTCTGGGACCACTCCAGCCCGTCCCAGGAGGCGGCCTGTTCCAGTGTTCGCCTTGCTTCTCTCCGGCCTCCCCTGAGCCCGCCCGCCTCTGGAGCCCACGGCAAAGCTTGAGGACGGGGAGAGCGACCGCTGCGTGTGACCGAGTGACAGGGACCCTGGAGCAAGGGCAGAGTGAGCGGGGCCTCACAAGGGCTCGCCAGCGCAGGCAGGAGGCAGGTGTCCAGCTGTGGCCTTGAGGGGGAAAGGCCACAGCATCTGGTGGAGGAACAAGGACAGACAGGTGTGACCTTGTGCACAAGGGGAGTGGACAGGACGGGACCGGGAAGAAAGTGTGACGGTCATCCTGGTCTATGTGATGTGCGTGTGTGTATGTGTGTATTTGCGTGTCTGCGTGCACACTGCCTGATGAGTTTTGAGGAATGCATGAATCAGTGAGTCGACGATCACACCAACTTCTGGCTGCATGACAGGAAAACAGGGGCCACCTTCTCCTTCTCAGTTCCGCTTTGAGGAGAAAGAGACGGGGAGAAACCAAAACGCAGGGACCATAAGAGGCAGCAACAAGGGTGTGCCCGAGGTCTGCCCAGTTCCACTCAGTTCTGTCCTTCAACCCACGTAAACAGGATGAACATACCCCACGTTCACGATGATGACACGCATGTCTGAAACATCCGTGGGCTTTCTCATCACCAAAGACAGGTTTGGGATTTGTTTATCTTTGTTTTCCACTGATTTTTATTTATTTTACAATTGAAACTTAACAATAAAGGAAGTCATTTTAAAAGAAGAAAAATGAGCCGTCCCCACCCCCAGGATGCAGCTCAGATCTGTCTCCTCAAGCTTCGAGGCCTCTTCCTTATTCATCTTTGCACAGTGTCTGGCACACAGCAGATATGTAACAAATGTTGGGAATTTAGGTAATGCTTCCAAAAAACTTTCATTTCTATATTCTTTTCCATGCACACGTATGTTTCTCATGGTCTAGCCATTGTAAGTTTGGTTTTTTAAAAATGTTTACTGTTAAATATGTATGCTACCAAATGTGATAAGTTAATGTTTGATGTTCAGTCAATTTTATCAAATATGCTGGTATTCTCAGCCTTCTTCTGAAATTAAAGACAAAGACTCTCCTTTTACCAGTGTTTGCAAGATCCTTCATTGGTCCTAAGGTCCCTGGGAGCCTAACACTCACGGACCTTCCTGTGCAACCAGTTCTTGTGGGTACAGCGGGAATTCTTCTCATTCGCTCAGAACAAAACCCCACCCAGCCCCACCCAGGCACCCCTGGGAAGCAGCAAGGCCCATTTCCTCTCACGAATCTGCTGAGTGTACTCATGCACCCTGAGGTGTTTCAGATGTTTCATAACACTCTCTCCAGGCTGGACTTCAAAATACCTTCATTAATACCAAATCTGTATCCACTCAATTTAAATGCCAGCAGTCTGAGGCACAATGATATACAACTCATGCTATTCACTAATATAAGTTCTTTGCCAGCAGTGAATTTCCCAAAAGAAGGCTTCATTTTAGATAACTACTTGCTGTTATCCATGGGAAAGGTAGCATCTTATTTTAAATGCAAATGAAGTCAATTCAGTATTCAAGAGCAGAACCCACAAAGGAGAACAATGTTAGCATATGTGATTTGTAAATAACAGCATATTAAAAATATAATAAAGTTTCCAATGATGAGGCCAGAGATCTTAAGACGAGTAAAATTGTCCCGCTTACATAAAAACCATGGCATTGGGCTGGGTGACAGGACACGTTTAAATTGCGGCCAAAAAGCAAAATTTATCCTGGGAGTTCTACACTTCTCCTTCCATGTCTGCTTGGGCATAGCTCTTTCTAGGCGTATGAAGCTCGATAAAGAGACCTATCTATCTTTGAGCTTTATGGGAAAGGGAACGGAGGCTATGCCAGACAAGCATTCAAATTTCTGATTTGGAACCCTGAGTGCTGCCATTACACACTCATTACACACCCTGCACTCCCGGATGCCCACACTCATTATTTATCTATGCCAGGCCATCTCCAGCATTCCCTGTGCCCCCGCTGACCCTGCTTGCCCCAGCGAGTCCTGCTCTCTCCCACTCAGCCTTCAAGGCCAGCTGGCCTCCGCCTGCACAGGAGCCTGCTCCTCCCTCATTTCCTGCGCGACCTCACAGGGCTCTGCTCACATCCCTGTCTCCCCGTGTGCCCTGAGGAGGCAGCTGCGTCTGAGAACCACCCTGGTCATCTCCACATCCCCCATGGCCCTCAGCGTGCCTAGCACATGGTACAGTCTCGATGGGGCAGAGGTCCATCTCCTCTGCTACCCCACGAGCTCTGGAGATCCCGGGAGCCTCTGCTCCTCAGCTCACCAGCTCAGCACCTACCCCAGAGCCTCAGACATCACAGGTGCTTCAGAGGCATCTATAGAGTGAACCCACAGATACGTGAACACTCTGTTTTAAAGTCATGTTTACAGCGCTGGGTGGTTCCCAGAAGGTTGCACACACCTTATCATTTATACACTTGACAAAGTAAGAATCCCAAGATTGGAGGATTTACCCAAAACCTTGAAACAAACATTGACCAGCTACTTCTATGAAAGTCAGTTCCATTTTACAATGCCCATGCTGCATTTAGACAATGAAAGAATCTTGTAACTCTTGAAAACCATAGAAGAAAATTCAAGTTTTAAAGAAGATATAGTAGCACCCCATTTATTTAGCACCAATTAGGTAAAAGTTACTCAAAATAAATGTATTGTCAGGATAACTTAAACCTACCTACATAATACCAGTATGATGAGAGGTTTATATGCTTTAAACCAAAGTCTATTTTTTCAAAAAAAATTGCTTGTTTCTCTGTTGCCTTAAGCACAGTAAACAAAAACTAATTTATTCTTGATGACTAAGAATCCTCATTTAAAAGATTAGCAAGGTATTATTTGGTACCACACTGGGTGCCTAAGATGCTGTTAAGACAAGTAGGGCTGCCCAACCCTGTTCCAGGTGGTCCCAGCGGCTAAGACAGGAAGGAAGAACCCCATTTTAACAAGATCTTTCCACTTTGAATAACAATCACTTCTTATGGAAGGTTTTAGAAGCCAACCAGTTCATGAACCCAGATGGAATCCCGGAATATGAAGTCAAGGTGTACTTGGAAATGACCAAAGTGATGTTTATTAGGGGATCGCCATGGTGACGTCACCAACACAGAACTCTGTCTTCATGTCATCACTAAAGAAACCACATGTGCCTATTTGCCACTGTAAAAGTATTCTCGCATCAGGCCTCTGCTTTCTCACAATATACAAAGAAGGGGGGATTTACAAAGAATCAGTGCCGTAGTCTGCAACTAACTCCCGATTATTGTTAAGTGTTGGTAGACGCATCTTCTGTGTTATCTTTGTCTCTGAAATCCATTATTGCAAATGATTGTTGCCTTCGATCAAAGATGCACAGGGGTTTGGCTGCATCCCAGTCTGAAGCACCCATCAGCCAGAAGGGGGAGCGCATGTTTAAATGAAGCCCCCAAACCATCAGACCATCTTCACAGACCACCATCACCATATTCGGTGATGTCAAGATGTGCAGAGCACGTTGAGAGCGTACCGTGATGCTTGGCTTCATACGTAATTATAAGCAAAGAAATAAATAAAATTATAAAATACAAATGAAAAAATGAAAATAGGAACTACACCTTGTATTTTGTCCACTCTGTTGCTTTTGGGAACCTGTTTTACAAACTAATGATCATGACACAGGATGGGCCAGGGACCAGGGGTGTGAAATAACCGCTGCCCCTTGTCTAATTTCTACCTCAGAGCGAAGTTCCCTCAAACCCACTAAGAAAGCGAGAGAAGGTGTGCGTGAGAACAGTCTTATTTTTAAGAAATGAGAAAAAATCTCATTCAGAAAAAAATCCAGCTGGTTTAGTTGGTCAGTAATAGTTACTTTATAGTAAGGTGCTTTTCCCCAGTTCTTTCTTGGTCAAACCATTGAGTTTTTTTTTTCTTTTTCCTTTCTTTCCTTTTGTTAGAAAACTGTAACAATCAGAGAATGAAGGTTCCATAACTCAGCAAGGATTTTAGACTCAACCTGGCCAGGAATAGACTTTCACTGAATATGGATGAAGTCACTTTGATTTCCATGTTCTAGAAGAGCTATTTATGCTGCAATTATTGGGTAACTGTGCCCCTCCGAGCACCTCTGATGACAGACGCAAATGCACAAGGCAGGAAATGCCTTCGTTTCTCATCTTTCATGGTGTCTGTGCCTTTCACAAAGCAGGTGTTTAACACTATCCCCTAGTGAGTGAGGGCACACATGAAAGCATAAGGGAAAGGAGGAAGGAGTGTCTGGAGATTCTGATACGCAGATTACGTGATGCTACTTTACACCCGTTAGGCGTGATAAGGCAGAATCAAGGGAGCTCACGTCGTTTAGACAGCAATGTTTCGAAGAAAATAAACCTGTAGTGTTTAGTAAGCCAAAGTAGACAATTTTAAAGCAAGAAGCAACAAATCCACTTGGAAAAATTACCAAAATCCACAAAATGTAGAAGGAAGATATTTGAAAAGTGTATTGAGCAATTAACTTGGGTGGCGTATGTGGAGGTACAGTTTACACTCATGCTAAGCAAGAAGCATGTGCAACAGTCCCAAGTGCTGCCCCTGCTAGCATCAACTTTGGCTGCAAATGAACAGGTAAGCCCAAAATAACCACAGCTTGGACAACACAGCAGGTTTGTCCCTCATGTAAAAATGTGGAAGCAGGTACTTTAGGGCTGATGGGGGACCTCTGATCCACGAAGCCCTCCTCTCTCTTCTCTCCAAAGTCCCAGGTCACCTCATGGACCATGGTGTAGCTTTGGCTCCAGCCATCACATCTGCATCTGATTGCAGCAATGAGGAAGGGAAAGGAAGAAGGAACAAACATATACACAACATTCTGGCTGATATCCACTGGCCAGAGCTTACTCAAGTGGCCACACCTAGATGAAGGGGAGCTGGGAAATGTAGATTTTACTCTAGGTGGGGGTGACCACGTGCCCAAATCTAACTGTCAGTTCTACAGGAGGAAGAGGAGAAGAGATGTTAGGCTCAGCCACCTCTCCATGGGACGGGGGGAGTCTAAGTGTGGTTGGCATCAGATACTGCATTCTTGGTGGGCTGTGGCAGAGACAAATGAAGACAAGATTAGAGACTCAGAAAAGCTGTGTGCCCACCCTTCTGCCATAGGCAGGGCAGCAGGCACTTCCATGCTGTCCTCTCAGATGGGATTTGTAAGGAGAGTGCACATATGCAAGAACCTAAAGAAAATGCCCATCCGGGGTGCTCATGGTTATAACCTCTTGCATTTTCAAACCATGACTAAAAGGCACGATCCTGACAGTGGGGCTGTCCTCGTCCACTGCACAACTGCTGCACTATACAGGAGGAAGTGCACGTGGTCGGCAAAAACTCAGCCATAAAGGAGAAAGGTTAATGTTACTCTCTCATGCCTGTGACCAGTTTTCTCCAGCTCAGCATGGCTCCCATCAGATGAACAGCATGCTCCTTGAAGGAAATATTCTGTTCCCTGAATTCCACTTCAGAATCATAGCCCCATGCCTTCCCTTTTTAGCCAGTCAGCTCCCTAAGCAGGTTAGGCAAGTTTCCAAGATACTATTCCACTAGGAAGGGTTATCCCAGTTGCTAAAAATTCTCCATCCAACCACTCACCCATCCATCCAACCATTACCCATCATCCATCCATCCACCTGTTCATCCATCCATGTGTCTGTCCACCTGTTCACCCATCCATCCAGCATCCATCATCCATCCACCTGTTCATCTATGCATGTGTCCATCTGCTTGTTCATCCATCCATCAACTATCATCTATCCACTTATCCATCCATCCATCCATCCATCAACCATGCCTGTGTCTATCCACCTGTTCATCCATCCATCCATACATCACCTGTCACCCATCCATCATCCATCTATCCACTTACCCATCCACCCACCCATCATCTATCCATTCACCTGTTCATCCATCCCTCCATCATCCATCTATCCACTTATCCATCTATCCATCCATCCTTCATCCAGCATCCATCCATCTTCTATCCATCATCCTTCATCTATCCGTACATCCATCATACATCCATCCATCCACCTGTTCACCTGTCCACGTGTCCATCCACCTGTTCATCCATCCCTCCATCATACATCCATCCATGCATCCATCATCCATCCATCTTCTATCCATCATCCTTCATCTATCCGTACATCCATCATCCATCCATGCATCCATCCATCATCCATCCATCCATCCATCTGCTCATCTGTCCACGTGTCCATCCACCTGTTCATCCATCCGTCCATCTATAAATCCATCAATCCATCCATCTTCTACTTCTATCCATCCAATTTTCCCCTTGTTCCAAAAAAGATTTAAAGCTACTGTTTTTCATCTAGTTATTTTTTAATGCCAAAGCTCACTTTCATTTCCTAATTTTTAAGAGAATACAAACTTCCCCAGACTGTCTTTCTTCCCTTTCTTCTCTCATTTTTTTTCTCTTTTTTTCTTCCCTTATACGTTATAAATCTCATAAAAGTGGCTTTGTGAAATGAGAGTTTTGGACATTGCAGAGGAAAATAATTCCCACTGCAAAGGCCTAGGGGTCTGGGCAGTTGCTGCCTTTCCTCCTGAGTGCTGCTGAGGCTAACCTGCACCTCATTTGTGCTCCACGTAGAATCTAATTATGTGGTTGTCAACCTCCGAAATTCTCTAAGCCACAGTATCTTCAGTTACCTTTTCTCCATTTGTGCTCATGTTTGTTCATTTTGTTTGTAACCTAAAATGAACAAATTCCAAGTCTGTTGATAAAAACAAAAATTGAGGTCCTTTCAGTTACTTTGTGGCAAACGGGCAGAGTTGGGGGGAGAGTGCACAAGTGACACAGGAGGCGTGTCCCCAGGACAGGGCTGGGGGGAGGTGGGCCCTTGAGCGGCCTGCTCTAGGAGCACTGCTGCCAGGGTCCCGTCTGCCCTCGGTTTGAAGTTCTGTCCAACTCCATGTCGACTGCAAGTGACCCTGTTTCCCTTTCTTTCCTGCCACCTGCTGAAGATAGTGAGAGCACCTACTTCCCACCCTCCCTCCCCTCCCTGTCTATACAGTCGGCATCTACTCTCAGAGGAAAGCATCACCTTTTCCTATTTACTCGCCAGTGGTTCTTTTTGTTAATTTTCAAATGAAGAGAACTGGTTTTTGCCACTAGCACAGCACACGACCTCTTTCTGCCTTTTGTCTTCAATTAAGCAACTAGCCATTTGTAAGAGTTCGAAACAAATAACAAACATGTCTGTCTATTCCAATTGTCTGACAGTCCCACGCTCCACACCAAGGGAAAAACATCCGTTCATTAGAGCCTAGTAATTAAGACGAAAACATACACAGAACCCAGGGCGGGGGCGGGGAAAGGGAAGGCTCCGCCACGGAGCGGCAGGTGCGTCCCTCACACGTGACGGGAAGGACTGTGTCACTTCCGCGGCCTTTGCAGACTCTGGGAGCCTCGATGGGAAATGCCACACTGCTTGGATTGGTACTGGGGCTTCTCCTCGCTCCAGGAGTAAGAGCCACGCTGAGTACTTTTTTTATTCAGGCCAGCAACCAGCAAATCAGAAATCAGAACACAGATTTCTCTCAGAAGAAAGGAAGCGACGGTGACTATCCCAGGAACCATCTGACAGTTCTGAGTCACTTCACGAGGAGGGGAGGAGGGGAGGACGGGGCAGTGACGGCGTTTCCACACGGACGACGGGCATATCTCCACACTCCAAACGCCACGAAATGTCTCGTGCAGCCTCGTGGGTTTGGGCCTCACGCCACCGCCACGCTGGGCTCCCAACCCACAAGCGCTGGCTGAGCTGGGGGGAGAGGCCGTGGCTCAAGGAAGTCCTGGGAGAACGGCCAGGTCAGGACGGGGCCGCTCAGCTGCCACCTTGACCCAGGCACAGAGAGCAGAGCCGGCGCCACTGACTTCCTCTCTGAAGGTCAGGAGAGACGGTCCCGATAAACACACCCCCCCCCATCGGATTAGCAGACACAACGGTTTCCATGGCAACAATTGGACAAGCGAGTCGCCTGCAATCAGCATTAATTTAAAATATTTTTCCCCGAGTCTCCTTGGAGTCGGTTCCCTGAAACACAGGCGCTCGCCAGCGCTCTAATCTGCGGCATCCTTTGAAATTCCATCCAGCCTGTGTGGAAACTGGGCCAATTAACGTGGGGAGAATTGGGCGGGTGGCAGAGAAGCCGGCAAGACCATGTTTACCAATTAGGCTTTTTTTATGATGCAAATGTTGCACACCATGCAGCAGGAATAAAAGCTCCCTATGCTGAATATGAAACTGTTAATTGCGTTTTCAGAGACACAGCTACAAGGTGAAACTAATCATACAAATGATAACTGAGTCTCACCACCTACAGCGCTTTGCTAGTGCACTTTCACTAATCTGCATTGAAACAGCCCCCATACGTCTTTGCAGGAAAGGAAAACATAGCATTTGGTATAACCTTCCAATTTTAAAGAGAAAAGAAGTGTGCATATGTGGGAGGCAATATAAAGGATAATTTTCATTTAAATCAGATTAATAATGTTAACAAACACCATGGCAAAGGGCCTAGTGGCACCTCTTAAAATACATTTTTTTGCTTTAAAATTATAGAAAGGTGCATTTGCAAATGAACACCAGCACATTCTGACAAGTGTGGCTCGAAATGAATGAGCTTGTTTGAGAGGACAGGGCCGTGATAATTATAGACAGTTGGTTTTCTCAGCTGGGAACATCAAAGAGGCTGTTCTGGAATCACTGGAGACAAAGTCTGAGGGAGCCAGTGCTCCTGCCCCGGGCCCCACCGAGGGTCCTGGCTCCAGGCTCTATCACGGGGCTCGGCACAGGAGATGGGCACCCACGTGCACCCGTAAGTCAGGGAGTCCAGCCTCAGATAACAAAAGCAGTTCTAGAGTGGGGTGTGGCCATGCTGTGGGGTTAGGGCTGCTTTTTAAATACCCCTTGAGAATTTATGTTCTTTTTCTCTTTCTGTATTAACCACCCGATTTTGCTTAACCCAACGCTAAAACAAACTGACATTGAATCAGGGGTAAGCAGGCAGCTGAGGACAGGGCTGGGCGAGGTGAGGGACACCTGTCCCCAGGCGGGCAGCACACATGTGGGAGCCTCCTGAGGGCATCCAGGGTGCCAAGAAGGGCACCCAGAAGGTCCCAGGATGGCCAGGGGCAGAACCAAAGGACACATGGCTCCACATGGTACCCCAACTCATGTTGCAGGAGGATTTCAAACATGCACGATAAACTTCCCACACGGGAGCTACCCGGGCCTGTGCAGTCGGGGGCTATGTACCTGAAGGACCAGCACCAGCGCAGCCAACCCCCGGCAGGCGTGGCGAAAGACAGTGACTCACCTACACTGACAGGCGGCCCTTAAGAAGTGTAACTTCCTTCTTCCCTCTTTTCCCACTGCAGTAACAGATCGCCGCCGACACAGGAATCCAATGGGCTGAAGTCAGCTCAGGAACAGGTGTCAGAAAGTCTCCGAGTCCGTCCCTTTAGTGTGGGGTTTGGACGCACACTCCCCGGGGGCTGTAAGAACCTCCTCTCTGAGTCTAAATCCATGCTCAGCCGTTGCTAGCCCAGAGCCGTCATGGCTCACCTGTTCCTGCAAGCCAAGCAGGCAGTGGGTTTGAAGTTTCCCACAAAATTCCAAACTCTCAGGGCCAAGATGTTTGAAACGGGCAGGGAAGGGATTTTGAAAGGACAAGTCCAATTCCTCTTCAAACGAACCCACAGATGGGGGCTGTGCGATGCTCATGGCTTGAACTTGTGAACAGCTGGAACGATCCTCATGCGGGTCCACAGGACCAACAGCCAAACGAACGATCAAAATAGAATATTTCGCAGTCTGTGGAAAGACAAGGCAATGGCCCGCGAGATGTCTCTGACATATCGTGAAGGTGGCCAGACGGGATTGCGGAGTATCGCACCCTCCAGTAGAATTTATAACTGCAGATACATAAACGCCTGCTTGTGAAGCAGAAAAACGTCAGGCTGGACCTACACAGGGGTGCTAACTTCTGGGGGATGCTCTTATTTCAGTATTTACTTCATTTAAATCTGTATGGCTTAAACTTTTTAGTCTATACTATGAATGTTCTTGGTCTTTGATATTTATTTCAGAAAATGATCTGTCTCTACAGATCTGTACTTAAACTTGGTCTCTTGTCCCACAGAAGCAGTCTTGGTTTAATATGCCACCATATATAGTAGAGACTGTCCCTAATCAAACATTCATTTTATTTCTCTTTAAGAACATAAGAAAATTATAAACAGAGTGAAATTAATTCATTAATATTAGGAAGTAGAAACTCATTATAACATGGCCCATGCTGGTATGAAATACAGAACAGCCAAGTTGGTTCTGGTTCTGTCCAGAAGAGCTCACGGCCGGCACCATGGAGGGCCTTGTGCAAGCCCCTCTGCCCCACCAGGCAGCTCCTGGGATGGCCTCACGCACAAAGCATCCCCAGCACAGACAGGATGCCAACTGGGGTCATAACTTCCAGGGAGTTGCCCTCATCCTAGAGGTGTCCGTTTTTGTAATAGAATGTGTTTTGTCACCAGATATTTATTTTGTTTCAAGGATTATTTCTAATGTACAAATATTTGCTAAATTAATAAGAATTATAATTAAATAGCATATGGACAGGACACAGAAGAAGGAAGTAGAGAGGCAATGTCATTTCTAAAGGGTGGACACAACGCAGTGAGATGAAGTGGCCCAGACAGGAGTGCATGTCAGACATCTCTGTGGAGGTCGGGAATGGGGCAAAATACTACGCCTACAAGACCTACTGATTATTTTATTTATGCAATTATTTCTTTTTCTTCCTTAGTATCTTTCTCCTAAAAAATTCAAAGAATGAAAGACGGAGCTTCAATTATATTAAATTTAAAAAAAATTTTTTTGAGAGCCCATTATTGATAGTCCTACACATAGCAAACCAAGCTGGGGGCTGGTATTTGGTGGAGAAGGGCGAATGGGCTCTTGCTCCCCAGTCTCACTACCTCCCCATGTGCAGGCCCCACCCCGCCAATCGGGGCAGCGCACAGGGGCCTCCAGCATGAGTCTGACCCCGTGGCCAGTCTTGCGGCTGTAGCTTCGGTGTGGCCAGAGCTGTGCAGACTCAGGACGGCAGTCCCTTGGTGTTCCCAGACACCGAATTCTGTGGCTTCACTTGCCCCTTTGCTTCTCTAGACCTGCTGGAGGCCAGGCCCTGCCACACGTCTGGCCACAGCCCAGGGTCCTGCTCCCAACCACAGGCCGTCTGGAACCGGGATTCCACGCCCTCTCAGAGGGGCCCAGAGCTGGGACCCCACCTCCTTGTTGGGTGTGGTTTGGGACAAGGGTGGCCCCACCAGGCCCAGTGCCAGGTCTCCCCTTCCCTGCCATTGGCATGCCACCGTGGAGATCGCCGTTCACTGCAACTCCATCCCTTGTCTTAATTTTTCAAGTCTCTTCCTTCAGTCAATGCTAGAAATATACACACAGAGACGGGAGTGGCGGGGGGCACAGCTGTCGGGGCAGAGACCAGAGGACTTCTTACGCAGGGTGTGCTCTGCCTGATCTGAGCTCTCTGAGGTTGGCAGGGTCTCTGCGGAGGTGAGGGGTGCAGCAGGCCAGGTGACTCGGGGCCGAGGTGGGAGGAGCGGAACAGCTGGACAAGGCGTGGAGAGGTGGGCAAAGGCGTGTGGGCTTGGCCTGTGTCCAGAGGTCACTGCAGGGTGGGCCAGGCGGTGGCCAGTCAGGGCCGTCTTGGGCGTGGGCAGAGGAGGGTCGGCCTGGGCACCCCGTGCAACGCCACGGACCAGCACAGACTCACCTGAGACCACCACGGCCTGTGACCCTGACGTGGCTGACGACACCCCCAGGCCGGCTGGGCAGCACCCCAGGCTTATGGTGGACCCAGACACAGAAAGGGATACGTGACGCAGGCAGAGCAGGGTTGTGTTTTGCTGAATAGAAAGAGCACCGTCTCGAGCCTGCCGAGCCTTGCGACAACCTCCTCCCCCGGCCCGCGGCCGGCCCTGGCGGTGGCGGGGTCTCGCTCCTCTGCCGGATCCCTCTCTGCAGAGGACACTGTTCCAGCACGTCCTGACCAGGTGGTTTTTCTCATGGTAATTAAATTCCCTCTGCCGCCCTAAAAATAATCCTCCCTCCTTGGGATTTCTAGACTGAAAGTTCCTGGAGGCGTTCATACCCCTCCTTAGTCACCGCTTTGCCAAGACAAACGCACTTAGTTGCTTTACACCTTTCTTACAAATAAATCCTTCAGACTCTTAATCATTTCTGTCGCTTTTCTCTGAATTTCCTCCAATTTGTTGACCTCCTTTGTTTCTAAGGTTTTAAATGCCTATGTTTACTTTGTTGGAACACAGCAGGTATTAGGAAAGAGCAGGGTGTCATTCAAGCCCGGTAATTATGGAAAACAAGTAACAAGTTCAAAAGCCTTGAGTGGAAACCGCAGGTAAGACGGAAGAAGAAATGAAGGTAAGGACAGGCAGGGCTCTCCGGGACAAGACCACGAGAAACGTCAGCAGTGAGCTGGCAAAAAACTAGGTAAGTAACTAAATAGCTGTGTGAACACACGTGTGTACGCACACGGGATATTACTAGGGCACCCTCCGGCAAACACAGAGGGAAATATATTGGTAACGAATGCAGAATACCTATCCCCCCGCAGGGATGCACGTGTGCACACAGGGACGGCCACGCGGGACACAGAGGACACGCCGTGCACAGCCAAGGAGCGAGGCCCCAGGAGGAACCAGCCCTCCTGACCTCGATCTTGGACTTCCAGCCTCCAGAGCCAGGAGAGAGTAAGTTTCTGTTGTCTAAGCCGCCCCATCTGCGGTGTCTGACGGCAGCCCACACAGACTAATACATCTGGCAACCCGATAAAACAAAATTTACAAAAAGAGGTGGCTGGTTCGTGGGTCAGAACCCACGAACCTCTGTTCTAGGCACAGTCTTGCAGCCACAAATGGGGTGATCTTGCAAGGTGCCTGTGGGGAGGGGACACAGGCCTCCTGGGGGGTGGCCTCCCTGGCCAGGCACTCATTCCAGCTCCGAGGACAGCTCCTTGGTGTCTCCTCTGGTCCTACACATTTTACTCTGTGGTTACCAACACTTTAAAAAAAAAAAATTTTTTTTTTCGATTTCTGTACTTTGGAATAACTCACAAAGAATTTTTCAAGTGCACAGACCTGTGGTATCAACCCATTTGCTGAGGTAGGAAGAGAATAAAGTGATGTTGTTCCTCCTTGCGTGTCTGCCCCAGCGCCCTGTGATTTGTGCATTTAGCGTGTCATTCACTGAAGCTACCGAAGACGTCAGTGTGGACACGTGCATTTCTAGGTGAGGCTATCTTGAAATTAGTGGACAATCTTCAGCCCCCAATTTCTCATGTCATTGCCTGAGACCCTCCCCAAGTCACTGTCTCACTTGCCCTCAGCCCACGTGTGCAAACACACAGCACAGAGCATGGGGTTTCATACTTGGCAGATGCCAACCAGACCCTCTAAACAGAACTGCTAAATGCCGTGTCTGTCGGCGTTTTCAACTCCCCTTGAAGCATGAGGGCCACGTTCGTCTCTGTCCAAATGCCCAAACACACTCCCGCAGAGCCCACGGGGGTGGACTTTGGGATACGTGCTGCCCCGGGGCCTGCGCATTAGAAACTGAGGCACCTGCCCGGCCTATTTTGACTTAATTGACCAGTCAGTCCGGGCAAACCACTAGTCAGTTCATCCCAGGCAGTAAATCAATCAAAAGAGCAGTTGGTACGTGGACCAAGCCACTCAGCTGAAGTAATCACTGCGGCTCTCTGTGATTTAAAGATCTCCAGTGAAACACACGCACTTACATTTTAAAAGGGAAAAAAAGCCAAAAGACAGTCAATGGATATTGAAAAAGGCACAAGAAGAAGACTTCGCCGGGCATTCCCTGGGCACACAGGGCATCGTGTGTAGCCGCCGCTGCCCCGACACCTGCTGGCGGGCTGTCCGTGCCCCACCACTCACTGCCTGGTGCACCAGCCGCCCCTGCCTGCCCTGGGGGTGCCTTCCGGGCCCTCCAGAAGGCCTGGCTGTGGAGTCCGTGGGGCTGGGCTGTGGGAGAAGCGAAGACGCCTGTGACAGTGGGAGTCCCCGGCGTGGCACGGGGAAGGCCGGGCGACCCACCCGGCTGGAGCCAAGGGCGGCGTCCCAGGGAACACAGGCAACAGCAACTGCAGCGTCCTTTGAATAGCCCCTGAAGCCCCTTCATATGGTCCCTTTCATTTCTGCGTTGCACTTAGAAAAATGTCACTCACACAGTGGGTTCTTAATAAGCAACAAATTCTACCCAAAAAAAAAGAAAAAGGGAAAAGAAAAAGATTTGGTGGGGTTTGAGGACCGCAGGGCACCTGTCTGCCTGGCTGCTGGTGGTTTGTGACTGTTAGAATTGGGTTTTCTCCTCCACAGACGGGTCAGTGGGCACCCCTGGGTGGTGGGTGCCCCCGGGAAGCGAGTGTCCTGATGGACAAAGAAGCACACGGCCCTGTGTTGTGGAGGACCTGACCCCTGAGTGTGACAAACACCCTGCACCTTGGGAGCTGGCTGTGAAAGGCATGATTTCAGGAAGAGGTGCCACCGAACCTCCCTGTCACTGAGGAAAAGATGTCAGCGTGGTGGGCAGTGATCAGGCTGACAGGCAGAGCAACAGTGAGACCAGCCACATCCTCACCTGCTCTATTACTAATGTTTAAAATACATTTTTAGCATTTAAAAAATGCACACAAAGGTCCCATGGTTCGATACGCTTGGATGGGGGTCTGTTCTCAGCCGTTCCTTGAGTGATGCCATCAGCTCTGGACCCACTCCCCGTGCCTCTGCCCACTGTGACCCTCCCCAGAAAACGATGCCAGGTGCAGACTTGGGCTGTGCAGACGTCTTGGTTTACTTGTCTAACGGCCCTGTGGGAACACAACCGCGTCTACGTGGCAAGGCCCTACTCCACACAGAACAAACACGAGCATCAAATACCCTCACTCACACTAGAACAGACACACGCAGACAACCTCTGGGGCGATGGCTTGTGTGTTTGCGTCTCCCCCTCCCTCATCAGCTGGATATTGGCAAGTAAGATTTAGACGCAGAAACATAAAATATTGAACAAAAACTAAAACACTTATGAAAAGGATTCGCCATGCGGCGTGAAGGCTTTGTGCAGTAATTGACACAAGATCAGAAAGCAAACGCTCAGAGGAGAAGCAGCCCCCGCTCACAGCGCCAGGCCCGCGGATTACCCAGCCCGCAGACAATTCAAATCCGGGGCGGGATTTGAGCTTCAGTTTATTTCCTATTGTCTGGGCCTTATCTTTGCTTTCAATTCCTTCTGTAATGGAGGTAGCAGTTGTTATTGACAACTAATAGGCGGCTTCAAAGGCAGTCGTGTTTGCAAGGGAGGCAGCTTTCTGCAAGACCCTCTCGGCGAGGCCCGGCCCCAGCTGTTTCTGTATGCCAAGTGCAGCGCACACGGCCCACCACGGTGGCGCAGATATCGATTTAGATAGACCGGGTGGGGTGGAAGGAGCTCGGCAGGCTCCCACACGCTTATGTATTATTTAGGCTTAGGGTTTCATCCAGAGTGAGTGCCTATTTAGGGAAAATTACGGAATCAGTATCCCTGCTATTGATATATTTCCCAAAATATTCACTCACAGGTAAAATGCCAGGGCTGATGGAACTTATATGTGCACCAAATTTAAGAGCAGATGGCCTGGTCTGGTCGACTGGGCTCTTTGGAGGGGGTGGAGTATAACGGGAAGCAAATGGCGCCTGGGCAGGCTGCTGGTCAGTGGGCCAGAGCCTGGGGCCGTCCTCAGACCCTGGCAGGACAGCAGGGCCGATCTCTGTAGAACCGAGGAAGGTGTGATCCTACTTAAAGGCAAAAGACTCGCCCACACCTCCTTATTGATTGAAATTAATCTATCATTCTTTTATTTAAACATTTACAGACACAAATGCAAGTAACTCCCTGCGTTGACAGGTCCTCCATAATCATAAACTAAATCAAATTTTACCAATTAAAGATAAAATCCAGACTCCGTTCACCACTAGCAGGCACAGTGAGAACTGCTACCAGCAGCACAGGGGGGACGCAACACACAAAGGGCAGAACATAATTGCTTTTGTTTTTAGAGCTACCCATAGCGAGACCCCTCAGAGGTGTGTTCAGCACCAGTACACACTTCCGAGTTAGACGTGCAGGATGCCGGGGGAGCAGGTCAGACGCTTCCATCAGCTCCGCACTGGGTCAGGCACAGGGATGCTCTCTGTCAAGAGGCATGACATCACCCCTCTCCCCAAAGGGTCTGTGTGCTTTGTCAGCAAGCACCACTGGGGCTTGCCATGGTGACAATCCTGGTGGCCCCGCAGCTGTGACACTCTGTCCTCTTGGCTCTCACATCCAATCAGCCATCAGCACCTGCCTGTTTTTACCCCAAATATTTCCTGAGTAGGTTTGTCCACATCTCAGAGTCAATGTCAACTCAGGCTTTCGGCCACTCCTGGGATTACTGGACACCACCTGCTTCTCCTTCTCCAGCCTGGTGCTCCCCTCTGCCCCTCTGACGACCGGCGGGTTCAGATGGAACACCGCGTCACCCCCGCTCGGAAACCTCCTCACTGCCCTTGCTCACGGGGCTGGGCCCAAACGTCCCCATATCAGGTGTGTCGCCCACCATGCCTGGACCCCTACAGGCACGCTCTCTGCCTCACAGGGGGCCCTGCCCCAGCTCAGCCCAGGCTGACCTGTGTGCTGTCTGCTCTCCTATCCTCAGCCCTTCACAAAGCATCCGGGAAGCCCCTCAACACCCCTCCTTTCCAGAGAGGGGCCATGTCCCCTCAGCACCCCCATCACGGTCTTGTTCACATTCGCCGCCTTCCTCTGTGCACCACGAGCCAGTCACTCACGGCCCCCTGCACTTGGCTCAGCACCCACACGGGACACAGGGCTGTGGCCTCGGGAGGGCTGCAGAGGGACCACGGGCCATGTCCACAGGCACCAGCGATTCTCCCGCCTCAGCCTCCTGAGTAGCTGGGACTATAGGTGCGCTCCACCGCGCCTGGCTAATTTTTAAATTTTTTGTAGAGATGGGGTCTTGCTTTGTTGCCCAGTCTGGTCTCTAACTCCTGGCTTCGAGCAATCTTCCTGCCTCAGCCTCCTAAGTGCTGGGATTACAGGCATGAGCCACTGCACCCAGCCATAAAGTATTAATTCTTACACTGTGTTTCACAATTTTCTGGGGGGCTTATGAGGCATCTTGATGTCAGCCTCCCCTTTGGATTCTCCAGTGGGTTTCTCATACTCCATATTTTTAGGCCTGTTGTGGTCCCTCCAAAATGCTTCTTAAATGCACAAGTTACTGGCCTAACTTTGTAAAAATACTGTTTAGACACCAGGGCTGGGAGGTGGGTTTCTCCAACAGAGCAGACCCACGGCATCACTGGAAAACATGTTGCAGCATCTGCAGCCCATGGTAGATGACTTCGATTTCATTTTCCAAGAGGAAATGGACCCCACACCAAGGTGCCCACCATGGAGTGGAGGGGGTGGCTCCCCTCAGCAGCAGGGAGCTCAGGCTTGGGACCACCCACACCCTCACGATCCTCTGCCAGAGACCAGAGACTTGCAAACAGCATCGAAATCCTCAACCACTTCCTCCTGCTGCCCTAAAGTGTGAGCTTCACTTACATTTTAGAAATGCAAAATAAACCAAGAAAATCTCCATTTTGAGTTTTAGGCAGAGACCATTTTTATGCATAGCTCGTCTATGGCACAGAGATGGCCCGACGGAGGGTTGTGGCCTGGGCTCTCCTCCCCAGGCGTTATGTCCACCCAGGCGTTATGTCCACCCTGCTGCCTCCTCTCCAGCTCAGACCAAAATTCTCTGGACATTTCCATGGCTGAAAACCCCGGAGAACACCCGCCCTGACAGGATTGCTCCTGAAGCCGCTGGGGCCCGGGCTGCGCCCCTGCACTACTCTGAGTGACCCTCAGCTTCCAAAGCCCGTGGGCACAGAAACAGGCAAGAAACAGCTTGAGGGGAGGAGGAGGAGGAAGAAAAAGAGAGAGTCGAAAAATGTAAAAGGAAAATGTAGAAGAGAAGTAAAGAGAAGGAGCTTTAAGATAAAGCAGCACTTGGGACCCTACCAGTCTCCTCCTTTTCCCTCCAAATCTAGGGGGAAGGTCATTTTAGACAAGAGAGAGAACAACGCAAACAAGCGAAAAACAGGTGACAGGGCAACAACCAGAACCACACGGCCTAGAAGTGAAAAAAGGCTACAGAGTAACATGAAAATAAGGAACAAGAAAAACAGGTGAATTAAATTAACTGATGCTAACTGAAAAGCACGTATTTAACTACCCGAAGGAAAGCACTGAACAGCAGTAGCCCTAGGAAGAAGGCCCTGGGTTTTTGAAGCCCCACTCAGGGCTGTCCTTCACCTGGGGCTGCGCGTCCCCCCAGGGCGCCCCTGCCCGGGGCGGGGGGAGAAGGCAGCCCCTTGCAGACCCAGCAGGGCGGCGGCCAGCGCCATCCTCGGGAGCAGGAAGACCCTAATGTCCACTGAAGGGGGACGGAGGCACGTCTGTCCTCGCTGCTGTAGGAGACCAGCATCTCCGAAACAGGTGTCTCGTGGCTGTGAGCCGGTGCCTCTGTCCTGCCCCCACCGCCCCCTGCCTCGCCCTGCAGGGCAAAGGTTTGCGCCCTGCCGTCCCGTCTCCGCTAAGGCTCTACTCCCAAGCAAGCAGCCGCCTCTCTCAGCATCGGGCCTCCTAATCCCTGAAGGCCTCGGTGAGATGGACACACACGCATATGACCCTGGCATTGGAAAGTGAGAGAAAAGCCTTTGACACCCCTCACCTTCAGCCGCCTTTACCAAGCAGAGATGGTCCAGAAACTGAGCCCCCTTCCCGGGGTGGGGAGCTCCGGCCAGCTGCGTCCACGCAGAGTCGGAAATAACCCACGCACACGTTTCTCCTCCCCACTCCCTACGGGGCAGTCAGGTGTCTGATAAAAATGGGGGTGGACATTGTGTTTGTAATCCGTGATCCACCAATTTCAGATATAATCAAAGACAGGTACAGACAAGACATACACACCAATAATAATGATAATGATAATAATTATAAAAATACTTTGTTAGATTAGAAGAAACATTTTTCCTGGGGTCACAGTGCAAACAAGTGCAGAAAGTGCCCACTGTGCCCCTCCAGAGAGAGACGAGCCTCCTTATTTTATTTCCATCCTGAAATTTTACCTTATATCTGGAGACTGGATCCTTTTAAAGGCAGAATAGTACAGAAACGAATTCTCCAAAAGCAACATGGTGTGTAAACAGGACAGCTCCTTGACTGCACCCTAAGACGCCCGTGGGATGCAATAAACTGCAAGCACCTCGTACAACCGCGAAGCTGCAACCACCTGCCGTGAACAGAACTGTGCCCCCCAAGAAGATACGTCAGAGTCCTAAACCCCGGTTTCTGTGAATGGGATGCTACTTGGAGAAGGTTTCTACAGAGGTAATTAAGTTAAAATGAGGTCACCTGGGTGGGTCTTAGTCCACTGTGACTGCTGTCCTCATGAAAGGGGACATCTGGACAGAGACACACGCACAGGGAAGGCCAGGTAAAAACACCTGGACAAGTCCCTGCAGGCGATGCAGTGCCAAGCCAAGGAGCGCCCCGGCTGGCTCCAGACCTGTGGCAGGATGCGTTTCTGCTGTTCTTAGCCCCCCAGGTGTGGCACTTCATCACGGGGGCTCCAGACACGAACGCAGCATCCCAGACAGCCTGACCCAGCACTGAGATCTGCCAGGAATGAGCAACACCCGTGGGTCTGCCTTGTTACTTTCCTGTGTTCACTTTCTGGAAGTCTTTTCTTTCCTACCTTGTTGTTGCTAAATTGGAAATAGAAGAAAAGGAATCATATTAAATAATATCAAGTTATATTTGCAATATCTGCTGAAGGTCCAAAGATAATGTGTTTAATTCAACAAACCAAGGGTAGAGGATGATAAATAAAATACAACCTGTTGATAAATTAGGCTACTGCTGCCTTTAATATTTTCCTAGTCTGAATACTTTCCTGTTTCTGAAATTCAGAAACAGAACCAATGTCTGTTCTAGAAGATGCCCTGTGATCTGACGGACTCCCTTGATCCTGCAGTGACAGAAGCATCGACGACGGGATGATAAATTTTACATCGTGCCTTTCTGAAGTTTTCGCGCATTCCTGTACTCACTGGTTTCCAATATTTGACACTTGGGGTCTATTTTGTTTTAAAGGAAAGACAGGTCTCACCCGAGGGCAGAGCGACAAACAATAAAGATACAGAAATGGCTTTAATTGTGATAAAATATTCATTTATAACCAGTATGTTTGTGTCAAATGCTGTCACTTTGTGATAATAAAGTGTGCACAAATGAGAGTATGAAAAAAGTCCTTTAAGCTGCCTTATGTTTGTTTTTCAAATGGAAAAATGTAATAGTGACGCATATTCAGGAACTGGGAAATTAATACTTATTCTGACTTCAGAAAAAAATGAATGAAGGGCAAGCAGAGGATGCTTCCCAGGAAGAGCATACTCACACTTTTCTAAAGATATTTTAATCTTCAATGGATGTCACTACTCCTTTATTTTAAAAAAGGAAGAAAAAGGAAAAAAATGTTAAGAGCCAGTAAATAAAGTGCCAGGTAGAGTCAGAAAAACAGATTGAATCAGAAGAGGAGGCTGTCGAAGCCGTCGCTGGACCACAGCAGAGAGGCCGCTCCAGGTGCCACCAGACCTTAGAAGTCTCTCGGTGCCCTTTGTTTCTCCCTCCTGACAAGGAGGACACGGCAGAGCAGCTGAGCTTTGACTTTCAAGGGACCTCTGGCTGTTGTCTGCTGCGCTGATGAGAATTGGGACCGTCCACTTCTGGGGCTGTGCAGGTCCGGGTTTCCCAGCCGCTGTGCGGAGCCTCCGGCCTCCCTCCTGGAAACCTGCCCCTCGCCCGGCCCTGGCCAAGCAAAGAGCCAAGTGGCGCTGCACCCGCATCCAATTAGCTCCCCATTTCCTGCAATTACGGCTGTGCCTGGGAGCAGGAGGGCCGCCTGGAGCGCTGGGGGGCCCCTGAGCTGACCTGCAGGGCCCTGGGAGAGCGCCGGCCCCCCTGCGCCCCTCCTGCCCCTGTCCTGGCTGGGCTTTGAGGGCAGAGATGCTGGTTTGGGGTGTGTCCTGTCATCCTCGTCGTAGAGGACAATTCAAGTCCAGAGGAAGGCAAAGGCAAACCAAACCACAAAAAGGTCTAGCATCAGTAACTCCTCCATCTGGGAAGATGAGCACTAGGTGGAGAAGACAGGCCATGAAGCTTTGAATGTACAGAGTATTTGGCAATTGTTTATGTTTTAGGATTAGACTGGACCCTGGGAGTCTCAGACTAGGTAAATTGGGAACAAAGGGCACTGAACACAGTGAGGGTGAGGGTGTACCACGTAAACGCAAGGAGATTCTAAAACCACTCAGGCACGAACTCACGGAGCACCGGGCAGTTGGCCCCGCAGCCAGGCGGACATCTGGAGGTTGACAAGGCTGAAGGACGTGGTCGGCACAGAGCCCGGCCCCCAAGGGCCTCGTGTCCGATGCCGCACACTCCTCCACCGTCTTCAAGAAGGGGCTGACGAGTTTGCTTCTCCACAGGACAGAGAGACACGAAATGGTTAAGCCTTTTCCTACGTATTACTGCAGAGGAAGGGAAAAAAGTCTCATTATCAGAAACACCGATGAGTTGTTTTTTCTGGACATGCTCATCCAGTGATTTTTTTCTGGGAATCACTCACTGATGCAAGCGGCCAGCTTCTACGTTCCAGGCGCTGTGCTTGAGAGCGGGACGGGAACTTGGTCTGGAGGTCAGAACAGCGTTGGGCCAGAGGCACGGATCGGAAAGTCAGCAGCCCATGCTGATAAAGCCATCTGAAGGCCCGAGTGGGCCTGGGAGATGAGGGACAAGAGACTTGGGAAGAAGCGTCAGTGATTAGCCTGCACAATAACCTGCCATAGCTCTGTTGTCTCATAAAATTCGGCAGGCCTTGGTCCTGGCTCCTGGAGGCAGCATCTGAATCCTGGGAACCTCCTGAGTCGTACAGTGAGGTCGCTCGGGGTGGGTCCCCGCACCTGACAGTTTGTGCAGTGAGGCGACTCAGGAGAGGCCGTCCACGCCACAGAGACCAGGGCATGATCCGAGGGCGGGGCTCTGAGCCACGCCAACCAGTCCAACCCTAGGAGAGTGGAGGGGCTGGTGACTGGGCCACCCTCCTGGCCAGTGATCCAATCGATCACCCTGCACAATGACACCTCAGTGACAGGTGAGGATGCCGATGTTAGAAATACTCTGTGCATCATCACGTACTGATGTGCCGAAGGGTGGGTGGCCCGTCCTACTCCGTGGGAGAGGACACAGCAGCTTTGTATTTGGGGCCCTCCCAGATCTTACCCCATGTGTCTCTTCTTTTGACTGGTCCTGATTTCTTTCTGTCTCTCTTTTTTGCTATAATGAAACTGTGACCATAAATGTAGTGCTTTCCTGAGTCCTTCGAGTCATTCTAGCAAATTATGAAGCAGGAGTGTGGAGTGGGGACCTCAAACTTATGTCCAATTGGTCAGAAGTGTGGGTGGCCTGGGGACCCCCGAGCTGCGGCTGTGTGCACGGGAAGGCAGTCTGTGGGGGCCTGAGCCCCCCGCAAGGGTCGTTGGCCATAGGCACTGCAGTCCCAGATGGTCTTCAACCTGTGGCGTCGGCAGCTCAGATCACGCCTCCTGAACAGAGGAACCTGGTCACCACAGACACGATCGCAGGCAGTGTAGGCCCCCGCCAGGCCCAGAACCGGGCGTCAGGGAGGCGGGTAGATTCCTCAACCTGTGCTCATCACCATAACCCCCCAAACTGCAACAGGTGTGAGCAGAGTCTGGGGCCACAGCTGAGGCCTGGGCCTCGGGTGAATGTGCCAGGGTCCGGGGGCAAGGAGCAGGAACAGAGGGGTCAGCTGCAGAAGATTGGCCGACATTTGGGGGCTTCTACTTTTCCGGGGCAGGCTTTGTGTATATGCACAGAGAAACCAGCCTGTCAGTCAAAACTCCCTGCGGAACTCTTCCCTGCTCTCTGCACTGAACAAAATGCTAGAATTAAAAACTGGGATCGACTTTGTGATTCCTCAGGCTACCCTCAGCATTCCTTTTGGAACTCCAAATCAGAGCACGTGATTGCCAGGTATGACTGAGCCCAGGAGGACCAAAAATTTGGAATCACGCTGCCTAGAAAATCCAATATGAACAGTCATTGTATTTACAAACATCAATATGGCAAAAATTTGTGCTTTTCAATACTCTAATTTCATCATCAACAAGCATCTTAAGTATAAAACTGTGAAAACTCAAGAAAAACATGTCAGGAGGGATTTCAGGTTCAAGTAAACACTAAAAACCACACAGGCCCTGCTCCCAGTCTGATGCGTAAACATGGCAAATAAAATGTTACAGACACAAATTCTGATACATCACTGAACTTGAGAGAAAGAAAGGGAAATAAATCCCCAGACGCCAGAGACAGAGAGCCCACAGCTGGAGCAGTGAGCAGGCGGGAGACGCACTGGGCGGCCGTGGGGCGGGCGTCAGAGGGCCCCACGGGACAGGGGCTGAGGTGGTGCATCCCGCCAGGACTCTGGACAGCTGCCCCTGCACAAAAAGGGACAGGAACAGCCTGCGCCTTGTGTGTAGGGTCAGAAAAGCCTGTCTCTCCTTCAGACTTGGAATGGAAACAAAAATATCTCTCATTAGAAATAGAGACCTGAGTCTGCATCACACATGGGTGTCAAATCCTACTGTAATAAAATACTCGATATCTAACATAACACTCTGATTTGAATCACTCTAATTAAAACTACTTTGGAGGAACGTTTCCAACAATGAGCACTCTTGGGACTTCCATATGATTCGCGTAAGAAAAAGAGAGACATCAAAGACAGTGCATGACACAAAATCATAAACCACACAGGAAACCGTCCATAGTGAGAAGGTGTCAGCAAAATTTAAAAGAAAAAGCAAACTAGAGAATTAACACCATATGAATCTGAGATGAATAATCTGAAAGAGACTTTAATAGCAGAAATTAATGAACAGAAAAACAATAGAGAACATTGACAAAACACAAAAGCTGATTATTTGAAAATACTGGTTAAATAGGTAAACATCCATAAAAATGATCAAGAAAGAAAAGAAAGCAAAAACAAATAACATTAAGAATGAGTAAGGGATGTAACAATACATAGAAAGAGATTTTCAAAATTACAAGAGAATACTATGAACAACAGAAACAGAACTGGAAGACATAAATTAAATGAATCATTTTTAGGGGAAAAAACCCAAAATGCCAAAATTGAATTGAAAGAAAGCCGTGTGAGTGTACTTACAACCATTAAAGTGAAATCAGTATTCAAAAATCAACTCTCATGAAAAGCACTGAGCCCGGGTGGTTTAAATGCTGTCACCGAAGCTTCAAGCAACAGCTACTTCCTATCTCAGAGTATCCTCAGAGTCTAGCACCACAACTTATCTTTGATATTAAACCTGGACAAAGAAAATACAATAAAAAACAAGTGATTTTTATTTCTTAAAAAATACTATCAAACCAAACCTAACAGAGGAAAATCAGTAAAACAAAACTTCATGACCAAAAAGGGTCTATCCCAGAAATGCAAAAGTGGTTCCACATCAGAAAGTCTGTCAATGTAATTCAGTTCACCAAGAGATTAAAGGGGGAAAAAAACCCATAACATCGTAGAGATTCAAGAATAAGCATTTGATCCATTCAAAATTTTTTAAAACCTTAAGAGACTAGGAATAAAAATTCCGTAATCCAACAAAGGTTATCTACTAAAATCCTTCAGCAAAAGTCATCCTTTAACAAGATAAAATATCGAAAATGTTTTCTTAAAGAAAGATAATGGGAAATAGAATGGTACCTATAGCAACTCCTTTTATTTAACACTACACTGAAGATCCTAGACAATTTAACAAACTAGAAAAAAATAAGATATATAGGATTAGAAATGAAGAAAACAGCCGCAGATGATATATTAGTCTACATAGAAAATCTAAGAGAATTGACAATCAGACAGTTATAACTAATATAAGATTTCTTCAAGGATCCAAGATACAAGGTCAAAATATAAAACAATATGCCTATATACCAGCAATAGCCAATTATAAGATAATTTTAAATAATTAAAAATTAATTTAAAAATAATTATGATCATGTTAAGCTACTTTAAAAATTTTAACAAAATATTTTAAGAACTTTATATTATTAGAAATAATAACAATTCATTGAGTGACAAGGGACTATGAACAAAGGAAGATACACACCATGAATGTGGACGGGAAGGCTCGGCACTGTGAGCTCAGTCACACGTGGCTCAACGATGGGGCACGTTCTGGGAAACACATCCCTGGGCCACTTCGCTGCTGCGCAAACACCACGGAGCGCACTCACACACACCTAGATGGTGTAGTTTGCCACGCACCTCGGCTGCGTACTGTGGCCTCTTGCTCGAGGCTACAAACCTACACCGCATGTTACTGTGCTGAATACTGTAGGCAATTGCAGCACAATGGTAAGTATTTGTGTTTCTAAACAGATCTAAACATAGAAAAGGTGCAGTAAAAAGACAGTACTATCATCTTGCGGGACTGCCTCTGTATAGGCAGCCCACTGTTGACTGAAATGTCAGTATGTGGCGATGACTATGCATCGATTCTGTCCAAACTAAGGTATACGTTAAGTAGAATTTCAATAAAAAATCCAACCCATCTTTTTTCATAAACTTGACAAGCTCATCAGAAAAATGATGTTAGAATAAGGAACACACAGATAATTTTGAAAAAGAAGGGGGGAGAGCTGCAGTTCACCTTACCCATTGTTAAAACATTCCCAACTATCAAAACACTAGGACTTTATCATAAGTCATGGTGGGTGCATGGCACAGACGCAGTGTGGGGTGAGATCAGCCAGACCCCAAGAGTGCATGACATCTGGTCTCATGGACCTTCCGCTTCGAGGCGATGACTCGGGAGGGGCTGAGGGGGGTCCTGGGGTGCCAGGTGTTCTGTCCTGAGCTGGGTGGTGAGTACACACAGCATGGTCACTTTGTAAAAAAGAAATGAGCTATGCACTCAAGACATGCTCACTTTATGTATGTTATACTTCAATAGAAATTTACATATAAAGTAAATAAAATGAGAGAGTTGAATTGAGAAAATAAAACCATCGAGGTGTCAGAAAGACTGAAAAACAGGACCAGTGGAATCAAACTGAGAAGCTGGAAACATAACTGCACAGACACAGGAAGTGAATACGCAGCAAATGCGAAATCACACGTTGGAGGGAGAAAGGACATTTCAACGATTAAATAAAGGTGCCAGGACAATTCCCTACCTAAGAAGAAAAAATAAAATTTCATCCCTATCTCACAACAACAAAAAAATGCCAGATGGATTAAAGACTAAAATTTTAGAAGAAAATATGGGCAAATATTTTTATGACATTATTGTAAAGAAAGATGCTATGACTGAAAGCTGAGAACCCCAAACTGTAAAGGAAAATATTGATAAAAAATTCTGCACAATAAGACACCATGTGAAACACAAAAGATAAGCTATTTCTTTAGTTTCGTAACTTACATAATATACTGAAAAAGACCAGCATTCAAATATACTAGCATGTACTATATAATAAAATATTATGCCATATACACCATGCATGGCATTTATATATAAATATGGTATTTATATATAAGTGAATATATTTACCTATTTATATAAAATGTATGCTATTTATATATCAATATAGTATTTATAGTATATTATATAAAATATAAGGTACATTAATATAAACTATATTTATTCTATCATATATGTAATATTTAAAATTTATAAGTATGTATTTATAGAATAATAACAGATATAAAGAACTCTTACATTTCAATAATAAAATGACAAAAAAACCCTACGAAAATTAAAGCATTCAAACAGGCAATTTGTTAAAGAGGAAACTAGAATTAGACTATAAAAAGCCGCTCTACCTCAGTAGTAATCAGACACAGGCAAATAAAATTATAATAAGATACCATTTGATGACCATCTCTTTGACATAAGCTAAAAAGTCTGATAATACCTAATTAAATTATATTGTGAGGAAATAAGAAAAATGTAGGAGCTGCATAAATACCCCTCAGTGGAGAGAAGACTAGTAAGTACCGTGACACCCCACCACGGTGACCGTGAGTGACCTGGGGTGTCAGTGGAGACAGGATGTGGAAGTGGACCGTGACACCCCACCACGGTGACCGTGAGTGACCTGGGGTATCAGTGGAGACAGGACGTGGAAGTGGACCGTGACACCCCACCACGGTGACCGTGAGTGACCTGGGGTATCAGTAGAGGCAGGACGTGTAAGTGGACCGTGACACCCCACTATAGTTAACGTGAATGAAGTACAGCTAAAGGCATTCACATGCACATATCCTCAAAATATGATTTTGAGTGAAAAAACACGTCGAAAGGATCGTTACGGCACGAAGCCAATCGTGAGGTAAGTCCAGAGCGTTCTGGTCTTCTCGTCAAGGCCTCCCTCTGGGCTGTTTCTCCAGAGCCTGGCGGACCTGGGGGATGCCAAGCCCCGCCCGGCTGGCCCCCGTCGGGTAGGCTCACAGGCTCACGGGCCACTGAGACCTCGTCACGGGACACAGCAGCCCCTCCGGACCTCCCACCACATCAATAGGGTGCCTGCATGAAGAAAGGGGGTTACAGATGAAGGACTGCACATCTCAGACCTTATTTAAGGAGAATTCTCTAGGGAAATCCAAAGACAAGCAGGGAGACTAAACAAGGACACAGAAGAAATTTCAGCCTCGGACACCTACAGCTGCAGCAAATATTAAATGGCCCGGTTCACAGCCGTGCAAAGGTGAGACCCAGCACTAAAGGCCTATTTACCTCAGTTCACCTGACACGTCATGTCTCGCTTTCAACAAAAAACTACAAGGCATGTTAAAAGGGGACAAAAGGGCAGTGGAAGAGACAAAGAGCCAGACTCAGACAGGGGAGAGATGTTGGAATTATCAGACCAAGAATCTAAAATAACCACGACTACTATGCTAAGGGCTCCAGTGAGCAGAGTGGACAACACACAAGGACAGATGGGCAATTTGAGAGATGGAAACTAAGGAAACAATCAAAAGGAAATGTTAGAAATCACCAACGCCGACACAGAAACAACGGATGCGTCTGACGAGCTCACGGGCAGACCGACGCGGCTCAGGAAGCGATCGGAGAGCGAAGCGTGTGGACGGAGACGCTCACGGCTGACGAGCCAGAGCATCTACGAGCCGCGGCAACGGCACAAGGTGCGTGCTGGGAACGCCAGCAGGAGAATAAAGAGAAAAGGGGACAGAGGAGGTATGTGAAGTAGTGATGCCCAAACATTCTCAAAATTAATGCCGGACACCAAACCACAGATCCGGGGGGCTCAGAGAAGGACAAGAAGGATGAGCACCATACGTGAGTATGTATTATACACGCGCACGCACACGCAAACCACAGAAAAGCAAAGACAGAAAGTCTTGCGCGAAGCCAGAGGGGACAATCATACCTTCCCCACAGAGAGGCAAAGACAGAACATACTGGACCCCACACAAGCAAGAAGAGAATGAAGTGAAGTATTTAAAATGTTCAAAGAACCACCAACCTAGTATTCTGTATCAAATGAAATAATCCTTCAAAACTAAAGAATAAAGACTTTTTTTAGATAAATAAAAATAGAGGGAATCTGTCAACTCTTGACCTGCCTTGCAAGGAATGTTAAAAGAAGTTCTTCAGAGAGAAGGAAAATGCTATAGGTCAGGAACTCAGATCCACACAAAGAAACTGCAGATACGGGGAGAGCATTCCGGGCCTCGCCAGAAGAGCAAGTGCGAAAGCCCGGGGGGCGGGGCGGTGGTGGTTGGAACATTCGAGGAACAGCAAGAAGGCTGGGGTAGTGGGAACAGACCTACTAGCTGTTAAGGGAGGTTGCAAGTAAGAGCAAAAATACACTATCTGTATTATCAATAATTGTTGATTGCTTTTTTTCTAAGTAGTTCTTAATAACATTACTATGAAGAAACAACTGAAAGGTACAAGTGGTCTATATTCAGTCTCTTGAAAAATCTATGGCCGAAGAGATACCTGGGCACTTGGGTCTAAGAAAAGAGGAACTAAGTTTACATGGGTTTGGTTATTTTAAAGTCAGCTCCAAGTCTTTGATAGCATTTGTCATGTGACTCTTCCCAATGTTTAAATTGATGCTGAAAAAACAGACCTCCTTCAGCCATGACTAGCTACTTTATCAGTCTTGTATCTTGCAAAACTCTTATTAACCACATAGTTTGAATTCTTGGTGTAAAAAAGTACTTGATTTAAGCCTTTGTAAAGACCAACGTCAAAGGAAAGACATCAGTATTAAAAGAAGACGTAATTAAAGACAAACACACAACCTTTGCCTGTGAATCACTCTATGAGCTGCCTCTGTCTCCTAATGAGCTGCACCCAGAGAAACCAGGCACAAAACACCCACTTTATCCAAAGACACCAGTGAGCGGATTTCTGATGTATGGCAACAAGCCGCCAGGGGGAGAGCAGTGTGAAGACCAGGAGCCCAGCTGACCACGCCGCTGTGGTCTCTCTTCATCAGCGCAGGGGACAGTGGGCAGCTCTGGCTGCTTCAGTGTTCCTGGTGATGCTGAGCCACTTCAAAGCAAAGCGAAACACATCTCAGAGTCGCACAGATGTGGGTACCCAACATGTGGATGTGATCCGTGTCGTTCTTTACAGCATTTTGGGTAATGTGCTCCCCACCAAGTACATGAATCATTAATTCAAAAACAAAGTGAAAGGTTCATGTAACTGTAAAATAATACTGAATATAAGGTTTCTGTTTATTTCTATGGCTCTTAAGATCTTCATTGTATCACTTCACAGTTGATTATATGCTATGATTTTACTTTTTTTGTTGTGTTGCTCTGTCTCCTCCAAACAAACTTCTGGAGGACCGGGACATCTCAAGCTCATGGTTTCCTACAGCACCTGGCTCTCCTGAGCACACAGCAGGTGCTCGGTAAACACCCGTAGGCCAAGCATCCCGAGGGTCTCTTGCTGCAAGGTGTCAGGGCCGTGGTGGTGAGCACCTGCTATCCAGTGTGGGGGAGGGAGTGCTGGTTTGCGGGGATCTGTGGCTGACACCACTGGAAAACAGGTTCTATGAACCACCTGTGAATTTATTTATATTGTGCTGTTGTCATTCTTATTAAAAGGAGAGATTGCCACAATTTCCTCATTTATAAATTCTATATTTCAATACAAAACAACATATATTCATTAAGGTTCTGGGATCCTTCAGTATGCAAAACATCTGGCCATTATAAAGCAGAGACTAAGAAAAGTGGAGGTGAGGAAGGGTGAGTTACATTAAAAAGCTCCTGGCCAGGTGTGGCGCACCTGTAGTCCCAGCTACTTGAGAGGCTGAGGCAGGACGGTCACTTGAGCCCAGGAGTTCCGGGCTGCAGTGAGCTGTGATTATGCCACTGCACTCCAGCCTGGGCAACATAGTGAGACCCCATCTCCTGGCAATTAAAATAATGTGCTATGTGAATAGGAAAACTTCTAAGTGAGCAAATGCAAGGTTTTAATACCCTGTGCAGGAAAGATTATAAACTTTACTAATGATATTCTGACCTATTAAATCAGAGATGTGTCCTGAATGCAAATGTCTTCAGCCCTCATGACCAGCAACACCAGGATCACAGGTGGGGGTGGATGTCAGTCGGACCTGACTTTAAAGGGCTACTAAGGTTTTCAGCAAAAATAACAGCAATAACAGCTCCCAGCACCAAACTCTGTGCAGGAGGGAATGGCATTTGGGCAGCAGACACGGCCGAGAAGAGGAAGGGGAAGGAGGGCCTGGCCTCGCCCCAAAGGCCGTCTGCATCTAAGAGACCAATTTCCAAGCACAAGGCGGGTTGCCAGGGAGTGTGACTTGACATTTACGGCCCTACGCACAAACCTTTGTCCCGAATCCCAGGCGCCAGGGTGAGCAAGCTTTCCTGAACCTGTTGACAGTTCTGAAAAGACCCACCATTGCTTCACAAAGGACATTTCACAGTGAGCCGAAAGGTGAGAAATTCACAAATCATCCTGCACAGTTGGTTCAGTATTTAACAATCACATAAAATGTACGAGACTAATTTATTGTCATTCACTCAAAAAATTTGTTGAACACCTAATACACACACATCCATTTACTAGCTATAGTGCAGAGTGCAAAGAATAAAGAATCTCAACACCACAGGCAACGGCAGATGGTAAAAATCTTACCTGACATTTATATAGCACATCGTGGCACAATTTTCGTAAAAGTATTTAATCCTCAAAGTGACCCTGTGGGGCACTTAAGATAAGAAAGTTTAAAATAACTTTATCTGAGTTATATGATTTTATAAGCCAACAACACAGGAAGTGTCCAAAACGTCTTTGGTTAAATAAAAGACAATTGAATGGCACAGAAAACAGAGAAATTGTTAAGCTGGTGTAGCTGGTGTAGCTGGTATATCTAGGGTATCCACTTCCTGCGGGGATGAAAACTGAACAGGCAGAATGAGAGAGATCTTGGGCAGGAGGGCGTTCTGATTAGCCATTTAGTCAGTGTGGGGTCCTCAGCCCCCTTCTCCCTCCAGACTCTGCACCTCTGTAGAAATCTATAAAAACAAGAAAAGCACCCCAATGTGTGCGTCTTTCTTGTTCCTATTAAACAGGGAATACTTTGGAGCTGGTCTAAATTTTGTGCACCCACAAAGAGAGAAAAGTCGTTGTGGCTCAGGAAGGACAGCCTCCAGCTCTCGGGGTAGGAGCAGAGAGTTTGGGGCTTCAGTCGTCGTGAAGACGCCACTTAAACCAAATTCAACAGAGGAGATCAGGTGCACTGAGACAGCAACAGGGGAAGCAGAACCCAAGCTGCTGAGGTGATGGGCTGGTCCCAGGGAACGGAAAGGAGAAACCGTCCTCAGACACGGCGTCCAGTGGGCTGGAGGCCCCAGCTGTCACTGTCTTCTCTGCTGTTTCGAAAAGATATCCTTTCCCACACCGTAAGCCAACAGACGTCAGCTTAATTACGGTTAAAAACTGAAGAGCAGACCACAGGAATGACATTTTATTCTCAACAAAAGCACCTGGAACATACTATAAGAAGCGTTATAGATAGGAAAAATTACTAATATAACTATGAGGGGTGGCCAAAAATAATATGAACTTTTACTTTCTTAGGACGTACTTGATATATATTTCAATAATCATTGTTTTTTTGTTTCTTTTTTAAAGAAAACCTCCCCAAATTAAAAAAAAAATGGTGCTATCCACTCAAACCCTGCCGGGCTGAACTTACACATGTGTAGGACATCGACCCCTAAACTGACCAGGGATTTATGCTGAAACCATCCAAAGGTTAAGGCATAGCTGCAGACTGACTCAACTTTTAAAAAAGGCTTATGGCTTTTGGAGAACACTTGCATGATGTGCAGCGTCTGTGCTCTTTGTCTCCAGCAAGGACGGTAATGAGTAAGCGAAGCTGAGCCGGCTCCTACGGCAGGCAGCTCCAAATGGCTGGAGAAATACGTTTTTTATTAAAAACAAGTAATTGGAAAGATGTTTATATTCATCCGATTTCCAACCTTTCACTTTTCAGTGATGAAGCTCGTAGCCATCCAGATAAATGCCACTCAAGCATCCCAGTCCCCTGCAGTCCTGGCCTCACGTCAGCATTTCAATATTCACACTGATAACAAGATAAAAGCAGCAGAGTGGGGAGGAGAGAGTAAGGCAGCTGGAAAGGTGTGCCGGTGCGGCCACGGCCGCACATTCAGAGAGAGTCTCCGAGTTGGAATAGATTTCGGAGGTTATTTAGCATAAACCTCCTGTTTAATAATTTGGAACCTATGGAACAGAGAGAGAAAAGGACTTGCTAGTAATTGCACAGCTAGTTAGTGAGAGACCCAGGAGCAAAACCCCAAATGCTTCAGTCTGCACTGCCATTTTCCATACGCCGCCCTTCGGGTAACTAGAGTTAATTCCTGGACTTCCTTACGCGGCGTTTCTCAGCACCACGCCTTCAGTAATGGCAAAGATCCGCTGCCCTCTCAGGATGCGGTGCATTTGGTGGCAGCCCCGAGATTAGAGGACATCGGGACTTGAAGATGCCATGACTGCAGGGCCACGGGAGGACGCCGGCGTGGGCATCAGCAGGGGGAAAAGCAGGGCCATGCTGGCACACTCTTGTGTGAACGGATGCAGACCTCCTAACCCAACATTTCGGAGAAGGTGGGAATGTGCTTCTCAGCAGCACTCCTTGCTCTGCTGTGCACATGCAGAGCTCTCACCCTCCTTCCTGGGGTGGGCACCTCTAGCTTCGCACCAGTTCCACCTACTTGCTGAGACATCCATCTAAATCCATCAGTGCTTACTTTTAATTTAACCTTGATCCTGTAGGACCAGTAGAGGGGCAGGCAATCAGGCTTACAACCAGAGAGGTGAGTCGCTGACAGGGAGGGTGGTCGGACATTCAGCTCAAACCCCACATGTACTCCCCTGCAAACCCATCTGTCCACAGAAGGTGTGCTGAGTACTCACTCCGTGTACAACGTGCCCCGCTCTTTCCAGAGGGATACACAGATGAATGAACTGTGCCTGCAGGCTGGGTTGGCAGAGATCACAGGGACCAGAGGCAGAAGGACCCGTGCTGGACCCAAGCACTATGTCCCTCAGCTCAAAGCCAAGGGCAGGTCACTTAGTGTCCTTTCCCTCTCAAGGAGCTTTCAACCCAGGAGAAAAAATGAGGGATGTACATGATAATGTCCAAGGCAAATTGTAGTAACTACAACAAAAGGGCTGAAACACCATCCAGACTGCAGAGAAGGGATGGCCCTTGTGCTGTGAGTGGGCTGCCTACAGTCATCGAGGCATGGAAGAGGGGACCTGGCACACGCAGCATTCAGAGTCAGCGGCATCCTCCAGGTGTCTGGGGAGGGTGAGCCACTGGGCACAACAGGTGCATGAGGGGAAGCGGAGGACCGGGCTGGAACAGGGAGTGCAGACCACATACAGGCAGGCTTTCCTCAGGACAAAGCGAGCAACTTGAAGGCTCTCAGGGAGCCTACGACACACCAAGTTGGCACTGCAGGATGAACGGGGCCGTGCACGGCAGCCTGGGGAGGTCACTGAGCAGATGTGCCGGGCAAGGCAGGTCCTCGTGCAGGCACAGGGCAGAAAGGGCCAGGACTTGGCTGAGGGTGGGGTGCAACAGGGACAGAGAGGCAGACGGACATCAGGGGTGGTCAAGAGTCAAGCACAGGAGCTTCCTAAGGGCATTTTTCTTCTACGAATCTACATCTAAATAACACCACACCCATAAATGTGCATACGTTTATATGCAAACATACATGCACACGTATGGGCAGGCACTCTTCTTCCAACTTCTCTGTACGTTTTCATATTTAAATGTTTCATGTTAAAATGTGGGGGAAAATGGTGCCTTTCCACCTCTCCAACGTGAGAGCGCCGCAGCACCGGCGGCTTCGTTCCTCTCACAGGCCATGTGGAGACGTGTGGAGGAAAAGCGCTGTGTTCATCTGGAAGTCACCAGTCCTGCCAGCCACGGGTGGCTCCTCTCTGTCCTCACGTCACCTCGGTTTCTCAGACTTAAGTTCTCTTAATAGCAAGGGACTGTGGCTTGACTCTGCCGACCTGAATGATACGCTTTCAGGTGAGTTAGTTACACTGGAATAATGTGAGCACCCATGTTCCCATCGTCACCACCACCATCGTCACCACCACCATCGTTACCATCACCATCGTCACCATGACACCATCACCATCACCATCGTCAGTCATCACCACCATTGTCACCACCACCGTCACCATCATCACCATCACCATCGTCACCACCACCGGCATCTCCAGCAACCCCACCGAGGCTCAGGCTGCGCAGGACCCTGCACACCCACCCGCTGCTCCTTTCAGTGACAGTCGCCTCCCCTGCTGGACCTCTGGGGTCCACTCCCGCCACACAGGGGCACAGGGCCGAGTTCCTGGGTGGAGACCTCTCTACTGTGCTCTGACTAGTTTTGTTCCACTCAATGCCTGTAACTAGACGAGTTTACGTGGCTCAGTGATCAATCTTAAGTCCCTGGGGACAGAGTGGGAATCAGGAACTCATCTACTCACACGCCAGTGGTTAAAAAACATCCAGAGTGGTGGCGACATCACTGAGCAGTCATCGCGTGCTGGCGCCGTGCTCTGTGTGTGGGTCTCCGCGACACCCCGAGGGCGGCAGCCAGCACGGAAGGAGACTACAGAAACTGCCCCAGGCTGCGGTTGCCAGCCCAGGTCTCTGCAGCCAAAACACTCCTCTTAACGCTTTGTCTTTTCCAGACCCCAAGTCCACCACGTCTTTCCCAGCACCGTCCTCTGAGTCTTTTCTCCCACTGCCGCCCGGCAAACGCCCTCTGCAGCTTCCAGAGAACCGAGTAACCTGCCTCTGGTCTCCACTGTGGCCCTGGGACTCACCCTCTGTCCTTGCAGCTGGGCATTCCCATCGCTTGCTGGCCACCCGGGCCCAAGTCCCCGTGACATCCTCCTCTGCAACTTCAGGTCCTTCTCCGCGCTGGTGCCTGACTGCTCCGACGCCGCACGGTCACCCTGCCTTCCTCCCTTTCCCTGGCCTCCTGCTCCTCTAGACCCCGAATCAGTGCGTGAGCGTCCACGGGCCTGAAGCCAGGACCCACTCACGTGGACCCTTGGTTGATCCTCAAGCTCGAGTCCCTTGAGGAACTCGGACCCAGTGTCACAGTTTGCCATGGCACCAGCCTCACTGCTGACCCCAGACGGTCCCCAGAGAATGCCACCTGACAGATATCTGGTGCTCAGCAATTACTTTTTTCAATGTAGCTGTCCCCTTTGACCCCTGTAGAGGTTGAAAGAAGAAAGGGGAGGTCTAGGCACATGTCAATTCATTGCCACGACCCCACTTTATTAGGACAAAAATAAAATGCACGTACAGTAATGGGCACACCTTGATTTATGCAAGTGTATTCCTGAAAAGGTACGTCTAAGTCAAAATGCTTTTTTTTTTTAATCTTATTTATTGTTTACAGAGTCTCTCTCTGTCACTCAGGCTGGGGTGCAGGGGCCGATCACAGTTCACTGCAGCCTCGAGCTCCTGGGCTCAAGGGGTCCTCCCGCCTCAGCCTCCCGAGTATCTGGGACTGCAGGCACCACCACACTTGGCTAATTGTTTCTTTAAATTTTTTGTACAGACGGGAGTCTCACTATGCTGCCCAGGCTGGACAACGCTTTTTAAATGCCTATTAAAGGTTACCGTTTAAAACACTGTTGATAGAATTACTACAAAAAGCAGAAACCTTCATCGAGTGCAGACTTTCATGATTATTCATGTTTTAAGCAATTACGCTTATATTTCTATCTTCTATTAGAATCAAAGAAAAACATATTCAAAGTATGAGACTCCTACTAAGTTACATGTTGAAAATATCTGTGGGTGCAATTTCCTTTCACCTTTCCTTAGCTCAGTGTCCTCCAGATTTACTGGTAAACATGAGGTTACCGCAAACTTGAGACCAGGTTTTCGCTGACTCACATCTGCAGAGACTCAGGCAACCCCCTCTGAAACCCCTCAACTACCCATGGGAGTCCCACGGTGCTCCGCGGGGGCTGTCGATAGTCCTCCCGCATCTGTCTAAGCTTCCCCAAGACCCACAAGTGCCCAACTGGCACCCGATGGCTCTGGCTATCCCGAGCTACACCCACCCACCCCGAGGTGCCACAGCACCGTACGACCTCTGTCCCCGCAGTCACACGTGCTCTGCCACGGGGATCGCAGAAGGCCTCCTCGCCCTGCAGAAGGTTCAGCTGGGCTAGGACCCCCATCCCGTCCTTCCACGTCTCCTGCCTGCCTGCCAAAAAGAAAACATACTCCCTTCCCTCTGCACACATTCGTTCACGGGAATGATGTTTGGGACACAGAAGCCCCACCAACCCCACTGGACTCAGGCTGTGCGGGACCCTCCATGCCCACCTGCTGCTCCTTTCGGGGATGTCGCCTCCCCCGCTGATCTCCAGGGTCCACTCCCGCCATGCAGAGGCACAGGAAGCAGGAAGCCCACGCCCCATGATTGTGCCTGGGGAGCGCCAAGGCACCCTTCCCCCCACCATGGGGGTGTCCCCATGGGAGCACGCCGTGGGGGGCCGAGGCGCCCTGAGTATCTTTGCTTCCCTTTGCTGGTTTCTGACCAAAGGATAAAAGCCCTGCAGTGCTGGTGAACACACCAGAGAAGCCACAGAAGCTGGCGATACCCAGGGCAAGTGCACACGGGGTGGGGGGGATGGGGGGGTTGAGAGAACGCGCTGACCCTCCAGGGCCCGCCCAGCTCCGAGCAGCAGCAGCAGCTCCAAATGCAGAACCGCGCTGCAGACATCACCTTGGGGCTGACTGGAGAGAGACGGAGTGGCCTGAGCTGAGCTTGAGGCGCGTCCTCAAGTTGCCCTGTGACCGTGGGACGGGAGAGGGCGGGAAACGGGCCCTCCCCTCAAAGGCGGAACTGCCGCTGAGCTGGGCGCCCCCGCCGCCCGGGCATGAGGCGCACTGAGGATCTTGCTGGCCGGCACGGGAGAGCGCCGACCCGCGAGCGGGACACTGCCTGAGCCGCGTCCATCGCGCCTCCCGCCAACGCCTGCCACCTTTGTCTTTCCCGTGCTGTGCACAGCGCTGGTTACAAAGCGTCTCAGCTGGTAATAAGTTCACTTCATTTTTCTTCAAATGCGTTTTTTATTCAGTCCACAGATGAATTCAATTAGCATATCATTGTAACTGATTAAATATGCCTCCTGTAAATTTACATGTCAAAATACACTCTGTACTTAAACAAGCAGAGCGGCTGCCAGGCATCTGTACACAGCTCTGCGGGCACAGAAAGCTCAAAACAGAAAAGGTAAAATTCAAATTTGCAGCAACTACCTGGTGGAGGGGGAGGAGAGGAAGGTGGCGTTACCCACGCATGCAGGAGGGGAGGGGACGCATATAGACGTTTGTCTCTGTCTCCGGAGAGAGGCCACTGACAAGAGACCCCCAACTGCACACGAGGCTGCTGCGTCCAATTAGCTCATCGGGTGATGGGGGCTTGGCCCCCGATCCCGAGAAGTCCCTGGGCACCAAGTCGAGACTGTGTCAAAGAGGCTGTATCATCCCAGACAGCAGGATTAAATTAATATGACAGTGACTTCGACTAGAGGAAATTTCTTTTGTTACACACGTGTTAATGTTTATTATGCACCTTCTGTCATAAATGATCTTTTTTGATGTTCTATTCATTTGTTCACTGGTTTCTGACTTTCTTTTAAAAGGGAGCACAAAAACCCACGTATGAAAATTGGATTGTGAAAGTGAAAGATAGAAATCCTTAACTGGATTCCTGCAGAGCAGTGACTACAGGTCTTGAGGATCATTTGGGGAGATTCTTTAAAATAATGAAATGGTATAGGTTTGGTCTAGCTGGGGAGGCACCAGGTCTCCTCCTCCACGGAGGGGCGGGCGCCACGGAGCAGCGGCCTGTGCACCTCTGCGAGAGCACCTGCTGCAGCAGCACAGCCGGCCACCGCCCACGGTCCCCCGGCCACCACATTCCCTCTGAGGCCACGCTCTGCCCAGCTGCCCCCAGCCGAGGACGCCACACCGTGGGGTTTGGGGGCCAGCCCGCCCGTGCCCCAACAGAGACACTCTCAGACCCGTGCCCAGGGCCCCCGCAGGTCTGCAGGCCCCGCCCCACCTCCTCCTGCAAGGCTGCCCCGTAGGTGCTGTCCTTGCATCCGCTGCTCAGGCACCCATTGCCACCACCTGTAACTGTAAGACAGTCGGGCCTGCTCTTTTGCCATTGCCATAGTCCTGGGAGGGGACAATCCCTCCAATCTCGAGTAACATCAATAAAGTGATTTTCACAAACCAACCTAGAGTGGTTTCTTGGCTGGGGAGAGCTGGGGTTGTCAGAGAGCTGGGCCTCTGCCTCGCGGTACTGCGGGGGACACGTGCAACCGTAGAATCTGACGGCTGCAGCAGACGGTGATGGTAACTGAGGGGGAGACACCGGCGGGTGAGAAACGGTGGCTTCGAGGAGCCCTGCGCCACCTCGCTGTGCCAGTGGCCCTGGATGCTGCTGTAACTACTCGGTGAGTGTGCAAATAAAGAGCATAGAAAAGAGAGAAACAGCTTATTCAACAGAAAGAGAAACAGAAGAACATTCAGGACCAACTTTAGCATCTTATGTCAAACATGGGGAGTTCTGAAGAGGAATGAATACTAAGACAAAATGGAAAAGCAAATTTTCCTGGTATGTTTTATTAAAACACACTTAAGGGGTTAAATTTGTTTATTGTGGTCAAAGCAAAGCATTTAAACAGAACAGGCATGTTCCAGGAAGCTGCACATAAGCAAGTTTCTTTTCATTTAAACCGCGTCTAAGCCTACGGGGAAAGAGGCAAAGGGACCTTGGAGAGGATGGAATCCTAGGAGAGATCATTCCCAAATGTATCTTGGCTAAAAGTTGATATTCAGACTTGGGTCCGCTTGAAGCAGGGTGTGCCACGTGGGGTGACGTGAAACGCTCTCGGGGCCTTTCCCACGCGCGTGCCACTGGGCCGTGCTCCCGCCGAGACCAGGAGGAAAACGCTGCAGTCCCGCAGCGGGCTGAGGAGGGGACAACAGGGCGTCCCTCACGCAACGCGAGGCCACACCCTTTCTGCGGACACTTGGAAGGACGTCCACGGATGGAGGACCGAGAGAAAGGGGGAGGGGCGGGGGACGCAAGCATGGAGCTCACGTCCGCCTGCCGTGAGTGCAGAGTCTAAGGAACGCGCTGTTCAGTTATTTTCTGCTCTTGATTACTTCCTGCCTCTGGGCAGGATGAGGCTCTGCAGGGTGGCCCCCTCCAGGGGCCCCAGAGGCCAGGCGATGGGGGACCGTGCACCTCCCTGCCAATCTGAGCCTCTCCGGGACGCTCCAGCGCCAGCTGGACCCACCCAACCAAACTGCCCGCAGCACGCCCTGTTCCATCCGTCACCCCGCCCCTGAGACTGCGCTGGAGGACCAGGGCAAGAGCCGTCCACCCAGGACTTCTTCTGTGCTGCCGTCCCCCAGCCCGGTCCACCACCAGATCCGCTGACACATCCCCAGGCTTGTCCTGACTCTGCCCCATGTGCCCACGGCGCCCAAGATCAGGTCAAGGGTCTCCCGTCGCCCTGCTCCTGCTCTGCCCAGCGTGTCCTCCCCACGGTGCCCAGAGGGCCAACAGGCCTCATGCTCTCGCCCCATGGACGGAGTCCAGGTCTGGCCCTGCCCTCCTCACCTGGTTCCTGCTACTCCTTTCCGGTTTGGGTCCCTTGACAGCTTCTGCTGTCCTGACACAGAGCTTCGTCCAGTGACCCTCTGCAGGAAGCTCTTCCCACTTCCATGTTAACACCTTTGTTAACACCTTCAGACCCCGCCAACCTCACCCAAGGGTCACCTCCGCAGAGGGCTATCCCCCTGCCCCCAGACTCGGCGAGGCCCCCTTAACGACAAGCCAGGTGCTGAATGAAGCAGGACGTGCTCTGCCCCCAGACACACCTGCCTTGTTCTCTGCACAGCTGGCAGATGTCGGGGTGCTGGGCTTAGAGCTCAAACAGTGCCCCTCCCAGCCCTCCGGCAAGCCCGTGGGGAATGTGCTGGGAAAAACTCGGTGGTAAAAGTCACTTTTGTGTTCATTTTTCAATAGAACTGAACACTACCGTGTGCTCGGGGTCAGGTTAGGCATTGAAAACCCCTCAGGGAGCCCTGGGTCTGGGTGGGGACACAGCGGTGCTCCCGAGACACCAGCCACGGCAGGCCAATTCGCCACAAAACCAAAAGCGATGTTGGAGCAGGACTTTGCTGAATTGCTTCTTCTGCTGTTCTGATTTTTCAGTGAAGTTTATTTCTTGTAGTTAAATTTTGCCAACTTTATTTTTAATTTGAGCTATTTTTTTCAGTGTGTGCGACCAGTGCAGCAGGAGAGTGATTTAGCTGGCAGCTCGCGAGTCATCACGGAAGCTGCTCTTTCCAGGCCCTGGTGTGGCTACAGGTCCCATGAAGATGTCACAGCCCTGCCCAGCGCGGGGGAAACCTGGTGCGGCACACGTGGTCCCCACTTTGGAATCACGTGCTCTGCTCACCAGCATTTCACACTCACAATATTGCACTTATCTATTAATATGATAAGGTGTCCTCAGACATGTCAATAAAGTTTGTACAACTCCAAAACAAAAAACGGAGACAGGCCAAAGACAAGGCCAGCAGCTGCATGTGACTCCCTCTGTGGTCTCTGACCCAGCTCAGCATCCACGAGCACAGGAGCGTCTATCACCGCTCCTTTGTGTGCAGTCGTACCTTACGGTAAACACAAGAAATGATCAAGTGCACCTTTCCCCCTTTTTCCTGCTTCTTTTTCCTATAAATCCCTCCCCACACTCTGCCTCCCGTTGGCAACCACCGAGTGAATCAGAGACTTGTGTGCTTTGCTGCATCCGCAGGTGCAGCACCCGAAGTCCCCAGGACCTCCCGCTGGTTGTCCCACTGGAATCATCACACTCGGGGAACAGGATGCTTTATATGCAGCAAAGCCCAGTAACAGTTATGCCCTTTTTATGACAAGCATTTGGATGTGCCATAAGCCAAATCACACCCTCCAACATTATCACAAACCCGAGGGGGTTTAAAAAACACTATGGCACAACTATGAAACAGTATTCTCTGTTGGTCTCACCTCCGGGCTCTACAATAACAAATTCTGGATTCCTTCCCCGTCTGTGTTTGGGAAAAACAAATAAAAAACCCTCTAATGATCCTATTTGGTGGGGGGGTGCACCAAGACCCATGGGAGGACCAAGGCCCTGTCCTCCTGTTGCAGGCAGCTCCCTGGGAATGACCACGACCTCAGCCATAGCAAAGCCTCCACGAGCCCCGGGCACACGCAGCCGCTTTGCCTTCTCGGAAGGAGCTCAGTGATGGGGCCTCTGCCCCGTCGGCACTGCCTGCTTATACCAAGTCCAAAACGGAAGGAGGCTCACACCTTCCGAAGACACTCAAAGAAAAAGGTACTAACACAGGCTATGAAGAAGTTAGATTCCTTGGATTTAAGAATAAAAGGTCATCTTTTTTCCTTGTTTCCTTCTAATTTGTTTAAATCTCCAGATCAAACCTCCCCATTATGTGAAAAATTTCCCTACCTAAAACCTATACAAGGAAGCACTTTATCACCTGTTGTCTTCATAAATAATTGTTTAAAAATAAACAAATATAATGATCTATTATAAATAAACCTACAAGATTTTTCTTTTCTTCCACAGAAGTCTAGCCACGGACTGCAGTGGAGTCGCCCTGTGCTGCTGTGTTAGGTGTCCTCGTAGCAGAAATGCCCGGTCTGTGCCACGCCCAGGCGGCAGGGCCCACTCCAGGGCATGACATCTCCCACGCAGGTCTGTAACCCGCCTCCCCTGATGTCTGACGCCCGCCAAAGCCTCTGTGTCATCCCCACTGGACAGTCTCAGAGCGTCTCCTGCTCGCCGTGGCTAAAGCAGGACACACGCTGACCTCGTTCTCGTGGGCCGCAGGTCAGATCTCCCTGACCCACAGGGTCACCCCTACTGGCCCACTTGCTCCTCTGGAGCCGGCTCCCTCCTGGTTCTTCCCTCTCCCCCATCCCAGAGGCCTGTGGGTGCACCACGTTCTTTCTGCCTGGCCGAATCCACGTGTCCTCCCCGCTCCGGGCCAGCACAGCTGCCCGAGGACCGGTGAGTCCAGCTGCCGCTGCTCTGCACTCTCCACCCTACCACTTAACATCCTCACGGTGGCAGAACCATCCTTTAAAAACAAATTGCAGCATGTGCTTCAAAGACGTCCTAGTCCATTCTGAAAATCAAACAGATCGGCCCGCCAGGCTCCACAGGTGCTGCGTGGTCAGGCCTCGGTCCTGCACCAGCCCCGCCTGACCCTCATCCTGTGGCTCGGGCCGGTGTGCTTCCGTCGCGCCCCGGACACACCAGCGCCTCCTGCCCCAGCGCCTCCAGGTGCCGCGCCGTGTCCCTTGCGGCAGGGACGTTCCTTCTGAGGTGGCCACACTGTGCCCCCCGCTTCCCCCGCCAGGCCTCCCTTCACCCTGGCACCGCAACAGCTCCCCTCCTCCACGGCCCCTGCACGCGCAGCTGTGTAACTGGATACGGGAGCTTTTCTTCCTTTTGTTCCTCTTCCCTAAGACCACAACCCCAGAGGGCAGGGAAAGCGTCTGTTTAGTTCCCCAGGGACTCAGGCAGCGCCTGCCACAACGCAGGTGCTCAGCGCATATTTGCAGAGTGGATGGCGGGGCCCGGGCGAAGGAGACGTTGTGACCAGGGCTGGAGCAAGGAGCAGGAGACAGAAGAAAACGTAGGGGGGCAGTAAAGTGAAATGAGACAGTCTACACACCCACGTTTTTGTCCTTGTCAGGCATTGTGCAAACCTTCAATTCCCTGTTTCACTTGATCCACCCAAGGACAGTGTTTTTCCCACCTTCCAGAAGGGGAGGCCAAAGCTCAGAGAGGCCAAGCCACTTGCCCAGGGTCACACAACAGTGAGCAGCAGAGCCAGGTCCACTCGGGCTTCACAGTTCATGCAGCTCACATGGATCCTGTGCCAGGATGATGCCAGGCGCGAGGAAAAGAAACATGGCCAGGGCGTGTGTTAACATGTCCCGTGTGTGGTCATTTCTGTGCCGGATGCTGTCGGCAGTATCACCCCTTCTTCTGTTTCTGGATTTTTTTTGAAGGATGGTCTTAAAAACAAAGACAGGATAAGAAAGGAATTGCAAAGGGCGGCGGTGTGTCTTGCGGGAGTCATCCGTGGTTGAGCAGAAAGGAGAGCAGTGTAGGCAGACACTGGGCTCCCGCCCGGCCTTACCACGGGCCCTTGGCCTCGCTGGGCCCAGTCCCTCGCGTGCCCGATGTGGGAGCAGGATCTGTCCCAGACGCTCATGTCAGCACCAACTTACACATATTTGCAGAGCTCTCTGTACTTCATTAATTACATTCATAATACCAGAAACAGCCCTGGCTGCAGGCGAACCCTCCTTTCTTGAGTGATCAGTGCAGGGCCTCAGACACACCTTGCAGCCCCGGTGCCAGCGCCCTTGTCTGCCAGGGCCTGGCGGAGCCGGGCGGGGCCCTGTGGTCCTGCGTCTCCTTGTCTTGACAGGGCTATGCTGGCCCGGGCCAAGTCCAAAAAGGAAACCTTTCAACAGCACCCTTTTTAAGTAGAAAGCTTTGCATTTTGCAAACCTGTTCTCTTGTCTACCTTCCAGCAGGCATTGTCAGAACTCACGGACCTTGTACACATCCTTGTGTATCAGGTCAATGACATTTTCACCGGTTTGACTGACTTCACAGTACCCTACGCTCTGACGGCGGTGCTGGCGGTGGGGCTGGCCGGGCTGCATTAGTCGGCCTCGCCGCTGCAAGGAAGAAACACGACAGCAACGTCCTCTCACAGCCTGGAGGCAGAAGTCTGGGGTCGAGGCGTGGGCAGCGCTGTGCACCCTCTGGAGGCTCCAGGGGAGGACCCCCCCCCGTGGTTCTGCCAGCTAATGGGGGACGCAGCAGCCCTTGGTGCTCCTCGGCTGTGGCCGTGTCGCTCCCACCGCTGTGCTCACGTGACCTTCTCCTCTCGGGGTCTGCGCCTCCACACAGGGCTCCCTCTCTCAGGAGGACGCGGTGGCGGGATCAGGGCCTGCCCTCGGGCCTCGTGCTGACGTGGTACATTAGCAGAGACCCTATTTCCAAACAAAGTCGCAGGTACCAGAGGGGGGGTCTCCAACATGCCTTTCTGGGGGACACATTCTACCACAACAGGCGCTAACCAGCTGTTTTAAGGAGCGTGCGCCATATACCAGGCACTCTGCCAAATGCTTTATATTCATTATCTTCGTGTATTTATGAAAATTGAAAGGTTTTGCAAGGCAATGAACAGTATGAAAAGAGGCCATATTGACCTTGTTAAGAAGGAAGGTCTCAAAAGGAGAGAAGGGAGACTTTTCAAGGCATTTTATTTGAATAAGAAGTTTCAATTATTAAGTTATTTTACACAGCCTATATTGAGGCTGAGCTCCCGGCTCAGTTTTTATAAATTGTGTGTTTCAGACATTCTGTCAATCTGACAGTTCCTTAAATCAAACTGACCTTCCACAACATGGAATAAGTCAGGCAGTTAACTCTACTGGCTAAAGAGTGCTTTCCCAACCCTGAGATGGGCGGCTCCATGCCTGTCACCGTGGCATCGACTCCGGAGAGCGTGGCCCTGGCAGAGCGATGCCTGATCGCAATCATCCACTGCGACGCGTGTGGATTGAAGGGACAAAACCAGCCAAGCTGCTGTGCTCAGGGAATGTGCACTCCGCCCCTGTAATTACTGATGTGCACAAATGACCCGAGAACCACTTAAAAACGCAGGAGGACCGCAGTCAATGAGCAGATGAAGCCAAGGGCACAGTCCCCACGTGGCTTGACGGCGAGCCACAACGGCCTGCCTTCACCTGGACGCTTGTTCCAGCGGAGTATCTCCTGTCGAATCCTGTGGCTCGGGCCTGGGCGCCATGTGGACACTTTGCAGAGAAATGGGCCATGAAGCAAACACCCCTGGAGCTCAACCCTCATTCAGAAGGGACAACTGACTGCCACCATGGCCACTGGCGTGACCACAAAAACAGTGTAAACAGTTGGTGATGGCAAGATGGTATCCAGTGTAAACAGTCGGTGATGGCCAGTGATAGCCAGTGTAAACAGTCAGGAATAGCCAGCGGTATCCAGTATAAACAGTTGGCGGTGGTGAATGGTATCCAAAATTACATGTGCTCAATGAATGTTGCAGCCGTGGGCCCGGAGGGAGCCTGTGGCCCAGGGCCGTCATTCCCGGGAGTGCTGGGTGACACCGTGATGGAGCGTCCTTCCTCCCCCACGGTTGTTTATTTCTCGTGACCCACCAGCTCTGAATACAGCCGGGTGCTCGGGGTAGCAGCTGGACGGCCTGAGAACCAGTCGGGTGAGAAGGCTGCCAGCTGCCAGAGCACGGGATGAAGCACAGCACGCGCCACTCCGTGCCCGAGCCAGCTGGCAGCGCAGTCCCTCCTGCCCACGTGGACGCGCCCACGCCACTTTTTTCTGACATGCAAAAGCAGTAGCTAATGATTTAAGACAAAAAAGTAACACAATCCAAAAGAACAGTTGTTCTCCAAGCAAAGGAAGTGCCACAAACTACACGTGTGGTGCTTCACGAAAGGCACAGCTGAACATGGCGTCGGCCTGTCCTGTCGTCAGAGGAAGCCAGACTTCAGAGTTTAATCTCTTATTTCAGTGTGGAAATGCAGACCCTGAACAGCTTTTGTAACAGGATCAGCACAACAGCAGTGGCAGAGGTCACCCAGTGTGACCCACATCAGCCCACAGGGAAGGGCACCGACCCTATCTCACAGACGGAGAAGCAAGGTTTGAAGAAGGTGCGTTACAGGCCCAAAGTCACGTGTCCATCCAGACCTGGGGATTCACACTCAGCCTTGCCGGACTCCAGCCTGCACCGCAGGCTCAGGACTCTATTCCTGCCGTGATACGCTGTGCACGTGTGTGCACGGAAGTGCACGGTTCTGTCATTTCTCAGGAACTGTCAGTGACAGGTTAGGGAAAGAGGTGACCTAGACAATTTCTAGAAGGTCACCGTGATAAAATTTAACCAATTAACACCCATTCTGCATGCTTACACACACACACACACACACACACACAACCTCTTCCGCTGTTCAGGGTAAGACACTGGGCAGATCCTGTGGGATGGGCTGGACGCAAAAAACAAAAACCAAAAACCAGAAAACAAAACCATTTTCACCTGCTGTTCTCCACAAACCAATCTTTAGTAAGTTGTTCAGAAGTGTTTGTGTGGATTCTCTGCAGGGCCAAGATTCCCCTCATTGCAAAGTGCAGCAGCCAGATGGGCATTAACTGGGTGGTCGTGAGCAGTTTGCTGCATCCCAGCTACATTCCTAGGGTCTGCGCTGCCTCTCGTCCACCAACAACAAACATCTCAACGCGACGGTGGCCTCGCGGAGGCCCATATGTGCTGGCTGAAGGCCATGAGGCCCCAGCCTCCAAATAAAGCACAGACCTTCCCCCATAAGAGGAAGGAGAGACACTTGGGGTTAATTCTACATAGCTCGCCTAGAAAACAGACAGATACACCAGGCAGGTTGGGGTTTAACCTCACTCAACTCAGACGACCTGAAAACACGCTGAGTGTTCTGAGTCCAGGTGTCTGTGGAGCAAATAGAGAGCCCAGGACACACAGCCTTCCTCCCGGGATGTCACCTATATCCAGATGAGCAAGACTGGAATTTTAAAAGAAAGCCCCCCGCACCGTGAGCACGGATGGTCACACGAGGAGGCGACGGGAGCCTTGCACGTGGCATCTGAAGGATGACCACGGCTCCATCGTTCCCAGAACATTACTTCGTCCTTTCACAACTTCACTGTTATCCTCTACTTAACCTGCCACCCACAGAGGCTGTCCTAGTCTGCAGTCCCACCAGCAGTGTGTGACTGTTCCTACCTCTCCACATCCCCGCCAGCATTTGTTGTTTTGGGAATTTTTGATATAAGCCAATTCCACTGGAATTAAGTGATATCTCATTGTGGTTTTGATTTGTATTTCCCTGATGATTAGAGATGTTGAGCATTTTTTCATATGTTTCTTAGCCATTAGTCTATCTTCTTTTGAAAAGTTTCTGTTCATGTCCTTTGCCCATTTTTTAATGGAGTTGTTTGATTTTTTTCTTACTGATTTTCCTGAGTTCTATATAGATTCTAGTTGTCAGGCCTTTATCGGATGTGTAGCATGCAAATATTTTCTCCCATTCTGTACGTTGTCTGTTTACTCTAGTGATAGTTTCTTTGGCTGTGCAGAAGCTTCTTAATTTGATCAGGTCCCATTTATTTATTTTTGTTGTTGCTGTGCTTGCTTTTGGGGTCTTCCTCATCAATTCTTTGCCTAGGCGGGTGTTGGGCAGGAGGGAGGGGGGAGGAGGGGATGGTAAATTCACACCTAATGTGTGTGGTGCCACTGTCTGGGGATGAACACGTTTGTAGCTATGACTTGGCGCACAGGCAATATATGTAACTTCAATGTTTGTACCCCATAATATTCGGGAATAAAAAATTAAAAATTAAAAAAAAATAACCTGATACCCCCCACTCTAGTGATCTCCAGAAGTTCATTTGCTGGAGGACATTGGGCACTTGTTGGGGAGGAGGAGGGGCCGCCCTCCCTCCCGATGAACACTGAATTGACTACTGGTTCACTCATGTTCTCTTCCAGGTGTCGCTAAGGTGAACTTACAATGAGTCTGTGTACCTGTGACTTCTCACAGGTGTGTTACATTGTCTGGGTGGCCCCAGCAGTAAGGGCCTCTTGGTGACAGGCACAGGGCAGCAACCTCATTGACTGACGGGCACTGCACCTGCTTCCAAAGGGACTGAAGACACTCATCTGGCAACTCAGAACAGTGGTGCAGACACTCAGCTTAGCAAGGAATAAAGGTTGAGAAAGTAGTAAAGCGGAAGAGAAGTAGAAAAATGATACAGAACATGCCGTAATTTCATATGACACAACACACTCCTGGGTGAGGAAAGCTAACCAAGTGAGCACAGAATCCAGGGGCGGGAGCCTTGGCAGTGGGGACAAAGGCGGACGTGAAGACTTAAGTGGCTCGCGTCAACGGGTGGCAGGCATCGTCACAGTGCAGCAGGAATGCCAACCGTCATCCTGGCCTTGTGCTCCGAGACCGAAAGAGGAGTTTTCTGGTGGAGAGACCGGGGAGCTCGCTGATCAGCGACAGGTCCTCACACCTCACCCGTCAGGAAAGCCAGGCACTGATGCCACAGCACAGTCCTGTAAAGGTCTGCAGAATCGTGAAGAATGCCCAGGTGAGCTGCTGCTCAGAATACAGGTCTCCCACAACAGCTGTCCCGGTGCGGTTCTCTGGCAAGGTCAAAGGTGGGCACAGGTAAGTGCCGGGCGCACGCACTGGCAAAGACAGAGCCTGAGGGGAAGATGGAGCAGGCAGACCTGGGCTTGGCGCCAGATGGAGGGTGGGTTCCTGCAACGACACAGTCCCCAAGTCAAAAGCTCCCAAGTTGACCCCAGGGGCACGTTAGGATTCCTGCTTTCACAATGAGCAGATAATCAGTTGAGTCATTCACTAAACTGAAGCTCAGAACTTTTTTCAGTTTTAGAACAATAAAGTCAAAACTCCATAAGGACCTTAAAAAAATAACATATTCTGGATTTAATTACAGATAAAAGAAATCTGACTTCTATTAAATGATGAGAAATTGCATATTAAAAATGAAAATTACCCCAGAGCATGAGAAAGGCATTGTCTCTTCATGCACATTATTTTAGAAAAAGAAAATTACATGACCATTTGGTTCTTAAAAATGTTTTCTTAAAAAAGAGAGTAAGGTTGCACGTAAAAGAAATTTTTTCAGGGAACTACCCTGCTTTCGCTTTTTAAGCAGGGACCAACTCCTCAGTTTACCTATGCGTTCCCCGTCCCTTCCTACATGACGTCCTATGTCATGTCAGACGTTCCATCTGTCTCCTGGGAACCACACTGTGACGCTGTTGTGTTTCTCCGGCAGGCGACTGCTGTCAGCTCTGGGGGTCTCGAGACCCAGAGGATTAACACTAAAGCAAGACCCGCCTGTGGGAGGGTGCAGCCCCCACGCTCCTTGGTGCCCTCCCAGGCCTGGATGGCAAGTTCCCCGAGGCCCACGAGGCCCCTCAATTCAAGCCCTTCTTTGCAATGAGCCCATCTTGGGGCTGTGGAACGGGAAGAGACTTCAAATTTAGCCTGAGCCGGAGGGACGCCAGGCTCAGGGCCGGGTGACAGGCGCAGTGGCCCATGGGGTCTTTATCCCAGGCTGTCCCCGGTGGCTGAGCCACCGAAGCCCGGCGAGCCGTGCTTCTCCCTTTGGAGGTGCCTTCAAAGGCCTCCCGATCTCTGCGGCACGCAGAGGCTCTGTGGGGGCTCAGGGACACCCACTTCAAAGCAGGCCTTGTGAAACGTTTACAGAATGCTGTGGAAAATTTCCAAAACAGAACATCGTACAGATACCAAAAAGTGGTTTTCCCTTCAGAAAGACGTTAAAGTTAAGATTGTTTTTAGAAAACATGTAGTTCATTTGAGTCGTCCCAAGTCTCCCTTGATATCCTGAATTCTACACGGATTTCACACCTCAGGGAAACGGGTAATGCCAAGTGGATGCCAGGGCCGGAGGTGAGTCTGCACTTCAGGATGCGCCACCGTGACCAGAGCGTGTCCCTGGGACACGCAATGACCGCGGGCTCTGTGGCGAGGGAGCTGAGGCCACGTCCCTGGGCAGGTCACCAGGGCTCTCCAGCAGGAAATAAAAGCAAAATCCCAGCATATTTTCAATCATTTTCCTTCCTCATCAGATCTCTCAAACATTACAGCAAGGAGCATGGTTATAGATTAAAATCTTAAATGAGGGTTGGGAGAAAACAGGTTACGTTTTCCTATTTTCCTGAAATTTCTCTTCCCACGCGCAGCAGCAAAGGGGCTGCTGCTGCTGTTCACGCTGTTACAGCCCAAGGTGGCCTGCGGTGCATTTAGGTGGGTGGGGAGAGAAGGCAGTAGAACTAGGAAGAAGTTTTCATTCCCACACAGATGACAGTGCCAAACCGGGGCTTTTCAGAACAGGCTCCTCCTGCACTTAGGGTGTCTCATGAAACAGGCGACACATTTTCAGATGCCTCACATTTTTCTATTTTCCACATCACTGCTCTCAACGAGCATTTATTGAGTACCTACTGTGGGCGATCACCAAGCTGGGTGGCGGGGTCTGCAAGGTAGGAGCTTTGCCCCAACAGTGAGCGTCGCAGGCGTCAGTGTCCTGAGCCGCCGGGTAGGGGGAGGTGCTGGTTCTCGCCCCAGAGTACGGAACGCGGCACGGCCCGGGGGAGGGGGGCCCAAGAGCTGGCGATTCTAACAGCGTCCCACTGATGCTGACGTTCTGGGGACCACGCTTTGCGAATCACTGTCCTAGAACTTTTGGGTCAGTAAATGTTTTCTGCACTAGGCCAGAGAGAAAGTATTCTAGGCTTTGTGGGCCGGACAGTCCCTATTGCAACCACTCGCCTCCGCCGTCGCGGTGAACACCAGAGGCGAGATGAGAAGAGGGCGCGTGGCCGTGTCGCCGCGGGAGTTTGCACCCAAGGGCCGCAGCGGGCTGGCCCTGGCAGACTGTGGCGGGGCAGGCGCAGCCCAGGAGGACAGACAGGAAGGGCAGGCGGTGAGGGTTTGACAGCAGCGTGACGGGGGCCAGGCCGGCCGGGTTTCCCCCCAGCGGAGGAGGAGGCAGGGCCAGACACGAGGACAGGGAGAGGGAAGCCGCGCCACGTGGGCGCGAGGGGGTCTGGCTGCCGCAGTCCTGGGCAGGGGCTCCGTCCCCCTGCTCCCTGTCTGCCATTTCTTCAACACGAAGGAGAAGGCTCTGGTGACTTCATCAGCGAGGCCGGGAAGCGAGCGGGTGCTTGTTCCCCCTTGGCGTGCTCACGGTCTGCCAGGGGTTAAAAGGCAAGCGCCTTAAAATCAGTAAAAGGCCAACACAGCATCGCCGCTAGAGCTCCCCAACCGAGAGGAGGATAGCAACCTCTGCACGAAAGCAGGGACGATGGCATCACTGTTGTCGTTAAAAGACAGCAACCACAACAACGAGTCACAAAATCATTCACTGGAACCGGGTGCCTGTTTAGATGTTAAATCTCAGCCCGTCATCGTTGCCAAACTGAGACATCAACCCTGTTTCCTTCTAAATGGAAACACAAGCACGGTGCCTCCGGCAAGTGGCGGCGGAACCCACCGCCGGGGGCGTTAGTTGGGAAAGTCACTTTGGTTGGTCCTGGGCCGAGAAGTTGGTGAGACTCTTCATTTGTTCCATTTTATGCCATGGGAGGAATTACGTCATTGCTTTTGCTGAAGACATTTCACTCTGAACTTGCTTTTTCATGCTTGGCAACTGTAACATGACAAGGTGTTGACAGCATGCAAACTGTCTTTAAATTTAAAAGGTGTAATTACGCAACCACTTTTAATCAATGCAGAAGTATCGACACAGATCAAATCTCCCTCCCCACGCTGCCTTACAGATGACGTGTCAGCTCCGCGTGCCGACAGTGCCTCCGGTGACCTCCCGGCCACGGCTTCGCGGGACACGAGTCACTCGCCCTCACTAGTCAACTGCCCGGTCTTCAGGCAGAGGAAATCCAGTGGGCGTGTCTGAGGCCTCGTACTCTAGTGCAGAAAGCACGAGCCTCATCAGTTCAGGGGCCTCCACCGTTGCCTACCCACGACGTGTGCCTGCTCCTCTCACCCCCCGAGCTACACTGCCACCCCGGCCAAGCGGACAGGGCCACTGCGAGGATTCCTCGATCACTACGCGGCATGACATCTTTCTGACGCTGTGCGCTCTGGGGACTCCCAGGCACACAATGTACATCTTAGGCAAGCAATGACAACCAACAACTTGTAAGCCATTTAGCATTTAAATCTTGCTCTCCCATCAAATTCTTCCCACTGCATTCGATGCTAGTGCAACCTCGTGGCGTGTAATTGCCAGCCCTACCCGACAGAGGTGGCACTCGGACATGTGAGAGTCATCCAAAGCCTCGAGGCACAGAAGGCGAGTCGCCCCGAGCTCGGGCTCCGACGCCACTTCCCTTTGGCCAATGTTCAGGCAGGGCTGGGAAACTGGGACCTGATTACGCTGGTTCCTAATTTACGGCACACTCCATCATGGCCAGTACCACAGAAACAGGAAAACAGGTGCGAGCCTAAAATGAGGAAGTTCTGCAGCTCTCAGCTTTGCTCAGCAAAACAACTGCGGTGGAGGTGACACGGTGGCACTCACGTTAGAGTTCTAGATGTCCCTTTTGTTCTGTTGACCAGTGCGCATTTAACCCGTTAGTCATCACCCACGAGCTGCTGTCCAGTGATGCACCTACCCGGAGAGTCTTCCTTGCCAGTAAGTCAACGGGGCCTGTCGGTGTTCAAGCCCGTGTATTTTCGGATTGGGGTACCAGCCTTGCCGTGTAAATTAGTAGGTTCATTTTCAAGAACAGGCCTTCAGAGCGTTGGCCTCCATGTGCAGGACAGGTGTGCTGATGGATGGCACACAAGCCTCCAGGAGGCAGAGCCGCAGACTGTTGGCCAGGTAAGACCTGCCTGCGACAAAGCCTCCCCACCAGACAAGTTTCTGAGTGTTTCTTTCCCACATGCCAAATACCCTCATGCTGGCCCCAAATGCTCAGGGTCCCCCCGCCCAACCCCAGGCAGCCCTCGCTTCTGAGACTTCACTGAGGCTCCTGCCTTCCCACCAAGGGCCACCTCTTCCCGAGTCCTGGTGCAGGAGGAGCTGCCCCAGGCGGCCGTGGTGGCCCTTTGCTGATCCCACCAGCTCTGTGGGTTGACTGCAGAGGGTTCACGCGCCACCCAGTCCAGCTGCTGTCTAGGGGATGGGGTCCCCAAGCCACAAAGATTAGGAATAAGGGGAGAATTTCAGGCAGCCGGGGCTGAGAGCTGCTGTGGAAAAGGGTGGACATTTGGCCCACCCCAGGTGCGAGGCCGGTCCTGGGCACGTGGAGAGCTGCCCAGCCAACACGATGGCCCTCTGCTCTCACCTTTGCTCTGGTTGCCATGGGAACTGGTATTGGGAGAACTCCCAGGAAGTAGATGCTGACAGACACGGGCCTCCCTTTAGCCCCGAGACAGCCCCAGAGCCCAGGCTGCAAGAGGAGGGAGCCCACGGGCACCCGGGCGGCAGATGGAAACTGCCGGAAGGCTACTCTGGGGAAAAGGGCGAGGCCGGGTAGCTGGCTAGCGGTCTCACGGGCCCCTCCTCCCTCAGCGCCTGGAGGCAACATCTTGGAAGCTGCTCTGCGGGGCACGCCCTGTTTTTAGGAGGAGCCACGTGCTACCTAGGTGTGAAGGCACCACCACTTCTCTGCCGGGGTGGGAGGGAAAGTAGAAACAGCATTCGAGGACAAAGTGTGAGCACAAACGGTTTTGGAGACAGCCGCGGACACCTCGCACCTTTGAAGGACCAGGGCTTTTAACGCTCAGAAAAACCGCAGAGCTGAGTGGCAGGATTGTTCTCTATGGCACCGCGAGGCCCAGCAGACTCCCCTCACCAGGCGCGGCTTCTCTCGAAGCCCACCTAAGCGCAGCTCCCTCCCTGCGGGCCGTGATGGTCACCACCGGAGGGTGCACCATGACCCCGGCGCTGCAGCCAACGCAGCGTCCTCCCCTCTGCCTATGACCCCAGGGGCCCTCAGGTCCCGGGCCGTGAGGGCAGGAACCCAGGTGCAGGGAAGAGAGCGCTCAGGAGGGCGCGTGAGGCCCGCAGGTGTGCTTAACGACCAGGCTCACAGCAGCCACCAGGCGCGCACCAGGGTGCAAGGGGCTCTGCTGGATTCCACAGTCCTGCCGGACCCCTGTTTCCACAACACGTGACGTGGCCACGCTGAGCCCCGGAGAGAAGGGGGCTCACCCGAGGTCACAGGGCTAAGCAGGGCTGCGGGGCCGGTGGGACCCCACAGCCACTCCCCGCAGGTGGCAGGCTGCGCCCAGGCACGATCCGCTCAGGGCTGCAAAAGGAGACTTTGTCTGTCCAGCTGCTCTCCTTTGAGTCCGTGCCTGCACACACGGCTCCTTCTGGAAGCCTCAAGGGCCCCCCCACGACACGGGCAAAGCTGAACTCACCATCCCCTGGTGTGTTCATCCCGCAGCGCTTCCCCCCTCAGCAAGCGGACAACCGCCCACGCGGCTGCCCAGACAGGAGGCGGCGCCCTCGTGCCCGCGTCCCTCACCCCACCCCACCCCACCCTCACCCTCACCCACACGTGCTCCACACCCACACATGCTCCACACCCACACACACACCCACACGTGCTCCACACCCACACCCACACATGCTCCACACACTCACCCACACGTGCTCCACACCCACACGTGCTCCACACCCACACCCACACCCACACCCCACCCACACGTCCCCCCAACCACATGCTCCACACCCACACCCACACCACGTCTCCACACCCACACGTGCTCCACACACCCACCACATCCACACCCCCCCCACACGTGCTCCACACCCACCACAGTGCTCCAACCCACCACAACCCCACCCAACACTGCTCCACACCCACACGTGCTCCACACCCCACCCACCCACACGTGCTCCACACCCACACCACACTCCACACCCTCACCCCACCCTACCCACACGTCTCCACCCCCACCACACCCCTCACCCACACGTGCTCCACACCCACACCCCCCCCACGTGCTCCACACCCACACCCACACGTGCTCCACACCCCAAACCCCACCCTCACCCACAGTGCTCCACACCCCACACCCCACCTACCTCACCCACAGTGCTCCACACCCAACACCCCCACCCACAGTGCCCACACCACACGTGCTCCACACCCACACCCACACGTGCTCCACACCCCACCCACACGTGCTCCACACCCACACCCACACGTGCTCCACACCCACCCCACACATGTTCCACACCTACACCCACACGTGCTCCACACCCTCACCCACACCCACACGTGCTCCACACCCTCACCCACACGTGCTCCACACCAACACCCACACCCACATGTGCTCCACACCCACACCCACACGTGCTCCACACCGAGGTCGGCAGTTCTGCACGGGCCCCAGGCAGCTCCCGCCCGCCACGGAACCTCACGGGTACCACGGGCCTCCCCACGTGCACCGTCCCCTCCGCGTCCCCTCCCCCTCCCCCTCCACGTCCCTGTGCTCACCCATGTCTGTCCTCACCCACGTCTGTCCTCACCCACGTCTGTCCTCATCCGTGCCACCAACCTCACCCACCCAGTCCTGGCCCGTGTCCCCTTGCCCTCCAGATGGCCCATGCATCTCCCTTCCCCTCGCCCCCTCAGCCACCCACCCTACATCCCTCAAGCAAAGCCCAGGAGTTTTACAAAATGCAGATGGGACACAGTTAAAGATGCAAATCACACTTCATTTAATTCCTTCTAATGACTGAGTAGGATTCCACGGTGTATCCATTCACCACACTTTCTTTATCCACTCACCAGTTGACGGACACCTAGGTTGAGTCTGTATCTTTGCAATTGTGAATTGTGCTGCAATAAACATTCCAATGTCTTTTCAGCAACTTGGGTGGAACTGGAGACCATCATCCTAAGTGAAGTATCTCAGGGGCACAGATACCACATGTTCCCACGTGCATGTGGGAGCTAAACGAGGGTTACATACGGTCCTAAAGTGGAGCAACAGACCTTGAAAACTAAGAAGGGGAGGGTGGCAGGGGTGGGAGGGGGCGCAATGTACACTACTCGGGTGACGGGCACACTAAATGCCCTGACTTCAGCACGCTACAATCCAGCCATGTAACAAAGCACTTGTACCCCCTAAATCCACCGAAATTAAAAAATGCAAATCAGACTCATCATTTTCCCTCAGAGCTTTTCAGCGAATGCCATTTGGTAACGGTCGAAATAACTTCTGCCTGCCTTTGAGGTATTTCCTCCAGGACGTCCTCTCTGACTCCTAGGTCAGTGCCCTGCTGTCCTGGGCAGCCCTGCACGTCCCCTTCACAGGATGTCCCTCGCCTCCACTACGAGCCAGGCCAGTGTCTTCCTCGTGTGTGCCGTGGCCCCAGTGCCCGCGCAGCGCCTGGCAGGGAGCGGGCACCCCTGGACGTGTGCAGAAGGAAGGGGCAGAGCAGAGGGCAGTGAGGGGGAGGGAAGGAGAGGACGGGGCTGTGGGCGCAACTGTGACGCCCTCCTCTGCAACCAAAACTGAGCTCCAGGGACACTGGCAGAGTTGCCCCTGCCACCCCAAGCTCATGCCTGCGCCAGGCCTCTCCCCAGGCCACAGATCTTCACACCAACTGCCTGAACCTGGATGTCTCCCACCAAGGGCCACCTGTGCCCCTCCAAACTCCTGGGCATCCCCAAAACCTGCTCCCCCATCTTCCTCATCTCACCGGGCAACGCCAGCTTTCCAGTCGCGGAGCTGTTCGTTGTTGGTTTTTCTGCTTCCCTCACCCCACATCCATCCTCTCGCAAACTCTGCCAGCCAAATCTCTCACTGCACCCCAGGCCCGAGCGCCTCCGCCTCCCCACTCATGCCCAGCCAAGGTCGTTCTGAGGCGCTGTCTCCACCGAGGTGCTGTGTTCTCCCAGGCGCTGTCTCCCTGACACCCCAGCCGGCACAGCCTGCTCTCCGTACAGAGGGAACCAACCCTCCCAGGTGTCGCGGGCCGTGTCACTCCAGGCCAAAGTCCTTCCTGGGTTGGCTCCCCCAGACGCCAGCCGGAGAGAAGGATTTGAGTGTGCAGGTTACTTGGGGGGATGCAAAGAAGAGGGCAGGAAGAGAGAACAGCCAGGGCAGGGCGCTCCTGAGTAAGGGCCGTGCCGGCAGCTCCCGGAGACGGGGCGAAGTGTCCTCAGAGTCTCACCTCCAGCCCTGTCTGCCCTCTGCGGAGGGCGTGTCCCTGGCATCCCCTCCTGCACTTGCAGCCAGCCCCAGAGGGCAGCGAGGAAGCCCTCAGTGAGGGGCCGGGCCCGCCCCACCGCCCTGCTTTCCGGATCACACCAGTGCCCGTGTCAGAGCTTCCCTCCCTGATCCCTCTGCCGGGACGCTGCGCGTGTTTCAGGCAGGGCTGACGGGCGAGTCTCTCGGCAGCCTCCAGGGCAGCAGGGACACAGGAGGGACGGCAAGGTTAGCCGTGTTTCTGGCAGGTTCTGGGAAGGCTGCAGGGATCACACGCGCTTGCACACGACTCTCAGTTCTTTTTGGAAGCGGGTTTTGTAAGTTTTGGCGCATAAAGGCCTTAACTGCATTTCTGCAGGTATTTGTCCACGCTGGCCCAGAATCCCAGCCGACTAAGGGTGGCCAGATCGGGCTCCCATGCAAACCCCATCTGCAGTGGTGCAGACACGGCCCTCCTGAGGGCGGAGCCCGAGGCCCCCAGGCCCCCTACCCCCGAGTGGGTGGCATCAACGTCTAAATAAACGTGAACATGAGCAAGGAACAAACCCGCTTTCCTGAGCAATCGTGTCAGAAACAGTCAAAGGGAGGCCAAACGTCGTCCTGGAGCCGGTGGGACCAAAGTCCACTCGCTCATTTGCAAGCGAGCGTGTTCCTCCCGTAAACGATATTTTTAGTGTATATCCTTGGTATAAAAACGAACGCAGAGAAGGGAGTGTTGATGGGACAGTCTCCAGGCAGCCGTGGTTTGGCGCCGTTTCCCGGTCTCCACCTGAAGGCTGTTCACAGAGTTCTGCGCAGGCGGCCCGTAACCATGGCAAACGCTGTTACTTCACATCACTGCCTCCTCCACGCTCGGGGTAGAGCCGCGACGAAAACTGGCTCTCGCCACGTCTAATTACAGACCCGCTGGCCACCTCGGATGCCGACGGCCCTGGCCTCCACTCCACCAAGCGCTTGTCAAGATGCCAGAAGTAATTACCCGGCTGTTTAGGAAGGAAAAACGGGGGTAGCGCCTACCGTCTCCTATTACCCAGCGCCTGCTCCTCAGGCCTAAACCTAAAACCTGCGGCCACGAGGCTCTTGCTCTTTGGCAGGCAGAACCTCCCGCACTCCTTGCTGGTGCTGCTGTGGCCGAGTGGGGCCCTGGCCACAGGGCTGGGGCTGTTCTCCGCGGCTGGGGAGAGGCGGGGACCACTCCCGTGGGGTCAGCCCCTGCCCGAGTCTCTGCTGTGGGGATCCACGCCTACCCCAGGCCACAGCGCTCCCCCCCCCCACGGCAGCCAGAGGGGCCCCCCATGCATAGACCAGAACCACCACGCTCCTGTTTGGAACCTCGAGGGACCCTCACTCAGGGAAAGGATGCCCTCCCAGGCCCGCAGGAGTCACCCGGCCCCCAACACGCACACAGGCGCTGGGGGGTACATAGCCTCTCGGTGTTTCTAGGACTTGCCAAGTGCACACCTGCCACCTCCAGGTGTCCACACGGCTGCCGCATCGCTGTGGGTCCACCCCAGGGACCCTCCTTGGGGGCATGTCTGGCCACCCACCCAAAACAGCTCCCATCCTGCCCCATCCCTGTGCTGTGCTCTACCGTGTTGTATTACACATCACACTGTATCACGCTCTGCTCCGCCACACCAGGCCACACGACACTACCCACGCTTTCCCTCACAGCCACCTGCTGCTCCACGGCGCCTGGCACACGACAGGCCCTCAACAGGCACCGGTGGGACGGCTCAGAGGGCGAGAACCAGCCTCCACGGGCAAAGCAGGCGCACTGGGAACCCGCCAGTCCCGGAGACAACAGAGCTCGGCCTTGCACCGTCAGAGTTTCTCTCAGTTCCCTGGTCCTGTGTGACCACACGGCCCCCCGGGGAGGTGAGCAGGGCAGGCACGGGTCAGCCCGGGAGACCAGCCCCCTCCTCGGCAGGGGTTGAGTCTGCCCCCGCCCTCACGCGCCTCCCGCCGTGGCCCGTACCGTCCCACCGTCCCGGCAGCGGGCCCGGCCGCCCCAGGTCTCCCGAGCTCCCGGACCATCTCCTGCTGGTGGTGAGGGCCACGCACACCCGCCACGTCCTGGCCGGACAGTGTGTTGGTGTTTGCTCTGCTCTGATGTGACAGGGGTTTCTAGAACAGACGGCTCCGTGACATCTGTGCAGTCAGGAGTAAACACCTGGCTCCGGGCCACACGACCCGGACAGTCCCGCCAGCGCCGGGACCTGAGGGTGGGAGGAAGGTTCGTTGCACCAATCGATGTTTAACGTCTTTCCAAACAGAAGGGGCTTCTGTCCTCCCAGAGGTGGGAGGAGGCGGCGCCACAGCGTTCGTTACCCGTGAGGCTCCGGAGCTGCCTCCCGAGCAGCGAAACGGGTTCCAACGATGGTGTTGTGACTGGCTGTGGATCCAGTTTCTTTCAGGGGCAAGAGCCACATCTGACTCCCCGCGTGTGTTCGACGGCTGGGCCAGGAAAGCCGTCCTCACCGCCTTGCACCCTGCCACGCGCAGGAAGGCGCAGCGCTGCTCTCCGTCTTCATGTTGCTTTTCTCAGCATCAAAACAGCGAAAAGCAGGTGATCATATCCCAAAAGCAGAGCGTCTCAGAACCGGATTCCCTCTGCGGGGAAACAGTCCCATGCAAGGACGACGATGTCCCCCGACCACAGAGCAGGGAACTTGCAGGTGTCCCAGGCGGCAAGGACTTTCCCCACACGTCGCCTCTGAAACGCATACCCCGTTTCCTTAAATAGAGCAGCCTGCTCTCTTCCAAGGAACAACTGACGCAGGATACGGGACTGTCGGAGCTGGAAAGTATTTCTCTTCTTCCCAAATTGCCCTTTTATGGCTGCAGTCCCCACGCAGACAGGCCTCGCCGAGCAGCCGCCAGCCGCTCCGGCCTGCCCTCCCCGCTCCTCCCGCTTCCTTTGCTCCCGCCTCCGGCACCGCCTTGTCCAAGTGCTCGGAACGCCCAGCGCGTGCTGTGCCTGTGCCTGTGCCCGGGCAGGGAGTCAGGGGGGAGGGGGAGGGAGGAAGGGGAGGGGGAGGGAGGGGAGAGAGAGGGAGGGGAGGGGGAGGGGAGGGGGGAGGGGAGAGAGGGGGAGCGGAGGGGGAGGGGAGGGGAGGGGAGCGGAGGGGGAGGGGAGGGGAGGGGAGGGGGAGGGGAGGGGGAGGGGAGAGAGGGGGAGGGGAGAGAGGGGGAGCGGAGGGGGAGGGGAGGGGAGAGAGAGGAAGGGGAGGGGGAGGGGGAGGGGCGCTCTTCTTCCAGGCCTCCCCCGCCCGTCCACTCTGGCCCGCTGGTCAGTCGAGCTCGGCGGGGTCCTCAACATGGAACCTGCCCGGAGCTGCAGGGGACGTGGCCAAGGCAGCGCAGGAAAACAATGGAAGCTCCCCGAGTGGCGCCAGGAGCGGCGAGAGGACGGCCGCGGCCAGGCCCCCCTGTCGCACCAAGGTCCAGCCGATTCCATCAGCTGCTGCGAAAGTCAAGCTCAAGTCCCTTACGGTGGACGCTAAGATGAAAGCCCCACATGGAAGACGCTGATCCTAAATTTCGCCTCCCCGGCCCATCCCCGCGTGGCCCTGGCTTATCAGGCTCCATGCCTGGGCCGCGTCATTTATGCCTTTCTCGTCTTCAGCTGTCTGGGACCTGCCAGTTCAAAGGCAGCTTCTCTGTGGAGCTTTGTCTAGCCAAGCTCCCTCCCCTAGGCACCCAGACGCGCTGTCCCCTTCCCAGACGCAGTGTCTCCTTCCCAGACGCAGTGTCCCCTTCCCAGACGCGCTGTCCCCTTCCCAGACGCAGTGTCTCCTTCCCAGGCAAGCCGTCCCCTTCCCAGACGCTCTGTCCCCTTCCCAGGCAAGCCGTCCCCTTCCCAGACGCGCTGTCCCCTTCCCAGATGCAGTGTCCCCTTCCCAGGCAAGCCGTCTCCTTCCCAGACGCGCTGTCCCCTTCCCAGACGCAGTGTCCCCTTCCCAGACGCGCTGTCCCCTTCCCAGGCAAGCCGTCCCCTTCCCAGACGCAGTGTCTCCTTCCCAGACGCACTGTCCCCTTCCCAGACGCAGTGTCCCCTTCCCAGGCAAGCCGTCCCCTTCCCAGACGCTCTGTCCCCTTCCCAGACGAGCCGTCCACTTCCCTGGCAAGCTCCGGCGGCCCCGACAGCGCCGGCACCAGGCTGGGCTCCTGGAGGGCAGGCCTCTGACTCCTGCAGGCTCACGTCGCCTCAGGGTGACGGGATGCCCTGCCCAGGAGAGAACCCACACGACGGTGGGCCAGACGGGAGGCGCTCGCGCCCGCTGGGGATGGCAGCTAAGTCTGGTGGGACCACAGGTACGTGCCACAGGAGCACTGAGCTACTTCACCGTTAGGCTTTTCAAAGCAAACACCTGCCGCTCTCCCCAGAACCAGACGGCCGCAGCCCTCACCCCAGCACGGCGCTCTCTGATTGAGCACGTGGGTCTGGGCCAGCGTCCAGGGGAGGTTCGAGAGAGGACACGAGGCCCCTCCCTTCGTGCAGACCCAAAACCCACGCGGCAACGCAGCGGAGGCGACGCTGCCTGGACACTCGCCAGCTTCACGGCGACGCTCAACAAGCAGCAAGAAACCAGGGAGGCGGACTCAACACTAGAACGTCACGAGAACTCGCCCTGTTCTTTGAAGAAGGAGATGTCTGTCATTCGCAATGACACGCGGCGTCTCCCCGAGAAGCCAAAAGGAAAAGCGGCGGCCGAACGCAGCGTCTTAGAGGCTTCGACTGGGTCAGCCGGGGATGACGCTGAGGTCAGAGGGAGGACTGGCCCCGGGGACGGGCCGCCTCCCCGGCCACACGCCCGGCCACAGACGCCAGGCGCCAGCGCCGCAGCCCTCCAGAGCCCGCGCGGGGATGATCGAGGAAACGGCCTGGACTCGGTAGGGAGGAGACAGCAGGTCACGCGGGATGACGACCGGCAACAACTCACGGGTGACCCAAAAGGTCACCGAGTGGGGTCTCTGCAGAGTGGGAGGGGAGCAAAACCAAACACTTTTTTCTACAAGATAATTACATTTTCTTTGAGAGGAGAAATGCAAAAATTGATTAGAAATGTACTATTTAAGAATAAACTACCAAGGAAATGAAGAGTGAGAAAGGATTTTCCTGTTCTGCCCAGTTTGACGAGATGACCTGTCCGCAGAGACTGAAAGTAGCCACCCGTCATTTCCGGATACTTTGCAAGACAGAAGTGACGCCTCGTGCAATACCACTTGTTCGTAATACTCACTAACACCGTATGCTCGTACCCAAGGTCATACATTAGGCCGAATTCCCAGAAAAGAACTGCCTGGATAAGGAAGAGATTCTGCGTAATGAAAGCCAGCTGCTGCCTCGTTCAGCGTAAATACCACGTGATGTTTGAGGGGGACTAGCGTGGTATTAGCTCTATGCCTGTTCATTAAGTTTTGTATCAATTTTGTATAAAATTAGCAAGATGAATGCCCTTTAAGTTCTGTTGCCAGGGTTATGTCTCCCTGCGTTAGTAGTGACAAAAGGTGTCTGCAGCATAGTCTCACGAAGCCCCTGCGGGAACCAAACGCCAACAGTCGTCGGGTTCTTGGGCAGCGCGTGCTGCCCCTGGGACTCTCCGCAGAAGGCCTGCGAGTCCCGTGCGCTGACCACGTGCGCTGGCAGCACCACTGCGGCCTTTCCGAGATCTGTCTTCCCTGAGAATAACAACAGGTCATTTGCAGTGACACTATTAAGGCTCCACATCATTTTTCAAAACTAGAAACCACAAGAAATTCCTTTTGAGTTCCAAATTCTTGCTTGTTAACCTGTATGTCCCTTCTCACCTGGATATTGTGCCCAGTGAGAGGTTACCTGTCCTCATGGTACTAAACACCCTCCCAGGCAGACTGGAACTTGTACCATGACCCTTGGGCATTTCTACTGCCTGACTGTACGATCCTTATGCTCACAAACTTATTTTTTAAAACCCTTTTCCTACATAGCACCAGGAGCATTCATAATACCATAGAAATATCCAAAACATAAAAGGAACTAATTTTTTAAAATTATGCATGTATGTTAGCAATTTTGCATATATACAAGCAGGAAACCTAGTTTTCACAGCCACACAGTTGATATAAATGCAGTTGTGTGGGTTTGCAAATTCAAGTATTTAGAAAATTGTTGATTCAAGACTCAAACTTACATTTTATATGTAATTTTCCCCTTGACACACACTTTGGTACATAATATGAACATACTTGAAATGACCAAGGAACTAGATTTGAAATAATCAACCTCATTTTTTCCAGAAAGCAATACAATAAACGCAAGGCCACTGTCTGTGAGTACATGTCATGACCAAACAAACAAAGACTGCCTTGCACCCATTTTATTCTAGTCACAGCATCCTCAGGTCTCAGCACATCTAATATCAAAAGAATTACTTCCCAGTACTGGGACGAATCGCCAATTGTGGAACAATTTGTTAGTGCATTTCTGCATAAAAATCTGATAACTGATTTGGTCTTAAGTATGTTCAATAATCACTTGTGTTGAGGAACTGGTGCAAGTAAACCAGAGCTGTTGAGGGAAGGAGAGAGCGCAGCCCACGAGGGGTCGAGGGCAGTCATACCGCTAGGCCTCTCCTTCCCGGTGGTGGCGCATTTAGAACGGAACCCACTGACATCCTTTTGCTGGGACCACATTAAACTGCTCAGTGGAAGTAGCGAAGTTGGGCTACCTTGTCATACCTCAAGCACCAAACACTCTGAAATGAAATAGAGCCCGGGGATTCAACTCTTGCAAAGCCTGACTCTGTTGGATTTCAGGAGTTAAGTACAACTTTGCAAAGAATTCTACCTTAACCCAAAATTCTTAGACCCCCAAAATCACTACCCTCAGCAAATAAGAGTTACCAGAGACACAAAGATACCCTGTAAGTAAAACCAACGGCAACCAGGAGAGATAAGACCGATCATTAATTCCACCATATAGGGCACGGCAGCTACTTTATAGCCTTGTTCACTATCACTGGACAAAGACACTTTAAGTTAATAGGACACCAATACAGCAAAGCCTCAATCAATGAGAAGCAGGTAGAAAAATCTCTAAATCAACCAGAATATTTGCTGCATTTTACATTGGAAAAAAAAGACATAAATTTCAGTAAAAAACATAATAGTTACTGTATTTAGCAAGACAAAGGAATGGCTAAAACAGTTATTTTCTGCTGTGGTGGGGTCCGTGCCTCCAGTCGCCTCTCCCACAAACAGTCAGAGATGTGCAAGAGCCCTGCTGCTGCGTCACCCTAAAGTACCGAAACCACCAAGCCAAGGAGCTCCTACCTCTTATAAAGTGTATTGTTCAATCTTCCTGCCTAGTAAGGAAAATTGAATAAGACGCTTTGTAAGATTTTTCAATAAGCTAAAAAAAAAGAACCATCAGGTTTAGAAAAATGCAAAACTTGCATCCGCCACCCCATTTTGTCCCTCAGGTCTCCAGTTAGCAGAACTTTGTGTTTCTACTCAACACAATCACCGATCATGTAACAAAGATCACGCCAGCTCTGTCAGCGAATAGGTCTCAGAAACATGTGCAGATGCCCGGGAACTTGGGCTCTAAGTAGCAAAACTGTCTGGACTGTGCTCCACTTTCATTTAAACCTTCTGGACTCCGCGCTAGATCCCCGCCATGGAGCGCTAGGAGAAGGGCCAGTTTGAGCTCCTCGTCTCGTACAAAACGAAAAACCTCAAAGCAAAATCGCACCTGCTCTGCTCACACTGGGGTTACTACAGACACCAAACCCTCGCTTTTCCAAAAACCAGCCTTTTTCTCTGTCAAACACAGACCTGTGTCTCCGTCTTCCATCTGAAGCCAGGTCCGTGTGTCACGGTAATCCAGGCCCTCTGCCAACGAGGTCCCGGGGTGCTCGCTGACCCTGAGGTCACCCTCAGCGTCCCCTCCCCCTCAGCCTCCTCTATTAAACATCAGCTCCCAGGAAACTGCGGACTTTCTTCTGGGTTGTCCCAGACAGCTTGTGTCTCTGCCCTGACAGTGGGGGGTGTGCGTGTGTGTGGCACGTGTGTGTGGAAACAGCCTTACCTGTGGCCTTCGCGACGTCTGCAGTTGTCACATTTTGGACATTGGCGCTCACCTTGAAGGTCACTGCTGGTCCCAGAACACTGGAAGAGATTATTGAAAAATGAGCTCATAACTGAGTCAACATACCAGGTGCTTCTCTGAAACTACATGGAAAACATTGACATGTTTATAAAAACACATGCACCCAAGGCCGCTGTGTGCTGCAGGTGTGACCTCCGCTGGGTACTGGTTTCTTTGACACCGTGACCATTCGTTTGCATTTTCCAGTAACTGTTGACAGGCTTTGCTTCTCTGAAACACACACTGCAGCGTGATATGCCCTTATCACAAGACTATTCAAATCAACCCTGATAACCCAACAATAGCAAGCAGATATTCCTGCAAAGGAGAAAGAAAAATGTTTACGGAAACAGATTTTAGTATATGGTTCCCAGGGAGCAGCATGAATCAAGAGCAGAGAGGAAAAAGACTGGTATTGTTTAAATTCTCTTGACAAGAACCATCTAAAAACCTACCAAAGTCGTTAAGAACTGCTCTGTATAAAAATGACTGGCAGGGCATTGCTGCACAGGAATTATCAAAATTGTTTGAAGCTTTTTAAATACTATGTTGTACACAATTTTGAAAAAATACATTACTTTTTTAATCATTTAATTCGTCCAAAGAACCCACATGCTGTGGGAAGTGGGTATCGTACCCACAGCGATCTCAAAATGGATCCGGAGCTCAGGGTCCGTTCCTGCAGACAGACAGACCCACCTCCACAGACAGCAGGAGAGCTCTCCGCGGCACGGACCTCCGTGAGTGTCTCCTAAGGGGCGACTCCCCCACAGACAAGGAACGGGGAAAGGACGGCCGAGGACGTGGCTCCTGGTCCTGGGAAGTGCCTCCCCTCCCCTCTGAGCTGCTAAACCCCGCCCCAGCGGGCACCGTGCCCTCGAGGTCCCTCCCCCAGCCCCCACCCTCTCGCCAGGTGTAGCAAGGGAGCTGGAGCGGAAGAAATCGCCTCCTCCACGCCGAATCCCTCCCACCACAAGTGCATCCAGAGGGGCTGACCACGCCTCGCCTCGGGCTTGCGGATTTCAGACCTGAGTCTTCTTCCCTTAACCCGAGACGCGCTTGTGGATTCACGCATCATCTCTGCTCGTGGCACCGTAGTCCCAGCCTCAGGAACTGCATGCCCTTCCCGGCCAGCTAGCTCAGCGTGCACCCCTCTGAGAACACGAGCTCTCTCACCTGGCAGGCGGCATAGCTACCTTCCAACATCACTGCAGGGCGCCCCACACGGGAGTCCCAGCCTCACCGCGAGCAGGTCCCCGTCGAATCAGCGCCTGCTCTGAGGGGCAAACCGGGCCCTAACCTCATGGACACCCCTTTGGCCTCCTTATGCAGAAATATCCAGGCAGGCACCAGGTTCTGCTGAAACTCCCGGGAAATTCCTCGTGTCCACCGGTCTTTCTTGGTTCCACCGTGAGCCTTCTACCCCACGCCTGCACCCCCTCAGGGCGGAGCTGAGCCATTTCCTATGTCCAGCTCTACTGAGTGTGGAATCCGGGGGATGGTCCCAGGGAGCTGCCTCTGCAGCTGACACTGCACAGGGCCTGCGTGTCCTTGCTCTGGCAGACTCTGAAGTCCCCTCTTGGTCCCAAGCCCAACTCTGCAGCGACTCCACCGACCCCTCCCTATTCCCGGTTGCGGGGTGCTCCGATGGAAAGAGGTCAGTCCTTCCCTGGGCTGCAGGGGCCAGTGACGGTCTTTCTGCCTTTGTGCCTTCACTTGAGTCAACTTTCCTGCCAGCAACGTTGCCCTCCTCGCTCCCGAGTCCTAAATTCCACCCGCTTCTCCGAGCCCGGCTGCCCGAGTGCGCACCCAGCAGCGCACAGCCTCCCTCTCTCTCGGATCTAGAGGACACGATGAGGGCCTTCCACGCGACACCTCCAGGGCACACGGTTACCTTACGCTATTCCTGCTCCCCAAGTGTGTGATGGGCTCCCTGGGGGCACAGGGCCTCGCCCACAGCGCAGACGACCAAGTTATATTTGTCATTGATGACATTTGAGTGCAACAGTTCTCTGAAGCTAAGAGAAAGTCCTTATTAGCGTGAGAAGTACCCACACACATAAAAACAACAGTAATGGCAGATCCCCATGACAGGTCTTCAGGTCTATCGTGGAGCGTCCGGGAAATTTTGAATCTAAACCACATCTAAAGAGCTCCCCGAAAGATGGGATTGGAATTTCCTAACCCTAATTTTCCCCCAGGTGCTGAACGTTTCCTCTAAAGATGTACCGAGCTTCCTGGTTTCTCAGAGTCCAGCGCCCCAGCACCCCCACATCACGTGTATCTGCCGCCCCTGCTTGCACACGGGGACCTACAAGCGCGGCCAGTGTGGACAGCAGCCCTCCCTGTAGGCAAGCAGAGTGTCAAGAGTCACCACCTTGTCCCAAGAGAGCGCTCGGGTCACCCTTGGAGCACACCCCCGCCACAGCGAGCACCGGCTATGGCACCACTGCGACTGACGCATTCCTGCCTTTGCGTGTGCTGAGCCCGGGCACGGGCGCCTTGCTTGTGCTCTGCTCACAAGAATCCAGCAAGGGAACAGGAGCCACCCAATACCTGAGAGGGGGTTCAAAGAGGGTCAGTAATTTGGCCCCAACCGCATAACCTCCCATACCTTGGATGTGTACGCACTCTTCCCTGAAGCCCATGCCTGCTGCTCTGACATGTGATGCACGAAAAGTCTGTGTATCGAGGTCCTGCAAGTCCCATTCTGGAAAGTCAGAGGTTCTGTGCCTGTGTTAGGCCTTTCGGCCTCACTACGCCTCAGTTTACTCAACTGTAAAGTGGGGCACAGCCCACAGGTCATCCTGGACAGTTCTGGCCTAGGAGACTCAGGTTTTCCTACCACAAACCACACATAAAGCTACCTGCATGGTGACCTTGCTGCTGGACAGTGTCCTGGGGAGAGGAGGGAGGGAAGCTGAGGGCGGGGACCATGGCATCGTCCCCGCCAGCCACCCAGCTGTCCTTGCCACAAACCCACTGCTGTTCCACCTGCCCCAGGGCCTGGAACCAGGACCACAGGAAACATGGGCTCCCCACTCGGGCCTTCTAAGACGAAGCACTCCATAGGCAAACAGGGACCGTGGCATCTGTGGATGCACAGCCTGAAGGTGGCTGACCCCCAGACAAAATGAGAATTTATCTGACAAATATTTTCAAGAGTGCTCAAGGGGAGACTCCACCAACCACAGTGGCAAGTACCACGCCAAGGAGCCCACAGGCCCACTGCAAAACACACGGCTCTTTGTAGCAGCCATCAAAAAGGCACTCGTTCCCCCTTCATGTTTAGTTCTTACGATTCTTGGAGCTAATTTTAAATCTATTTATCTTTATATTGCAATAAACTCTGGTGCTTCTGATACAGGGTTGTTTGCAAATAGCTGGATGGAGAGTTTCCCCAGAGCCCTGAAGGCCGTGTGGTTAGAGGTGTCCCTCTCCGGACAGCGGCCCCCTCCAGCCAGGGGCGCTGGCCGGCTGACAGCCAAGGGAAAACCACAGACCGGCCAAGACAAGAAACATCTCACTGCTGCTGGGGACATATTTACAATATTACATATAGGAATATGTGTAACACAATACCAGGAAATAACATTCGGGGATTTCGACACACGAGACTGAACAGGCTACGTCAGGGTGCACGCTGAAGCCTCTCACCTCACTTTGGCTGTATTTTTTTTCCAGAAAAAGCAGGCAAAACACGAAGGGGTGTGCAGGGGACACTCCCTGTGCAAACCGCACCATCTGCTAAACGTATCACTTGGAACTCACAGACGGTCCCCCCACGCCAGCGGTGTCAGTTCTCCTGCTATTTTGCTTTATTTCCATAACGTTGCCTTCAGCTATAAAACCATCTCTCTGCTCACAAGCATTTGCAACACACTACAAATTGTCATCCTCTCTCCTTTGTTCTCCTTAGAGGAGTCAGGTAATCACAGGGTTTGTGCAGAAAAGACTTGGAGGCCAGCAGCTGACGGCTGCGCACGCACCAGCCCTGCCCAGGCCACATCCTCCTCATCGCCGAGCTGGACACAGGACCCTCCCTTTCAGGCAGAAAAGGAAGTTTTGGTGAACAGAGAAACCAATAGAAGCCGGTGGAAGGGCCTGCAGGCACATCCTCTCCAGCCGCCCAAACGATGTCTCCAGGTGCGGGAGAATCCGGGTCCCCTCAGAATGATGTTCTCAGCTGGGAGCCCTCCGCTTGCTCCTCTTCCTGACTTTCCCGCTACCATATTCCGTGGGAAGTTGGCAGAGGAGCAGGTGCAGGCTCTGGTTCACACTAGGGGAAAAGATTCCCGCAGCAGGGGCAAGGCCCGCTCTGTGTGCCGTGTCGGTGCCTGAGGGCCACCCCGGCACAGCTCTGGGACAGAAGAGGCTCAGTCAACATTTGCAGGAGGAAAGAGGCAGGGAAAATACCGGGAAACCCCAAACAGTCATCAATGTGCCCCGGAACAGACGCTGTAAGTTACAGTGTCCCAAGCTGTGCCATTACCTGGAAGGCCCTGAAGTACTCCTGGGGTACAGTGTGTTGCTCTATTCTTTTAAATGCAAGGTATTAAAGGGCAAATAAAAAGCATTAACCCCGAAGAAGCTTCCTGTTACCCTATGCACTGAACGCTGGAATTGTGTGCGAAGCAAGTCGGCCCTGGACCCCAGCCGAGGGGTGAAGCAGTGGCCCCACCAGCAGCCGGGGGAGAAGTACCGAGCACAGCTTCACCCAGCGGATGAGCAGCAGGGCCAAGCTTCCCGCCAGAGCTGTGGGCACAGGGCACAGCCCACTGGCGACAGGCCCAGGCGATGCTCCATTAGCACGTCATGTCGAAGCCTCCAGGCGCCGCATAGACCAGGCTGGTGGAGCTGACGCCCACGCAGAGACAGTAGCACACGCGATGGTGCTTGGAGCAACCCCACGGACAGGATGAGGCCACCGCACGAGAGTACGCGAGAAACACGAGAGTAAATGACACAGTTACCTGGTGAGCGCACAGCACAGGACGCCCGGCTCCCACCACTGGGGAGGAGACGAGGCCCTCGCCGAGGCCGGCAACGCCCCAGGAGGACGAGGACATCGCGGGGCAGCTGCAGCACCTCCCCTGCCATCCCCGCCTTCCCCTTCACTGTCTATCTGAATGCAAAGGTGTTTTGCAAAGTGAGGCGACTTCCTGGCAGTTTTTCCACCTGTGAGGTTACTCTGCGCAGGGCCAGTGCTGCTTCTGCAGCTCCGACCTGCCAGGAGACGCCCCCAGAATTCAGACCACATAGTGCCCGCCGCAGCCTGGAGGTCTCTCCTCCAAGACACTCCCAACACACTAGTTAAGGCAAAGGCAACCAGTCCAGCGAGTAAACCACCTCCAAGCTGCAAATCCCCAGCCTGAAGACAGGCTCCGAGAGCCTCTGGGCCCACACGACAGCAGCTCAAGATCCGCTCTTGCTTGTGCACAGTCAGCACCCTCAGACCTCGGCCTACCTCTCCCGCCACGTGGGCATCACTGCGGGACGGCACGGAATTTGCTCTCCGGTTGCTTCCCAAAGGCATTCACTTTGTCCTCGCAACGGGAATTCTCAGGGGTATGACGGAGCAGGCTGCAGGTCCCCTAAATCTTCCTACGCCTGGCGTCTGAGGGACGTGATCAGATGAGCAAACACAGTGTGGGATGCACCCACGCCACAGAGCTGGCAGGCGGCCGGCCTGCAACTCAGTCCCGTCAGCCCTGGCTTCCCACAGCGCATGGTTTCAATTCCCAGGCCAGGCGTCCCAACTCTGTCATCCACCCAGGGCTCCCCGGGGAAGGCCCGGACGAGAAGGCCAGGGCCCCATCATACAGAGAGGTGCTATTTAATGTTTTGGAACCAATACTAGGCATAGTTAGGTACAGGATATTGTGACATCTTCAAAGTACATTTCTTGCTAGTCAAAGAGAAACCATTTAAATCCCAAGCTCGAGAGGAAGGCAGACAGCTGGGCGCTGACAGCACTAGCCGGCCTGTACTGCCCTGTACACCAGAGCCCTGGAGCCATCATTCCCGCCAGGCACTGGTTCATTACTGCAGTCATTAAAGGGTGAGAGTTTGCCAAGGATTCACTTTTTACCTAGGACTAGAGGAGATAAATTCTAAGGAACAGCTTGGCTCAAGGGGGCGTCACGTGGCAGCCACTGCCGTGGAGCACCCCAGGCCCCAGGCACTTGCAGCATCTGTGGCCTGGAGTGGCAGAGACACCCACACCTGCACTGGGAGGCACCGGGCACACTCAGAAGGGCCCTTACCCCGATTCAGCAGAAGCAGCCACCTGGAGGCCGTCACTGGCTGAGCACGTGTCCTGGAGGTTCTGAGGTGCCCTGGCCCCTTCCCACCTACTTGCAGTGGAAGGAGAGGGGACGACAGGCTAAGCGCTCGTGCTCCATAGCCGCTGTCGCACGGGAGCCGCAGCAGGAGGCACCTACCTAAGAGGCAGTGGAGACACCGGTGCACCTGAGGCCTTGGCCCTGAAGGGAGGGTCACGTGGGGGTTGAGGGTCTCCAGGAGGGAAAGGACAGGAAACCACAGAGAGGGAAACCGAGGCCAACCCAGGGACAGGGCTGGCTCCACCCGGCCCCGGCACATAGCTCCATGGGACACAGGAAAGCGCAGCCCTGCTCCGAGGACACCGAGAGGGCACCAAGCATGGCCCCCAGGGAGGCCCCTCCCCGTGGGACAGGAAGGCACCATGACCCCCAGCACCTGCGACCTCCAGGGTCTGCCTGCCCCGAGTCTCCCGCCCTCGGGCCTCTTCACTCATTGTCGCTGCTGGACCCGACGCAGAGCACCTGCTCTTAATCTTCCTGCCACCAGCTCCGCAGCCCCTTCTGTCCCACAGCATGGACCCCGTCCCCTCTCCCACTGCACAGCTGGGGCGCCAGGGAGGGAGAGGCCTTCCCTCTGGAGCCTTCCTCAGTCCTGCTGAGAGGCAAGCTGATCCCACAGGACGTCCCGGTGCACAGAAGAGACAAGCAGGGCCTCAGGCCGACTCCGGTGCAGAGCCACAGGACCCCACTGGGTTTCTCACTTTCCAGCACAGTGTTTCTCAACCTTGCTGTCATTATCGGTGCCCCAAGGAAACTCCGTAGACTCTCTTCCCTAATAGCTTCCGTCCAGGGAACTTCAAGGCCTCGTATATACCGTGTATCTGTTCACACGCGTGGCTCTTTGGGGGCGACAGACCATTGTAATCCAGGATTTCTGTCCCCTGGGAGGTGACATGCCCCCGTGAGGGGCACAGCTCAGCCCCTTCTGTGGTTGCCGCGGCTCCCAGCGTCCACGGGAGACTGCAGTTGGCTGCACTGCAGGTCTTCTTGCCCGTCCGTGGGCTCTTAGTGAACTGGTCAAGGGGAGGCCTCCTGTACAAGACCCTCCTCTAACCCCACTGTTCAACTCCTCAGCCTCGTGCTAACTCAAGGCAAAGAAGGTCTCCTCGCCGGCCCCTGAGCCGCCCCTGGGAAGGCTGCTGGCACACCGGCCCTTGGCCGGCATCTGGCACTTGGATTTCAGGGAGTCCCCACCATCCTGTCACAACAGGAGGTGTTTGTGGACACTGTGTTCATGGTGAGCCCGGCCGGCCTCTGGGAATCTGGCATCTCGGTACACGCCGGGCAGAGGGTGTTGCGCGACCAGCACCAACTATAACAAACCCGGCTGGGCCTTTCATGGGCTTCCAGGTAATAACATTTCACATACATCGTCACAGCTTCTAGGGGGAAGAATTCAGCAACTCCACTGCGAGGAGACCCTTGGAAGGCCCTGCCTGGTTCCCCTGGACGTCGCCCCATGTGCCGTTTCCCGATACTGACTGTGCTTTGCTCTGTGATAAATCATGGACAGGAGAAATGCTGAGTCCTGTGAATCCTGCTGATGAGTCCTCTAAGGGGGGGGGTCTCGGGACCCCAACATAGCCCATGCCCCCTTCCCCTCCCCGCCCAGGCTCAATCACTGCCAGAACGTGCACATCTGCCAACCCAATCCTCATGACCACACGCTGCCTTTACCACGGCGCCGTGTGCAGGGCTCCACAGGCCCGAGGACGCTCACCGCAGGGTGGAACTGCTGACCTCCGGGCACAGTCAGCAGGTCGTGGGGACCTTGGGCCTTAATCTCATATACCACTTCATTTCCCAAGCGTCGGCTGTGTGCAGAAACCATTGCTCACATGAGAAAACCCGCTGGCAGCCTCCCCTCGGGGCAGTCCACACTCACCTAGGAGACAAGGCATCCAGACTATTTGAATCTGGTTCCTAAGACAAACCCCGTCTGGGCCACCCTTCCATATTGTCCTCACCCACTCCTGCCAATGGCCCAGACAATATATGGGGCCTCCTGAGCAGGGTTTGCCAGCTATGGACAGTCATCAGTAGGGACTTCTCCCCACAGGGAGGATTTGCCTGGAACTGGTTACCGACACCTGTGGCGTGTCCCCTGGGCAGGAGGTGGAATGGCGGGGGTGGTGTGTGGTCCACCTGAGCAGGGTCCTGGTGCGGGCGTGAGGTGAGGGCCTTCCCACCACCTCCTGCTGGGACCGCACAGCCTCAGCTGTCTTTCCCATCTTGTTTAGCTTTCTGGTTCTTTAAAAATCTGGGGGAAATGGAATAAATCCCATGTGCGTATCACTAAGCATAAAAAAGGGAATTTCTGTGTTTAATTAGAAAATAAAAAGTAAAACAGAGATGGCAAGAGCCTTGCAAAGTCTCTCAGAAGCAAGTAGAGCCCCTAATGCTAGAGCTTTCAGGGAGAAAAGCAGTTTGTTTGTTTTTTTAAAGTCACTCATTGATAAATAACTGGACTTTGTCATGCACAGCACGATGTATTCCCAACCCGACTTGAGTTAAAGCAGCACGGTACAAGGAATTGGCACTTAGATTAGGAAGAAATTATTGAAACAGACACAAAGAAAGCTGAACATTAAGTTATAACGAAATATCTATGTTTAACTAGGAAACAGAGATACTAATTTTGGTATTTGACTTTCAGATTTTCATTCAGATTCAACTAATAATTACTGAAAACGTACTATGGACAATTTTCATTATTTGAGGTGATCATGTTCTATAAAGTCAATGGAAAGCAGAATAAGCAAATACTGACTGAGCTATTGCTCCTGGGGAAGCACCGGTTAGATTCCTGAGAGCCTCTGGCTGCAGCACATAACCTTGTTTTACGTGTGTTTCTATTTAAAGACACCTTATTTAATGTGTGTTGCTGAGTTGTTAATGCTGAACTCATGCCCAAAGAACACTTACCTACACAATGTTTTCTCCACAAGGCACATCATGGCCTCTTGTGCTTAGGAACGTAAGCACTTCAGCACTGCACTGGGGGCAAAACCACCACCGAGAGGCACAGAACGTGCAAAGCATGGCACGGAATAGACCATGGCAAGGACGCTTGCTGACGGCGGACGGCTGGAACGAGAAGGCAGAGCACTGCCCTGCTCGGCCTCCTCCGGGACCGTGCACATCGGGAGCTCACCGTCTTCACCACTCCACGCGCCTCCAGGAATGACCGTGGCGTGAGTCCTGACCGGGGCTACCGATGAATTCGCAAATACGGAGTCTGAATGGTGAGGACTGACTATTTCCTACCGTCTGCATGGAAGTGTTTTCACACCCATCGGTGACCTCATTATTTTCTTCACGTGTCACAATTTAATACTGCAGAGAGAGCATGAGCATTGGCGCTTAAGCGGCCCATGATCCAAGTGTAATTGCCACTTCCTTGCTGGTGGTTTTGGCATATTACATTATTTAACCTACAAAGCAGGGACAGTAAGACGAATCTCGTAGGGCTGTTTGGGTGATTGAGTGGGAAGCCTGACATGTTTGTTACAGGATTTCCCTCTAAACTGAAGCTATTCATCTCTGCTCTAATCAATGCAGACGGCTCTGCTCCTCCTCTGAATTCCATAAAATCCACCTTCTAGATCAGCCACACCTTGCACAGGTTCACGTGGCTCCTGCACACTGCACTGGTGCTTTCCCTCTGGAATGACGTGGCTGGTACAAGGGGAAGACCGTCGCATAACTTCCTGACCCTGTGATGTTGGGGTGCAGATCCTATCATCAATCTGCAAACGGCCACCATGGGGCAGGCCATGAGGGGACCGTTCTGACGGTCGTGTCAGGGCGCATTTACAGTTAAGGAGCGTCTGAGGTGAGAACACCCGCGTTGTTCCTGAGTTACTGTCCCTGGGGGGCCGTCGCTTCCTAACAGGGAAATTCACTCATTGTGGGAGGTGACTCCTGTTTATACTGGAAGAAATGCCAAAAAGTGGAACCCACAAATCCAGCGCAAACCCCTCTTGCCCCAGCGAAAGAGGGGGTATTCAGACTGGAAAATCTCACAGCGTGTGATCCTTTAAAATGCTATCACAGGGCTCCTTCTGGAGCATATGTTAGAAGAAACAAAAAAGTGACTTCTTAGCATTAGGAGTCAATTCCCAATCAGGCTGGAAATACATGAAAAGGTATATCCCTGAGATTTTGCAGAATTCACTGATTTAAAACTACCTTTAACCAATAGAAGCAAACCAAACGTGTGTGCACAGATGAGAGATTATTCATCACTACGGTTCCAGCTGTAGTTGTCTCCGTTTTAAATGCAACTCCAGTGGTTACTGAGCTCTTTATCCCTCGGTGGTTCTACTTGACATTTGACTGCACATTGATAATTACTCCTTTTCTTTTTTACGGTCATAAAACATGCTAACAAAGAATAGAAGTAACTTCTAGCATTTTAACATTGATATATTGCTTGTTTTCTAGAATATTCCCATCCTATCACTTAAGGCTTATGAAACAAACAAACCAACCCTCCATTAACCAGAATGTTAGGGTAAGAGTTCTGCTTCGATGGTCTTTTTTTAAACTAAGGATTATTTAGAAATCTTTTTCCCTACTTTTCTCATTGAAATAATTTAAAAATACATATAATTCCCTGCCTTTATAATATTGGTATACTGATACACGAGTCTTCTTAACAATTATGTACCTCAAGATCAGTTTCTGAATATCAATTTCCATTGCATGACACATAGTCATAGGAATTATAAAACACTGAACTCAGCCTGTGCTTAGACCTATAGCTGGGTTGAGAGAGGAGCAGACAAGCAAATCTCTGATGAAAGCTTCTTTTTCTTATTTAAAACCATTTCTAAAATGTAGAATAATATAAAATTCCAATCAATTGAGAGCTCCACTTAGTTTGGTTAATCTGGGAGCTTTATTTCTATATAATAATGCATTATACATAATAACACAAGATCATTTGTATCAGGTCAAACTTTAAGGTCTACAATGACTACAACATGTATGACTGCAGTTTTCCTTATAGACACTGCCTAAACAGAAGTTGACAACTTTGTAGTCAGTTTAAATAAAGACAAGCTTCAGGTACTAGATTTCCTTGACTTTTTGTGGATTAAAAGAATATAGACAAGGCACATTTGGCAACAACTGACAGTTTTAAAGTTAATCATTTAATGCTGATGCTTCATAACTAACATAAAAGTAAATGTTTCTCTTTTCAACTGGTGAACTTTCTTGAAAATTGTTTAGAAATGAAAAAGAAAAACTTTTGTAGACTATTTAGTTGTTTTTTTTTTTTACTAGCATGCTCTCTGTTGGCTTGACAGACTGACCTGTGCTTTGTCTGTTTGATACCTGGATTTGGGGTGAAGCCCCTAACCTCAATGGATGGGTGGATGATGGATGGATGGATAGATGGATGGATAATGGGTGGATGATGGATGATGGACGGATGATGGATGGAGTGGCGTGGTGGATGATGGATGATGGGTGATGGATGATGGAGGTGGTGATGATGGTGGGTATGATGGATGGGGATGATGGGTGATGATGGATGATGGATGGGTGGATGGAGATTGGATGAGATGGGGATGATGGATGGATGGATGGGTGTGAGGATGTGGGATGGGATGGATGGTGGGTGATGATGGATGATGGGATGAGGATGGTGTGATGTGATGATGGAGATGGTGATGGTGATGGATGGATGGGGATGAGGGATGATGGATGTGGATGGTGATGGATGGAGGTGGAGATGAGGATGATGGATGATGGAGGGGTGATGGTAGGATGATGTGTGATGGATGGAGATGGATGGATGTGAATGGATGGATGGATGGATGGATGAATGGGTGATGGATGATGGATGGGTAGATGGATGGATGATGGATTGATGGATGGATAGATGGGTAGATGGGACGGGTGGGTAGACGGATGGATGGGTAGGTAGGTGGATAGATGGATGGATGGGTGGTTGGGTGATGGATGGATGGATGAGTGGGTGGACAGGTAGGTAGGTGGATAGATGGATGGATAATAGAAATACATATGTGTATATTGCCTATATCAATGCAAACATATTGAGATATTTTCTCAAAACACCATCTATGGCTTAAAAATCATTCTACATTAACTTTTCTCATCTTACATTAACTTTTCTCATCTTGTGGGCTCTATATTTAGTGAACTGCTCATTCAGTTCCTTACTTAGTATTAATTTAAGAGAAACAAAATGCTTATAGAGATCTCAATGTTACCCAACAAAATCAGAATGACTTAGGAGACTTACTGTGTCTAGCTGAATATAAATTTGAGTCCAAGTAAGAAAAGGAGTATTGCTTTACATCTGGCATGTGTTTTACATCTGACCCCTCAGTCAGCGGCACTTGTGGTCACACACAGCACCCACACTGTGGCTGGCCTGGAGTAAGCACACACTAAGAGAGTGTACTAGTGTAGTGCTAAATAGCATAACCATGTGATTCAGACCTGAGCAATGCATTTGGCTGTGCCTTCATTTTATAGGTGAATAAATTGAAATCTGTGGAGTCTCAGGGACTAGCTCCAAATAGTCCTGTTTAACATCAGTGCCACTACTGGAATAATGATTTCTTGATTCTCACTTGAGAACGTCTGTAGAACACTATGATAATCATAAAACTTACACACTTACACACATTCACCAGTGTCCTTTCCTAACTTTGCCCTGGGCTGGGAACCACACCATTTGTGCTTTCTTTCCCTGAATTGTTTCAGAGGATCACCCGCCCCTTCCCAGTCTTGTTCATTGCCTGCCCCTCACTCTGGGGAAGCCCACAGTTTGGTGCAGAGCTAATCCAACCTGCCAACAGAAAACCAATAGAAAAATGAGTTTACATCTGGCTGCTACAGAATTATCTTTGCATGCCTCATTCCATCTATGTCAAATTACAGAGCAGACGCCAGGACCATGAGATTCTAGAGTTCCATGTAGACAGCATAATGCACACTTACATTCCTAAAGCATACTTCCCATTATCATATTTTCTGCACAGTTGTATATTCCTACCTCCCAAACATTAGGCAATAACCTTCCAAAATATCTAATCTGAGGGTTTACAAAGGAAGAGGGTCAGAGAACCAATTCCTATTTGAAAGTGGGAGGAAACAAAGACTCACAGAGTTACTGCAAGATAATGGAACATAGCACAAGCCTTAACAGAAACATAATTATTGATAATGCTTTATCTTCTTAAAGGGCTGAACAATTGCATTCCTGTGAAGATTGTATCTTATTTGCAATTACTTTGTGATTATGTGCAATTTGGGAATTCCTTTCTGTGTTAGGGAATGTCTTGCCTGACTCTTTTCTTCTCATGGAGTATTTGGAAGAAAATAGATTATTCAATACTTATGCTTTGCCTTTGACCTTTGAAAGCATTTTCTTAGTTTTTAATTCTATGGCAGTCTGTTTTCCCATTACAGCTGACAGGTGATGTGACCAGTCCCAAGGAACCCTTTGCTCCACCAGCACAGAGTGGGCACCAGGTCGGCCAGGCACAGCGAAAGCCCTTCGCTCCTAGAGGATCTCGGGCCATCTGAGCTGTGTTTTCTATTACACAGTTTGACTCCCACGGTTCTTAGGGATTAAGGAATTAAACAAATAAATGACTGAATTATTAGTGACAAACATTTAGAAATAAACATGTTCACCTAAGAATTAGGACTAAGGCATTTTCTTGAAACCCCAGAGGTTTGGGCCATGGCCTTCCAGCACTGTAGGGCAACAACTAGCAAAGGCAAAAAGCGAGAACCACCCTCCTCCCGAGATTGGACCGGGGGGTCTTCTTCCCAGTGTAGCATAACACACACCCATGGGCCAGCGTCTGTGGCAGGAGGAGCATCAGCCCGTGACTGGGCAGTTCATGCTCCCTGCACTCTGGGCTTCAGCCCCTGCCTGCTGGGTGGTTGATGCCAGTCTTAGGAGGTCTTCCCACAGGAGACGGATCCCGAGTAACGTGCCCTGGCCTGCCTGCGCCAAAGCCTCACCGAAATGAGCACGTCTGCAATGTCTCTGAAGCAAGAGACAAATTGGAAGAGTAAAGATGATTTTTGTTTTGTTCTGGTGAGAAAAATAAAAATAATGCTCAGCAAGGACATCCAGTATTGACAGCACAGGTCATGAACAAAACGTGTGTTTTACCACAACGTTTAGTTTTATTTCAATATAAATCTAACTTTTTCATGTGTTTATGTATTTCTCGGTTTACACAACATTTTATTATTTTAATAGTGTATTATTCATAGAACTCTACCCTTTACTTAGTACCTCATATCTGCACACTCGTGACCTGTAATAACTCCGACGTACACGTCACCGTCTCTGCTCTACAGACCAGCAAACGAGGCCAGGGGAGCTTAAGGAATCTGCCCACGGTCTCACGGTAAACTGAGAGAAACAGACTGAAACCCATGTGCCTTTGTATCCAGAGCCAATCCCTTCATTCAATCACTCATTCACCCACTCAATAAACACTGAGCCCCTGTTATGGGTCAGACACTGCTCTAGGCACAGAAAATACATTATTGAGCAATTCAGACGCAGGCCCTGCCTTCAGGGAGCATATAGTTTACTGGGAAAGCTAAAGCTACAACCCTCATAGATGAAAGTTTCATCACAAGAAAACTCAGAGTCGCGTAAGGAACCCCTAAGTACTGGGCTACCCAGGCCAACACACAACGCCAGTGTTTACTCGGTGCTTCATGCTTGGAGTGCATTTAAAAGACTATAAAAAAGAATTGAATGGGTTATTCTTGCCAGTCTGAATCCATTAATAGTAGAAATTAGAGCTGTCTTTTCCTAACAAGCTGATGTGTGTTGCAAACTTGCACACTGGGTGCTGTTCTAAGTCCCTGGCTGTGAACTGTCACGTAGACTCTCTACAACCCTGTCCTCAGCCTGAGGACCAGCTCCATCGTCTGTGGGGCCCTTTGCTGAAGGATTTTAAGAGTTTCAAGATGGCAACAGTAGATGTGAGCCAGGTGTGGGGCCTCTAAGAGTGGGGTCCTCACCGCACACTCTTCCTGCAGCAGGTGGGGAAATCAAGGCTCAGGAAGGTTGTGACATCATTTCACACTAGGAAAGGAGGCTCAATCAATATCTTACATACTATTAGTAATATCTTTGACCAAAGCGGGGGGGTTACTTAAAATGAGAAATGGCCACTTTTCACTCAAACAGATCTGCAAACACACAGCGACTCTTCCCTGCTGTCTTGTCTTAGTCTAAAAACAGGACTGGGGCCATTTTGACATATTGTGACATTTCCTTGATACTCCTTATTCCAAGGAAAGCCACGTGCAGCTGCCTGGAGCCACTAGCACACACCTTAGCAATTGTCTGTGATATTCCAATGAGGCATTGAGTTCAGAGCCTGCTCTCCCGCTCCAAGAAGAAGGGCTCCCTGACACCAGGTCCATCCTTCTCACTTCTCAGCAAATCCTGCACACAGGCGAACAGGTGACAACGTCCCCGGGGAGCACCAGAGTCTGCAGGTAGCGGACATGCTAAGTCGAGATCCAAGCGCTGTTTACCAAGACCCTTCCCTAGGGCCCTAGGGCTCCTGTGTTTGCTGCTGGAGGCTCTTGGCTATGAGTGGTATTATGTACCCCACACACAATCTCTGCCATTGTTAACTTGCCTGCACTGATACGTAGAACAAAGCGTCCAGGGCTTTGTAGTCATTTGGGCTACAGAGAACCCAAGAGGAGTCAACCCAGGGAGTTAAGGGCAATTCTCACCCTTCACCCTACCTCTGTTCCTAGTTAATGTCTTTATAAATTCCCTGATGCTGAGAGACAAGACGAAGGGCAAATAATCACAATTCTGCCCCAGGAAACTAAAACATACTTTCCGGAAGCCTGCGAACCCCCAGGGGTTCTCTCCAGCCCGGAGGGGTCTGAGGACACAGGGCACAGGGCACTGGAGGCCCGGGCAGCACCAGGGCGTTCACAAGACTGGACTGCGCATGGAGGAGACCCTAAGGAGAAGCATCAGGGCTGCGAATTACCACTGCTGCGTCTCCAGCAACCGTCTTGAAGAACAAGAAGACTGAATTCATCAATCCAGCAAATTACGCAGATGAGAAAGTAAACTGGTTCTCACATCAGGAGAACACATGGAGATTGATCGCGGAATTAGGCCATCCTCCCCCGTGTCTGTGGCTGACCTGCTTCTCCATGGGGCTGATCTGGAGACTCAGCTGGCGTGTCTGGGAGAGACTTGACACCGGGCCCGTCTCACTGGGGACTCAGCGCTCTCAGAAATGTCTTTGGTGTTCTTTGTCCCCCAAGTGCTGCCCACATGACCGGGAGGCTGCAGCCCTGGCATCCATCAGCACCGCCTTGGACAGCCACGGTCAGATCATAAAATCCTAACTGTCGTGGGCGTCTGCTGGCATAATTACATCAGCATGCTAATGCCATTTTAATGGTCTCTAATGATGTAATAAGAAATAATGGAATTTATTTGACAGCTACATAACCATTAACAAAACATATTAAGCATAACTAGTACTTCCATAAAAATGTAGACAGCGTCTTAAAGGCGCAGCTCATGTGGCCTGCCCACCTCTTTCCTGTCCTTGACAATGAACAGCTCCACGAATGCGCTCAGACACAGCACCGCGTGACCATACTGCCCAGGTCCTGACCCATGCTGACCCGTGCCTCACCCTGAGATCCTGGCAGGGCATGGCCCACGCCTGCGTCACTCCCATGAGCTGGTGCATTTGCTGGGCATGTATGCTCTGTGATTCTCAGGACATGTAGGTAAGGCATGTATGCTCAACACGCAAAGCTCCCACCACATATGTGCACATGTGCACACATGCACACACACACGCGCACACAGTAATTCAAGACCCGGGGTGTGCTGAAGACTCTACCTGGCCGGGACAGGGGACTTGAGAGGCGGCTTTGGTGACAGCAAGGACCAGACTTCCTCTCTGAGATGCGGACAGGACTGAGGAAGGCAGGGCCAAGCGAACGAGCCCTGCCGGGGCGAGGCCACAGGAGGAGGCTCCCTGGGGGAAAGGCCCGAACATGGGAGGGCCTGGGGACCAGGCTCTCAGAGGCTCTCAGGTTGGACCCCGTAGGAAAGATGGAGCTGCCAGTGCTGTGAGCAGGGAGGAGCTACGTGGCAAGTGACATGTACAAAGGATTTAGTTTGGCCGCACTCAGGCCTCCCCTCTGTGCTCAGCCTCAGTCCCCAGACAGGGGGTGGCGTCCTGGGAGGGGCTGAGGTCAGGAGCAGGGAGCAGGTGTGCTGAGTCCACTCAATGCGCATGAACAAGGGGACTCCCGAGGGATTATCTATACCCGCTCCCCAATCTCTGGCTCGTTTTTATTCAAAATAAAAGGTAATATCCTGTAAAATAAAATGACAGCAGTAGCGACAAGAACTTGCAAGACCCCCCCCCCCCAGTGTTGAGATTCAAACCCTGTCAGACAAACTATGTTTTCCGGACTAATGGCCCCTATGGCTCTCGCTCCCCAGGTGCCAGGAGAGCCCCCACCAGCCTCAGTGCCCTGGACCTAAGAGGCCCTCCGGACGCCCAAGGTCACTGGCAGCTGATGATTCTGCAATTCTAGAAGCTTCTCTAGCACTTTCCTGTTTGTTTGTCTCTTGGCCAGATTACCAACTGCTTGGGAAGGGACTAGAGCCCCTTCTTCCCTGCCCTGCTCTGCACCTGGTCAGCTCAGGGACCCCTACTCCATGGGTGGATATCCACCCAGCATGGGGCACAGCACACAGCCCGTGGTGGTGCACTAAAGTCACACCGTCTCACTCGGCCACAGCATGGTCAGCAGCTTGGAGACTTTTCCTCGTGTCCCTTACAGATGGGTCTAAGGCAGCAGCACACGGAGGGAAGTGTCTCAGAGTGCCACGCTCTGCAGTCTCCTCTCTGTGCGCTCTCACCACGCCCCGGCCAGGGCAGTTGGAGGCATCCCGGCCTGAGAGAGGTCAGAATGAGGACGAGGAGAGGTCAGGTGAGCTCAGGCCCGAAGATGCCCCAGAAAGGCCCTGGTTGACACCTCACAATCAACACGGTGGGGAAGCCAAGCCCCTGCTGCAAAAAAGCAGGGATTTGTGGAGAGATGAACGAGTCAAGGATCATGAAACAGAGAGACACCAGAGCAGCAGCAAGTGGCCTTCCCAAGAATGACAGGGGAACGAGGAATGCAGGGTGCCCTGCACTAGAGACGGAGAGGGCTGGCCTTGGAGGTAGTCACTAGGGCCTGAAGAAAGAGAATGAGCCTGGAGGGGGCCTGTGAAGAGTGGAGGGAACCTGGAGGAACAGCCACCACCATCCACCCGACCTCCGCCCCACCATCTGCCCCACCTCCCGCCCCACCATGCACCCCACCTCCGCCCCACCTCCCGCCCCACCATGTACCCCACCATCTGCCCCACCATCCTCCCGACCTCCACCCCACCATCCACCCCACCTCCCACCCCACCATGCACCCCACCTCTGCCCCAAGTCTATCTCAACTGCTGGGAGAGACTGCGTGTGGGGTATGAACCTGTCACATGACCTGTACTTTCCCCCAAAAGTCAACACAGTGCTTGTTAGATTATTTGACCAATAACCCAGGTCATACATTTATAGAAGATTAAGCTGGAATAAGCACTAAAGATCAAGTAAGTAAACAGCTTTACTTTATAGAACACAAAACTGAGGCCCAGAGGGGAAAAGCAACTTCCCTGAATCCCATAAACCCAGGCTCTCTGACTTCCTGCCCTCTCTCCCCATGAGCATGGGGAGAAGCATTTTTAGGTCCTGGAAACCTCTTAGTACTTTTGGGTCCTGGAAATAGCTCTTATTTTCAACTTCTGTGAAGTCTGTGCTGCATGGTTCCCTGACAGTTAATACTGCTTCCCTGGGAACCTGAAATATTGCCCCTGGGACCTTCCTCAAAGGAACCCACAGTAGTGCCAACACACTTGTCTCTGTGGTTCTCAGACACACATAAGGGGACACGCACCCCACATCACTGCCTCCCTTCTCTTCCTTCATCTCCATCTCATGATCACATCAGAAACTGGGACCTTAATGTCCACTGTACGTCAAAATTAGAGCACCTGTATCTATCCACTCACTCTGCCCTGAGCCACCTGGACAGCGGCCCTTAGAAGTGCTCCAGGTACCTCAAGCGAACATGTCCATCAAACAAACCCATCAGACTGCTTCCCAACCTCTCCCCTCCCAGGTCCCTTGGCTACCAAAAACCACTCCTTACACACCCAGCACCATCAGCCACAGCAGAAGTCAAAATACTGAACTATTTCCCCACCAGTGGGGACACAGCTGCTGCCCCTGGCCCAGCCTATACCTCCACAGCCCTGGCCGCTCAGCCTTGCCCGGCCACCCCAGGGACAGCAGTGAGGGCTCAAGGGCCTCCAGGACTCCTGCCTGCGGCCCTGCTGCCCCCTGTGTGGAAGTTGGTGGTCATACTGTGAAGATCAATACACACTTTGGCTCCCAGTTCCAGCCTCAGCTCGGGAACCTCATGTCCACAATGCTTCAAGCCTGCCTCCCAGGAAGAGGCTCTCAGCCCCCCTCCAGCTGCAGGCCCCTGCACCTGCCATCCTCTTGCACGTGGATATTTGCACACCCCCTACTAACTGAAGCACCCTGCACTTCCCTCCTCTCAGCTGGGTCTCTGCAGTCCCCACCCACTGCACCATGCACCTGCCCTCCTCCCCACCTGGATCTCTGCATGTCCCTCCACCCACTGTCGCCCCATGCACCTGCCCTCCTCCCCACCTGGGTCCTTACACATCCACCCACTGCAGCCCCGTGCACCTGCCTTCCCACTCTCCTAATCTCTCCTCATCCCCTGCCCTCCTGTCTGTCTTCCTTCGGTTGTGTGGGGCATGTTCTTTCTCAGCACTAGTCAGACCATCTCATTTTATCCACTCTCGCTGGGTCTCATCTCTGCCTATGAGGTCCTTAGTGGCTCTTCTCTCCCTGCTGGGCACTCCACACCTGGGTTGTTCCCCTGGCACTGCAGGTGGTGCAGACTCCCTTCAGGTCCTGAGCACACAGAGCTCTCTTTTCCCCAGGTCTCTGCCCGTACACGGTCATTTCCTTCTAAGTACTGATTGTGTGCATTCATACCCTGTGCTATGTGGGAGTCACAGTGCCCATTTCTGGGATGCAAGTCAGCTGCTCCTCTCTCTATGACACCTCCTCATGCCCTTCAGATGTCTACTTCTAGAAGCTTCTGGTCCCCAGACTAGTTGGGCTCCTTCCTCTTACATGTCCCCTAGCGCCTGACATGCTACCTGCTCACACCCTCTTCTGCCTTTTCCCCATAAATGGCAGATTTTAGGCCAGGGCCGTGTGTCTCATGGGGATACACAGCTCCTAGAGCAAGGCTGCCTGCAGCAGGTGCCCAGTGGGCCCTGGCTGTGAACAGACAAGGGAGTGAACCATGTCTGCAGATGTGCAGATGATGCACTCCTGTTCCCATGTTCACATAAGCAAACAACTCAGGCAGGCCTGTGACTTCAGCTCTTGGTACTTCACTCTTTGTTTGCTAATCTACCTTTTGGACCTCATCTCCAAAGCCAGGTGTTCCCCAAACCCTGCTCTCAGGTCCCATCAGCACATCTCCAAGTGTCACTCATGTACACACCCTTTCTCACACACATTTCAAGATGTAGGAAAGAGGCCACCCCTCCCCTCATGTGTGCTCATGCACCAGCCTGCTGCATCCCTCATGCCCGCGATCTCTGACCCAAGTTTCCAACAAGACCAGGGACACGCCGTGCCATGGGCAGGTCAGCAGCTGAGGTCCCATAGCCGGCTCTCCCCGCCAAGGAAGGGGCAGCATGTTTTCTGACAGCCAGTCATGGGGCTATGTACACAGTAGGTGTGAAGTAAGTACCAACTGAGTGTCCTGTGGCGTGGGCAATCCAGAGGTTCTCACCATTTACAGCAGGGCTGGGAACAGAACGTTCCGAGCCTCCAGGTGATTCGAGGGTGAGAGCTTTGTTCTTAGCCACTGTCATTCTTACACTGAAACGCAGGTTGAGCTGTACCTCACAACCAAAGCGCACTGGAATTCTCCTTTCCTTTCTTTCCTATACAGGTCCCCTCTGGTGTCATTCAGGAGGACCTCTGGCACCAGCTCTGTCCCTCAGGAACTGTCTGAGACCGAGCGCGGCCAAGGTACTTACTCGACATAGGCAAAGGCGCTGGCTGGCAGGCGCAGCAGGCCGGCGAGGTCCTCGGTCAGCTGCCTCCCCTTCTCCGGGCTCAGGGGGCTGTGGAAGGACGGCAAGGGCAGGAGCCATGTTACCAAATGGACTCTTCAGTGCCGAGAAGCTAAAAGCCCCCCAGAGACCCCCGCCCGCTCCCCTGCCTGCGACACACACACACACACACACACACACACACACACACACACTCTGGGCGCAGCTGCTTCCTGGGCCTGATGAATCACCTGAATTTCCAGCAGTGAGACAAACAATAAGGTGCAAATGGAATTATTAGGGAGAGTGATGGGCCCACACAGCAAGTGGCTCATCTCAGCCTTCAGTGAACGCGTAGTAAGGCGGGGGGGGGGCGAGGGAAGAGGGAGGCAGACGGAGCACACGCCGGATCTGCCGGTGGGCTGTCAAATTACAGAGGAAACACCTATTTTAAATGGCTTCGTTTCAAAGTGAACTGCACCCCAGCGAAAGGATTTTAAACACTGAACACACAAGGGCGCACAGGACTCAAGGTGGCGTGCCCACCAGCAGCGGCTCCGCAAACGGGGCAGGAGAACCCAGCATGGCTCCGTGGCCACAGACGCCCCACAAGGCTGCCCGGCGGCCAGCTCTTCTGTCAAGAGGCAGCGAGCGGTGCCCAGGTGTAATCTGAAGTTCTAATTACAAATCCTGAATTCCAGTACTCAGTTTTGTAAACCACGAGCTGTCTGTGCAATTCCGTTAGGACCACTTCAAAGAAATATAAAATTACTTCGTCAGACACAAGCCATGAGGCACAGCCGAGGCTTTCAGCCCAGCGGAGCACACGCATTCACGCCTCACTCGCGAGTGTTCGGGACCCGCGGGGCGCCAGCATCCTCCAGAGAACAGAAAGACCAGGCCTGGCTTTGTGGGGCTCACATTCTAGTGGGGAAGACACCAGCAAAGACATTAATGTACAAAAATGGATTAGATTAGTGCAAGTATCGACTGGATCCCAGCACGTCCCTGCGCCGCTCAGGTCCTCCCTGTGGCCGTGGGCCGCAACTGGGGCCTCCGACTCCTGAGCAGGTCCACGGGGGACCACATGGTGATTCCCACCTGGGGGACAGCCCTCCTCTCCACACCCCCCAGACCCACAGCCTCCAAACCCTGCGGGTGAGCCCAAGTTAAGCAGGGACAAGAGGCAGTAGTGTCCGCGGGCTCAGTCTGGACGGCTGCTCCCCACAAAGACATGAGACATGCAAGGTGTGGAGAGTGTGCTGAGAGAGCCGAGACGTGTGGCTGCCACATGGGAAAGGAACCTCCTCCCGCACAAACCGCAAGGATGCAGCCTGAGCAAGCCTATGTTCATCCACAAAGTCAGAGAGGGATGGAGGAAAGAGCCAGCCGAGGCATGTTTCACCACTTAGAGGAAAACATGGTGAATAAGAATCCCATTTTACAGAGCTAGCAAGCACAAGGGCTAGGGTTCCAGAACGTGGGATAACTTGGATGCCAGATCCCAGTGAAGAGATCAGAGCTACTTGTCCCTTCTCCTCTCGGGAGTGGAGCCGGGTCATGCACACACACCTGCAGGTGAACAGAGGGCTCCCCAGGTGCGCACACAACTGCAAGTAAGCAGTTTTCCCAGGTGTGCACACACTTGAAGGTGGGCAGAGGCCTCCCCAGGTGTACACACACTTGCAGGTGAGCAGAGGACTCCCCAGGTGTACACACACATCTGCAGGTGAGCAGGGTTTCCCCAGGTGTACACACACACCTGCAGGTGAACAGAGGGCTCCCCAGGTACACACACATTTGCAGGTGAGCAGGGTTTCCCCAGGTGTACACACACCTTCACGTATACTATGCCATGGACATATCCCTGCAGGAGACAATGGCACATGCTCACAGGTGTGCCTATGCTGTTATGCGCACCAGGGGGCAGGGCCTTATCCAGCAGGAGGCGTGGCCATGACACCTGTGCTTGGACCTGCATGGCTTCCCTGGCCTCCAGTCTGATCGCCCTCCCCCTCCCAGGGGCGCTCAGCTCTGCGGCCCCACCTCCCTCCCTCTGCCCCCCAGGACTCTTTCTCTTTTCCTCCCCAGCCCCCTGCTCTGGGCTCCTTCGCTTACAACCCCAGAGCTTCCTCCCTAAACTGGCCGCCCAGGGAGGACCTGCCTGTTATTACCACCTGCGCCTGTACCACCAAATGCCCTCTGCATTTTGATCAGACCCACTCCGCTCATCACTCATCCTAAAAGTTCTCTAATTATTTCGTACACTTTAATCCCGTCTCCCCCCACAGATGCAAACTCACTGAGAGCTTGAGCTACTTCTCCAAAGCCCATTGCTCCATCCTGAACAGAAGCCACCTCCCCAATGTTTGCCACCAAATTCCAAGAGTTTCATTTCCCAGCTTGTTTTAAACCAAAGGGGGAAAAAATGAAAGAGAGAGGGGCTTTCTCCCGAATCCCGGTGCCGGCTGTGAGCCTCGGGATGCCGTCCTGGCCCCGCGGTCCTTCACCCCCGCAGTACAGAAACTAGACGTTTTCTTCCGCAAAAAGATCACTTGAAACAGCCTTGAAGATAGTGATGAAGTCCACATGCCCAGCGTGTTTCTATGAACCTTCCTGCCTTCAAACACCCCCAGATCACACCACCTGCATGACGTGTGCGATCAGTCCGTCCTCTCTCACTTCTGCGGCAGCTACCGCCCCAGGCAGGAGCGCAAATGGCGCACAACAGCAGCGGCTCCCTTCAACGAGGCGGACAAACGAGACAGTGCTGATTGCACTTCAGACGAGTGCAGTCATTTCTACCTTATTTTTAGGACACATGGCCGTCATGTGTCATTGCACGGTCGGAGCTCCCTCAAAAAGCAGTTAATCTCAAAAATCAGTGAAAGGACGTGGCAGTACAGTCCCATCTGTCCGTGTGTGGCCGCTGTCCCCCGAGTCCCTGGACACCCAATACCGCTGCGGGAGAGAGCAGGCAGGAGCGCTCTAACGGGCCAGAGTGGGAGTCGGGAGCGCCTGTCGCGCAGCAGAGAGGATTTCCAAAGCTGAAGGTGGTGTCTCCAGCGCGTCAGTCCTGAAGTGCAGCCGCGTGCTTTGGAAACCTTTTAATACTTCTGTTCAATCATTTTGAACAAGGCTGCTCCCAGGGATCTGCTCAGGAAGCACAATGGGAAAAATCTGAAGCATCGTAATCAGTCACTGGACGGGAGCTTGTCGTGGGAAGTGACAATGTCCTCTGCTCCATGAAATCCCAATGCCCAGCGCAGCACCGTGGGCTTCCACACGGCACCAAATCCCCTTGGAGGGAGTGCGCGGAGGAACGAACAAGGAGAAAATGAGGTGACTATGGGCTGCGGGGTGCCACCCTTAAAAATCAGACCAGTGAAGACAACCTGAGGGCCAGAAATAGTAAGAGTAGCCGAAACTCTCTGAAGGGTCCCTGTGCGGGCACCACGCAGAGACCCCACACGACTGGCACGTTTGGTGTTCACAACAGACCTGAGAGGAAGGCACTAGGATTAGCCTCATTTTCAAGTGGAAACTGAGGCTAGAGAAATTAAATTCATTGCCCGCGATCATGCTGCTATGAAATCCCCACGAGAAAGCCTCAAACAGAAGAGCTTCTTACTAAGCCAGGGTCACAATGTGGGTGTCCAGAGAGGCGGGCTGAGCCAGGGAACTGCTGCCTTACGTACGCCTCAACTCAGCAAAGCTGAACAAAGGCTGCGCCACGACTTCTGCACGTGGCGTTCCCACAGCCTGCTACATCGTCTCCTCCTCACGGCCAGACCGCATCGAGAACAGGACCCCGCCGCGGACGATGCGCCTGCTCACCAGACAGACGTCAGTCAGCTGCCATGGCTTCACTCGCCTGATTTGGGACGTTTTACTTTTTAGTCGAAAATTCACCAGAAGTTAGAGAACCAGATGATGGATCGTGAAAGGCAGTCAGTCGGTTTTGATATAAACTCTCTTGATAAGACAGTGTTTGAAACCAATGATAAAATGAGGTGTTCTTGGGATTCACCAATTATTCTATTCTATTACCGTTGTGCCATCGTCAGGACAAATAACGAAGCTTACTCTCTTTAAACACCCCTGTAAGGTGGTTAAGGCTTTGCTGAACCCTCCGCAGTGCAGACAGCAATACGCTGGGGATGGCAAGCAACCGCGGCGAGCGCGATGGTCAGCGCCGCGCCGGTTCCATTCCCACGACCTCTTCCTGCGGAGTCCGATGTCCTGCAGGGCGTGAGAGAGCCAGCCCATGGTGGTCCGCGCCCAACCTGAATTCCACTGGCCCCCGCGTCCCTCAGTGATCCGCAGCACGTCTGCGTCCACCGCTCTGCAGTTACTAACAATCCTGTTACTCTTATTGTCCTAGGAAAGCGATTAACAACCATCAGCCCTGCACTGGTAGAGAATCAATAGATGAAAATCTGTTGCATTCTGACAACTTATGTTTTCAACATCGAGACAAAACTGTCCTTCCCACCATGTTCATTTCTCCAGGTGAAAAATTGCCAACAGCTTAGTAAAGTGTAAGCACACGGCGCCCACAGTGTCCCGTCTATAACAAGTGTGTCAAGTAGCTGGTGAAGCTGCTTCCGCAGGGGCTGTGATCTCGTGCTGATTTAAGTTCGCATTGGGTCTTTGTAACAAAATAAGGCAAAAACAATTGTGTGGGCCATGCCACCAATGGGTTTCTCCTGTGTCGCCTCAAATACCTGCATGTGGGTGTTCTGTGGCAGCTTTAACGCCGGCTGGGATCTTAGACCCACCCACGTGGGCGCTGAGGATGCCAAAGGCTTTTCCTTCTACCTGGTCCTGCAGGAGGTAAGGGGCGCCCGAAAGACGGCGCCCTCTCTGCTGGGTGCTGGGTCGGGAGTCAGGCCGCCAGAGCTCGCCAGGAGCGTGACCGGCAGGGACATGGGTGTGGACTCACCCCAGCAGACAGACGGGAAGGCTGAGGGCTGAGGAGGACTTGCAGGACTCAGGCGGCAGGGGAAGGAGTGGATTCCCAGAGCTTCAAACTCCTCTGAAATAGCGGCCGGTTAGGAAGGTAGGCTCCGCCAGGAAGAACCGCGGAGCACTCCCCAGCACAAGCTAACTGTCCTGGACCTCCGCGGGGACAGTCACATCCCCGCCCCAAGGGCTGGCTGCCTGACCGCCTGGTGCACTCCAGGCCTGGGGAACAGCCCTGTCCTACTCTACCGTGGCTTGTCCTGGCCCCATGCACATGCGGACGGCAGGGTCTCCTCTGACCCTGCACAGGGCCCCCCGGAGTGGGGGAATCACCATCCCTGTCGCTTCACAGCCCTCTTCCAGCCTGCACATGCACACGGCTCTCTGCGACTGGGGACCTTTCACTACACACCACACACACATACATGCACACATACATCCACACACCACATACATCCACAGAGACCACACACCACACACACATGCACTCATGCATATATACACACAGCAAACACACAGACCCACACACACACAGACATACACCACCTACTGAAAATACATTTTCCAAAAATGAACAAGCACTTTATGCTGAAGAGAAACAATCCCTGACAGCACCGCAGCCGCCTCCTTGCCACCCGCACCAGTGGCTCTGCAAAACCCATTTCTCCTTCAAAGACCTCCTCCTGCGGCCCTGCCGCGAGCACCCGGGCCCTTCTCCACCTCTGCAGCTCCTCTACCTCCTCCTGCTCTGCTTCAAACAAGGAACAGGTCCAGTCCCTTCTGCTAAGGCCCAGTCCCTTTGCCCCAGGCCTTCCTCAGTCTCAGATCTCCTGCAAAGCTGAAGGGCTCACGATTCCATTAAACGACATCTCAGGGTGAGAGCTCCCAGAGGGACGTTGGAGGCGCCACCGGGAGCTCAGGAACTGTGGTAAAGCACGTCCACCCGTCTGCAGCCAAGGGCAGGGCAGCTCCCCGACTGTGGCGATCAGTTTTGGGTGCTGACTTTGACTGGATCGAGGGATGCCTGGGAACCAGTGTGTCTGTGAGGGTGACTCTGGGGGAGACCCATACAGCGCTGGGCCCGGGGAGAACAGACTTGCTCACTCTCCCTCCTGGACCTGGGACCTCTCCTCCTGCCCTTGGACACTGGAACCCCAGGCTCTCCTGGACCTCTGCCAGTGGTACCGCTGGTTGTCAGACCTTCAACCTCGGACTGAAAGTTGCACCACTGGCCTCCCTGCTTCAGAGGCTTCCAGACTTGGACTGAGCCAGCCACCAGCTTCCCAGGGTCTGCAGCTTGCAGACAGCTTGTCACAGGACTTCTTGGCTCCACAATGGTGTGAGCCAGTTCCCCTGATAAGTCCCCTCCCTTCTATCCATATAGCCACCCATCCATCCATCCATCCACTCATCTGCCCATCTGTCCACCCATCCATCCATCCATCCACCATCCGTCCATCCACCCATCCACCATCCACCCATCCGTCCATCCATCCATCCATCCATCCACCCATCCGTCCATCCATCCATCCATCCATCCACCCATCCGTCCATCCATCCACCCATCCATCCACTCATCTGTCCATCTGTCCACCCATCCATCCATCCATCCACCCATCCATCCACCCATCCATCTGTCCACCCACCCGTCCATCCTTCCATCCACCCATCCATCCGTCCGTCCACCCATCCATCCATTTATCTGTCCACCCATCCACCCACCCATCCGTCCATCCGTCCATCTGTCCATCCATCCGTCCTATTGATTTTGTCTCTCTGGAGAACCCTAATACCTTCACACACATGTAATCTTTTAAAAATAATTAATAACAGCAAGCATCACGCACAGGTGGGAGTGAAGGTGTGTGGTGGCACCTGGTCAGCCTCAGAGGCCAGGCGGCTCCCAGACTCAGGAAGGAGCTGGCCTCACCAGCAGAGTGTGGAAGGAAGCTACCCACGGACCAGCTGGGAGAACCCACCTGTGCCTGCATCCTACAGGATAAATAACATCTGTGTCGTTTGTGGTCAGATGTGTGGCCTAGTCACTGTCTCTGAACATTTGCTCGGACAGCCACCAGTGCTTGGCAGGTGCACCCCTCCTGCTGCCTGCAGGACCAGCGCAACATGTCCTGAATGCACTGTGCTTCCTAGAAGCCGTGCACAAGTCGGGACGTGGGAGGCCTGAGTGAGGGGTGAGGCACACTTCCTGGGGACCCCCCAGCGGTGCTAGCACACTGGACCAACCCTGCCCCGCACCTCTGGGCACTGCCCCTGCATGTAGCCCCTCCGCCAGCACGCACACGCTGGGACTTCTTGGGGCTGTGCCTGTCCCCACACCACCCAGCCACCTGGAGGAAGGTGGACGCCCACCTGGGCCCCTCGTCCTGCCCCCCGGGCCCTGGCAGCGTTGCCCACAGGAGCCTTACAGAGCCCCTTGGCAAACCTACCAGGAAGCACGGTGAACCTGTCCCTCAGGTTTCAGTCGAGGCCGATCACAGCACAGATGGCTCTGCAGGGTCAGTTGCCACAGGGCAGTGCGGAGCGGGGCGCGGCAGGTGACCAGCTCGCCCGCTGCCCAGTTGCTCTCGCCACCACTGGCCGGCGTCACCCAGAGACATCCAGGAGGGGCTCGACCACCCCACCCCACAGCCTCTGGCACGTGCTCCCGGCTGGCTCAGGCCATCCCCTTCCCTCCACCCTCCCTCCCAGGGAACTGGGGAGAGGGTCCCGCACGTTCACCTGGGGCTTGGGGCTGACCGGAGAGGCTGTGTGGACTCTGACCCACGGCCAGCACATCTAGTGAAACCTTTTTAAAGTCATCATCCCAAGAAAGCGAATATTCCACAGCTGCGCTACAGCAGGCGCTGTTTGTCCCATGCTTCCTTTCACCTGCAGATGACTTCTGTTTCGTTAGCACAGCAGATCTTGGCTCCTCACATTCTTCTCCTACGTACGGAATAAACCTAAACGCTTTAACTTAGACTCAGGTCTAGGCCAACCCAGAATGCAGATGACACTTGGCAAACCATCGATGGCCGTGGTTGGCCTGTGAGCCCCCCGGGGACTGTCCTGTGCAATTTCGCAGCATCGCAGAAGAGGAAAAGCAAAGTTTCCTGGATGATTATGGAGAGAAACAAGGGTATGTATATATACAAATATATCGATATACACGTGCTTGGTGACCCCTGCTGCCATCACTGGTCAGCCTGGCCACGAGAAGGGAGTCCCGGCATCAGGGACCCTCTAAGACCCTCCTGTGTCTCAAGCGCCGACGTGACTGTAGCCGTTGTCCCCTAAGGACAAGCCCTGAGCAGACAGAACCGGAAGGCCCAGGCTCCCAGCTTGGTCAGAGGGGGTCGTTCCAAAACCCGCCTCCCTCCCCTCCCCTGGCCACTGAGCCCGCCCTTTGCCACAGCAGAGAGCAAGAGCTGCGTGGCACAGGCTGTGGAAAGGAGGCTCACCGCAGCCAGAGACAAGGACACGTGGTCGCCCCTTGGCGTCCCTCTGGGTGGCTGGACGTGGCCAGGCCAACTCGGGAATCAGTGGGCTAAAGAGGCACTTATTAGCGAGTGATTAACCACCATCAACTCTTCAGGGACAGAAAATCAATAGATGAAAACTTACATTCTAACCACTTACTGTTTTTTATACCCACCATATTTGCACTTTTATTGTGTTTTCTCACTTTGCCTTCTGCCACAGCTAGAGGTCAGGCCAGTTTGAAACATGCTCCAGTTCTAGAATTCTGGCTAATACTAGACATCAACATCAACACAGTACTAATTTCGACAAATAAGATGAAAGGCGAGCCCGTAGGTCTAAAGCCCATCGAAGACAAAACGGCCAACTGATAGACCTTGTCCAGATCCAAGTCAAACCACGTATGAAATTAGACAGAATTCTGACACTGACGTGCCAACTGGAAATTGAACTCAGACCCAGTATTTGATGATACTAAGGGATTATTGCTAATTTATTAGGTGTGGTAACGGCATTATGGCATGTTAAAATGATACCATATTTATATTTCAGAGATATTCCACGAAGTGTTTATGAGACACTGGGATCGGTTTCAAAGCAGGTGGCACGTGGGCAAGGCTCACCTCCGGGCGGCAGGGCTAGCTGATCCTTACCTCACTTCTGTGAATGTTCAACATCCTCTGCAATAAAGAGAAAAAACCCCAATGCCTCATGAAAACTACGGAACTGAGCGCTCGGAGAGGCCTGTGGGTTTCCCAGCTGGGAACCCGAGTCCACCTGCTGAGGGCCGAGCCCGCGGGGGCTGCACCTGGTTACAGGGACAACCCAGACCCACGAGGCCCAGGCTGCGGGGCGGAGAGACAGGGTCGTGGGGACTGGCCTGGACCCCAGTTGCTGCTGTCGGAGGACACTCTTGGCCTCTGTGAGAGCAGCTCTGAGGGGGCAAGTTCGGTGCCTCTGAACACAAACTCCTAAAGGAGCTTCCAAATAGAACGCCTATGTAGAAGCCAAGGTGCTGCCGGTGGCACTTTCAAAGAATCAATTCTGTGGCTTTGGGTTTCTGTTACAATTTGATTCTCAAAATGCCTTGGGAGGAAAACTTTCACAGCAACAACCACCATTTTTCCAGAATTTCCCAAAGCCCACCTCACGGACAGAAGACACATGCTGATTCTCCAACTACGCGATGAGTTGATGTTTGTTTTTTTTCTTGTTCCTTCACTTTCTCACCCAAACATCCAGATGCCAGTGGATGCCACACCCTGGGACCCAGACCGGCAGACAGGCAGGGCACCCGCCCCGCCAGCACCCTGTGTCCAGGTGAGGACAGGCCGTGAGTTGACCGGGGAGGCTCTGGCACACGGTGGCGCCTGTGGCTTACAGGCTACAGGAGAAGGCGCCAAAGGCAAGTCCCATTCCCGCTGACCACGGAGGACCGCGGCTGTCCCCAGAGAGGAGGGCAGCCCGGGCCAAGGTAGCGCTACGGACGTGAGGCCAGCAGGGCTGAAGGGCACGGGCCATATGGTCAGTGGTTGGATCAGGGTGGGAGGCAAAGAGGGGGCCAGGCCTTGCTCACCAGGGGCCGGGTGGTGTCCAAGTGCAGGCAACTGGCCCAGGGCAAGTCCCGGGTAGGAGTGTTCCAGATAGGAATGCTCCACGGGAGGTCGGGAAGGGAGAGGCGTGTGCGAAGGAAGCAGACGGGAAGTTGTCAAAAAGTGCAGGAGAGAAGCGAGGGGACAAGCCTTGTAGCACAGGAGGTGCCTCAGGACTGGGGAGGTGACAGCAAGGGAGTGGACATGGCCCCAGACTCCCCAGAGCAGGCCAAGCGTCGGGGAGTGACCACCGCAGGCATCATAGCTACACGCTCATATGCAGTTCCAAGAGGAGGCTGGGAGTCGGGAGGGCTGCATGGAGGCGGTGACCACCAGGCAGATGTGGGAAGAATAAGGAGGCGTTTTGGGAACAGCGCCTGCCTGGAGGAGGGGAGTTGAGCGGTCCCGACAGGGACACGTACCACTGAGAGGCCTCCTGTGCAAGCCGGGTGTCCCCAGGACCCAGGGTGGACAGGGCGGCCTGGCTGAGCCTGGGGTAAGGGGTGGGTGGCTCAGGAGCAGCAGACAGTCACGGTGAGACTGGGCGGGGGGCAGTGACAGAATCAGATTTAGGTTGTGGCGAGTCCTCTTTGCGTTGAAGAGGAGACGGGGTGCTCATGGACCAGGGAGAGGACCTGCGGCACCAGACGGCCTGGACTGGGGGGCAGGGCAGGAGCAACTGCAGTGCACGGGAGGAACGGATGCAGGTCAAGGGACCCGCTGAGGGGGTGGCTGGAGCAGCCCTGGGGGGTGAAGACTGTGCCTCTGTTTCCTGCCATGTGGAGTTTCAGGCTTCTGGACATGTCCAAGCTGAGCATGGCCGGCGTGGACTTGGGCCGTGGCAGCTGGCGTGAGTGTCCCCCAAGACACGCAGCCAGGGAGTGTTTCTCTCAGACATAGCTGGGCAGGAAGGGCGCGGATCGGGCCTGGACCCTGTGATGGCAGAGAGGACGCAGCGGCGAGGGCAGGCGGGAGGGGTCACCCCATGTGGGTGCTGGGACACCAGGGGGACGGCGAGGCTGCGGCCCAGCACCCACGGTTTACAGGTGGAGTCTGGCTCAGGATACAGGATTCTGAGATTCCTCCACTCCTGAGCTGGGGCCCAGGGGTTATGACCATCCTCGCCCCCACCGAAAGCGCCAGCGCTTTGCGCGTCCAAGCCCTGGCTCGGTGCCCTCACAAACTTTCCTCATCTGAATTTCAAAACAACCCACTAAGTTGAACTGACTCCCGCAGAGGAAAAATTACTCTGTGTTTTCTGTAAGTCTCCGTCCTGAGCGCCCCTCCTGGGTCTCCATTAGAGCGGGCGCCCCAGAGAGGCTGGCAGGAAGCGGACGAGCCTGTGCAGCCCAGGCTGGAGTGCCAGGATGTTGGTCAGGCGGTCAAGGACGCCCAGGGTGGGGTTTCTGTTTCCCTCCTCCCCGCCCTCCCTACCCACCCTCTAACGCACAAGCAGACCTGGCTACTGTCACTCGCTGGGGCTGCACCCCCCACCTACAATCTTCCATCGCATGGAAAAGATTCTTTAAGACGAGCAGCCAAGGAGCGGAGCCAGAAAAACAGGCGGTGTCACCCCAGGGCAGGTCCCGGGACACCAGGACCTCACCTTCCAAAGAGAGTTAGGATGCGGGGTCTGAGACACGGTGGAAGAGCAGGATGGAATAGGTAAGATCTGATCCGCCCGGCACCAGACACGAGAACCCACACAGCATTCTTGAAACCTTTGACGCTAACCGGGGAAGGAACATTGTGCAGGACCCTGGCCCACACCCCTGCTCCAGGCCCCGACGGCTCCTGTCGGCCGTGCCAGGGTCGGGCAGGCACCCGGCAGAGCAGGCATCTGGCAGGACAGGCGTTGGCAGCAGAGGGCCTCTCGGTCAGCGCTGGGCCAGGTGGGACGTTCCTGTCACTTGGTTTGGAACATCCTCTTCAACCGCACTGGCCCCCAGGAGAGAGCGCGTCATTCCTGTGCACACGGCCCTTAACCTTTAGGGAGAGTGACGGCGTGGGGCACTCTGGGGGCCTGGCGGCGTCCACCAGGATGTCCAGCGATGGAGAGACTGACCCCAGCTTCCTTGGAGACTTTCAGTTCCAAAGACTCCTCTGCTTGGCCAGCGGACGCCTGGCCCTCCGGTGGCCTCTCCGAATGCCACGTTCCAAGGGAATTCCCGGGAAGCTGCTGCCAGGCGGGACCGCAGCGACACTCACTCAGGTGCGCTGGGTAAGTGCGTGTTCGCCAGGAGGGCACACACCGTGTGTAATCGCACCGACTGCATCTCCAAGGAGAAGGTTCTGTCATAGGATAAAGGAAGAAAACTCGCAATCGAATGTGTCTGTTCAGAACACTGAGCGGGCCCGAGGGGTCAGGCCCCCATCGCTCTTGGCACGTTCTCCCCGGGCACCTCCCCCAGGACCCTGGGCTCAGTGCTGCTCCAAGCTTCTCCCCCGACTGAAGCCGCGATCTTTTGGCGACTGCGAACGGGCTAATGCTCATCCACTCCACTCGGTCCTGTCCTGTGCGTGACGTTCACTCTCCCCACGGGCCTGTGAGCCGGGCGCTATCATCGCCACCTCGGGGACGAGGAGACCCCAGCCCAGCGAGAGAGGCGGGGTGCCAAGGCACAGGGCCGCCGGGGGTCCCAACCCTGGTCCTCACCCTCCGCGTCACGGAGACCAAAGCCTTCCCCGTGCAGCGGAGTCTCAGGCACTTCCTCACCCGCAGGTGGCCGTGCGGCCTTTGGGGTCAGCTCTGCCCCGAGGGGCAACGTAGGGTCTTCTCCAGGGCGACCTTGCTGGTCTGGACCTCAGATGTGAGCCTCCCTCCGCCCCTCACCCCCGCACTTCCGTGGCCTTGGGTTCGACTCCCCCAAGTCAACCTCGTTAACCCAACCTGATCCTTCTCCAGGTCCCGTAGAAGGAAGCCGCGTCCCGACCAGCGGCTGTTTCGGTCAAGCGAAGGGAGGTCTGTGCGTACGAGCCACGGATCTCCAAACCGCTCATCTATTAGACTTAAAAGGCAACTTGTTCTGGGCCGAGAGGCGAACAGTCCCCCCGCTTCAAACCCAGCTTCCCTCCTGCGACTTCTTCCCCGCAACCCAACGTGAAGTAATTTTAAAATCGTCGTTGCCTTCGTCCCGTCTTAAATGATCCGTCTAGTCTGTAAAAAGGACAAGAATGTGAACGGCAAAGGATCACCCTGCCCATCAGAAAACGTGAGAGGGAAAACAGTGCTGGCGAAGCCGAGCCACGTCACTCTCCCTCCGAACATGAGCGGAAGGAGCCGCGTCCACGTCGAGGTCACACCAAGTGACAAGTCACCTTCCTCCGCCTTTGTGGGACAACAGATACGCAAAAGTCCCCTGTTCTTAAGAATGGCATCTGGTGCTCATAAATTAGTAGCTGATCTACGAAGGCTTAAGCTGAGATCTGGTGGAAATGTGCCCCAGAGAATCCCACATTATTAGTTGATCTGATAATAGGGCAAAACCCTCCCTCTCTCCGCAGCAGAGAAGGCACGGCCCCCGGCGCAGGTGCCTGCACGGGCAGTGAGAATCACGGATGCGAAGCTGCGTGATCTGCACCACAATCTCTCACACAACTGAACTGACAAAAGGAAAAGGAGGGAAGTCAGCCAGGATGACGATTTTCACTAACCCACGCAGCAGCAGGCCAACGCCCCGTCCCCAAGGCACGGCCTCAGATGCGCCACAAGAAAACAAACGCCGAGTGCAAGCAGAAAGCCTGACCACGACCATGGCTCCTTTTCTCCTGGAAAGTCGCCAAGCGCAGAAGAAATGACCCGATTCCATCGTCTCTTCCCCAGAGGGCGCGGTGGCTGCAGCCTGACAGCCGCCCACCCTGACAGTCCCCTCCCTGGAGGATGAGCCCGGAGGAGGCAACAGGGCGCACGAGGGATCTGCAGGTCCCCTGCAGACACACTCCTGCTCCCCAGCTGACGCCCCCGGGCTTCCACCGGGAAGAGCCCTTTGCATGACCAGCAAAGTCCCTCCGGCCCCGCACCACGGGCTGCCGCTGCCCGCAGCAAGCGTGGCGTTGTGACCTCGCACAGGGAACCGGCCACGTGGTGTCCAAGAACACACCATGGAGGCCTCGAGGGAGAAGGAGACCGCCCGGCACAGGAGGAAGCAGAGGCCGCATGGGTAACCACACACACACACAACACACAACACGCACAAAACCCACACACTAACGCACAATACATCCCACATGTACTACATCCACCCCACACACCACACACAAACCACGCACACCACACAACACACTACATATAAAATATACCACACACCACACACACCATACTATACACAACACTCAATACACACCAGCACACACCCCACAACTCACACCAAACACATGCCACACACCACACATCATACACACCATACACACATCACACACACACATATCACCATACATGAACACAACACACGACATATACAATGCACACCACATATACAACACAATACACCAAACACCATACCCCACACAAATATTACACACACCACATATTCAGTATACCACATTTCACACACATAATACCACACAACACATACACAATACACATCACATGCACAACACACTCCACATATACAAGTCACAAATCACACACCACTCAACACACACAACACACCAAACACCACACATATTACACACACCACACACATATTATATATAACACATATATAATACACACACCACACATACCATACACACCACACCCACACCATACATACCACACACAACATACCACACAGACAAAACTCACACAACACACACACTATACCACAGAGACAACACACACCACACACAACATATACAACACACCACACATAGATACCATATGCACACCAGACCACTCAACATACAAACCTCACACACCACACACACAGAGCAGTGTTTCCCAGGGAAGGGAGAAATCCACAACACAGGGCATTTGGAGATTTACAGCAAGTCACAGGTTGTCATGACGGTGTCATCACAGCGTCATCAAGTAGGGACCTCGCCTCAGCTTTGATGGTGCAAAAATGCAGCCCCAGTGGAACGCGTCGGGTGGTACCTATGTGTACCTCTCTGTGAGGCTGACAGTAAACACACCGACATCCACTAGGAGCTCCCGGTTCTGAGGACAGGAGTGCAAGGACAGAGACACACACGGAGAGTTTCATCTACACAAAGCAGTTTGAAATGGGTGGGCTTGTCTTTTTTTTGAGACAGGGTCTTGCTCCGTCGCCCAGGGCTAGAGTGCAGTGGTGTCATCACAGCTCACTGCAGCCTCAAAGTCCTGGGCTGAAGTGATCCTCCTGCCTCAGCCTCCCGAGTAGCTGGGACTACAGGCACGCACCACCACACCCCACTAATTTTTTTCTATTTTTTTTGTAAAGACGGGGTCTCGCTCTTGCTCAGGCTGGTCTCCAACTCCTGAACTCAAGCAATCCTCCCGCCTCAGCCTCCCAGAGTGGTGGGATTACAGGCGTGAACTACTGTGCCCAGCCGGGCTTGTCTTAATAAAACAGAACTCTAGAGAAAACGGAGTCAATATTTTGGTGTGAGCCTGAAGTTTCAGCTGCTTACAATTTACCTAAAAATACAGATGAGATCAATGTACAGCTGAAAATAGCCTTAAATTTTAATTTGGCATTAATACTCCATCTGTGGTTTGAACTCAAAATGAAATATTTCTGCCCAACTGTGATATGCAGCTATGTCTCACTGGTGAAGTGTGACTGTGGTGTAGTGACAACCAGAACACGCGGTATGTACTGGGGGCCAAGCACAGGGCAGAGCCCACAGGAGGGAAGTTCTGGCTTGGATGCGGTTCCTTCCTCTGCTGCAGACAATCGTCGCGATGTGATGGGCTTCTTCACTAAGGAAGAAGTACCTGAACAAATGCACGTTATCACTGAAAAGCAAAATTATTGTATAAATGCACATAAACACATGCACGGGTGCACACACGCACGGGTGCATGCACACGCATGCACACAATGCGCACACACATGCATGTGTGCACACACATGCACGCACACGCACGGGTGCACACAGCCCGCCAGACACATTCTTCTCTCTGAATCGCTGCTTCCGTTACTTGAAGAAAACACAAAACTTGTGCAAAGCAAAGCGTCAGGCGTCGGGTTCATTAGTGAGACGGCCTGAGGAATGGGTGGCCCTGTAACCCCGGGGCCAGGAGGTCTGAATTGTCATCCTCGTCAAGTTCAGATCAAAGTGACAGTGAAGCCTGCTCTTCCCTCTGGGGCGACCCCTACCCTGGTATCCGCAGGGCTGTGACGTGAGGCAGACATGAGGCAGCCCATAGCAGCCCCCGCCCCCGGAGGGGGCTCCGCCCAGCCGGCGGGGTTTGCTGCTGACAGGCCACCAGGAAGGGCTCTCATCAGCTGGTTTTGTTTAATGTGCTCCGAAGAACTGCCCTAGCTCGGGGCCAAGCTCGGGAGCCCCGGGGTTGTCAGCGGTGGCTCCCGGCTGCCCTCCCACACGGAAGATTCTGGGGACTCCTCCACCCAGTTCTTTCAGCTAACGGCATTTACAAATGAAAGCGCCCCCACGGCGTGAGGCCCCCGCCCCCAGCCCGCCAGGGCCTCAGCCTCCCGGGAGGTGGGCCGGGCGCCTACTCACTCGTGGTCCGTCACGATGTAGCTGTACTCCTCCTCCCCGGAAGCCGTGACCGCCAGCTGCAGGGTGTCGCCGGGGGGCTCCCGAGCGCCCGCACGAAGGCTCTCCTCCTGCAGAGCCCCTCGAATCCAGTTCTGGAGCTCCCCAAACCCGTCGACTGCGGGCTGTGCATCCGGCTTCCTCTCCGGCAGGTCTCTGGAGAACGTCTGACTCCTGACATTTTCCACCCCCACGTCCTCCTCCTCCTCCGAAGACATGGAAGCCACAGGGTGCTCCGATTTCTTCATCTCTGCTTTGAAGGACTCGGCAAGGCCGGGGGCTCCAGGCAAGAGTCGAGGCCCAGGGTCCTGCAAGAGGTCCCCGAGTGTGGCACTCAAACGCGTGACCTGCAGAAAGGACACTCCTGTGAGAGGACGTCTGGGAGCGAGGACTGGACACACAGCACCAAGGGACATCTGCAACAAAGTCATCTGCGTGGGATGCTGGTGGCAACTTGAAACAAAAACACCGGTCAAGGCAAAGCTTTCGCGGTCTGTGCTGAGAGTCACGTCTGGATGAGAAACCGAATGGAGGATGAGGCGTTGCGTATCGGAACCACTCAAGCAGCGTTCCCCCTCCCTGCCCCTCTCCCCCATGCACACACACCCCCCTTCCCGAAGAGTCTGACTTTATAGAGTCAGTGTCTGTCTTTGGCATTGACATTTTAAAAAATAACCTGTGTGATATCAAGATCCTCCACCTTGGCAATGAACATCTAATTCTAAAAATTAACAATAATAGTTAATACTAGTAACTTGCATTTACTGTGCTCTTACCCTGTAGACAAGGCACTACACTAAGACTTTATGTGCAGAAACACACTGAGTTTCCACAAGAACCCTGAGAGCCGGGGACCCTCAGTAATCCCATTTCACAGGTGGGAAAATTGAGACACAAAGAGATTAACCCACAAGTGAGCTCTTCACAGGGACGTGCAATTGTGTTCTCACATGTAGGGGTCTTTGTCATCACATGGACAATGCCTACCCCACCCTGACCCCCATTTCCTGGACAAGGAGCCTCGGAACCACTTAATGAGCACCCAGAGTGGGAAGTAAACTCATAATTACAACACTCAGCACTGACTGCGTATCAGACACTAGTTTGCTTTGTACAAACTATCTCATTTCATCGTCACCCAGCCCCACGAAAGATGTACTCTTCTTGTCTCTGATCTGTGGACTCGGGCTCACGGAGGTTAAGTATTGAATAATTTGCGCCAGATCTCAGAGGTCGCGATGGCCGACCCAGAGCTCGAACTCAGGTCTAAGTGACGCCTCCGTCCCGGGCTGCGCCCCACTCAACACCCCACACCTTCCCCAAGGACAGGGCCGCTGTGCCGCTGGGCAGCCCGAGGGCACCTCTGGAACACGGGATGGCAAGATTCTCCTGTCCAGTCAGAGGATTTTTAACCATGAAATTACATGTACAATATCATATTAGACAGAAACAGGGAAATTTGATCTACTTTATAACTCACTTTACCAAAACACATTGTTTCAGGAAATCCAGGAAGGGCTATAAAAGAAAACATTCCCTTTTTGGCTAAAAGCCACAACTTTTCCTTTTGTGTTTTTGAATATTTAAACAAAATAGTAGTTTGATTGAAATGACCGCTCAGAGCTGGGTCCTGAGGACAACAGTATACAGCATTTAAGTTACTAAGCAGGGACAGGAAAAGGAGGAATAGTCTCACTTACATTGTGTTTCATGTGAGAAGGAAAATGAAGACATGTTAAACAAATAAGAGCTCAAAAATATGACACCCAAATACCCTTTTTGAAAAAAATTGCTGAAAAATACACTCCCAACAACAGAGAAATAAATCACAACTCAGCGTGGCGAGGCTGGGAGGTTGTGCTACAGAGGTCCCGGGGAGCCTGCCCCCGACGGCAGATGCAGCTCCGGGTGTCACCTGCAGCCCCTGCAGCCCTGGGGTGGGCAGGCGGGGGCTGCTGCCCTCGGCCACGGCGGGCGCCCTCCTCCATCAGGAAACGTGTTCCTCAGCCACGCCTCTCCCTCCACAACTCGGGGATCCTACCACCTTTGAGGGATACTTAAAACAACAGTTGCTGACGTGTTCTTCTGGTACTTGCTAACAGACGTTAAACCACAAACCACTAAAATAACCTGTCAAGAGAATTACTAACCAAAGATTCTTTTTCTCCATTCCAAAAAGTAGAGTTTCCTAGAACCAGGCAATGTCATCGTCATTGTTCAGGAACTGATTTTCCACGTCCGTAGATTGTATCAATGACCAAAGGCTCTTAAATAGGAAAAAGCTGACAACTAACAAACTTAGCAGGAAAGACTGGTATCCAGGGGGGTGAGTGTGTCTGACTGAGCCTTTTCCAACTGCCTCTGGAGCAGCACCGCCCGGCAGAGCCCTCTGGGTGACGGAACCGCCCGTCTGCGCCGACCAACGCTTTAGCCGTGAGCCGCGCTTACTAACAAGCACCTGACATGTGGCCAGGGCAGCTGAGGAACTACATTTTTTATTTACTTAAACTTAATTAAGTTTAAATAGCCACACGTGGCCAGGGGCTGCCGCACAGACAGCCCAGGTGTAGATGAGTTAGGCCCGTGTGCGTCCCGTGTTAAACCAACCTCAGAAATCAGCCCCTGCAGGACGCTATCAAGTATGTAAAATGGCACATGATGTTACTGTTCCATGTCATCATTTGATATCCCTGGGTGGGGAAATCCTAAGGAATATTAATTTCTTATTTATAGTAACCATATTTTTATATACCTACAATAGATAAATTAGTTTATAATTTAAAAATAGATATTATCATGAATCTAAATACACTTTTGTATGTGCTTTCTGTAACTTTTTTTCAATTTTGGGATTATGAAGGTTTTTTCCATCCTTTTCTGGGGAAAAAAGCCCTTTGTATTTCATAAACGTCACCACACCATGAACAAAAAGATTACCAATAAGTTTAACGTGAACCAAACACCCAGAGACGTTGTCTTACCTCCTCATAAACTCTGTCGTTGTCCTGCACGCTGTTATCTGTGAAAGACAGCAGAGTTATCCAAATGCTTGTCACATGCGTCACGGCACGTCAAAAGACAACCACACGGAACCCTTCCTTACAGAGGATGAGGCGTAGCGATGTGGCCTGGCTTCTACACGAAGTAAACCTTCCCTGCTTGTAGCACAAGACAGAATCCCTGGCTTCGCGCCCAGCACCTCCGCTTTGGTGAGGTCAGCCCTGAACCGCCAGCCCTGTGGCGCTGTGCACAGCAAGGAAGCCACGACACCCGGCAGCAGTCAACGTGCACAAGAAAGTCAAGTGAAGCCACAATTAAGGAGACTCAGAATCTACTCACAGGTTATTTCACTGTGGTTGATGTTTCTCGCTAAATAAATTTACCACTCGCGGTGCCCGGAGGCGCCTGACTCACCGCACTTTCCTCAAGCCTCAACAACCGCTGCTGGGGACACGACCACACCCGGCACCTTCCACTCCCCGCCTCGCCCAGGCGTCCTGCCAATTGCCCGTCGACTGCCTAACGCTACGCCCGTCGTGGCGGAGTCCCACCGCCCCCCCTGCAGCTTCCAGCAAGACTTGGTGCCAACCCGCAGCACAGAGGGCGCGTGTGTGAGCCTACTGTGTGCGAGCCTGAGCCGGAGTCTTTCACACAGGCCAAGGACTCTGAGCGTCGGCCGCAGAGAAGGTCGCTGGTCGGGACGACGCGGCTCAGGGTTCGCACCCGTGCTGGGGGCACGTGGGGCGCGCTCTCTGCCTCCCCCACCCCAGCCCCAGAGGCGGGGTGTGCGCCTGAAGCAGACGTCTGAAGGAGTCCCTCTCACTTTGTTATTCAAACATTTGACGGTTTTACTCCCACAATCCAAACAAACACCTTCCCCATCATTCCTACATTTTTCTAACTCTGAACCTCAGCACGGAGGAGGAGTTAAACCTCACGGAGAGCACTTTGCCAGTCAACGTAATTGCTCTGCCAGGCTCCGTCTGCTAAGAGAGCTTTTAGAGGCAAAAGTTCAGAGAGAGAAAAGTCGTTAATGCAGATCCCTGGGGCCCCTGCAGAACGATGTCGTGGCTCCCGAGCTGGTGGTCTCCCCGCCGCACCCCTCCCCCAGCACCGACCCCAAGTGAGAAGGACCCGCGGGCTAGAGGTCACCTCGCAAGCTGTCTCCGCGGAGGGCTGGCTCCGGGCTGCGCGGCTGCTCTCCTGGGCCGTCCCGACCTCCTGCTGGACCCACACCCTGCGCCACGCCAGGCGCCAGGCCAGCCGTCTCGTGCCTCTCCGGGGGACCTGGGCTCTCGGCATCCACCTGCTGCCTCCTCAGGTCCCGTAGGAGGCTCTGCATCAGGGCTCCTGGGGGCACAAGAACAAACACGAATGTCGAATGTCGTGGGCTGGGGTCTCCAGAGACGCTCGGGCAGCCCCGCGAGGGGAGGGAACAGGGAGCCCAACCTCCCGAGGCCGCTTCTCACGAGCGCCGGGCACGGGCGGCATTCAACAAACACCTGTGTGATGGCACCTGACCCTCAACCCCGCCCGGCCCTCTGGCCAGCACCACAGCCCCTAAGCTGGAAGTGGAAACCCCCCGAGGAGGACAGAGAGTTCCACCTGTGGAAATGGCCGGGACGACAGAGCCAGGAGGAGGGAAAGGCTCAGCAAAGCCGTCACCGTCTTGAGGTGGTGGAAGAAGGACAGAGCTGCTTCCGTCTCACGTGGAAACAAGGCGATGCCGGCCAAGGGGCAGCGCAGCGCCCAGCGCCCCACGCCTGGTGCCTCAAAACACAACAAAAATTTGCAGTCCTCGCTACTCCCACAATTTTTTTTTGTGGCTAACGGAGAAAAGCCTCAGGTGGACCCTCTGGGCACCATGGCCAGGATGTCCTGAATACAGCGCAGGTGGCCCCGGGCGCCCATGTGTTGTATCTGGGAGTTTATTTGTACGTGAACGTGACCCTCAAAAGGCAAGCCCTGTAGAAACGACGTCACATGCAGGTTCCCTTACGGAAACAGACCGTCAAATCTCTGCTGGAAGTGCAGCCAACAGCGAGATTGCGGAAATTGTAGTGGTCTGGGGACGAGGGGACCCTCTGCTCTGTTAGGGCCCAGGAACACAGGGTGGGGAACAGCCTGTCCCCAGCGCAGAGCAGGCCTCTGCCAGCGTCAACGAGGCGGCACAGACAGGAGCTAAGGACGTCAAACAAACCCCCTGTGATAGGAGGGCTGTTGCTGTTGATGCAACACAGCGAAAATGTGCTCAAGACGACACTACTTTTTCTAGAAAATGTCTAAAATACAAGTTGTGTTTGGAAATGGTGGGAAGTCCATCACCCTTTCTCCACGAGACCGTCCCCGCCCCATCACGCATCCCCCACCCCCTTCCTCCAACAATGCGGGCAGAGACCAGGCCGCCCACGCAAGGGCAAGGTCTGGGGGGTGGGGAGCCGCGGCTCCACCCCAGTGTGAAGAGGCTCAGTCACCCCGTCTCTCTCTGCACGGTTTGTCTACCCGTTGCTTTTGTTGGCTCATTTGACAATGCAGCTGGATGACTTTCACAGTCAGAGAAAACACAACAGAAACGCTGTCCCATGGGGGTCTGTCCTTCGGTGCCTGGTCTGGTACCCCCAGGGGTCAGTGCTCAGGGAGCATCAGGAAGGCGGGAGGTGCGTCTGGGGGCTCGGCACCCTGCAGGGACCCTGCACAGAGGTGGGAGAAGTGGTGGCAGAGAAGAGGGAGCCGTGCCCTCGGCCCACACACAACTTCTCCTGATGGCGCCTTCCACAGATTTGGGGACATAATCTAGGTGGTTTGCTTCTAACCACAATGAAGTCACAGGCAACAGCTCCCAGGACACACAGCCTGTGAAGCTGGACACCGAATCGCACACAGAGCAGCCAGAGACCGCGGAGCTGGGCCGTGGGATGCCGCGGCAGCTCCTGGACCGTGGGAGGAGGCGGGAGACAGTTCCAGCTGAGGGGCCAGGGGCCGGCGTGGGCTGTGAGGTGCCTGGGATCGGACACAGGCGCTGTGTGGGCAAGGCTGTGCGGGAGTGCCCCAGAAACCACGCAGAGCGCCACGACGGGTGCTTGGCCAAGCGACCGCGCCCCGTGCAGGTGAAGGGCTCGAGGCCCAGCAGGGAGTGGGCGCTGCCAGGCTGAGCGCTGGCAGAGGGCAAAGGGCAGAGGGCACATAGCACAGGGACATAGGAACACCCGCCCCGCTATGGAGCAGAGACCCAGTGGGCCCCTCACCCCCCCGGCATGAAGTTGAAACCCAAAGCCCATGTGTCCAGAGGAGGGGCCACCAAAACAGACCACCCCCAGTAAGATGTGAAACAGCCCGACAGGGTCAGAGGCTCATCCAGGACCTAACGGGCACCAGAAAAGCCCTGAAGGACGGTGTCAGGGCCTGGGCCCTGCCCCACAACACCCAGCACACAGTAGAGTGACAGGCACACGACTGGGAGTAGGGCCGGCGGGGCAGGGCGAGGAGACCAAGGCGTGAGGGGAGCTGCTCTGCACACGGTGCGGCCGGTCCAGCGGCGGGCAGAGTCCCCAGTGACGAGCGCGGCATTTGAGATTAGAAACCTCACTGATGGGCCTAGCAGCAGACTGTTAGTGAATTTGCAGACAGATAATAGAAATTATTAGTATCTGAAGAACAGAACGAGGAATATTGAACAGGACCCCAGCAGCCCGTGGGCAGCACCCAGCCAAGCGCCCGCCCTGGGCAGGGGACTGGAGTCCAAGAGGGAAAGGACAGTGAGAACAGAACAGCACACAAAAAACCCTTAAAAAGCCCATAAATTTCCAAAATTTAGTAAAAAATATTAACTTAGAGATTCAAGACAGTAAATTCAAAAAGAATAAATACAAAGAGAACCACACAGAGGCATCTCATAGTCAAACTGCTAAAAGCACATTCCATACACAGCCGTGGGAAAATGACTTCTTCAAACAACGGGGGCCACGAGTCACACTGAAGGTCTCGTAAGGATGACATATTTGATGCAATATGTAGTTACACATTTGATATTCCACATATATATATGAATGACATATTTGAATTAAGAGAAAACCATTAAATCCAGTGAAAATATCCTTCAATCATTAGGGTAAAAGAAAGACATTTCATATTATGTATATTAAAATATATACAATATTTTAAAAAGCTATGCTAATCAGTCGCCAGTAGACCCGCACCACAAGAAACACCGCGAGGAGGTCCACTGGCCGAAGCGAAACGGCACCAGACGGAAACTCAGATCTATAGGGAGTGCTGAAAAGTTCCCAAAAGTGTAAACATGTGGGTAAGAAGATGATTTTATTTTCTCCTCTTAATTTCTCTAAAAGACCACTGATTGTGAGAGAGGACAAGTCACTACATTTTGAGGCAGAGTTTATAGACAGATATAGGTGTGAACTGGATGACACGGGCAGAGGGTGCCTGGAACGTGAGGTTTGGCACCATTTCCACGAAGTGGCACGATAGTAATTTTTCAACAAAGGCACCAAGGCATTTCAGTGAAGAAAGACAAGTCTTATCAAAAAAAAAAAAAAGATGATAGAACAAGACACTCTGACAAAACACTTTTACCCACAATGTATTAAAGAAAAAACTCCTTCAACAATAATCGATAATAGAAAAACACTCTGGTAAAAACAGGCAAAACAGGTGAACAGAAACTTCACCAAAGAAAATATGCAAATGGCCAATAAGCACACAAAGAATGGTCAGGATCACTAGCAGGCAATGAAAGGCCAATTAACAGCCATCGCACACATTCTGTGCCACTAGAGCCGCTAAATGAGACCGAGCAGGGGCTCTGGAGCGGTACCGAGCCGCAGGAACGGGCCTACACCACCAGTGGGGTGTGAAATCTTGCAACTCTCAGAAAACAATTCAGCAAGGACTAATAAAGGTAAATGTACATCTTTTGTATTACCTAGAAATTTTACAAGCATGTGTGCAGCAGCCGTATTCATAACAGCACAACAGACTCCAGAGGTCCAAACGCCCATCAACAGGAGAAAGAACAAACACGTTATGGCACATCCAGAGGAGCAACAAAAGCAATGAACTACTGATATGTGCAAAAGGTGGGGAAGCTAAGAACATCATGTTGCATGAAAGAAGCCAGTCACCAAAGAATCCGTGCCATTCTAGTAATAAAAAGGGAAGTTCAAGAAGAAACACAGTCTGCCCGGGGTGTCAGAACAGGGACTGCGGGTGGTGGGCTTGGGGGGCAGGAGCTTCCTGGTAGGAAGGGGTGTCCTCCCTGGGGTCGGGGTGCTGGTTACACGTGCATACCTGCCAAAACACGCCAATGCGCTCACCTAAGATCTGTGCCTCTCATTGTACATAAATTTCCACAATGACGATAAAAGGACATGTTCTAAGTAAGTTTCACGGGTCCCATCTCTCAACTTAGAGGGATGACCCGGCTTTCCTAAGTCCTCAGCGTTGAAACCTCTCGCTCCTGAGTGAAGGTTTACGTGAGACAGTTCACCTGCCTCTGCCTTCCTGGGGAGCCCCAGCACCACGCCGGGGTCTTTGCAGAGTATCTCCCGGACCTCAGTCAGGTCTCACAGCGATACTCTCAACCAGATGGGGTGGGAATTATTTTCTGCTTCTTACAAATTAAGAAATGTGGCCTTTTTATGTTTTTTCAAAGTTTTCTTCTTCTGGAGCTAAAGTAGAGCTGCATGCTTTATTCCTGATAGCTTTTCTCCCTCTCTCCCCACCAATAGAGAGAAAGCTCTGAACACGAGAAACAGGACAGTCCATGCAGATAAGCTCTTCTCAGAACCCAGCACGTGGGCGGAATGCGGTCTCAGAGCCTTCAAAGTCCACTGCGTGCTGACAAGCCGAGGCTCAGCCAGACTCGCACGAAACAGCTTCACCAAAGGCATCACCAAATCCAGGCTGCAAGCCGCGCCGTCCACCCGCGGCTCCAGAGCCAGCCGCACCCCCAGCCCGCTCGGCTACGCTGTCCTCCCGCCCCGGCGAGAGCCCGTCTCTGAGTGGGCGTCAAGCCGCACGACCCCGTGCCCCAGCCACGCATCTCCCGGGACAGGAGACGGTGCTGTGGGTTATCTGGACCTCACTGACTCTTCAAAGACGAGCACATACCCACTTATGAGTTCTTTGAGTGAAAAAACAAAAAAAAGTACAGTCAATTTTACCTATTAATCGAAGCCCATTCTTCAGGGGGAATCTTGCCACAGTGTTATAGGGAAACATTTTTAAAAGTGTTTTGCTCCCATTTCTGAACACTCTGTGCTGCGCCCCCTCCCCCATCTCTCCCACAGAGAGGGGTCACGGCAGCGGCTTCTTTGCCATCCCCGCCTTAGCATCCGCATTAACCATGTGTTTCTGGTGCTCTGACAGCTGGGGCCCCGCTGACCTGGAGGGACCGCCCCTCCGGGGACAGCCACCTCCTGAGCCCACTTGTCATGTGCAAACCCACCGACCCAGAGCCCACCCCACCACCTCCTCTCCTGGGCCCTACACTGTCCACCCACCCCAGGCACCCAGGGCAAGGACCAGATGCCGGGGCCACCCCTGGGCCCCCGAGCCCGCTGGAATTGTCCAAACTGGCCAGGCCCAGGCCTGCTCACCTGCCACCCCCAAGGCTCTTTCCGCTCCCCACCCCCCTCCCTCTCCCTCCTGACCCCAAGCTTCCCGGTGGCCCCAGGCGTGGCCAGGCCGTCCTTCAATGGCCGTCGTCTCCTGATCGTTGGCTTCATCCTGAATCGTAACAAAACCTACATTTTAGAACAGCCTCCTGCAAAAGGGAAATTCAGGCGCTGCCTCCTTCTCTTTTTTTCACTGGACTTGAGCTTTGGGGGGAACAACCTCCCGCCTCTGCACCCCGAGCCCACCCGTCGCTCCACATCAGCCCCCACCACACGCTCACTGACTGACTGCTTGCCTGCGAGAATAACTTCCACCAGCAAACTTGGAAAAATCTCTCTCCCTTTCGTACAAACAAAAACATGCCTGAAACCACAGGGAAGCACGCCTGAACTGCCGCGCCCCCGCCGGCGACCGGAGGCTGCGGGTCTGAGCGAGCCCACACCAACACCCAGCGTCCCTGCCACGCCGGCACAGGCGCGTGTTGTTTCACAGAAAAGACAACAGACACGCTCTGGAACTCGGGGGCGCGAGTGGCGCAGCCATGGCTGCTGCTTTGCGGGCCACAGCGCTCACTGCAGCTCTCAGATCAGAAGGAACCACCCCAGGCCACACAAGCGCAACCTTTGTGTTTTCACACACCGCAAACGCCCCTTTCTTTTCTGGAGCTTGTTGTCTCAGCAAAGCCTTATGTCACCTGCCCCCCCTGCACCCGCAACAAAGGGCTCGCTCATCTCAAAGGAAGCGCGGATGCAGGGGCCTGGGACAGGAGGAAGGACCGGACGGCAGAGCGAATGGCCACAGGCGTCAGCCCGCAGGCGGAACCCCGCACACCCCAGCGCTGCCTCTGTGAGCGCCCACCAGACGAGAGAACGGACAGTAACACGCCCAGAGGTCACGGCTGGGGGCCAGCAGGGCAGTAAACAAAACCCAAAGGAACGAGCCGCTTCACACAGGCACCGTGTCCCCGAGAATCAGCGTCCTGCCGTGTTCGAAGGGAGGCTGGGCATGTGTCAGGGGTGGCCGGGCCGCTGTGCACGAGCGTCATCTGAGGGACAGACGCAAATGAAGGGGAGCGACACGCGGAAGCTCTCAAGGAAGACAGTCCTTCCCGTAGGACACCGACCAGTGCAGCTGCCCAGACGCTGCAGCCCCGGGGGAGCTGGGCAGGACGGCCCCAGGATCACGTGTGACCAGAGGCCTCTCCCAGGCAAAGCCCGTAACTTCAGACGGCTCAGGGGGCAGCAGCAAGGGCCCGGGAGGCTTCCGAGTATACTAGAGCAACCTGCTTTCAAGTCAAAGGTCCCTTCTGCCCTACCAAAAAAAGAAAAGAGGACTCTCCACACACCAGCTCAGGAACGGCAGCCCCATGAGAGCTCAGAGCCCCGCGTGGCAGAAGGGCCACCGTCCCCCACGGCTGGAGCTCCGCTGGGCACCAACCTCAACGGGGAGTGTGGAAAACCCCCCCACTCCAGGGAGACACAGCAGGACCACCTGCAGCCCCAGAGGAAGTACAGTGGTCTGCTGGTCAGGCACGGGGTTCCACCAGATGCCCTTCGGCAGGGCTCTCGTGCCTCTCGGGGAGCTGGGAAGGTGGTTATGACATTTTGACGAATGGCCAAAGAAAAGCAATTCTGTGGCTTCTCACAAAGAAGGGTAAATGTTTTTGACTTTAAGATTTCTAGTGAAAATGAATCACATTTCATCATACTGATTAGCACATACTTCCAAAAAACAAACTTTTATAAACTCCAAGGTTTATAAAATGGTGTGTGTGTGTGTGTATGTGTCCATGTGCACACACACGTGCTGGGGAACTCCATTCAGAGTGGCTACAGCACCACCAGGATATGTGTGTGTGCATGTGTGTGTGCGCACACGTGCGGGGAAACTCCATTCAGAGTAGCTACAGCAGCACCAGGATATGTGTGTGCGTGTGTGTGTGTGTGTGCACACGTGCTGGGAAACTCCATGTAGTGTGGCTACAGCACAACCGGGATGTATGTGTGTGCATGTGCGTGTACACGTGCTGGGGAACTGGGGAACTCCATTCAGAGTGACTACAGCTCTACTAGGATGAATATCGGCAGGGAGATGTCAGAAGAAAGACCTTGGAAAACACCTCACTTGAGTTCACCCAAATGATACAGAGGCCTTCCCTTCCCCTCTGAGGACAGGATCTGCACTGCTGTTGAAGGTTCTCATGCTATTTCAAGGGAAAAGGGTGTGGAGTCTGTGTTTCCTATAGTAAAGGATGTCACTGTGATTTACAAGTCACGTATGACACAAGGGGCGCGTTGATGCATCCTAATCTGTACAAAATGAGGCTCATTTGCCTCCTCAGACAACATACAGGCCAAGCACCTGCTCTGAAATTCCACGGAAGCCCATGTTTCCAAGCCCACTCCAGAGCACCACAGGTGTAACAAGCCTTCGCTTCCACCACGGTGAGAACAGAGTCCTGAAGCAAACAGGGTCATGGTGAACCCCACACTTGGCCATACAAGGAACTTGACCACTGCACGGCTCTGAGGGACAGAGAGCCGCTGGGGATGCAGAGCTTTGGGAATTGAGGAGCGGGGCAGGCTCCGTGGCTGACCAGGAAAGAAGGAACACAGACAAGGTGAGCAAAAAGGACGTTGCTCACTGTGGCAAAGCCAGAACAACATGTCCAGACAAGGTCAAGTCTTCACTTGGACCTGCCAGCACAGAGCCACCAGGTGCTGGCCATGAACTCCACTGCTGTGGGCAGCGATACTTGTTGGCTGTCTCAGGCCAAATAATTCTAGAATCTGTAGGGTGGTTTATCTCCTTTATTTTGTTGTAGTTAAGGCTAAGACTTGGGTTTCTAAGAACATATTTAAAATTCCCATCAGTCAAATGTCAGCCCTTACGGTACCATGCCCTTGAGGCTGCTGCATTGGATTCCCATGAAGAAAGGCCAACAGCCTCCTGGTAGGGAGTGTGCTGCTGTTGCTGAGAAGGAAGAGGACTACGATTCCATAAAGCCAGGAGCCGATGAACCACAAGCATGGACTTTGGGGTACAACACAGGTGAGGGGTCCGAATCTTGGCCCTGGCACCCACAGGGTGTGATCTTTGGCAAGTTCTGTAATCTCATTATGCCTCGATTTCCTTGTCTGTGAAGTGGGGACAAGTGAGACACGTATGTGAATCACAACCCAGTGCCCTGCGTATCCTAAGTCCCTAACGAGTTATGATGATTCCCGTGAATCGAGGTCACGATGACCTCTCTGTTCTCTTCCAATTCCAGTCCACTCTCAGTACAAACACTTGGTTCTCTACAGCAAGCAAGAAGCAAAGAACACACAGGGAGCCCCTCAGTATGCTCCTCAGGCAAGCGGACTGCTGCCTCCCAATTTGCTCAACATTCAACTTAAGATCATGCATTGTGATACTGTCCTTTGCCAAAGTATTAACCTACATTCAAAAAGATGTGAACCTTAAACATCAAAGTCAGACCCCGATCTCTGTCCATCCATCCACCCATCCATAGACCCATCCTTCAGTCGCTACCCACCCATCCATCTTTAGACTCACCATCCATCATCCCATCACTCACCCATCCATCCACTACCCATCCACTCATCCATAGACCCATCCATCCACCCATCCACAGACCTATCCATGCATCACTCACCCAACCACCCATCCATAGACCCATCCATCCATTGCTCACCCAACCATCCATCCATCCATAGACCCATCTATCCATCACTCACCCAGCTACCCATCCACCCATCCATCCACCCATCCATAGGTCCATCCATCCTTCACACACACACCCATCCATCCATAGATCTACCCATCTGTCACCCACCCACTCACTCATTTATTTCATCAACTTACGTTGCTCATCCATTGTAATCAGAGGCTGGGAGTAGACATTACTCTGAGAAATAATAGAGAATTAAAAGCCTAAGTTTTTGGGGGGCTACAATATTGTTCTCTCACACACACATCAAAATGTTTTAGAAACCAGAAACACTTGATGAATGGATAGTATAAGCAAACTTAATTTATGGGACAGACAAACCATTAAGTCCCTACAAAAAGATTAAATGACAACACATCTCAAGTCATTTCTGTTTCCTCCTACAACAGACAAGCGTTTGGACTGACATGTTACCCCAGCAGTCACCAGTTACAGTGTGTGTAAGACAAGTGTCTTTCCTGAATTTCAACCAAACAAGCTCCAGACTTTCAGGGCAATGTAATCTATTTGTAAATCACTGCCTGTAGTTTACCCCTGGAAATGAACAATTAAATTGACATAAACTTAAATCTGACAAATGTCTTTTCACTATAAACTTCTAAAATATAACAAGTATAAGACTTTGCCTTTTATCAAAAGGTTAAAAAACTTATTATTTTTAATCTCTAACAAAGGAAACCCAATTAATTTACTGATTTCTTAAAAAGACAAACCAAAATTATGTCTTTTGCAAAAAAAAAAAAAAATCTTACGGTATAATTTTGGGATCTAAGTTATCCTGAGCAAAAGTGGTAAGAATATACTTTAATTAGAAAATCAATAAAATATATGAAAAATAACACAGAATAAAAAGTAAACAAAACAATTCTTTGCTGGTGTAAAGCTTCATTATAGATACTCCAAACTTAAGCAGTGTAGTATTGCAACAAAGGCATAAAAGAGGAGAAAATGCAGTCGTCTAGAATTATGAGGCCACACTTTAGAGGGCTGCTGCCGGGCCCTGCTGAGTGCGGAAGGCTTGTCCCAGCATGGTGCTGTTCCCTGCAGGCACCTGTCGCCACAAGGGGATCAGCGTGTAGGAGGCCCACCGTGACATACCAGGAGCACTGGCCAAGGCAGAAAAACAGGGCAATGTATTTATGGGAGATTTTTTTTTTTAACAAGCATTGGGTCTACGCTGTGTTTCTGGTGAAGGCTAACTTAGCCAGAAGATTCCGTCAACAAGAATGTTCTACTCCTGAGTGCCCTGCACAACCAAGGTGTACCCTGGTCTCTGCTGGACCATGCTGACCTGCAGAGCCAAGGTGCCCGTCCCAAGGGGCCCCAACGAGTGGAACCCCTGCCCCAACGTGGCGCTGACAGCCACGGGTCAGTGAGTGCCGCTGTGCCCCCGAGTGTTGTCTCGCTGCTGTGTCACGGAGGAGCTGCATTGTCTGCCAGTCTCCCCACGTCGGAAATCAGTGAACGTTTATAATGTCAGCGCTAATTGCCTATCTAAAAAGACCCCTAATTTCTCCTCATGAGCATAACTGAAGGGGCCTGCTGTGGCCAGAACCATAATGCACAGGGGAACACGAGTGGTCATGGGGGTTATTCAGACACTAGTTGGCAGCAAATCAGCCTGAGACAAAACCGGGAAGCAGGCTCATTTCTTCAGCACATCCCACCCTGCTCATGGCCACGTTTGTACCTCTCGACGCTGGCACACTGTCTCCTGTGCAGGAGGCGGGGTCTGTCCCCACTGTCCTCCGTGTCCACACACATGCCCTCCTCATGCTGCTCCGGGCAGCTTCTCTGCTTTGCTGCGGTGGGGTGCGGGCCGTCCCCAGCCTCCGGGAGACGGGGGGGAGCACTCAGGACCGGTCACTGACTTCTCTTCTTTCCTTTTCCTTGCTTCCTGCCACAGACGTTTGCCACACATTTTCTTTGCACCAGCTACCTTTGGAGGTGCAGCAGTAAATCAGTGAACAAAGTCCTTGCTTTTGCAGAACTTCCATCTATTTTAGAAGAGATGGAAAATAACAAAAAAATAAATACACAGACTGCCTGGTGCTGACAGATGCTGTGGAGAAACAATCCCAGGTTGGAAGCTAGGGCAGCTGGGAGGGAGGGTGCTATTTTACATATATTTTTTCAGGACTCCTAGAGGAAACCTCACCGAGAAGGTGAAGCCTAGGCAGAGCCCCGACAGGGGAAGGAGGGAGAGCAGGGGCCTAGGGGGTGTTGGGGAAACGCTCTCGAGGCAGAGGTAACAGTGAATGCAAAGGCCCTGGGGCAGGCTGCTTGGCATGTTGGGCTGGACTCACGGAAAGGAGGCTGTGGTGGCGGGAGAGAACAAGCAAGGGAAGAGTCAGGAGGACATTGGGGGTGCCACAGATCCCGCAGGGTCTCACAGACCCCAGAAGGGACTCTGATTTTACTGAACGAGATGAGAAGCTCTTGGTGTACTTTGAGCAGCCTGGCACCTGGCTCACAATCCACAAAGCACCTCTCTGCAGGCCAGAGGGCCCCGAAAGAGCCACTTAGGGATGGTCAGTGGGGCGGGAGCGGTGGGAGGTCCTGGGGGTGCTGGAAGGCGAGTCCTGCAGTGCCCAACAGCCTGGATGTGGGGTGGGCCAGACAGAGACTCGATGGACAGTGGCCTGAAGGCAAGGCTGCAGGCGCGGTGGGGCTGGCAGGGCTGGGGGCCCTCAGCAGCCCCCAAGGCCCCACCTGCAATGTTCCGTCTTGCGCTAGTCCTGGGTGGGATAAGGTTCCTGCTGGCCAAAGGCAGGGCAAGTCAGACGAGAAATCCTAAAGAGGAGGCAACGCAACACTGCGGAGCCAAGCGGCATGCTCTGGAGTCAACCAGACCCCGTCCACGTCCACCCCGCCTCACACCATGGCCGGGACGTGGGCACCTGCCAGCCTCCTCCAGCCTCGGGTTCCTCCTGTGTAAAACTGAGTCAGTAATTCCCACTTGAATGGGCTGTTGAGAGAATGAAATGAAACAAAGTGGGGAGGTTATCTACGACACGCCTAATACACGGTATTAGCTGATATGAACGCGTGCCCCCTCTCCTAACACTGCGCTCCCATTTAGCAAGGCAGAAAAGCTCTCTTGCAGCTAATGCATATCTCTTCCTTCGACCCCCCTTAGTTCTAGCCTCGTTAGATGGAGGGAAGCGCAGAGACACAGCTGCCACACAGTAAAACCTCACGTTCTTTGAAATAAAGACAGAGAACAGGGGACATTTGCAGTGGACCTCTTAAGAGTGACTGTAATAAGAAATATCTACCTTCAAAATGAAATAACAAAGTATAATTCCTAAAATTACCTCCTCTCATCTGAAAAAGAAACTTTTAAAGTTATCATTAGTGAAAAATAACTTTTTAAAAACCTTAATTATACAATAGAAGCTTCTAAGTTGCTGACTAGCTCATGGTGAGAATGACTAACGCCCAAGTAACCACTGTAAACCACACACACATGCATTTTGTGGCCACACTGAGTTATCTCAAGGCATCCACTGTCAGTCACTTGCAGATGAAGAGAAATGAGGAAATATGTTTCAAAAAGTCCAACTAGCCCTGGCAGGTTGAAGGACCACAGCACAGAGCACAGACAACATGAGCATCAAAGGAGAATGTTCTTTTGTTCCGTCAACTGCACCATATAATTCGGAGATCTGGCTAGCTTATAATGACATTTTAAGTAGCTTTCGATGCTCCAAGTGGGCTCTAGCAGGGCAATTAAATGAAATGTCAGGACATCAAATATATAAGGCCTGGAGTAAGAGATCCACTCACAATGACTCTGCACGCACAATTTCCACAGGCCGGACCTACAGGAATTATATGTCTTAACTAGGGCTCCCCCCCAAAATGTTATAAGTGCCAGAGAATAAGCAACAGCATGCAGATAACCTCTTTACAAAACTGCTTTAACAAAGAAGATGTGATTCATGCATGATAGCTTTTGCCCCTAAGTGCTTTTATAACCATGTATATATGAAGGTTTACAGTTCAGCCACATCCACACACCCACTTCACCATCATCATCACCATCATCACCACCATCACCACCACCACCATCACCATCATCACCATCATCACCATCATCACCATCACCACCATCACCACCATCACCATCACCACCACCATCATCATCACCACCATCATCACCATCACCACCATCATGAGGAATTGGCTGTGCACCTTTTGTCTAGAGGACATATAGTCCATTTAACTGCTGGAGTCCAACACTTGGGTATTTGCCAAGGATTCACGTAAATTCAGTAGCATTTTATTATTGTATTCTGTCCTCATTTGGGCTTCCACCCGGGAGATACGTATATAAGCATTTGTCAGCATACCATCCATTTTCACTGAAAACAAGTATAGCAAAATGTGTTCTCCTTCCAATTTGAGGGGCTAAAGGTATCACAACGAAGTGGTGTATCTCCCTCATTGGCTAATGAATAGTGCCCCAACTGCAGTCTGGGACAAAGCTCCCATTGCTCTGCGAGGCCATGCAATTTTATACTCTGTATTCACCCAGTCTAACTCTGTCACTATTGCATGCAATAATGAGGCAAAGAAGAAAAAAACATAGCAAATTAGTTTTGGCATTAATTATATAACTTCAGTTGGTGACGAGCATTGGCAAATTGCTTTCTAAAGAATGTTACATCTAGAGTCATGTTAGCATGACTTTGCATGCTCAGAATGTTAACTGACTTACAACAGCACCCTGGCCCTGTGCTGGGTGGCAAATGCCAGACTAGAATATAAAATTTTCAGAGATGGTTACCAGAGTAACCAAAATACTCTCTCCATGTTGAGAGTTGTTTGGCCAAGTTCTAGAAATGTCCATCTAGATGGTAGGTGGCCAGTGTCCCTGGTTAATCTGTGTCTACAGCCAGGAACTCAAGGTTGATGACCCAAACCAATTGCTGCCCTGAGTTCCCTGGGCCTTGAGCCCCAGTTCTGCCATGTGGGCCCTGACATGCTCACCTGGGGGAGAGCGAAGGACCCTCAGCCTTTCCTCACATCTGCCCTGCACCTCCAGAAGGGAAACGTTACCACAGGCAGCAGTCCCCACCAACCCAGTGCTGTCAGGTTGGAAAGAGTGACAGGAAGGTGACAGAGTATGCAGAGGGCCCCTGGGAGCGGGGAGAACACCCTTGTTCCATGTTGTTCCAGGCCTTCCCATTAGAGCCAGTGGTGGTGGCAGTGGTGAGAAACACCTCAGGGGAGCACGCAGTTGCAAGAAGGTACCTTTAGGTGCCCTGCTGACATTCAGTCCAAAAGAAGCAAATTCCAACTCAGTACTCGGAGTGAACAGCCACCCAGCAAACGCAGCCAGCGCATAGTGCATTGGACCCCAGGAAAGTGAGGGGCTGGCGGTGTTTAAGCAGAGCCTGAAAAGGGCTGGAGGAGGTTTCTCCTGCAAGGGCAGAGTGCATGGCTTCCTGGGTTCCCTCCAAATCTGAAAACCGTGACTCTGTGCAAGCACAGAAGCGGGGGGAAGCCGCCTCCCAGCTGGGGGGAAGGTGTGTGAGTCAGGTGGAGGAGAGAAGGACAGGACCAGGATCCCAGCCACACACAGCTGCTGTCACCATGTCAGGGCTGCTGAGTGGGTGGGTGTGACCTGGAGGTGCAGCGAAAGGAGCTGTATCCTGCCCTGCAAGCCACAGAGTGAACCTCCAAGGGTCGGAGACCCCCTGCTTTCTCCTCCACAAGGGGAGAATGTGGGCTGCTTGCTGGTCCCGCGGTGTGGTGATGGGCTGGAATGAAGGCCTCAGGCTTTGCAGACCGAATGTGGGACCATGTCTCCCTGGGATGAGAGGTTCTTTGATATTAATAATACAGGTGCCTTCCTCTTCTGTTTTAGCAAATGCTCATGAACTCCAGCCAGAGCCATGGATCCGAGATTAAGAGTTTATCAGCAGTTTCCTCATGCGGCAGGCTCTGAGAGGTGGCCTCTTTGCCCCAGTGATTAGGTGGCCAATTTGGTCCTGTTTTTCTTAAAAGCCAAAAGGCATGGTTGGGTTCAGAGCACTGAGCAGGATTGCCCTGTGTTCAAATATGAATGGATTTGTTCAAAAATGAAAAAGGCAGCAGGTGCTTCCTTTCAAGCGAAAATGACCTTAAAATTGTGGGCATATTTTCTCCAGGGTGATAGAACCATTTGAATCTGTTTTTTTCTGTAGTGTAATCTACTATTGCCACCATGAAAAGTAAAGGCCTTGGTTCACTGCCCTCCTTATACTGGGATGCAGGGTATACTCCCTGCTCTGTGAGAGCTCTCAGGCTGGGGTTCCCGCCATCAACACCAATGAGGAAGGAGGTACCACCACTGCTGCAGAAAAATGCAGGATTTTGCAGTCATGGGAGGTTTGAGGGAGAAGAGGACCCAAAACATATTTATCACAACACTCTTACCTTGGATAAGGGGAGAGAATCAGAGGCTATGTGATTGGTCAGGGCTTAGCAAGCACCTTAGGAATGAATCAGTGAATTAGTGAATAAACAAACTAAGGGGTGAATAGCTACAAAGTTATACAGCCAGTAGCAGAAGCAAGTTCTTCCAACTTCCACATCAGTTTCCTGTGGACCTTCCACATTGATATGACAGAATACATCTTAGCACAGATAGTGGTAGGGGTGGAGACCACTAATTACCTTGGCCATACAAGCAAAATACAACCAGGTGCATGAATAGAAGAGACAACAAGATAGGTTGGAAAGAGGTTGTGATGTGAAATATTGAGGCCAAAAGTCATAATGCAAATTCAGGTCCTGTAATTCCCAGTCCAGGCACCGGAGAACACAGAATAAAGATGATGGAAGAAAACATTTCAATGGGTTGTTTACAAGTTTTGTTTCCTGTTCATTTTGGTTTGGTGTTTGATCAGCGAGCAAGGATTATATTGAGATGTGGACACACTACATATCATTTGCCTCTTGTTCTAGTTAACTGTTTAGAAAACTGTATGTGATACCTCCCCTAAGGTGATTTCCATAATTCTTTAGGTGTCATTGAGTCTTAGGTTAAAAGAATGGCGTTAGGCCATTCTTATACGGCCAATATCTACATGTACAATATCTACATGGGGAAAACTACAACACTCTGATGGAAAAAATCAAAGAAGAACTACATAAGTAGATAAATATTCCATGTTCATGGATAGGAAGACTCAGGTTTGGATTATAATTCCAAAAGACTCAATCCCAAATGCTATAATCCTAAATGTTGAAATCCTGAAAGATCAAAGTCCCTAAAGACCAAAATTCTTAAAGTCCAAATACCTAAAGTCTAAAATTCCTCACGACTAAAATCCCAAAAAACATAATCACAAGGTAGCTGCATCATATTAGGTAGAACCATTACCTTGTTATTGTCTTCATTTGGAAATTAAGTGTGGTTTAAGGAGATGTGTATGGGTGCCAAGCTGACAAGGAGTGGACTTAATTTTAGGTGTCAATTTGATTGGATCAAGGAACACCTAGAAACCCGGTAAAACATTATTTTGGTGTGTCTGGGAGGGTGTTTCCAGACGAGATTACTGTGTGAGTCTGAGTGGACGAGGTGGGAAAGATCTACCCTCAATGTTGGCAGCACCATCCAATCAGCCGGGGACCCAGAGAACAAACTCAGAAGGTGAACTGGTCTCTCTCTGAGAGCTGGGACAGACTCTTCTGCTGCCTCGGGCATCAGAACTCCAGACACATCAGCCTTTGAACTCCAGGACTTAATGCCAACAGCCCCAGGTCCTGAGGCTTTCTGCCTTAGACTGAGAGTTACACCATTGGCTTCCCCAGTTATCCATGTAAAAACATTGAAACTTCCTCAATAAATGAACACGTGTCCTTTTTGTACATCTGCATTTGTGAAAGACAAAATTTATCAGGCTCTTGGCTCTCTGGGTGACCGCGTATGCAGTGGTGACCCACTGCAGACTTTGACAGATTTCGTCAAAGACTTAGTTGTCATGGTGTTTCGTATGACTGCCGTTATAAAGCTGAGTGCACACGATTACCAACCGCAGTGATGTGCATTTACACACTTCCTTTTTGAGCTATTTCTTTGTGAATATGGCTTGCCCGTTTGTCTGCTCATGACTGTTATACCCGTGCGACTGTCATTAGTACACTTGTTTACGCCTCCAAATATATGTATGTTATTATTGCCTATTTTACTGTACAAAGAGGCCTGTGAAGTGTTCTGTTTCTATGTTTATCAAGTAAATCTCTTTTTAAAAATGTAAATAAACAAATAGATTTTAAAGAATTTTAAAATTATTTCATCCAGAATTATATTTTCAGGATTTTGATCTTTCAGGATTTCAACATTCAGGATTACAGCGATTGTGACTTTCAGGACAATGAATGGCTCCCAAAGACTCAATGTTGTAAAGATGTCAGTTCTTCCCAATGTGATCTATAGATTCAATGTAATCCCAGCCAAAATCCCAGCAAGTTATTTTGCAGACACAGACAAACTTATCCTAAAGTTTATATGCAGAGGCAAGAGACCCAGAACAGCCAACCCAATGTCGAAGGAAAAGAACACAGTTGGAGGACTCACACCACCCAGTTTCAAGACTTACTATAATGCAACAGTGACCGCAACAGTGTGGTCGTGGTGAAAGAATAAGCAAACAGACCCATGGGACAGAGCAGAGAGCCCAGAAACAGAACCACAATTGGTCGACTGATCTTTGACAAAAACGCAGAGACCACGCACTAGAGAAAAGACGGTGTTTTCGACAAATGGCGCGAAACAACTGGATGTTCTCATGTAAAAAAATGAATCTAGATACAGACCTTGCAGCCTCCACAACAATCAACTCAAAAGGGACCACGGGGCCCGGATCAAGACGGCCAGCCAGACTCCGGCTGCCAGAGCGTCCCCGGAAGGAGGTTTAGGCGACAGAGAAACAGCGGGCGGGCGGCGCCAGCGCCCGCCGGAGACTGCACGGAGGCGCGTGTCCCCTCCCGCGCTGCTGCGGCCCGCGCCGGGGGCTCGTCCCTCGGGTCCGGCGACCTGCGAGACCCCGGAGCCCGGTCATTCTGGGGGACCGGCCGGGGAGAGGGCGGGAGACGACCAGCGTGAGGACTTCCCCACCCAGACGCCGTCGCCCCTTCCCCCACGCGGCCGCGGGACGACTGAGCCCGCACGGGGGCTCCGCGGCGGCGGGGCTCAGACCCTTGTCCCGGGTCCGCGCGGCCTGCGGGGACGCCCCCGAGGCGGGGGACGCGGAACCAGCTGCGCCCCGGGTGACACCGGCCCGTGCTCCTCCGGCGCCGTCAGGGACTGGTCTCCGGCGGGGACGGCCGCAGAGGGGACGTCTGGATCAGTCCCGGGGGAAACTGAGGAACAGGGAGGGCGGGGAGCAACCTTTGACCCCCGCTGACAGGGAGCCGGGGGCGGCTCCCCCGCCCCGCACCCCTGCGCAGCTGGAGAACAAGGGGTCACCCGGGCCCCGGCCCCGCCCACCACCTGGGGCATCGGAGCGTCTCCGGGGGCTAGAGCTGCCGCAGGGCCCAGAAACAACATGGCAGCGCGTTCCTCCGGCGAGCGCCGCCTCCTGGCGGGGAGGGCAACCTGCAGCGTTTGCTGCCTCATTGCACCTGGCGGGGAGGTGAACCTGCAGCGTTTGCTGCCTCATTGCACCTGGCGGGGAGGTGAACCTGCAGCGTTTGCTGCCTCATTGCACCTGGCGGGGAGGTGAACCTGCAGCATTGCTGACTTATTTGCTGACTCATTGCAGCCAACGCTCACCCATGAGCCCCGCCTCCTGGCAGGGAGGTCAGTATGCACCATTTGCTGACTCATCACACAGAGTGTGGTCCATTCTCCACCACAAGCACCACCCATGGGCTCAGAGATTAAACTGGGCGTGGCATTATCTAAACAAAGAAAATCCAAAAGTAAGAAGCAACAGCTGCTCCAGATGAGAAGAAATCAGGGAAAGAACTCTGGAGGTATGAAGAATCAAAGTGAAAAGACACCCCCAAAAGGGAACACCAGCTCTCTAGCCATGGATACCAACCAAAAGCAGAATATGCAAATGACAGATGATGAATTTTGAACATGGATTGTAAGGAAGCTCAATGAAATGTAAGATAAAATGGAAACTCAACACAAAGAAACCACAAAAACAATGCAGGAAATGAGTGAAAAATTCAGTAAAGAAATTGAATTACTAAAGAAAAATCAAACAGAACTTCTGGAAATGAAAAATTCATTCAAGGAATTGCAAAAAACAGTGTAAAGCCTTAAGAATAGGTTGCATCAGGCAGAAGAAAGAATCTCAGAGCTTGAAGACAATGCCTGTGAAATAAACCAGTCAGAGCAGAGAAATAAGAGGAAGGAGCAAAGCCTACAAGAAATATGGGATTATGTGACGATGCCTAACCTAGGAATCATAGGTATCCCTGAGGGTGGAGAAGAAAATACACAAGGGTTAGATAATCTGAGGGAATAATTGAGGAAAATGTCTCTGGCCTTGCTAGAAATCTAGATACCCAGGTACAAGAAGCTCAAAGGACTCCTGGAAGAGTCATTGCAAAGAGGCAAACACCATGACACATAGTCATCAGACTGGACAAAATAAACATGAAAGAGGTGCTCCTACAAGCCATAAGGTGAAAGCATCATGTAATTTACAAGAGAAAAACCCATCAAACTAGCTGCAGACTTCTCAACTGAGACCTTACAAGCCAGAAGCCCCATTCTCAGTCTTCTCAAAAAGAATATTGGCCAGCCTAGAATTTTGTATCCTGCAAAACTAAATTTCATATATGAGGAGGAAATAAAGATTTTCTCAGACAAGCAAACACTGAGAGAATTTGTCAAGACAAGACCTGCCCTGCAGGAAGTACTCAAAACTGCATTATACACAGATCAGCACAATAGACACCCACAAGTGTAAAATCAACCAAAAGCTAAAGGTCAAAGCCCAGATACCACAATGGCTCAAGAGATAAAACAAAGCAAGAAAGTTCTACTCAACAGGATGAACAGAAATCCACCTCACTTATCAATTTTTTCAATAAATGTGAATGACTTGAACTCCCCACTGAAGAAACATAAACTGGCTGAATGGAAAAAAAATATACAAGCCAAGTGTCTGCTGTCTCCAGGAAACACATCTAACCCACAAAGACTCATTCAGATTCAAGGTGAAGGGATGGAAAACAATATTCCATGCAAATGGAAACCAAAAGAAAGCTGGTGTAGGAGTTTCATATCAGATAACATAGTTTTCAAATCAACAAAAGTAATGAAAGACAAAGACAGTCATGATATGATGGTAAAGGGAATAATTCAACAAGAAGATATAACAATTCTAAACAGTTACACGCCTAACACAGGTGCACCCAGATTCATAAAGCAAATCCTACTTGATCTACTCAAAATGATAAACAGCAGCACCATAATAGCCAGGGACCTCAACACTCCTCAGACAGAAGAGGGCAGATCCTCCAAACAGAAAATAAATAAGAAACAATGGACTTAAACAGAACTCTAGAATAAATGTGCCTAATAGACATTTACAGAACATTCTACCAAAAAACCACTGAATATACATGCTTCTCGTCAGTTTATGGGACATTCTCTAAGACTGATCACATCTTAGGCCACAAAACATGTCTCAACAAACTTAAAAAAACAGAAATTATACCATGCATCTTCTCAGACCACAGTGGAATAAAATTAGAAATCAACTCCAACAGAAACACTCATCTCTACACAAAGTCATGGAAACTAAACAATCTACTACTGAATGATAGGTCAAGGAGGAAATTAAGATGGAAATCAAAAGATTCTTTGAACTAAATGATAAAGGGGACACAGGTTATCAAAATCTGTGGGATACAGCTAAAGCAGTACTGAGAGGAAAATTCATAGCCATAAATGCCTACATCCAAAAGAATCACAAATCAACAGTCTAATGAATCATCTCAAAGAACTGGAAAAGGATGAGCAAACAAATGCCAAACCCAACAGAAAAAAAGAAATAACTAAGATCAGAGTAGAACTAAATGAAATCAATAACAAAAGAACTATACAGAAGATTAATGAAACAAAAAGTTGGTTCCTTGAAAAGATAAAATTGACATGCCTCTCACTAGATTAACCAGAAGCAGAAAAGAAAGGACTCTAATAAGCTCAATCAGGAATGAAAAGGAGAAATCACAACTGATACCATGGAAATACAAGATATCCTCTCTAAACGCTGTAAAAATCTCTGTGCACATAAACTTGAAAAGGTGGAGAAAATTGACAAATTCTTAGAAACACACAGCCTCCCTAGGCTCAATCAGGAAGAAATAGAATTCCTGAACAGACCGATATCAATACTGAAATTGAAGAACCAATAAAATATCTTTTTTTATAAAAAGTCCCAGACCAGATGGTTTCACACCCAAATTTTACCAGACCTGCAAAAAAGAACTGGTCCCTATCCTGCAGAAATTATTCCACAACATCAAGAAGGAAGGACTCCTCCCCCACATGTTTTACAAAGCCAACATCACCTTGACACCAAAGCCAGGAAAGGACACACAAAAAAAGGAAAACTACATACCAATATCCCTTATGAATATAGATGCAAAAATTCTCAATAAAATCCTAGCAAACTGAATTCAGCTGTACATCAAAAAAAATAATCCATCACAACCATGTGGGCATCATCCCAGAGATGCAGGGATGGTGTAACATATGCAAACCTATAAATATAGTTCACTACATAAATAGAAGTAAAAACAAATATCATATGATCCTCTCAATAGATGCAGAAAAAGCATTTGACAAAATTCAGCACTGTTTTATGATAAGAATGCTTAACAAAATAGGCATAGACAGGACATACCTCAAAATGATAAAAGCCATATACTATAAACCCACAGCCAACATTATACTGAATGGGGAAAAATTGACAGCATTCCCACTTAGGGCTGGAACCAGACAAGGTTGTCCTCTATCACCATTTCTGTTCAACACAGTGCTGGAAGTCCTAGCCAGAGCAATCGGAAAAGAGAGGGGAACCAGGGGCATCCAAATGGAGGCAGAAGAGGTCAAACTATTGCTTTTTGCTGACAATATGATCTTATATCTAGAAAACCCCAAAGAATCTGCCAAGAGACTACTGGAACTGATAAATAAATTCAGCAGTCTTGGGTTACAAAATCAATGTACACAAATCAGTAGCATTCATATACGCCAACAATAGCCAAGCTGAGAACCAAATCAAAGATACAATACCTTTCACAATAGCAACAAAGAAAATAAAATACCCAGGAATATATTTAACTAAGGAGGTGAAAGACCTCCACAGGGAGAACTATGAAACACCAAGGAAGGAAGCAGCAGAAGATGTAAACAGATGGAAAACCATACCATGCTCATGGATTGGCAGAATCAACATTGTTAAAATGTCTATACTACCCAAAGTGATCTACAGGTTCAGTGCAATCCCTGATAAAATACCAGCATCATTTTTCACAGATCTAGAAAAAATAATTCTTCACTTTGCATGGAATCAGAGAAGACCCCGTATAGCCAAAGCAACCTTAAGTAGAAAGAACAAATTGGGAAGCATCAATTTACCAGACTTCAAGCTATACTACAAGGCTATAGTAATCAAAACAGCATGGTACTGGCACAAGAACAGAGACATAGACCAATGGAACAAGACTGGGAACCCAGATATAAAACCATCCTCATATTGTCATCTGATCTTTGACAAAGCAGACAAAAGCATACACTGGGGGAAAGAATCCCTATTAAATAAATGGTGCTGGGAAAATTGGATGGCCACGTGTAGAAGAATGAAACAGGATCCTCACCTCTCACCTCTCACAAAAATCAACTCACGATGGATAACAGACTTAAACTTAAGGCATGAAACCGTAAGAATTCTGGAAGAAAATATTGGAGAAACTCTTATAGACATTGGCCTAGGCAAAGAATTTATGAAGAAGATGCCAAAAGCAATCACAGGAACAACAAAAACAAATAAATGGAAACCGATCACATTAAAAAGCTTCTGCACAGCCAGAGAAACTATTACTAGAGTGAACAGACAACCTACAGAATGGGAGAACATATTTGCATGCTATACATCTGATAAAGGGCTGATAACCAGAATCTATAAAGAACTCAGGAAAATCAGCAAGAAAAAACCAACAACCCCGTTAAAATTGCACAAAGGACATGAACAGAAACTTTTCAAAAGAAGACAGACTAATGGCCAAGCAACATATGAAAAAATGCTCAACATCTCTAAACATCAGGGAAATGAAAATCAAAACCACAATGAGGTATCACTGAACTCCAGTGACAATGGGTTTTATCAAAAAGTCCCAAAACAACAAATGTTGGCATGGATGCGGAGAGATAGGAACACTCATACACTGCTGGTGGGACTTCAAACTAGTACAACCTCTATGGAAAGTAGCATGGAGATACCTCAAATAACTAAAAGTAGAACCACCATTTGATCCAGCAATCCCACTAATGCGCATCTACCCAAAGGAAAAAAAGACATTCTATAATAAAGACATCTTCACTTGAATGTTCATAGCAGCACAATTCATGATTGCAAAGATGTGGAAACAACCCAAGTGCCCATCAATACATGAGTGGATTAAGAAAATGTGGTATATGTACACCATGTGGTACTACTCAGCCATAAAAAAAGACGAACCACCTCATGTATTATCCTGGATGGTGCTGGAGCCCATTCTTCTAAGGGAACCATCACAAGAATGGAAAAACAAGCACCACATATACTCACCATTAAGTTGGTAGTAATTGATAAACACTCACGTGCACATATGGAAATAACATTCATCGGGTGTTGGGCAGGTGGGAGGGGAGGAGGGGATGGGTAAATTCACACCTGATGGGTGCGGTGCACGCTGTCTGGGGGATGGGCACGCTTGTAGCTCTGACTCAGGCGGTGCGGGGGCAATTTATGTGACCTAAGCATTTGTACCCCCGTAATATTCTGAAATAAAATTTTAAAAATGTATTACAGACCTAATTATAAAATGAAAATCTATTAAAACTCCTTGAAGATAACATAGGAGAAAATCTGGATAACCTTGCATTTGGTAAAGACTTTAAATATGACACCAAAGGTAGGATCCATGAATAAAATAACTGCTACATTGAACTTTATTAAAATTAAAAACTTCCGTTCTATAAAGGACACTGTCAAGAGAATGAAAAGAGAAGCCGCAGACTGGGAGAAACTATTTACAAAAGACATATCTGATAAAGGACTGTTACCCAAAACATACAAAAACTCTTAAAACAACAATAAGAAAACAAATAGCCTGAATAAAACATGGCCCAAGACCATAACAGACACTTCACCAAAAAAGATAAACAGATGGAAAATAAACATAGGAAGAGATGCTCCACGTCACATGTCATCTGGGAAATGCAAAATAAAACAACAATGGGACACCACCACACGCCTGTCAGAATGGCCAGTACCCAAGACACTGACAACACCAGAAGGCCCCTCTGAAGCCTTCCTGCTAAACGCAGAACACAAGTAACCACGTCTCTGGGTCCAGCTCCTCTTTATAGGAAATAACAGAGCAGAGAACCAGCTAAACATCTCTGGGATGCAACCAGCAAAACACAGAATGTGAAAAACTCCATGAGGCAAATCATCTCATTTTTGGAAAAATATTGCAAGGGAAAATAAAAGAGGAGGGAGGAGAAAACTCCTGTAGATTAAAGGGGAGAACAGATCTATCCACAGACGCGATGGGCCTTCTGTGGACCCTGCTTCAAAAGAACCAATGGTGCAAAAGTGCATGACAACTGGGAAATTGAGCACTGAACAGGTTTTTGGTGAAATTAAGACAATCTTATGGCTTTTTAGGTGTGGTAAAGCTACTGAAGTTAGGTTTATAGAAGAGCCCTCTTTCAGCAGTACAATTCTGAAATACAGACGGTGAGAGCGCTGCAGGCCTGGGGTGGCTCAGAGGCATGAGGGGAGCAGGGGAGGGCGGGGGTGCACAGAAGCCGAGACAGCGAGAGTCGCGTCTGCCGGCGTCGGGCGACGCACGCCTAGGGCTTCATTGTGCGATTCTCTCTACATTTTGTATTTTGTGTTTGACACTTTACATAATGCTTTATGAGGCATACTGTGCAGTTGGCAAGACAGTCTATATAAAACGATAGCCAACAGTGCAAGGAAGCGCAGGAAAAGTGCCAAGCAAATTATGTAAATAGTAAGGATCCCAGGGGAGCGGAGAGAGTATTTTCGAGAAGCACGTTCCAGAAGATCCGTGCCTCAGGGGCAAGGAGACGGATGGAGAGCCCCAAGGGGCCGGGGCGCCGCCCACACGCACCTGGCTGTCCAGGTAGACTTGATCCCTCGGAGGCGGCAGCAGGAGCCACCTCTTCCTGTTCCCAATAACCAGCACAGACGCCATCACTAAACGGGAATTCTTGGGTTGTGGGGGATGGGATGGGAGGCGGAGAAGGAGGGTTGGGGGAGAAGAGGACAACCCGAGGAGACCTCACCTGCAGGCACCCGAAGGCAGGAGCAGGGGCAGAGGGGCAGGCGAGACGCTGCAGGTGCCTCGCAGGTGTGTCTGTGGCCGACGAGGCTGAGGCCCAGGGCGGGGGTGACCGGGCAGCACGTGCCAGGCTCCCAGGTGAGGACCTCGCCACGGAGTCCAGGAATTAACAGGCGCGCAGAAGGCAGCAGGGCCGAGAGCCGGGGCTCCTGGGGGAGCGCAAGGTGTAAAGCAGGAGGGACAGCCCCGGGGGAAATCCTGGCAGGAAAGGCGCTGCTCCAGCCAGCACCCACCCAGACCCACACGGCCCTCTCTGACGGGGCGTTTGCGCACATGATTCCCAGCCGGCGCAGTCTGTTTCTTCCTAGGCCCCCTTTACCCCAGAACGGGGAGAGGAGAGAGCGTCAGCAACAGTCACACACCCTTCCCTCTAACTGTCACTTTAATTCCTCCCAATTAAAAACCGCCACAGTGGATGAAGCACGAGCGTGAGAGCTACCTGGCTGGAAGCAGGACTTGGAGGGCACCTTCCCTCAAGCTTTCGTGCGTGCAGACAGAGAGGTGGGTGCTAAGGGGAGACGCAGTCAACATTTGTAAAAACTGTCCACTGCTGATTTTAGTGTTTGTGTTTCCTGCAAGGGGGAGCCACATTTTATCAGAACCCACTTCAGGATGGTCTAGGAAAAGGCTGTCAGAAGATAACAGATCAGAGTCTTCTGCATGTTGTAGGGACAGGAACCAGTGACCACCCTCCTCCTGCAGCTGAGCCTGACCTTGTCATAACTCATGTAAAATCTGAGAGCCGTGGTGCTGACACGCCAGTCACTTCCAGGTCAACACCACGCACCCGCCACGCTGTGAGTGGCCTCGACTTCAGATGGGCACATTATGTGAGGGGCCACGTGTCGGGCCACGTGTCTGGCCACAGTGGCAGTGAGACCTGTGGTGATGAGCCATGGACGCCTGATCCAAAAGCATGCACAGTTGATTTTCCCAAACACGATGTGGGCAGCAAAGGCCGTTCCCCATCCCGAATTGTAAAATCTGGGGACAGGATGGACAAGAAGTGAGGACTAAATGTGGACAGTCCCCGACACCCTCAGGAGCACGGCCCCTCCACCGGCCACCTCCTCTTCCACCCACACGGGGAGGGTGAGCCGGGAAGGGGCCTTCGTCACATCATATTCTCCCTCCTTCCTGCCACAGACCCTGAAGGGAAACACGACATGAAGACCCTCACAGCGTGGGAGCGTAGAGAACTGACGGGCAGGGAGCTGGCAGAGGACCACCCGCAGGAGCAGGGCACCAAGGGGCTGACTCACCTTCCCCTGTGCCAGGGGCGTCTTTGGGGTCTCCTGGAGGTGAAGGCCACTTCTGGGGGGCAGCTGGTGCAAAGAGGGGCAGTCTTGGGGGCGCATGCAGAAGGTGCCGTGGCCCCAGGTCACCCTCCCTAGGGGGCGCGGGGGTCCTCCGAGCAGCGTAGGCACCAAGGGCCGCCATCAGATGATGTCCGTCCACACCGCCATCCACCTTGGGGCTGAGCTGGTCAGGCTGGGGCCGGCCGAGGGTCCGCAGCGGGAGGGCTTCGGGGAGCTGGGCCCGGGGCCAAGGAGGGTAGGTCAGTGCAGACGTGTGGGCCACGTAGGTCAGGATGCTCTCGGGGAAGGGGTTGGCAGCCTAGAGGGGCAGAGAACAAACAAGGGCAGCAGTTGCATCTCCTCGGTCAGCCACGAACACCCACAGCAGGGGCGCCTCTGAAATGCGACCAAAGCAGGGCTCTTGTTTTCACTCTACTGACCAACCAAGTGCTGTGCTTCCTAGGTGTTCTGGCATTGTTTTTTAAATAACAGCTTTATTGAGATAATACTTACGTGCCATGAAATTCTCCCACTTCAGTGGTTTTTGGTATATTCAAAGAGTTGTGCCAACATCACCACTATTTAATTCCAGAACATTTTCATCACCTCAAAAAGCAGCTTTGTATGCATCCCCTCTGCCTCCCCACCCCTGGAACCACTAATTTACATTCTGTCTCTGTGGATTTGCCTATTTGGGACATTTCACGTAAATGGAGTCACATGATATGTGGCCTTCCGTGTCTGGCTTATCTCACTGAGCACAGCATCCTCAAGGGGCACCCACGTCGTAGCAGGCGTCAGGACCTCCTTCCTCTTCAGGGCTGAGTAACATTCCGTTGCGTGCATATCCCACATTTTGTTTATTCATTCCTTGGTTTGTAGACGTTTGGGTTGTTTCCATTTTTTGGCTATTTTGAATAATGCTGCTATGAACACTCAAGTACGAGTCTGGGTGGACATGTTTTCAGTTCTCTTGGGCGTGCACCCGGGACATGACACTGCTGGGGCATGTGATGACTCCACGTTTAACTTAGCAAGGAACTGCCAAACCGTTTTCCAGCACAGTTTCTGGACTTTACAATCCCACCAGCAATGTCTGAGGGTTCCAATTTCTCCACGTCCTTGCCAACTCTTACTATTTTTCATCTTTCGTTGTCAGGTCGTCCGAGTGGTTGAGAAGTGGCATCTCACTGTGGTTTTGATCTGCGCCCCTGCTGGCCGATGATGCTGCACATCTTTGCACACGGACTACTGTATGTCCTCTCTGAAGAAACGTCTCTTCAGGTCTTCACCTGCACTGGTGTTTGTCGTAACTCCCAAAAGCAACCTGCCGCTGAACCTCTCCTTCAGCAGCCTCAGTAGAGGCTCCAAGTGCTTTGTCTGGAGGTCTTCACTTCATTACTACTCCTTTACTGATTATTTGAAATGTTTTTATATCTCACTATTTCAACTGCAATGTTGTGTACCAGGGACATTGCCAGGATCTGTGCTTTAATAATTACTCATCATTTGCTAATCAATGCCCAGGCTAACATGGTCTTTCATGGAGCTTTGCCCGTGTTTTCTCCTCACTCGTGTAGTAAATGTTCCCAGGAAGACACATCCTCTTTACCACTTGTTTTTGCCACAAGACAAATGTAGGCCTAGATGCTGTCCTAACCCTAGGACAGCTGTAAAAATGTTAGAAATCTCCCTGCTCTACCTCTGACTTTGGCTCCATCAAAATTTCATGGACAAGAACAGTAATTTCCAACTTTGAGACTTCCACTAAAGGCTGACGCTATCCTGGAAGCACCATCCAAGCTCCCTGGACAGTGTGGTACGGGTCTATGGACCATGTATTTTTAAAATCTTGCCCATATTTTACACTTGCACTTTTTGGGGGCACACGATCAATACTGCATCTATGGGGTGCCCACCTTGGCATCTAGTTAAGGTGTGCAGCCTTAACTGAATTTAAGGCAAGTGGTTCAGACTCCCAAGTCTGGTCATTTCCAAAAATATCTGGGTTCAAGCTTCAAGGATGGATTTTGGGTAGCAGGCTGGAAGGTGGGAAATGGGTTGATATGGGTTCTAGCTTCAGCTCTCATGCGTGAACTTGGGCAAATCACTTGACCTTTTGAGACTCAATTTTCTTCTGTCAAAGAAAGAAATTGGACATTATCTCTATGATATTTTTTATTATTATTTCCAAAATGATATGACTTTAGCTATCATCCAAATCATTTAATTTTGTCCAAGGACTAGCTTAAGTCAACTGCTCTTCCATTAGAAAAGAGAAAGTAAGATGGGGAGGGGCGGGAGGGAGGGAAAATGCTACCACAACAAACAGCCCCTCCAGCAATTTCCCACAAATTGGGTGTAAATGTCAATCTTAAGCTCAGCCTACACTTCCTTTCAGAATGGCTGTCTCTGAACACCTGGTCAGGCCACCATGCCGGGGGCTGCGATCTGCGTCCAAATGCCTCATTAATGTGCCTGCAAGCATCTCTCCACTCTTTGCTACGGGTGCAGTCTAACCTGAGCTTCCACTCAAAGGGCCTTTAATTAAAGTTGAGTTGGAGAGTTCCAGGTACAGGACATGCCAGGCTTAACACAACACATCACAAAATCACAGCAGAGTATGGTCTGTCAGTTGACAAAAATAGATTGTTTATGCTCTGAATCAAATTAAGGTGAAGAGGAAAAAGAATATTTCAATAGTTAGCACAAACAGCAGAGACTGTAGAAATAATAGCAAACATCAGTTTTCACAAGTCACCCCAGGTGCTCTATAAATGACTGCAGACACTGTGGTGTCCTCAAGGGAGCTTACTACAGCCTCAAGGTGAGGGTGTCCTTCCTGTAACCAAGAAGGCCTGGAAGTTGGGAACGTGAGCAGTGAGGAAAAGTAGTCTCATGGTGACTTGCTCTTTTGTGACTTCAAGTCTCAAAATAGAGGGTGCTGGGCTCTGGAGCTGCCTGGGTTTGAACCCACCTCCAATGGTATGAGCTTAGTCTTTGCTTGGGTGAGTTATGTAACCTGTAAGTCATCAGTAGGTAGGCATGATAACAACAGTGCCTGGCACAGCAGTGTTAATGGCTACTACTAGCATTATTATTTATCTTACTTTCTTATACCTTCATTTCCTTTAAAAAAGTCAGGAAATCCACAGTTCAATTGAGGTGGAGCCATCCAATTATACTTTTTATTCTACTTTCAGCTCTGAGTTTAACATTGTATGACTCATTTTCAAACCCCCTATTTTAAAGATGTTTTAAGTCTCAATTAGACATACCTATAATGTTAGGGTTTCCTAAGATAAAGCTGAATAATTTTTAAGACTGTAGCTGCCCAAATCTAGAAATTAGCAACCTAAAAGCATGAACACTGACCAATTTCTAACACATGGTATGGACACTTCTGATACATGAATTCTTCAAACTGTGTGAAACAGAAATCTAGTCTGGATGCCCTTAGTGTAGTCCACGTTGTGTATATGGAGCATTTGAGAACCACTGCCAAAGTTTGCTGAGATTTAAGGCATATTTCTTAACGCATTGCATTTCCACACAAGAATTAGTAAAACCAATTCACCCACACCCTAAAGAAAACCAATGGGAAAGAAGGCTCATCTGGGAGACGGGCCCAATCCTGTCAGCACAACTCTGTGTAACCTGTGTAACCCTGAAACAATTATCCAACCTCTTTGAGCCTCACTTTTACCACCTGAAAAACTGGAAAAATAATTCCCTTTTCTTTAAAAGCAGCTGTGATGATTAGGGAGACCATAGGTAAAAGTGCCTAGCTCAGCACATGGCTCAGAGGAGGTATCTGATGAGTGGAAATCACCACCAGCAGCATCCCCACCATCAACAACAGCATCACCACCATCATCATCATCCCCACCATCAACAGCATCACCACCACCATCAGCATCTCCCACCATCAACAGCAGCATCTACACCATCATCATCATCCCCACCATCAACAGCATCACTACCACCACCACCATCATCATTCCCACCAACAACAGCATCATCCCCACCATCAACAGCATCACCACCACCATCAGCAGCATCGCTGCCATTGGCAGCATCACACTACTACTGCTGAGCTCTGGACTGTATTCTATGGGGGAAGAGTAACTCAAGACATGGCCCCATCCTCAAACAGCTTGCAAACTGAAATGGAAGTTAAGTCATAGATATTAATAACTGTAGTTGAGAGTATACTATTAAAGAGGTTCAGAAAAGCAATATTGGTTTTGGAAGAAAGTGATTATGTTCAGCTGGAAGAAATCGGAGCAGCTTCCTGGAGCCAGCTGACACATTTCATATAGCCACAACCTGCACTGAATCTCCAACCTGCCAAACAGTGAGATAGGCATGGACGTGGCTCTCCTGTTCCCAGCTTTACTGGGGCCAGGGTACCAGAGATGAAAGTCAGGCCTCCCTCCTTTGACAGGCATGCCTCTCGTGGGAGTCCCTCCAGCCCTGTCCCAGATTGCACAATTATGAATGCAGACTGACAGGAAGGCCTGGAGGTCCCAGGAGCCCCGCATGCCAGGAGACACTGAGTGGATGAGACTTTTATCTGTGCACTGGCCACTCATGCTCATCAGGTATTCTCTTGTGCCAAGGATCCAAAACAAATTAGGAAACCTAAATTGGGACATATTCTGACCACATAACACACGTTTTCTCCAGTCTGTCTTGCAGCCCGAAGGCAGCATTGACAGGCACATTGATCAAGACATGCTTGCTGCCAGCCTGACAAAACACACAGTGGTGAGGCTGTCCACGGGCTTCCTAATGAGACAGGACCACGAAGCCACGGGATGCTGCAAGATTTGGGAGGCGAGGTGGGGGGCCTCAGGAACGCTTCATCTCCAGCTCATTAACATGGAGTTGAGGTTACTTCACTGCGACTTTCTGTGCTCAGGCCATGGAGGGTGATTCTGGCGACTTGTTTATTTTCTCTCTGTGTCTCTGTCACTGTGTTTGTTTCTCTTCTCTGTCTGTCTCTCTGTGTGTCTTTCTCTGTTTCCCTCTATCTCTCTCTCTGTCTTAACACGGTGGAAAGTTTCAGAGTTTAATAGTATTCGGGCTTTAAGTGGCCGACCCATGAGCAGGGAAAAAGCTTGGGGGTCTCACTCTCACTGATGTGCTGCCGCCAGGACAGAAGCAGAGGAGTCTCACACTGGTGTAGACTGTGCTATCTCTGCAGCCAAGGTATAGAACTTTCAATTAGGAAAATCAGTCTCCAAACAGTTTTTACAGAGTTTGCAAAATCTATGAGGTTGAAGAGGTGTTAAATTCTAAACCACAGGATCAACAAATTTTGCAGCAAGTTGACAGTAATATGATGTGTAGATGGTAACTTATGGAAATCTGTAAATGATAATACATTTTGCTCATTTGGAATTATTCTGAAGAGACAAATGATGCCATGAATCAAATGCTGCTGTTCCCATCCCTCCCTACTCTACCCTGCCTCTTTCCTTCTGTCATTCCTACTTCATGTGCTCTTTCTGGTTTGCGTTGTGGCCTTTCCAGCAGCTGCCCCTGACAGCCTCATACCTGGCGAGTAAAAATCACAGGTCAAGGCTGCAGCAGAGAGCTCCAGTTCACTTTCCTACGCTCCGTGAATAAACACACGGCCTGAGGTTACAGGCCAGTCAGCCCATAACCACCTGGAGGACAGGAGGACAAGAGTCACAAAGTGGCTCGTGCTTACTGAGCGCTAGGCCAGGCAGCTTTTGGCTTTATATTTCTTAATTCTTTCTAATCCTCTCAACAGCTCTACAGTACAGACATGACTATCCACATTTTGTAGATAAGGAAACCAGATCACCCAGTGAGTGAAGGGCAGAGCTGGCATGCAGCTCAGGCTTCGGGCCATGCCACGCCGCAGACAGTGCAGGCTCGACCTCAGTCCTCCGCAGAAGATGACAGAGCTTGTGCTCACTGAGTTTGGAGAAGGGAACCTGGCGACTTGGTTTTTGGTTTTAACAAAAAACAAGGAAAAGTTGGACAAGAATCCCAGGATTCTGTTTTCAGCTCTATCACCAATTGAGTTTTTGAAAGTGAACATTTTACTCATCCTTCTCAGCCTTGGTTTTCCTATCCGTAAAATGACAGGACTGAACTAAAGGCCTCTAGGGACTTTCTCGCCCTAATGTAACACAAGCGTATAGAAAGTGCAATAAATCCTTAGGCAATGAGGCTGTTGCTTTGTTTTCTTTGTCCACACAACCAGCTCTGAAGAATCCAATTTGGATGGAACTGGAGATCATTATCCTAAGTGAAGTATCTCAAGAATGGAAGAACAAACACCACATGTATTCTCTAATAAATCAGAAGTAACTGATGGGCACACATGTGCACAGAGGGAAGTAAAAGTCATTGGAAATCAAGCAGGGGGAGGGGAAGGAGAGGAGGGGCAAAAACCTACCAAACAGGTACAGTGAACGCTATTTGGGTGATGGGCACACTTACAGCCCTGACTCAAGCATTACAGAAGTATTTGCATGCTATACATTTGATAAAGGGCTGATAACTAGAATCTATATAGAACTCAGGAATATCAGCAAGAAAAAATTAAACAACCCCATCAAAAAGTGGGCAAAGGACATGAACAGAAACTTTTCAAAAGAATATAGACTAATAGCCAAGCAACATATGAAAAAAATGCTCAACTTCTCTAATCATCACGGAAATGCAAATCAAAACCACAACGAGATATCACTTAACTCCAGTGAGAATGGCTTTTATCAAAAAGTCCCAAAACAACAAATGTTGGTGTGGATGTGGAGAGATAGGAACACTCACATACTGCTGGTGGGACTGCAAATTAGTACAACCTCTGTGGAAAGTAATATGGAGATAACCTCAAAGAACTAAAAGCAAACCTACCATTTGATCTGGCAATCCCACTACTGTGTATTTACCCAAAGGAAAAAAAGACATTCTATAATAAAGACATCTGCACTCAAATGTTTATAGCAGCACAATTCACAATTGCAAAGATGTGGAAACAACCCAGGTGCCCATCAATCCATGAGTGGATTAATAAAATGTGGTATGTATATACCATGAAGTACTACTCAGCCACAAAAAACAATGGTGAACTAACACCTCTTGTATTATCCTGGATGGAGCTGAAGCCCATTCTCCTAAGTGAAGTGTCACAAGAATGGAAAAACAAGCACCACATATACTTACCATCAAATTGGTACTAATTGATCAACACTTATGTGCACTATGGAAGTAACATTCATCGGGTGTCAGCAGGTGGGGGGGAGGAGGGGATGGGCATATTCACACCTGATGGGTGCTGTGCACACTGTCTGGGGGAGGGGCACGCTGATAGCTCTGACTCAGGTGGTGCAAAGGCAATATATGTAACCTAAATGTTTGTACCCCTGCAATATTCTGAAATTTAAAAAATTCATAACAAAAACCATTTGTACCCCCTTAATATTTTGTAATAAAAAAAAAAGAATCCATCTGGGAGAGGTAACCACCACCACCAGAGAGTACCAAGGAGGTGTCTTACACACAGCAACATGAGAATAAAGAGAATGTCTTCTGCCCACACAGAGCTCACCGCTAAGGAGAAACATGGCGAAAGCACGGCTTCTCACAGTGCTTCACTCCTGCTTAATGTGTGTTTCTACTTCTCTCGGCAAGTCGGCTACGGGCGGGCAGGGCGGGCTGCGTGCCTCTGCCACGACAGCATCCGCCCGGAGCCTGGCCGGAGGAGGGGTCAACGCCCCACGCAAGAAGAACAGGAAAGCGGAGCAGGGAGGGAAGCGGAAGAGGGTCGGGAGTAGAAATGTGTCTGGATTCCTACTGTAAATAAGGGTAAGGTCACACTGTGATCGCCAGCACCTCTGTGCCGGCCACACCTCAGACACGGAGCCTGCCAGGGGCAGGTGAGCACACGGACAGTGAGTGGGCTGGTTTGCTCCTGAGCCCTGCTCGGGGCTTGGGAGAACTCAGGCTGTCTCTAAGTGCAGTGCGGCTGCTTGCACGGGTGGGATTTGCCTGTCACTCAGTGCGTTCGACAGAGGGAAGGTCAACGCTGCCGGCAGGGAAATTGGGGTGGCACCCATTGTAATGGCGGCCAGCACACACTGACCCCTAACTATGCATCAGGCACCCCCGTGTGTGCTGCCACCAGCGGTCAGTGAAAATAACAGCATGAGCAGGACCTTGTTTTCATCAAATCAACATCCTGAATGTGGCACATGAAATGCTGTAGCCATGGCTACATAGCTCTGTGGCCTTGCGTGTGCTGTTGTTCCCAATGGCACAGCTAAGTAGAGGGCAGGGAGGGAAGCTGTGTCCCAACACCATCTCTAAGAGAGCCAGGAGAAGATGGGTTAGTGACCGACACTGGGTTGTTTCCAGTCTGGGGCTGCTACGGAGAGACGCAACATGAACAACTGTGCGCCAGCCTCCCTGGAACGTACGGTAGATACTCAAGAAGGGGACTGCTGGGTCCAGGGACAGATGTGTGTTTAACCTTAAAGAAATCGCCAAGTGGTGGTTACAGCCCACTAATTGGAGAATTTCTATCACTCTATGTCCTCACCATGCATTGGTATTATAGATTCATTTTTAATTTTAGCCAATCTAGTGGAAATCAAGTGATAGTGCTTTATGGTTTTACGTTGCATTTTCCTAATGAATAAAGATGTTGAGTACCTTTGATGCTCTCTTTGGCCATTTGTATATCTTTTTTTTAATAAGGTACCTATTCAAACTTTTTATACATTTTTGTGTTGGGTTGTCTTTTTTTCCTTTGCCAGCAGTACTGAGGTGTAGTTGACACACAATGAATAGTACACACTTGTTTTGACGTAAGTATCCGCCTATGACACCATCACCAGAATCAATGAACGCCTCTGTCGCCCTGGAAGTTTCCTGGTGCTGCTGCAACGCTTCCCTCACCAGGCAACCCCTGGTCTGCTTTCTGTCATTACACTCTAGTTTACGTTTTCTACAATCTTATACAAATGCAATTGTAACGGTAGGTACTCTTTCTTTGTCTTTCCACCAACATAATCATTTCAAGATTCTTCCGCACTGCTGTGTGCATCAACAGTTCATTCACTTCTTTATTGCTGAGTCACATTCCATTTTCCAGATCAAACAAAATTTATTTATCCATTCATTGTTGATAGACACTAGGGTTTTTCAGTTGTGCGCATTTACTATGAGAGCATCCATGGAGATTCATGTACGAATCTTTGAATGGATGGACATACGCTTTCACTTACCTTGGGTTGAAGTGGGATGGAGGGATCACAGGTAGGTGTATGTTTAACTTTCGAAGAAACCGTCATGATGTTTTCCAAATAGCTACAACACTGTACGTTTCCACCATAGCATATGAGAGTTCCAGTTCCTCCAACTCATTGTCAACACACAGCGTGATCAGATTTTAAATCTTAGCCACTCTCACAGGTTTGTAGTAGTATATCCTTGTGGCTTTAACTTTCACTTCCCTAATGAACAATGACGTCGAACATTTCACATTAACTTATTTGTCACTCATTTATCTTCTTTGGTGAAGCGTCCATTCAAATCTTTTTGCCCAATTTTTTTATGTGCCCACTTTTTCTTTTAAATGAGTTTTGAGAGTTTCTGAAGAGAAGTACTTTTTCAGATGTAGTTGCAAATATTTTTCCCACACTGTGACTTGTCTTTTCATTCTAACAGGGTCTTTTGAAGAAGAAAATTTTTAAAAGTTTGACAAAGTATGATTTATCAATTTTTCTTTAATGGACTGTGCTTTTGTTTTATATCTATAGGTTAATTTGGGGACAATTGCCACCTCAACACTATCGAGTCTTTGCACACATGATCATGGTATGTATCTCTGTTAATTTGTCTTCTTTATTCTCATCGATGTTTTGTAATTCTCATTGTACAAGGTCTTGCACATACTTTTCAGATTTTTGATAGTACTGTAATTGATATTTTTAAAATTTAAATATCTAATTTTTGCTAGTATATAGAGATACAACTAATTTTTGTATATTGACTTTCATTCTACATTGCCATACTTACTAGTTTTAGTAGCTTCTTTGTGGACTCCACCAAATTTCTACAAAGGTTATCGTGTCATCTGAATGCCTTTTACTTCTTCTTGTTTACTGCACTGCCAGGACCTCCAGAGCAACGTTGAACAGAAGAGGTGAGGACAGATTTCAAGTGTAAAGCACGCGGCCCCCACCATTCAGTACGATTCAGATGTGGGTTTTGTCACGAGTGGATGGAGGCTTTTGTCAAACGCTTTTTCTGCATCTATGAAGATTATCATTTGGTTTTTCTTTTTCTTGTTACTACAGTGAGTGACACTGGTTTATTTTCAAATGTTTAAACCAACCTGTGTGTCTGGAATAAATCTCCCTTAATTGTGATTATTCTTTTTATATACTGTTGGATTTAATTTGATAAAAATCATTCGGTATTTTGCTTCTACATTTCTGAAAGATAATATTCTGCAGTTTTCTTTTAATATCTTTCTCTGTATGATTTTGACCCACTGAAACTTATTGAGATTTATTTTATGGCCCAGCATATGATCTGTCTTCTATGTGTACTTGAAAAGAGAGTGTATTTAGCAGTTTTTGGGTATTTTATCATTCTATAAGCATCAATTAGGTCAGGCTGGTTAATGGTGGTGCTCAAATTTTCTATGTCCTTCCTAATATTTTATCTATTCATTTAATCAGTTACTGAGAGAGAAGAGTTTAAACCACTAATGATTGTGGACTTGTATATTTCTCTTTTCAGCATTCTCAAATTTTTGCTTCAAGTATTTGAAGCTTTGACTTTAGGTTCATAAAAAAATTTCTACATCATCTTAATGAATTAACTATTTAATCATCATAAACTGTCTCTATCTATCACTGTCATAATACCATGTGTCTTGAAGTACACTTTGTCTCGTATTAACACAGCAACCACGCCAGCTTTCTTGTATTTAGGGTTTCCACTGTATATATTTTCTGCCCTTTTACTTTCAACCTGTGTTTTTCTTCCTATTTCACGTACGGGCAGTTCCCAGGTTACGGACGACCCGACCTGCAGCGTTCCATGCTATGAACTGGCTGCCACAGTTCCCCATAAGGACAATCCAGAATGGAATAATTAAATTAACAATTCGGGACCCGGTTTCTTCCGTGCATGTAAACAAACCCGCGTGGCACAGTGGTGCGCTGGCGCAGCACCTTCACCCTAGGGCTGGCCTCAGTGTTACGGGCGCTTACGCACAGCAGCGCTTTTGTCTTTTTTATTCGATTTTGCAAGACTGTGTTTACCCTGTGACCGCACCTCCAAAGCGAACGTCCACTGCAAGCCCAAGTGAGCCTGTGGCAACAAGAAAGGTTATTACAATGGAAACAAAAGTAGAAATAATTAAGCGTTGGGAGAAAGGCCAGACGCCATCATTCACTGGGAAAGCATCAGGCTTCCGTCGCGTGACTGTCGGGACAATTCTGAAGGATAAGGTGGGAATAGCCGGACGTGCGGCAGACAGAGCTCCAGTGAACCCATCAGTTGTTACTGAGCAGCGCAGTGGGTCAACTATCGAAATGGAAGGTTACTGATTTGGTCAGAGGATCAAAATAAGTGTAACATTCCCATTAGCCGAGCACTGGTGCAACATTAGGTGAGTGTTAGCTTTAATACACTTTTTTGGAAATTTATCCTATCTCCTATCTAAACTTTTTGTACGAGGTTTTTTTTTTTAATGTTCTGTTTGAATTAAAAGAAAGCGCACAAGAGTTTCTGTAACTTATTACAGCATAGGGGCACTATTATTACAATATGATGCTGTATTATTATTACCACGTATGAACCATTATAGTATTGCTGTTATTATTACTGCCGTATAAGTGTGTTCATCAGGGATCCAAGTTACACGCAAATCCCACCTAAAGACGTTCTCAGGAACGTATCTTGTCGATAACCTGGGGACCGCCCGTACTTTGGTTTTAGTATAATGCAGTTGAAACTTGTTTTTTGTTTTTATCCAGTTTAAACATCTCTGCTTTTTATTTGGAGGGTTTAATCCATTTATGGTTAATGTGATTATTGGTATGGGTGGGTTTAAGTTCCCTTCCTCAGCAGGCCTTAGATCTGGGCTCCAGTGGGACTCTGGGGATTTCCGTATGTGTTGCAGTCAGCTGCCGGTTTCCTGAACTATGGGGAATCTCTCTCTGCTTCACAGCCGAGTGCTGACTTACGAGCTGCTGGAGGCTTCCTTCCCTCAGTGCTACCCTGGCTTTCTGCAGCCTCTTCCCCAGTTCTTTGTCCACCACGCTGCCTTGTCCCAGCCTCCAAGGGCTGCGGTGCACTCAGTGAAGGTTCCCCTTGAGGGGTTTCTCCCAGCCCTTCTCTGGCTGCACCCTGGAGTGCACCATCTCACGTGCCTGGCGACAGCCCCCAGGAGAGGGCTGGGGTTGGGATCGCTCGCGCTGCACAGACGTCTCTCACATCAGCTCCACGTGCTGGCAACAGTTCCTTGAAATTTAGGCTGAATTCTTCCCTCCTCCTATGGTCGGGTTTCCCTCCTTCTGTCCCAATCTGTACAGAAGGAGCTGTGGTCTCTCCTCCCTAGAATGAGTTCACCACTTTCTACCTTTCTCACGTCCTCAGCCCTCGGTGAATTCTTGGAAGCTGTGATTCACTAGCCCGTCTGCCTCGCTCACGCTGTCAGGGTGGGAGTGGGGACGGCCTCTCGGCCTTCTGCGCCACGAGCCCACCTGGCATCAGCAGGCAGCTTCTAGCTGTTCTCTAATGGCCCCTCTCAGAAGCCCTCCCTGGTCCTACCTGCCCCAACTGGCTTAAGCGTCCCTTTTACTGTTAGTGTTCCCTCCAGTCTAGAAGTTACTCCATTTTTTAACCATATTTTTTGTTTATTTGTTGTCTCTCTTACTTAGTAAGACTTTAAAATCCTAAAGGGCAGGGACTAACTTTTACTTTCTAATCCCAGCACCTATCAGTTTCTGGTACATTAAATATGTTTCCAAAATAAATTAGCTAATTAATGGTATTGCTAAGCAATGAATTTCAATTTAAAACTGCTTAATAACAGAGCAAATGGGGAATTTATAGTGTCCTAGGTAATGAGTAAAAAGACTTTCAACCAGTGCTACTGTAGTCAATAAAACAAGGAGCTGGTTACCACTCCTAACGATGCAGAAGCAATGATAACACTTTGATTTAGTGATCAATAAGAGCTCAATTAGCATGTCAGAGCTCTGAGCTAGTTGGTTTGATTTAAGAGGAGATGTGTGGTTTTATTCCCTATGGCTTCTGCTATCAAGTAATCAGCATGAAACCTTGAAAGGTAATAAGTTTAGAATATTTCTCTATCTAAAGTTAGATTTTTGATGATAGATGCATAGAAAACAATGATCTATGAAATAATCCATTGGAAATTGGTTTCACCTTGAAAGATCATCAGTCCTATCAAGCTTAAATTTCCAATTAAGATATTTCATCAGCTGAGTGAGGGGGGTCAGAAATCGCTGCCCGAAGCCCTGGTTACCGCAAGCGCTTTGGTGACGTCTGACGGTGCACTTCTGGTACGTTCGTCAGCCTTTGTTCATTAGAGCGATGACCACAAGCTTTCATCTCATTTAAACACTGAACAGAGAAAAATATGAGTTCTGGGTTTTCATGCAATTTTTTAGTATTGAGAAGCATCTATCTTAACATAGAAGAAAAATATACCTAAGCCAAAATGCCACCAAATACTCATTTTCTGAATAACTCTGGCCCCTGTGCTGAATGTCCCTTTGGTGGGATGACCATAGAACTCACTAACTCAGACCAAGACACCTGAGATGCCTTATCAGCAATTATGGGTCAACTTATCAGCAATTATGGATTGACTTATTAGCAATTATGTATTGACTTATTAGCAATTATGCTAGAGGCAGGCAAACCACGGTGCATGGCATCCTAGTGGGAGTTTTAAAGATTACAGAAGCCAAACCTAAAGCAGGTGGCCCTGACTGCTGACGGAACCAGCACCGACACCCCTTCCCCGCTTCTATCTTGAGTCGGAGAGCAGTGGGGACGGGGGCAGTGGCGGGAGACGCTCCTCTCCCTCTGCCCTGCGGCCCTGGAGCGTCGGAGCCAGGCCGCACCGCACGAGCTCAGCCCCCAACAGCCCAGCCACAGCCCCTGAAGGAAGGAACGTTCCAGCACACAGACACCAGCACACGCGCCCCCACTTCAGGCAGGCCGCCCTGAGGGCCGTCCCAGACTCGTGTTCACATGCCCGGTGCTGGGAGCACAACACGCGTGAGGATGGAAAGACTTCACGGTCTCGCTGCTGACCAGGGTGACGAGGCTACAAACCCCTGACCCAACTCCGTGCTGATGACCACCGGCCGCGAGAAGGCGCGTCTGCCTCCCACGGGAACCTGCTTCGTCACGGGCCCCGCGAGCCCTTCGCTCGCAGCAGCCACGGTAGCCGCAGGGCTCACGGCCCGAGCTGACGTCTACCGCAGAGGTTCCCCTCCTGCAGGCTTCTGCGGTTGCCGCGGCCGGTGTCTGTCGCCTGGGCGTCCGCTCTGCCCACGGCCGGAGAGGGCCTGGCGCTGGCGGGGCTGCATCTGGCACCCCGGGATCCCTCCCCCAGAGAGTAGACCCGACTCTAAGTCTGACTCGTTTTAGAACGAGGGCTACTTCAATAAAATGACGAAAACGGAGGGGAGACATGACGATAGCGTCGGAATTGCACAATGGGAGCTTGTGAGGTGCGAAACCAAGTGCTCTGCACAGCGGACGCTTGGCCCAGGCCAGCTGCGCTCAGGTCCCTCTCCCGCCTTCTTCCGTTTCTGTCACTAAGGGGAGGGCACTTAGGACTAAGTCGAGACGTGTTCGTCACCATTAAGTTAGGGGAAAAGAAGCTGAGCTGCCTCAGAGTCGTTCCGACCTATGAGTCTCTGGAACTTTCAGTGGCTCCTCCCCTGGCCTCTGTGCGCTAAGCCCGTCCCCACACCGCACGCAGTGACTCTACTGGTCACCCACGTGCAGCATCCGGAGACACGACGTGACGTCTCCCCTCCAGGAGCCGCAGTGAAGGCCGAGCACGAAGCCCTTTCTGAAGACACAAGGGGGGCGACGGAGGAGGGACTGGCCGTACACGTGCACGCACCTAGTCAGCCGCGTGCAGCAGGGCCAGGGGCAGCGCCGGTTTTCCACCGAGCCCAGGCGAACAGGCGGGAGCTGCATCGCTCGGCGTCACGGCAGCCGCTGCCGCGTGGGCCCCCACGGCCCTGCGCGTGCGGCTAAGTCTGTGTTGCGGGTGTAGGCGCTTTCCTCCGATTCTCCCGGGAAGAGTTGGACCCCACTGCGAGCCCAGTGAGTAGCTTTCAGACTCTTAATCTTCATGTTATTTCTAACAGATTGTTTTATTAGTGATAATCATCATAGCTACTATTAATTGAACACTTCGCAGTGAGTTTTGCATGTGTTTTCTTGTTTAATCCTCACAACGACGTCATGGCCTCATCACCAAGTTTACCTTGGAGGGGCCCTTGGAGGGGAAAGAAGTTAAGTAACGTCCCCAGGGTGGCGGGAGGCTGCCCCAGTATCCTCGAGGCCACTGACCCTTCCCTGACTCCCCGAGAAGACCTGCGTGAAAGCCATCTTCCCCCACGACCTCTAGCAGGGTGTCTGGCCCATCAGAGATGCTTAGTCACTATCAGTTAATGAATAAAAACTTTAGCGTTTTTAAAAATAGTGTTAAGTGAGTTAGGGCTCACATTGAGACAGTTCCTGTGAAAGCTTTAAAATGCATTTCTCAATCTGGCTGGTGGTCAGATTGGAGGCGGCCCGGGCACAGGCGGTCCTGGGGTCGTCCGTGAGCTCCCCTGACCTCCTCAGGGCTCCAGAGCCCAGGCCCCTCCGTGAGGACTGGAGACCCCCACCCTCCATCGGCTTCTCCTGATCCGGGGACCCGGCCACCAGCTTCCCTCCCGGGGGAAACACAAACATAGCCAAGGCACCGCTGGAGGGTCCCTGGAGCAGCCTCTACGTGACCTGCGCGGTCTGGATCCCCCCACGGCCTCGGCACAACAGCATCCGCGTGGGCCCAGGCCAGTGCCAGGAACCCCAATGCAGCCGCGGCCCTTCTGCAGGTCGGAAGCCCCGACCTCCTCAGTCTCACACCAACTCAGCTCCAGTCTCAGAAAGAAAAACATCAAATCTGCGTCGACATAACTGAAGTCCGGCAGGAGAGAAGTGCGGAGCTTTGCTGTCAAATACCAACACCCAGGACTGTCCTGGGCTTCGAACGTTGCCCGGAATTCTATCGGCAGACGGCCTAATGTCCTTGTGAGATGGAAAAAAATTAAACTCACTGAAAACCTTTCACCTTGAAAGGAGAAGCTATAGCCCTGTTTATGTTAAATTGCTTAATCTGCTTCTGGAAGACTGCTTGTGAACCTCCTGGTCACAGGAACGCTTGAAAACTACAGCTGTTGCCAGAAAGACAACTAGTAACTGGTTAACGTGACTCAGCTTATGTCCCTGCGACCAGCTCCCTCCCTGCAACTCTCTTACCTGTATGCACCGCTCTGTACCCTTCCCCCTTGTTTTAAATTATAAAAGACAAGTCCCCTGACCAGGGGTGCTCAGACTTGGGCGGAAGACCCCTCTGAGCCCGCCGGCGTTAATAGTTATTAATAAACCTGACCTCTCTGCATCCTCGTGTACCTCTCGGTGTTTCCTTGGACAGCGTGACTCCGGTTTTTGCCGTTACACTTGGGCCCCCGAAGGTCATTCTTTTAGTTCCTGCCCCTCCCCTTTTCCAGGCAACTCAAGCCAGATCTGGCAACTCCAGAGTAACAAGTTGTCATAAAAATCACACATACTTTTCCATTTAAAAAGTTCATTGAGATTTCTAATTCTGTTTCATTAAAATGTTCTTTTGAACAGGCTTCACCTGCTGACATGGCTCTCGGGCAGGTTCGCACTGGTACAGAAACAGCTCCGGCCCGAGGGCCCTGCCGTGGAGACTGGCTGGAGGGACGTCGCCCCATCTGCCTAGCGCGCCCTCCTGCCTGCCTGTGCCCGAGCCCCCATCCTACACAGCAGACAGCGTCCTCGCGCTGGCCTGGGACGCTCGCCAGGGCGGGTTTGCCAAGAATGAGAGTTTTCCTGGGTCGCAGTGGTTATAGGGTCACAACCAGGACGGCGGGGCACCCAGCACCCCGCTAATTCCAGCCAGATTCAGGGCCCCCACCCTCCCTCGCAATGGTTCTGAGTGTCCATTGCTAGGCTGGGTCTGCCTCCTAAAGGGTGGAAACAAGTCTCCACGCTGCCTCCCGGGCGCTACGTCTGCGCTTTCAACACAGGCTTTCTGGGGTTACAACCCCCTGGACCAACGATTCTAAAGACCCTCCCCAGAGTGTCTGGCACGAGGCCCCCGGCAAGGAGACAGCCCTCACGTAGGAACAGCACCTGCTGGATGTGGAATACGTGTACCCCTAAAAGGACCCCGGGAACATTCTCTCCATGAAGCCCTATGCTGCCTACTGGCCTGGAACACAGGCCAAGAGCCCAGACCGAGGAGCCGTCCACAAGTGCCTGCACCTGGAGGAAGCTGCCGGGCAGGCAAGAGGCAAACCCGGGTCACAAAGTAAGTTGCAAGCGTCACCTCAGCCGGTGGTTTGCTGTGCTCCGTCCTGGCGTGTGCATTTGAGGCTGGGGCCCGGGACAGAGCCCCCAGGTACGGCAGGTAGTGCTGAAGGGCCCTAGCCAGGGCGACGTCGTCCCCCGGGCTGTGTCTCCTGGCAGTGTCGGCACTCTGCATCCAGGTCCTGAAAGGCAAGAGAAAACTGCGAATCAGTTGTGTGTTTGCCTGTGGATTAGCTGCCTTATCCCGGGTTGGACGCCGCCTGGGAGCTGGAACACGCGTGAGGGAGGCCATGGGCACAGGATGCGGCCAAACCTGCCACGGCCGACCCTCCTTAACTGTGGGTGTGAATTCTCCCTGGCCCCAGAGCCTCAGTGTTCTGACACGAAGAATGGGCTGGGGGGCACCGCTGCAGCGGCTGCGCAGAGCCTGCACCAAGGCCTGTTCCCAACAGGAACAGGAAACGACATACGGGAAACAACTGAGGGTAACAAACTGCACGGGCCTCACTGCAAGCTCCACAAGAGGCAGAGAGCGTGACAGCAGGAGGTGGCGGCTCCAGAGCTGAAAAAGGCAGGAATCAGACGCTCCCCTAATAAATCTCTATTGTTTTATGCCACTAAGTGTGCTGTTTGTCACAGCAGCCAGACATTAGCACAGTGCTCCATGAGACTCCACCACGGTCACTGCTACGATGACACGATTTGCGCATCACCACGTGTGTGCACAGACGTGCCAGGCAGAGGGGTCTGATGCTGGAAGGACAGACGCAGGACACTTTCTGTCCTGTGACGGAAGAGGGGCCCACACTGCTGCTGCAGACAGCCAGGCACGGCTGACCAGACGCACCACAGGAGCAAAGAGAAAAGGGTGAATTTGGGGGGCTACAATCTGGAGGGTCAGCAGGTGTGACCACCGCAAATGATGCTCAGAGTCATGAGAAAACAACCCACATCCCAGTGAGACATTCGCCACTGGCCGGGTGTCCCCCTGGGAGAGGCGGTCAGGGGACTGGAGGGCCATGGGACAGTCCAGGCAGCAATCTGCTAACGGGCACTAGAGTTGGACGTCAGCATCGCCCCGGCCCACACACAGTCCAAGGGGGGCTGGCGGGGGAGGGGGGGTGGCCTGGACACAAAGACCATGGCCTCCTCCCAGCCCGACTTCCACCTTTGCACTCAAGCACGTGACCAGAGGGCCCGGAGGATGTGCACCTCCTGACACAGGAAGACGCACCTACCGACCAGGATTAAAACTGCACATAGATGTGCCCCACTTGTAATAAAACGCAAAGGTGCAACGGGCACAGAGTTTAAACGACTGTGAAGTGCCAACCAAAGAGCTTTGAATTCTGATTATTTTCAGTTTTCCCAACTCATGGAGTGCCTTGCTTATGTCTACAAAAGGAGAGCTGGAGTCACAGCTAGAGAGAAGGTGAGTCTGAACCGGGATGGACCCTTGCTGCCCGGCTCTAGCTGCCCACATCCTCCCCAATCCCCTGGGGACCCCGTGGGGTCCAGGGCTGCTGAGTCCTGGTTATACTGCATCGAGGGTCCAGGACAACCTCTCCCTTGGCAAACCCTGTCTCTTCACGTCCCCACAGGTGTCCTCCCAAGATCCCACACACTGGCTCCAGAACTGTGGTGTCTGCCCTCCAGATGCCCAACCAAGGTGCAGCTCCCTGGGCACCCCCAGGGCCCTTTCTGTGGCCAGGTGGGATCTTGCTGGGCTTGAGACCAGAACCCCCCACACCAGCCAGGGTGTCCTTGGCCCAGACACTCCAAGCAGCCTCAGCAAGTAGGTATCATCCCGTTTTACAGTTAAGGGAACTGAGGCCTGGCAAGTCACTAGGTAACACATTGACTCCAACTCTGGGGGTTCCCTTAAACTGGGCAAACAAAACTGCTTTCTTCCTAGTCTAGAACCTGGATTTGTCAGTGTCCCACCAGCCTGGTCCACACCCGCCGTCCCAGAACGATGCAGGACAGCAACCAGGAGCACCAGCCACTGCCAGCGTCATCACTGGCCTGATTTCCTCAGGTGTAGGGACAATGCCGTTCTTACTACAGGCGAATCTGGATGCTATATTCTAGCCGAACAGTAAGAACAGTGCTGTATAAACTGAAATGATCTTAATTCTCATCGTGACAAAAAATTTGGCAGTGATCACATGGTGATCTCACTGTGCTGTATGTGTGTATGTACACCCAAATGTATAGATATGCAGATAAATATATATGCAGTAAGCCCCCCCAAAACATTTTCTTAGTAGAATGTCTTTTGGTTTTAATACCCAGATATCACAGAACATAATCATCTTTTATCACAGTATTTTCTTGAATAATGTATTATATAGGAAAAAATGCATATGTATACATATGTGTGTGCACGTATGTGTATGCACACATACATAATACAGACAGTCCCCACTTAAGATGGTTCAACTTTATGATGGTGTAAACATTATGTGCATTCAGTAGAAACAGTACTTCAAGTAACCATACAACCATTCTGTTTTTCACTTTCAGTACAGTATTCAACAAATTACATGAGAAATATAACACTTTATTATAAAATAGGCTTTATTTCAGATGATTTTGCCTAACCATAGGCTGATGTAAGTGTTCTGAGCATATTTAAGGTAGGCTCAGCTAAGCTATGCTATTTGGTAGATTAAGTGTATTAAATGTATTTTCAATTTAAACGATATTTTAAACTTATGATGGGTTTATTGGGGTATAGTTGAGGAGCATCTGTATACATATATATTATATATATACACACACACACACACAATTTCCTTTCACAGAATTCAACACTACATTTTGAACACAATCATGTGCAGAAAACGTCCCAGGTTACCTTCCCAACACAATGGTGTGACATCATGTCAGCCAGAGAGAGGTGTAAGTCGGGTTTTGCAGGTCCTACCTGAGGCAGCATCACCGCAAATGAAGCACACACTTTGCTAACAACCGTATCCACTTTTGGCTACCAGGAAGCACTGTTTTACATCCAAACATGACCATTTGGTACTTACATATGGGTCTTTATTGTGATTTAGAAACACTTTTAGGAAATGCATTGGTGTTTTAGGTGGATGTGTAACTCATTATAAATTTCCCACTTAAAGTAACAGAGTAGGCTTTTAGCCATTGTTTTCCTGTAGAATGTCTGATTTTCATGAACAGATCACTAAAGTCAGTGTGTGGTACATGTATTTATCTCATAAAAGGTGAGGCTTAAGGAAAACCTCCCTATTTGTGTTTAATTATCTTAATTGATAAACCCATCCTGTTTTTATTTCTAGTGTCTTTCCAAGTTATATTGGCTCAGACATAATAGGCATATAAATTATCAAGCACTTCACAGTTCTCTGCATCTCAAATCAGGGCTACAGTTTCCTTGACCAATTTTTTTAATGGATGAAATTTCACGTTCCTTGTTGTCAGAGTGTAATTTAACTGAAGTCAATTTACTTTTCTGGTATTTTGTGTACTTTTCCCACTAATTGCTAATCAATGCAGATACAGCCACCTCATAAATGGCCCTTTAAATTGTCCTATTCATCTTCCCAGCGCCTGTACCTGCCGGGGCTTGTTTGTGACACTGTGGTATGTCACCGTGATGACAGCCCATCATGGCGCTGTGCAATGTATCAATTAACTCGCAAACTGACTTTTGCCCTATCGTCTGGCTGGAAGCAGATCGAAACTTCCTAAGTATACATTTTCTACTTCAAAAGGTAGAAAGTGTTTTACCCTGAGAACCACACTATTCTCCTCTCCACTTTTGGCTTCGGGCTCCCGATAACATGAGATGCTTTAGGTCACCACCCAGTTTGTTGGAGGAAAAAATCCAAATGAGGAACAAAGTCTTTCCCGAAAGCACAGCACGAGTCTAGTACCACTGCTGCCTCAGGAGTCATCTCGGGCCCACTTCACGTGTCGCATAAACCTTCACGACCACGCTGAGGTTCTCTAGGAACCCGCTGGTGCTCACACAGCTGGTGCTCCTGGTCCTGTTCCTGCCCCGAGAGCCTGCGGCGCGTCCTCAGGCCCTTTTACATACCCAAGAACGGGGCTGGGAACACCGAGGACTAAAGTCCAATCTCACTGCTACTTCCTGAGTGGACAATCAGTTTTGGGCAAGTTATTTAATCTTCCTAAAGCTCAAGCGCCATGTCTGAAGAACACCAGCTATTATTCACTGGCCGCCGTGGGTCCTTGCAAAGCCATCAAGCTCCGAGCAGTCCGACGCGCGTGGCGTGGGGGAAGCCAGACACGCTCTTGGCTACTGCGGTCACCCAGACAATGAGGTAACAGCCTCACAGGTCACTCCTGCCGCCCTTCCTTCACCTTCATTTGCCCACAAACGCTGCGCCCGTAAGCCCGGCAGCTGGGGCGGGGGGAGCGGAGAAGGTGAGGGCGTAACTGGCCCTGATTCACACGGGGGTCACAACGTAAGGATTCCTTTACGTGTAATGAAACAAATCTGTTACTCTAAAAATTAGCTTGAAAACCCAGACGTGATGGCCACAAATTAAATTTAAAATAAGACGTATAATTACAAATATTAAACAAGATAAAAGCAGACCAACCACAGTCTACAGAGGAAAAGAAAGCAGAGACCCTCCCCGGCATAAACTCCCCCACTGAGCTGCCCAAGGGGGCTTAAAAATGCTGCTTTATATTAGTTATAAAAGCTGCATTTCAAACAGACTCAGTACAAAGGGTCAAATTTTGAAGGGTGGCTGTGGATTAATCAGGCCACAGAAACAAACAGGAAGCAGGAATGACATAGGAATTTTAGAAAAATGGAATCCAAGACAAAAACCCTTAAAGGTGACACAGGCACCTTTTAAAATGACAACAGGTGTAATGGCTTACAAGGAAGATGTGGTGACAGTGTCCTCTGCGTGCCGAGCAGCAGAACATCAAAGCCTGTGACGCAAAGGATACAACAACAAAGGAAAACCCACAGAAACACAGAGTCGGTCTGAGAAATTTCGATGTCATAATATAAGTAAGGGCATATTGATTTGGGGTAATATAATTGATATGTATATTTATAAAGAATTATACATTATGTGTATATATAAAATTATAAACTACATATAAAATCTGTACCCTGTAATATATTTTTGAAATACCCATTGAAAATTAATAAAAATATGATATAAACTAGGCCAAAAAGAAAACCTCAACATGTCCAGACTAAAACTTGAACACAGTCACATTCTGACTAAAATGCAATAGAATTAGACACTAATTTGAAGTTTAGAAATGACACATCAATATGAAAAGGTGGCAAAGCCTATCGAACACTTACTGTTTCAAAAGGGAATAAAATGATGATTATAGATAATTTACAACAAAAGCAAACGGGAACACACCAGTTATAGAATGATGACAAAACCATGCTCAAAGGCAAACAAGTAGACTTACATGATTTCACTATTTTTTTAAAAACAAATGGATAAAAACATGAACAAAAAGTTCGACTTAAGAAGCTGTATAAAGAACAGTAAATCTAAGGAGAGCAGGAAGAAGAAATCCAACACACAAATCTTCTTTAAAATTATGTGAAAAAGACGAAGAAGAAAATTAGGGGCAAAGGGACCGTGGCTGCACACAGCCGAGCGACCTCTCACCCGCCACGGGGGGGGCCGCCCCACGAGGTCAGCACGTCGGGGCTGCTTTCTGCGAAGCTGTAAGTGCCCAAATCCACACAGCAAAAAGCGAGTGCATTTCGCTGACGCTCTTTCACAAGACAATGAAAATTTTATGAGAGATGTATCTGCAAAGAAAGATCATTTTTTAAAAATACCAGGAAGTAGATAATTTCAAGGATAAAGAAGATTTTTCACAAATTTTAGGAAAAGAAGGAAAACAATTTATATCACGAGGCTAATATGACACGGAGGACAGTTGAAGACGATGATGCCACGCCACACTCTGTTTGTTACTCTGGCGGCTGAGTTTCTCCATCGGGAGAGCCCCGGCCGGAAACACAGGACATCCTGAAACGGGGTATCCGAGCGAGGAATGGCGAGGCAAGGGCAGGGCTGCAGAAACCAACCCGCCCACAGGAGCAAGGAGCGACTGGAATCCGGGGGGACGCAGGAGAGGGCTGTGACCTCGTAGGGCTATGACCTCATAGGGCTGTGACTTCCCTGTGTCTGTGACCTTCCCTGGGGCTGTGACCTCACAGGGCTGTGACCTCCCCTGGGGTTATAACCTTCTCTGAGGCCGTGACCTTCACAGGGCTGGGACCTTCCCTAAGTCTGTGACCTTCCCTGTGGCTGGGACCTTCATAGGCCTTTATAGGCCTTTATACAGACTTAGGGAAGGTCCCAGCCCTATAAAGGTCCCAGCCACAGGGGAGTGTGGAGAATACCGGCCCACCTCCTCCCACACTGGCCTGTTCCTAGGGCTGCTTAATCCTTTCTGGGTTCAACCCTCACCAGGAAAGAATTCAGAAATCCAGCCTGGAAAGCTGTCAGAGCCCTCTGTTTCCATCTGCAACCCTACCCAGCGCCTTCTATGATACAGACAGATAAAGATATTTCTACTAAATATGATAAATGAAGTTACTGGCCTTACAAATAAAGACCCTATAATGAAAGAAACAAACAGAAAATACAAACTGTAGTTTTTATGTGGACAAAGATTATGCACAGGAAATCCATAAAGAAGAAAATTCCAATCTCTGTATATTTTAAACTTTTAATCTCACTTATAATTAAAAAGACAAAGATAAGTCACCATTTTTCATGATAAAACTGGCAGTTTTCGGCCAGGCACAGTGGCTCATGCCTATAATCCCAGCACTTTGGGAGGCCAAGGTGGAAGGATCGCTTGAGGTCGGGAGTTCAAGACCAGCCTGAGCAAGAGCAAGACCCTGTCTCCACCAAAAATAGAAAAAATTAGCTGGACGTGGTGGCATGTGCCTGCAGTCCCAGCTACTCGGGAGGCTGAGGCAGGAGGATCGCTGGAGTCCAGGGGTTTGAGGCTGCACTGAGCTGTGATGACGCCACTGTGCTCCAGCCTGGGGGACAGAGCTAGACTCTGTCTCAAAAAAAAAACAAAAAACTGGCAGTTTATTTTAAGGACCAGACTTCACCTGTTAAGAAGGCTGTACCAGGTGTCTCTCCGTGGCCCACTGGGTCTGGCTTCCCAGAGGCAGGCGCTCTCTGCACTCTCTGCTGGCGACGCGCTCCCCTCCCGCCGCGCGCTCCATCCCCGCGTGGCTGTGAGGCTGCACAGGGCTATCCCTCGTGTGGCCTTCCCAGTTCCCCCACCCTCTGCTCTTTGCTGTCCTTGGGCCACCCACCCAGGCCTAGCTTGGAGTTCAGGGTCACTTGGGACAGGGCACCACAATCTCCCAAGCGTGGTCTAAAGAGAGTCAAGAGTTTGAACACATCCAAAATGAAAATGGAAATTCAAGATAGCTCAAGCTGAAAACACTTTGGTGGGTTTTTGTTTTGTTTTGTTTTTTACAGAAAAGTCTTATATACACTTACAGACTACAACAGCACATCCTCTTTGATAAAGAAGGCATTAAAGGTAGATACACCAGGCACAAGACGAACAAAGACACAGTCCCTACCCTCAGGCGTGTGCCATGTGCTAGGGATGGCAACCCATTCTTTGCACGGACCCAGCCTTGTGATCCCACGAAGACTTGAACGTGACCTCCACGAGGACTCAGTGGCTTCCCCGTCAGGTGGACGTGAGTGTGAAAGCAGATATCTGAATTTTTGTGTTACAGGAATTTTTCTACCTAAAGACTGCGGTTCTAAAATATTCTCTCTCAGGGAAAAACGGACTTTTCAAACTAAACCTTTAAAAATGATCCTTTCATGTTTGTTTTTTAAACATGAAAAATAGCACAAGGGCTCAAGAATCAGACGATCTCAGCTTTCTTACTGCAGTTTGTCTTTGGACTAATTTTTCAGTCTCGCTACATCTCAAATTCCCCACTTGCAAGAACGGGCGGCACATCAGTAAGTACCACAGAGCTTGCCCTGATGATGAAATGTGATGACACGGAACAAAATATTCAGCTCGGCGTAGGCTGCTGTGCTTTGGGAAAGGGAAGCCAAAGATTTCATGATTTAATTTTGCTTTTTGTACTAAAGTGAACATAATTTCTTACTGAGAAATGACAATTCTTGACTTCTCGCTATTCAACCAAGGCTCCGAAAAGGAGTTGTTTTCCAAGGGTCTCGTGGGAAATGGGGTCGGCGGCAGGACCCCTGGGCTGCAAAACATCTCTCAATGAAAACGGCACGTCGTTGGAGGGTCACGCCCATGTCACTCCCTCACAGCTAGGATAAGTGGAGAAAGGAAGCACTGATCTCTTCCTTGTAGACACCCCAACTTCCCAAAACTTCTACACCAGAGGGGGGGGGCTTTGCAACATTGAAACAAACAAAAAATCAACAGGCTTAATGGATGCGGGCCGTGGCCAGGGAGCGAGGGGTGCAAACAAGCTCACACTTACCTGCCTGGGGTGGACTCTTCAGGATGCCGTGGGGAGGTTTTGGGGAGGTTTGCAAGTTCCTGGGCCATCACATACTGAGTATACTCATCCTGCCATGTGAAACCTGTGGGGAGAAGTTGCAAAAACTGTCACAACTTGGAAGTTTAGCCCAAGCTCCTGCTGCAGTCTCATGAGTAAAACACATTTCAGCATCAAGCTGGTGATGGCATCAGCAAACCCAGGCTCCCTCTCAGTAGGTGTTAATAAGATCTTCTCCCTATAGACACCCCAGCTTTCTGAAACGTGTAAACCAGGAAGACAATGATGCTCTGCTACATTAAAAAATACAGGCTACACGGGTGCTGGCTGTGGTTGGATAGCTAGGAGCCTCACCCCAAGTACTTTGGTTAGGAGAGAGATTTCTGTCCAGGGGAAACGTGGAAACTTTTCCACGTGGGCAGGTTTGGGTCATAGCAGAGACACTCCTCAGCCACTACACACACACATTCACCTGCCACTCACCCGCCATTGCGCCTCCTGGCCGCCACATCTTGGGCGACTTGCTCTTCTAACCCCATCTTGCTTAAGAGCCAGCACTTGGAATGGAATAAGGGGTATTATTACTGTGAAAGCAATTATCGGGGGGCTTAATGTACTGTATCTGGGAGCGAATTACATTATGTTTATGCTCAAATGTTATGACAAAGAGCTTTATAACAAGGGTGAAGTAGTTATGAAGGCAAAATCCATGTGATTATGCATTAATTACATGCACTGTGGATCACATGATAATTATGCTCAGAATTACCAAATAACTCCCAAGAATAATTATTATGCAATTTGTACATTTTAGATCTTATGGTAACACTTTAGCACTTAGAACTACCCCATGCAATTATCCATAATTATCTAATCACTAAATATCATGTAATTACAGAGATATATTTTTATGCCTTGTACAAAAACACATTACCAAAATCTTCAAATCAGGACGGCTCCATGCCTGTGTGTGTGTGTGTGTGTGTGTGTGTGTGTGTGTGTGTGGCATAAGGAAGTCCAGAACTTGCTGAGACCCACATATTCTGGATGGAATTAAAAGAAGAGTTTAGTAGGTATGGGCTACCTTCATGAACACACGTAAGTACTTTTTTCAAATTCAAATCTAAAATTTTTTAAATTTTAACAGATGGCAAGATTCAAATAGTTGGCATATTTCTAAATCTGAAAAGGCTCAATGGTATTACCCGAAGTGGAAGTTGATGGGAAAATTCACCTAATAGGATGGTCCCCAACTTGTCCTAAGCAGCTCTGTTTTGGACGTAATGTTTAGAGAACAGGCCCCACAGTCACTGTTGCCCTTACTTAGGATTAAATGTACTTAATCATAAGCAAGTCTATTCCATGTGCCAAAGTAACTTAAAAACACCCTCTCTGAAACGTGTTTATACAGCTAGGAGTATTCTCAATTGAAAGCATGTTTGGAATGTTAGCATATTATCCAACAAGGTAGATTTAGAAAAAAGCATATTTTAGCTATGCCATGCCAAAAAGGATGGCTTTAATATTAATATTTATCAGGAAACAGCGAATCAAACACAAAGGGAAATTCTCGTGAAAAAAAGTTTATTTTTAAAATTTAAAGAACTGAAATTCAATAATATTTCTTATCTAAAGAGCACAAAAGTCTAAGCTATGTCAGTTCTGGGGTGTGTAGTAAGGGCTCAATCCTTCCAGAACAGCAGGTGGCCAACTCATAAGAGTCACCTGTACTGGGCAGTCTGAGGAGGACCCTGTGCATCGCAGCCCAGATTTCTAAGCTTTCCTGGAAGTGGGCAGGAACTGTGTTTTGGGACATAAAAAACAAACAAACAAAGGACTGCATAGATCTGAGGGTTTAAATATTCCCTATGAACTTCTCTCCAAGGCACATCCTGGAAGAAACAAAACCCTGGGAAGAAAGAATCGGCATCCATAAAGATGGAGAAGACATACTTCTCTGTATTCCTCCCACTAAGTACAACTAAAAACTCTGAACACACATGAAACAAGTGAAAGACTCGGAGGGCAGGCAGAGAAGGTAGGACTTCCTCTTTGCCTCATACACCTCGGACTGGGAGGAGAAGATGCCACCCAGAGACACCAAGGTGCAGACAAAAACACCCAACCAAGGGTGCCTTTTCTCTAGTCAAAGGGCAAGGAAAGGAGCAACTCAACAAGACAAGACAAATTTACTAAAGAGCTCTACTCCAGCCAAACACCACAGAAAAAAGTACAGCCCCCTCCCCACCCTGCCAGCAGAGGCCATGTGGGGGGCTGGACATCCTCCTTCATGAAGCTGCAATGAGGCATCCCCCTAACCCAAGCCAGTGGTGTCAGAGAAGGCCCAGCAGGGATCCAGAATTTTCATCTCCACTGGGTGGTAACTACCCACCCCCCGGTGTCAGTGGAGACCACTGGGGGGTTGACACCCGGCAGTAAGGGGAAGACCCCACTCCCAGGTGCTGACAGAGCCCTAGCAGGGAGCTTGGACGTCTGTCTCCACCTGTCAGGAACAAGGAGGCACCCCCACCTCTTACCCTGGCAAAGCAGTGTCAGAAAAAGCTAGTTAACATGCAACGTTTAAATGAGATCCAGAGTCTCATGATATAATAATATAAAAATGTCCAGGTTCAGTAGGAAATCACTGGTCATCCCAAGAACAAGGACAATGGCAAACTGAACAGATACGAGAGTCCACAGACACCAACACTGGATGGCAGAGATGTTGGGACAGTCTGACAAATGCTTCAGTGAGCAATTATGAACACACTTGAAACAAATGAGAAAACAGGAAGTCTTCATAAATAAATAGACAAGTAAATAAAAACCAAATGGAAATATTATAACAAAAATACAATAAACAAAATAAACAGCTCAGTGAATGCACACAATAGAAGGATAGAGAGACAGAGGGAAGAACCAGCAAACTGGAGACAGAACAATTGGAACTACCCAATTTCAACCACAGAGAGAAAATAGTTCAAAAAAAAAGAGAAGGAAGTCTCAGGGACTGTGGGCTGTCACCAAAGATCTACTGTTCATGCCATGAGAGTCTCAAAAGGAGAGGAGAAGGAAGACAGGTCTGAAAAGGTACTCAGAAAAATAATGGCTGAAAATTTCTCAATTTTGGCAAGAGACATAAACCCAAAAATTTAAGAAGCTGGGCACACCCCAAACAGAATTAAACCCAAACCTCCTCTGAGACACATAATAATTAAGCTTTTGAAAACCTACAAAGAAAAGATCTTGACAGCAGCCAGAGAAAAGTGACACCTTACCTACAAGGGAAACACAATTCAAATGACAGAGGATTTCTCATCAGAAACTGTGGACCGCAAGGCAACAGCACGTTTTCATGTGCTGAAAGAAAAGAACTGTCAACCCAGAATCCCGAAAATCTATCCATCCAGATACCCAAGGAAAATATCCTTCAGGAATGAAAGAAAAATCAGATACTCTCAGACAAAGGAAAAATGAGAAAGTCTTTCACCAGAAGACCAACTCTAAAAGAATTACTAAACGAACATCTCTAAATATAAAGGAAATATAAAAGAAGGAAACTTGGAACATCATGAAGGAAGAAAGAACATGGCAAGCAACAACATGGGTAAGCGTTCCTTCTCCTGAGCTTTATGTTTGACAGTTGACTCAAACATAACACTACCTGACATCCTTCTAAATGATGTATAGAAAATATTTAAACAATTTTATTATAAATGAGGGAGGCAAGTAAAGTGTCATAAAGGAAGATAAAGTTCCTATACTTCACCCAAACTGGTAAAATTTTGATACCAGCAAATTGTGATAAGTTATACATGTGTATATATAATGTTATGTCTAGAGCAACCACTAAATTAAAGCTATCAAAGACATACACTTATAAACACTGTAGATAAAATGGATTTCAAAACATGTTAAAGTAACTCACAGGAAGGGAGGAAAAAACAAAGAAACAAAAAAATAGACAACAAATAGAAAACAAAAAATAAAATGAGAGATTTTAGCCCTAATATACCAATATTACAATAAACATAAATGGGCTAAATATATCAATGAAAACACAGACATTGGCTGAGTGGACTTACAAAAAAAGACTTAACTATATGCTAGCTATATGAAGCTCACTTCAAATACAATGCTACAGGAAGAATGAAAGTAAAAATATGGAAAAAATACATTATGCAAGCATTAATCAAAGGACAGCAACAATGGCTATATTAATATCAGATAATTTAATATTCAGAGTAAAGAAAATTATCAACAGAGAGGAGAATTAAAAGTGATACAAGGGTTAACCAACCAAGAGGACCCAGCAATCCTAGATATGTATGCACCAAACAAAACAGCTGCAAAATATGTGAAGCAGAAACTGACAAATCTAAAGAAGAAATAGGCAAATTCACAATTATAATTGGAAGTTTCAACATCACATTCTTAGCAACTAGAAGAACAACTAAACAGAAAATCAACAAAGATAGAGAAGAATTCAACAATATCATCAATCAACAGGATCTAGTAACACTTACAGAACATTCTGCCCCATAAGAGCAGAATACACATTCTTTTCAATTGCTCACAGAGCACAGACCACATTAGACCTAATCCTGGGCTGTAAAACAAACCTCAGCAAAATGAAAATCGTTCTGAGTAGTGGATCAGGCTAGAAACCAACAACAGAAAGGTGATGGGAAAAATCTCCAAACACTTGGAAATTAAACAATATTTCTAAATAATCATGGGCCAAAGAAAAGCCAGAGAGCACATTAAACTTAATGAAAATAAAAATACAACATATCAAAATTTGTGGCACACAGTTAAAACATTAAATTTTTAACACAAAACGCTTACATTAAGAAAAAGTCTCAAATCAATAACCTAAATTCCCACATCAAGAATCTATAAACAGTAGTGCAAAATAAACCCAAAGCAAATAGAAAGGAAATAATAAAGAAATTAATGAAATTTAAGTCAGAAAAAAAAGAAAATCAATGACAATGAGAGCTGATCCCTTGAAAAGATCAGTAAAATTGACAAACCTCTAGCAAGACTGACAAAGAAAACAAAAGAAAAGCATAAATTACCAATATAATTAATGAAACAAGGGATATCACTACAGACCCTGCAGACATCAAAAGGACAATAAGGGAATAAACAACTCTATACACATAAACTTGACAACAGAAATGAAATGGATTAATTCCTTGAAAAACATGAATTACCCCAATTCATTCAATATGAAATAGATAATTTGAATAGTTCTATAACTTTTAAGGAACTTGAACAAATAATTAAAAATCTACCCAAAAAGAAATATCCAGGTCCAGATGGTTTCACTGGAGAATTCTACCAAACATCTAAACAAGAATTAACACAAATTCCACACAATCTCTTTCAGGAAATAGAAAAGGAGGAAACAGTTCCCAACCTATTTCATGTAGCTAATACTAACCTGATACCAAAAGCAGACAAAGACAGTAAAAAAGAAAAAAGAGAAATCTGCAGACCAACATCCTTCACAAATGTAAACACAAAAATCCTTTAGAAAATATTAGCAAATAAAATCCAGCAATAAATAAAAATAATTATACATCATAGGGTTTATTCCAGGAATGAAAGGCTGGTTTGCTATTGTAAAACACACCAATGTAACCCATCATATTAATAGGCTAAAGAAGAAAGGAATCACATGATTGTAGTAATTGATGCAGAAAAAGCATTTTTTTTAAAAAAAATTCAACACCCACTCATGACGAAAACCTTCAGACAAATAGAAATCAAGGGGAACTTCATCAAGTTGATAATGAACATCTACAAAAACCCTACAGCTAACACTGTACTTAATGGTGAGTAACTAAAAGTTTTCTGCTGATGATCAGGAACAAGGCAAGGCTGTCAACTCTCACCAGTCTTATTCAACATAGGGCAGGGAGATCCAGCCAGTGCAAAAGGGCAAAATAAGGAATAAAAGGCATGCAGATCAGAAAGGAAGAAATTTAACCGTACCTATTTCCATATGACATGATTGTCTACATGAAAATCCCAAGGAATCTACAAAAGACTCCTAGAACTAATAAGTTATTTTATATAATAGCAATGAACTAGCAATATACTAGCCATATACTAGCAATGAACACATGAACACTGAAATTAAAAGTGAAACACTATTTACAATCACTCAAAAATACTTAGATGTAAATCTAATAAAACATGTACAGGACTGTTATGCTGAAACCTACACAATAGTGATGAAAAAAATCAAATATCTAAATAAATGACAGACATACCATGTTCATGGATCAGAATTCTCAATGTAATAGAATGATGCCGATTCTCCCCATATTGATATAAAGGATTGACATAATTCCTATCAAAATCCCAGCAAGATTCTTTGTAGATACAGACAAGCAATTTATATGAACTAGCACAGGAACTAGAGTAGCTAAAACACATTGGGAAAAGAAGAATAAAGTGGGAGGAATCACTGTACATAATTTCAAATCTTACTATATAGGTACAGTAATCAAAACTGTAGTACTGGTGGAGGGATAGATAAATAAATCATTAAAACAGAACAGAAAACCCAGGAATAGAGCCACATAAATATGCCCAAGTGATTTTTGACAAAGGTACAAAAACAACTTAATGGTGGAAAAATTGCCTTTTCAACAAACAGCACTGGGATGACTGGATGTCCACAGGCAAAACCAGGAACCTCAACTTAAATCTCATAGTTTAAACCAAAAATAAACCTGGATATAAATTTAAGATGCAAAATTATAAAACTTTAAGGGAAAAAATACCCAGCAGAAAATCTTTGGAACTGAGGGCAAAGCAAAGAGTTCTTAGATTTGACACCAATCATTTTCAACAAAAAAATTTGATAAATTGGCCCTCATCAAAATTAAAACTTTTGCTCTGTAAAAGGCCCTGTTAAGAGGATGAATAAACAAGTACAGAGTGGGAGAAAATATCTGCAAACCACATATCTGACAAAGGACTAGCATCTGGAATACACACAGAACTCCCCAAACTAAACATCAACAAAATTCAGTGAGGAAGTGGGCCCGAGGCATGGAGAGACATTTCACTAAAGAGAATGCGCAGATGCCAGGTAAGTGTATGAAAAGGTGCTAACGATGTCAGCCACCAGGGAGATGTAAATTAAAGCCACCAGACATCTCTACACACCTACCAGAATGGCTAAAATAACGATAGTGACAACATGAAATTCTGGCAAGGATTCAGAGGAACTGAACCACTCTTACATTTTTGGTGGGAATGTAAAATTGTATGGTTGGTCTGGAAAATGGTTTGACAGTTCCTTTAAAAACTAAACATATACTTATCATACAACCCAACAATTGAACCCATACCATTTATCCCAAGGAAATGAATACTTATGTTCATACAAAACTTGTACATGGAAGTTTTATTTATAATAGCCCCAAACTGTAAACAACAGATGTCCTTCAGCAGATGAATGGTTAAACTGTGGTATTGCACCGCCAGGCACGGCCCAGCACGGAAAAGAGCAGATCTACCAGCACACACCACCGCCTGGGTGGGAACTGTGCCGAGAGGAAAAAGCCAATCAAAAAGGTTAGACACGGTATGACTTCGTGGCTGTAACATCTGCATAACCTACTTTTGCATTCCATGTAAGGCATGTACAATGTGAGGACAGACATGGTCCCCATCTTCTTACAGCTCATAGTCCAGCGTTGAACACAGGCAGGTGCATAATTAGCTAAGACCCAAGTTGGAGTGTGATAATTATATAATAAAGTCTTAAGAAAACTGCTAAGTGAATGCAGAAATGAAGCGATTAATCTGAGTTTGGAAATTAAGAAAGCTTCCTAGAAGAAAGTGGTAGTTGAACTAAGGTTGAAAAGGTACATGGATTTCTAACAGAGATGGGTTAGGGAAGAGTCCCTAGACAATGGGACAGCATGAGAAAAGGGACCAAGGGCTGTGGAATTGTGCTGTGTGCTCAGGGAATGTGGGTGACATGGGTGGTGAGGGCTGGAGTCCAGAGCAGGATCAGATGGTGTGAAGAGATTGTGCAGTCACAGGGGTCCTCGAACGTCATGCCAGGAAGTGTTGGCACTTCTGTATTCAGTGGGGAGCAATAACAGCTTTCCAAGTATGACAGAAACATCATCCAACTCTTTTTTAGAAAGATGATGAAAATAACTGAAAATAATAAAAATTTTAAAATAATGCTAGTTTCTAGCATCAACTGAGAGCCAGGCACTGTTCCATTTCCTATTCCATAATTTGTGAATAATAAATTGAAGGTAGTAGAGAGAAGGGAATAGCATTTGATGAGAGCTGCAAAGACAGCTCCTTAAAGAAATGATGAGACCACAAACCCAAAGAACACTAGTGTGGACCATTTGGGAAGGAGACTTGGTGAAAGCTAAGAACCCGTCACATGCAGGGATAAAGGAGAACAGGGCATTGCAGCCCACTGGAAGGCACGTTGACTGGGTCGCTGGACAAAACAAGAAATATCAAAGGAGGAGGACCAGGAACACACCAGCTTTCTGGGCAGAGACTGCATTTGTCTCTTCTGCAGGCTGAACTTGGGGGTGGAGGACATCACTGCAGGATGGAGGCAGGTGACATATGGGGAAGGGGTGGGCAAAGCGTGCGGGGCCGTGTGTCTGCGCAATGAATCAATAAGCAGGCCAAGGAAAAACAAGGTACAGAAGCAAACAGCTGCATACGAAGACCCTAAGACAGGGGCTTTCAAACTGTCTTTGGCAAAACCCAAGAGTAAGACGTGCCTCCTACCGTGAGACCTAGGGAAGACACACAGTGCTCCCCTGCACACCACCGCCCTTGTCACAGGAGCCCCCACATTTCAGTCTGTCGTATTTTATTAACAGCTCGCGGCTTGCAGTTCCCAACACATCGTAGACAGCTGAGCCCAGCTGAGGAGCAGACAGGCAGAGAGCAGGTAACGAGGCCGGGGGTGACTGACCACCAAGCGGGGCACCTGCTGCCAGGAGCGGCCTTCGGAGGTCTTGGCCGGAGCACGTGCTGCGACGGAGGAGTGGGAACAGGAGGGCACTGGGAGGAGACACACAGGAGAAGATGGAAAAGGGGAAAACCCGTCAGAGTGAGGACGGTGAATAAACCCTCCATCAGCTTTGGGAGAAGAGTAAGAAGAATGAGGTGCTGAGCAGAGGAGCAAAATCAAAAATGAAGAGGGACAGCCCAGGGTCATGTGCTGAGGAGTTATTTATTTCAAACGTGATGATATTGGGAGATAGACCAGAGTGACAAGAATCAGAAATGAAACCTCTACGCATCGTATCTTCCCCAGGGGCTGGCTGCAAACAGGAGCCAGGGTCGGGGTAGAGACGGACTGCAGGGGGCCCAGCAGAGCGGAGGGAGGACCTTGGGCGCAGGAAGTGCAGGGAGACGCCACGGTCAGCACTTCGCAGGATCCAGGTCTTCTGAGGGAAGTGCTGATTTTATTTTAAAAAACAAAAATAAAGTGACACTAATAAGAAGTGAGCTCTCTTTACAGAAGATGAATGTGCAACTTCAGCCATCGTCACCAAGGAAAGATGGTGAACAACGTGACAGACGATCCCGAGCAGAAAGACAACGGGCTTTGCACACTGAGACATTTCCTCACAAGAATGCTGTGAAGTAGACTAGAGGGACAAGGGGGCCTCCTTCACAATCAGAGGAGACAGAGCCACAGTTTCGCCCCTGAGGCTGATGAGGTGTGCACCAGGCATGGTCAGGGACCAGCACAGAGGCCCCAATATGGTATTAACTCACACTTTCAGAGTCCATGGAAAAATTCAAAGCAATGTTATAAAGTAGTTAAGACTTTATTTGTACATGGTACTGGAACCTACACATCTGAGACTTTCAAAAGCTGTACATGTATTCAAAAGTGGTACCATTGTTCAGGATATTTTATATGCATCCTTGGAAAATGTTTTCAAAGACAGTTGAAAAACTACATAAGAAATCAGTCTTGTTTTTATATATTCAAATGGCATTTTCACATTGAAAACAGTGTAATAACTTGTTTATCGACTGGGAAGTAAATAACTTGTTCACCCGCCTGGTACAAAATAAGTTGACAACATTTCCTGACACATCTACCTTAAAAGAGAAAATATTCACCATTATTGAGAATGTTCAGAGGGATTGCCCTATGCCAGGTTATTGAAGGACAATCCCAAAAAAGAATTTAAAAATTTTCTGAGCAACAGCTGACATCTTCCCAAGGTGAATTTTTTTAAAAGAAAATATATTATACTGATAAATTTCATATTCCAGTATACTTGTTTTAAAATTTCTAGTGTAGGAGACTTCCAGTTCCAAAATGTCAGTGTGGAAGCAAGCTGGCTTCACTCCCCTCCACAGAAAACCAAAAAATATATACAGAGCTGAGATTTTCACCAGCAATACTTGAGAACTCAAATAGGATGAGACAGTTCCTGGGGCCACAGAGAAGTGAAAACCCCCAGCAGACAGCAAGAGGATCAGACTTCCACATCCGTGACGCTGCTCCTCCCGTCTGCCCACAGATGCCGAAGGTGTCCCCCCGACTCACAGTTTCTACACCGGGGAAGGTGAGATCGAGGTGGACAACTAGCTTCCTCACCGTCTTGGGTTCCCTGGCAGGAGACCCGTCCCTGCCTCGGCCCACAGGAAGCGTCGGGACTGCCTGCAGGGAGAAACATCCCTGAGGACAGCCAGCGACAAGGGGGGAGCAGGGAATCCCATCCCCGGCCCCGGAAGCTCTGCTGTGTAACTCAGCCCCAGGGGACACCAAATCAGAGCGGACGTTCAGCAGCCCCATGCAGTAGGTTTGTTCCCCAGGCCCCCTGGGCACGAACCCTAGCCAGCCTTCCCCCACGGCCCAGATATCCCTGTGGGGTGTCCCCATTCGGGACAGGTAGTACTTTGATTGTGCTCCAGAGCTGAGGCAAACCTGGGCTTAAGGCGCCATGTAGTGCTGAAAAGGAGGCAGTGGCCTAGAGAAAAAAAAAGACATTCAACAGGTAAAGTACAAAGAATCTCTAAGAAAGCATATCCAATAAAAACTCAACAAGGCAGACAGAGAAGACTGGAAAAACTAATCCTTAAATCAAAGACATAGATGTACATCCATGAGAAGTGCCAGCAAACGGGGAGCCGTGACCTCCCAGATGGACACAGTAGGGAACCAGTGATGGACCCTAATGAGATGGTGATATGCAAGTTCTCTGACCAAGAATACAAAAGAGCAGATTTAAGGAAACTCAGTGATCTTCTAGATAATACAGAAAAGCAATTCAGAAATTTATCAGAGAAATTTAACAAGGAGATTGAAATAATAAAGAAAAATAAAACAGGAATCTTAAAACTGAGAAATACATTTGCTGAACTGAGAAATTCTCAACAGAAGAATGGATCAAGCAGAGGAAAGAATCAGTCAGCTTGACGACAAGCTATTTGAAAATACGCAGTCAGAGGAGAAAAGAGAAAAAAGAACAAAGATCACCCACAAGAAATAGAAAATTACCTCAAAAGACCAAATCTAAGAATTACACATGTTTAAGAGGGAGTTGAGTAAAAGCACTGTGTAGAAAGCTTGTTCAGAGAAAATAATAACAGAAAACGTCCCAGAATATGAGAAAGATGTAAATATCCAGGCACAGCAAGGTCAGAGAACACCAAATAGGTTCAACCCAAATCAGACTACCCCAAGGCATATAATAATCAAACTCTCAAAGGTCAAGCAAAAAGAATGGATCCCAAAAGTAACAAGAGAAAAGAAGCAAATAACATACAAAGGAGCTCCGATTCATCTGGCAACAGACTTCTTAATGGACACCATACAGGCCAGGAGGGAGTGGAATGATATTTTCAAAGTACTGAAAGAAAAAAAAAATGCCATCCCAAAATATTGTATCCAGTAAAGCTCTCCTTCAAATGTGAAAGAGAGATAAAGTCATTCCCAGATTAACAAAAGCTGAGAGAATTCACCACCACCAGACCCATCTTATAAGAAATGCTAATGGGTGTTCTTCAATCTGAAAGAAAAAAACGCTCAAGTGCACACAGAAAGCATTTGAAGGTATAAAACCCACTAGTAAATGTAAGTATACAGACAAACCCAGAATACTTGAATACTGTAATTGTTGTGTGTAATCCACACATAACTATAATATGAAGTCTAAAAGACAATTCTATCAAAAACAATAACAGCAACAGAAACCTATTAAGAGATAGGTGGTAACTCTGGGAGGCTGAGGCAGGAGGATCACTTGAGGCCAGTAGTTCAAGACCAGCCTGAACAAGAGCAAGACCCCATCTCTACAAAAGACACAAAAATTAGCTGGGCGTGGTGGTGCCTGTAGTACCAGCTACTTGAGAGTTATAAGCAAGAGGATCACTTGAGCCCAGGAGTTCGAGGCTGCAGTGAGCTATGATGCAGCCACTGTACTCCAGCCTGGGCAACAGAGTGAGACCCTGTCTCAAAAAAAAAAAAAAGAGAGAGATAGGTGGTATAAAAATATGTAAATTGAGACAAGTCAAAATGGGGGGAAAAGTTAAAATATACAGGTTTTCTGTAGTTTTTTCTTTGTCTCTATTCTTTTCTTTGTGATCTAAGATATAATCTCTTTAAAGTAACTTTTATATCTGTATGATGTTTTTGTAAGCCTCATGGTAACCACAATGCAAAAACCTGTATTAGTTACACTAAAAATAAAAAGCAATGAATTAAAACACACTACCAGAAGAAATCACTTAAGTACAAAGGAAGACAGTAAGAAAAGAAGAAAGAAAAAGAGGAGTTGTACAACAACCAAAGAACAAACAACAAAATGGCAGTTGTAAGTCCTTGTTTATCAATAATTATACTGAACACAAATGAACTCAATTCTCCAATTAAAAGACACAGAGTGGCTGAATAGCTAAAGAAACAAAACCCAACTATATGCTGCCTACAAGAAATCAACCTCACCTTTAGGGACTGTGGTCCCCAACCCCCAGGCCATGCACCAGTACCAGTCCGTGGCCTGTTAGGGACCGGGACGCAGAGCTCTGCTGTGCCCCCCACCCTGTCCATGGAAAAATTGTCTTCCATGAAACTTAGAAACCAGGGGGGACACACAGCAGGAAGTGAGTGGCGGGTGAGCGAGCAAAGCTTCATCTGTATTTACAGGCACTCCCCATTGCTCACATCACCACCTGAGCTCTGCCTCCTCCCCCACCCCTGCCTCAGTCTGTGGAAAAATTGTCTTCCATGAAACTGGTCCCTGGTGCCAAAAAGGTTGGAGACCGCTGTTTAAGAACACACATAGACTGAAAATGAAGGAATAGAAAAAGATATTTCATGCAACTGGAAACCAAAAAAGAGCAGAAGTAGCGATACTTGTATCAGATAAAATAGGCTACAAGTCAAAGACTGTAAAAAGTGATAAAGAAGGTCCCTATAATGAAAAAGGGGTCAATTCAGCAGGAGGATATAACAATTATTAATAGCTATACACCCAACACGGGAGCACCTAAGTATATAAAGCAAGCATTCATAGATCTAAGGGGAGAGATAGACTGCAATACAGTAATAGTAGGAGACATCAACACCCCACTCTCAGTAATGGACAGATTATCCAGAAAGAAAATCAACAAAGAACCATCAGAGGTAAACTACACACTAGACTAAATAGACGTAACTGGCATTTACAGAGCATTTTGCCCAACTGCTTCAGAATACGCATTCTTTTTATCCACACATGGAACATTCTTAGGAATAGACCATATCTTAGGTCACAAACAAGTATCTACAAATTTTAAAAAGTAGAAATCACATCAGTATCTTTTCTGATCACAATGGAATAAAACTAGAAATCAACAAGAGTAACATCAGAAACTTCACGAACACATGGAAATTAAACATCATCATCCTGAATGACAAATGGGTCAAATAAAGAAATTAAGAAGGAAATTTAAAAATTTCTTGAAACAAATGAAAATGGAAATAAAACACACCAAAGTTTATGGAATACAGAAAAAACAGTACTAAGAGGAAAGCTTAGAGCAATAAATGCCTACATCAAAAAATTAGAAAGTCTTCAAATAAACATAACAATGCACCTCAAGGAACTAGAAAAGGAAGAACACATCAAATCCAAAATTAGTAGAAGGAAAGAAATAATAAAGATCAGAGCAAAAATAAATGTAATTTACACTAAAAAATATAGAAGTTCAACTAAATAAAAAGTTGTTTTTAAAAAATATAAACAAAATTGACAAACCTTGGCTAGACTAAGAAAAGAGAGAGAGAAGGCCCAAATAAAAAAATCAGAAATGAGAAAGGAGACACAACAACTAAGACCACAGAAATACACAGAATCATTAGAGACTATCATAAACAACTATGTACCAACAAATTGAAAAACCTAAAAGAAATGGATAAATTCCTGGACACACAATCTACCAAGATTAAACCTTGAAGAAATAGAAAACCTCAACAAACCAGTAATGAATAATGAGATTGAAGCCATAATAAAAATTCTCCCATCAAAGAAAAGCCTAGGACCTGATGGGTTCACTGCTGAATTCTACCAAACATTTAAAGAAGAACTAATATCAATTCTACTCAAACTCTTCAAAAAAATTGCATAGGAGGAAATACTTCCAAATTCATTCTATGAGGCCAGCATTACCCTGATACCAAAACCAGACAAGGACACAACAAAAAAAGAAGACTACAGGCTAATAGCACTGATTAACACAGTTGCAAAAATCCTCAACAAAATACTAGCAAATTAAATTCAACAACACATCAAAAAGATCATTCACCGTGATCAAGGGGGATTTATTCCAGGGACACAAGATGGTTTAACATATGCAAATCAATAAATGTGATACATCACATTAACAGAACCAAGAACAAAAACCATATGATCATTGAAATAGGTGCTGAAAAAGCATTTGATAAAATTCAACATCCCTTTATGATAAAAACCCTCAAAAAAATGGGTATAGAAGAAACAAACCTCAAAATAATAAAAGCTATATATGATAAACTCACAGGTGACATCATACCGAATGGGGAAAAATTGACAGTCTTTCCTCTAAGATCTAAAACAAGATAAGGACGCCCACTTCCACCACTTTTATTCAACATAATACTGGAAGTCCTTGCCAGAGGAATTAGGCAACAGAAAGAAATAAAGGGCATCCAAATTGGAAAAGAAGAAGTCAAATTAGCCCTGTTAGCAGACAACATGATTTTATACCTAGAAAACTCTAAAGACTCCACCAAAAATCTATTAGAATTGATATATGAACTCAGTAAAGTTGTAGGATAAAAAAATCAACATACAAACATCAGTATGATTTATAAACACCAACAGTGAATAATCTGAAAAAGAAATCAAGAAAGCAATACCATTTCTGATAGCTACAAAAATATAAAATGCCTAGGAATTAATTGACAAAAGAAGTGAAAGATCTATACAAGAAAAACTATAAAACCCTGATGAAAGAAATTGAAGAGGACACCAAAACATGGAAAGATTTCCACGCTCATGGATTGGAAGAATTAATACCGTTAAGCTGTCAATACTACTCAAAGCAATTTACAGATTCAATGCAATACCTATCAAAACACCAATGACATTCTTCACAGAAATAGCAAAAACAATCCCAAAATTTATATGGAACCACAAAAGACCCCAAATAGCCAAAGCAATCCTGAGCAAAAAGAACCAAACTGGAGGCATCGCACTACTTGTCTTCAAAATATATTACAAAGCTATAGTAACCAAATCAGCTTGGTACTGGCATAAAAACACACGCATAGACCAATGGAACAGAATGCAGAACCTAGATATAGATCCACGCATTTTCAAGTCAACTCATCTTCAACAATGGTGCCAGGAACATACAAAAGGGAGAGAACAAGCTCTTCAATAAATAGTGCTGGGAAAACTAGATAACCATACTCAGAAGAATGAAACCAGATCCCTATCACACCATAATCAAATCAAAATGGATCAAAGAGGTAAATCTAAGACCTGAAACTATGAAACTAGTAGAAGAAAATTTTGGTGAAACATTGCAGGACATTGGTCTGGGTGAAGATTTTCTGTGTATATACTCAAAAGCATAGGTGACAAAAGCAAAATTAGACAAATGGGGTCACATCCAGCTAAAAAGCTTCTGCACAGCAAAGGAAACAAATCAACAAAATGAAGAAGCAACCCGCAGAGTGGGACAAAATATTTGCAAACTACCCATCTGATAAGGGATTAATAATTAGAATATATAAGGAGCTCAAACAACTCAATAGCAAAATACGAAATAACAGTAAAACATCTGAATAGACATTTCTCCGAAGAAGACACACAAATGGCCAACAGGTATATGAAAAAATGCTCAACGTCACTAATTATTGGAGAAATGCAAATCAAAACCACAATGAGCTCTCACTTCACCCCAGTTAAAATGGCTTTTTATCAAAAAGACAGGCAATAACTAATGCTGGTGGGGATGTGGAGAAAGGGGAACCCTTGTGCACTGTTGGTAGGAATGTAAATTAATGCAGCCACTATGGAGAACAGAATGGAGGTTCCTCAAAAAAATAAAGATAGAACTATCATATAACCCAGCAATCCCACTGCTGGGTATACATCCAAAAGAAAGGAAATCAATATAACAAAGAGATATCTGCACTCCCATGTTTATTGCAGCACTATTCACAAAAACCAAAATACAGCATCAACCTAAGTGTCCATCAATAGATAAATGGATATAGAAAATGTGGTATATATACACAATGGCATATTATTCAGTCATAAAAAGAATGAAATCCTGTCATTTGCAGCAACATGGATGGAACTGGAGGTCATTATGCTAGGTGAAATAAGGCAGGCACAGAAAGACACATATCTCATGTTCTCACTTATATGGGGGAGTTAAAAAGGTGGATCTCATGAAGATAGTAGATTGGTGGTTACCAGAGGCTGGGAAGAGTAGCAGGGAAGGGGACATGAAGAGAGGTTGATTAAAGGGTACAACTATACAGTCAGATAGAAGAAATAAGACCTGGTGTTAGATAGATCAGTAGGGTGACTATCGCTAACAATAATCTACCATACATTTCAAAATAGCTAGACAAGAATAATTCAAATGTCCCCAGCATACAGATAAATATTTAAGGTGATAAATATCACAGCTACCCTGATTTGATCTTTACACATTACATGAATGTATCAAAATATCACATGTACCCCAAAAATATGTACATCTATTGTGTATCGATAAAAATTTCCTAGTGTGCCTATAGTCTTTGCACTTCTGCAACAAGCAAGAAGCAGAGCAGTGTGACCCCATACCCTGGAAGCCACCCACTCACTACCTGACCAGAAGGACATCAACCTATCACTTACAGATACTTTATTTTACGCACTCTGAACATTCAACCATTAATGAAATCAAACATGAGCCTATTAATCACTGCAGAAAGGATGTCCATTTGACTATTTTTATCTGCCACGATTTAGTTTTAAAATGGCAGACTGAATAGAAACAGAACATAAAATGCATCTTGACATTGTTTACCAGTACAGCAAATTCAATCAATGCTATTAGTCAATGCTGAAATATGAGTTTTATTTTAAAAAGAAGAATTGAACCAGAGCCCTTATTGAGTACAATTAGGGTAATTAAACTTGGTTTCCATCTTCTGTGTGTGTGTGTCATGCGTGTGTGATGTAACACTTTTCACCCATGCGGGGCTTCTCTCTTGCCCTAGGTAATAAATGGCCATTTAATTGCACTTGTGGCTTTTAAGGCACTGAAAGATGGTTTGTGGCTGACATACACTCCCATAACTCTATATTTTGGCTAACTATATGGCCAACTAGCTATATGGCTATTTTGCTTTTTGGGTATGCAAACGTATCACTTTATACACCTTTAGAATTTGATAATATTTCATGAAATAAATTGATAAAGCAGAGAAAATCAGAAACATATTAGGCATTCAGTTTTCTGATCTGTGAATTATGGAATTTACACTCGAACATAGGGAACACACTTAAACAAGGAAACGTCGGATTTGATGTAAGTGTTGGAAGGAAGGACACGGGCTGCGGATGGGACGCCGGGCTGCACGGAGAAGGGCCCACCAGAACAAGAGGCCGAGGTGGGGCAGAGGCCGGGGTGGGGCAGAGGCCGGGGAGCGGCGGGGGCGCCCCTGGAATGACGGAGCAGCAGGAGCAGAGGCTCCACGGGCCGAACAAGCCAGCCGTGCTCGGGAGCCAGGAAGGGGAGCCTGTGGAGCACGGGGTGCCGGCGGGGCACTCATCTGGGAAGACGGGCGGAGGCCGGGCCGTGGCAGCTACCACCGCACTCACAGGGAGGAGCCTGACACGGGCGGCCCAAGGCGGGTGGCACTGTTAAGAAAACGCTGGCCACCCCCGGAGGGAGGGTCTTGGGACACCACAGGTCAGGGAGGAGGCTCCTGCCACAGTCCGGGCGGGGCAGGGCAGTGACTGATTGATTGATTAGATTTATTTAAAATACGCACTTCTCCTAAGCTTCTGGGCACATGCAGCAAAATATGAACACCCCGCACAGATGAAGGCGAAGTCAGAGTTCCAAGGCAGCGAGCAAAGCCCGTGCCGTGGCAACGACGGCCGGGCGGGTCTCCTCGCGACCCAGCGGCGTCCTCGGCGGGAGACGGACGGGACCGGGACCGGGGACCCGCCGCCCTCCCGGGCGCTGCGCTCCGGCCAGGCGCTCCGTGAGGGGCATCACGTGACCGTGAGCGGCGCCGTCCTCCTGCACAGGACTCTCAAAGCGGGACAAACTGTGCCGTGAGGACTTTGCTTTTTTCCCTTTCTGGCCTTGTTTAAGGACTTACAGAAAGTGGTTGCGATCCAAACACCACGGTTTCCTCCACGCCCACGGGGGCGGCGCAACGCGCAAGAGCGACCCCAGGGCCGTGTGCGCTCCCGAGCGGCAGGAACGTTTCCCGGACGGCTGGACGCGGCGGGCCCGGAGCCGGGGGCCTGACGGGGCGGACGGGGGCGCGTGGGGCTGAGGCCCGTCCCGGGCACGGGTCGCTCCGGCGGCGAGAACGGGTCGGCTCCGCCCTGGCCCCGCGCCGCCTGCTGCTGGCTGCGCAGAGCGCGTGGCGCGGAGGGAAACGCAGCAGCCGGGCCGTGGGCAGCGGGAGCGGGAGAGCAGGGCGCCGCGGGCGCAGGCGGGAGCAGGAGCAGGAGCGGGAGCGGGTGAGCAGGGTGCCGCGGGCGCAGGCGGGAGCGGGAGAGCAGGGCGCTGCGGGCGCAGGCGGGAGCGGGAGCGGGAGAGCAGGGTGCCGCGGGCGCAGGCGGGAGCGGGAGCCCCGCGCCCTTGCGGGGTGCGCCCCGGCCGCCCGCGCCTCCGCGACAGCCGGCAGCTGGCACACGCCTGCGCGCTCGGCAGGCCTCGTAAAATGACCGTGCAGTACCCCTGAGGGTCAAGAATTAGAGGTCTGCTTGAAGATGGGGGAAAATGAGTGACACTTGAACATGCTTTTGAGAGAAAACCCTAAAGCAAGGGCCCGACTCGCACCCCAGCAGCCAGGCAGGGCGGGAGGGGTGAGTGAGAACACGTGAGCTCTGCGGGCCGCGCCCGGCCTGGTGCTTACGGCCGTGGTCTGCACACCCAGGGGCCCACGCCGCCTCCCAGCCCTGCGTTAGGAAGTGACGCGGTGCCAGCCCCCCACAAGCCGTGCCCCAGGGGCAGTGAGGACGCGGCAGTGCCCTGGGCGATGGGAGCCAGCGCTGCCCGCCGGGAATGAAGCTCGGGAGCCAGGTGTCTTGCTGTCTCCAGAGGATCAGAGGAGGATTTTTACTTGAATTCAAATATTAAAATATCTGCAATAAATCCAAAATTTTCAAAACACTGTGTAAGGCTGAACAAACAGAAAACAAAACACTCACATGTGCACAGACCACACACTTGCACACATCACACGTGTGCACACCACGCACATCACACGCACTATCCCCTGTGAGCCTCAGGGCTGTGGCGTCTCTCAGCCCAGAGAAGGGAAAGGGATTTCTCTGGTCAGTTTGGCTTTGGGACCAGAAGAGCCCAGGCCCTCAGACACCCCCTCTGCGTTCACGCATTCATAAATTCAAAACACACACACAGAACGCAAGACATAACAAGCCCCCGCTCCGTGTGTGTGTCTGTGTGTACCACATGTGTATGTGCAACTGTATGTACAGCACACACATTTCCTAAGCTGAACGCTCAGATGCATTCATGGCTTATTACTTATAAAAGTAAAAAGTAACAGATGAACTGTTGAATGAAGCACTGTATGTCAACTCAAAATGTTTTGTGGTCATTGAAGTATTTATGAAAATATTATAATAAAGAAAATGCTTATGCTGTCAAGATAAGTTAAACAACAGGACCCACCATTGATTGGGTCTGTGGTGTGGTCACCACCTCTAAATCCCTGAGTGGTATGAATGTGGATATTCTCCTATTCCTACTTTTTCATATTTTTTAGATTCCTTCAAATGAACACATTTTTATTTTTATGCATTCAAAGTATAATGTATGTGTATTACAGAAAATTAAAATAATTCCTAAACAATGCAGAAGTTACAGAGAACAAACAAAGGAACGCGGCTCCCCAGCCCCTCTCCATCTGCTCTTAACCCAAACTCTGGCGCACACACCCACCCCCACACAGAGAGGGCAAGAGAGAGTCTCACGGGAATAACAATGATTTTTTCAAAGAGCAGTTTGTTTCCTACGTTGAACCTCAAAGGGAATTCTTACAGTTTCTGATCCCATTTGCTTTTTGATGTGACTCAAAACACATTTGACTTCCGAGCCATAGTCCTGATATTTTCTCTCAAATTGACATCAACTGATGTTTAACACTATTGCACTACTGTTTAACGTTATTTTATATCATTTCGACAAGTTATAAATTTGCCTTCCTTAACTATGCTGTGATGAGAGATGCCTTCAGGTGCTTTGCTGTCTGGTAGGGAAAGAAATCAACAATTCACTCATTCTTAAAGTGCTTGCGGGAAAATTTCCTAATAGAAATAAAGGTGAAATCATTGACAGTGATTTGAGCACATTTTTTACTTGCCTATAACAAGTACAGAGATTAAAGCTCATTGAAGTCTTGGTGGAAATAGTATACAACAGAATTCAGGAGACAATTCCACATCTAGGCTAGCTGTCGGTGCCAATTACTTGGAGGAAAACGCTGATGCACAGAAAGGGTAACAGGGCATCGACACCTTGCAGACCCTCCAGGGTACACAGGGCAGTGGCAATAAGGTGCTGGTCTCTGAGAGAACAGAAAGGACCAGCTCTCGGGGACAGAGAATCGACCTAATGTCCTGCTGAGATCCCGGGGAGAGGAGCATTTGGGACAGGGTCCGTGGGCTGATAAAAGTGTGGCCTTTCTCCCGACACAAACACAACACCCCCCATTCCACAGCCTATCTGTAGAGACGCGTGCGCACACGTACAAAGCCCCGAGTATGGCCAGTGAGCAAAGGAGTTTGTGAACCGTGAAAAACTCTAAAGCGGGGACTATGCCTCGAAACCTCCCTTCTGCTGTTTGAAATACCCAAGCAGGGTCCCCGGGCACAGGGGGAGGAGACGCGAACCACAGCACGGAGCCCGGGGTCTGGGCGGATCACAGCAAAGCCCCTTCTCCTCCGGCGCGACACTCCCATTTCGCTGAAATTCAAGGCCGGTTGGCAGTGAGGGTCCCTGTGCCACGTGCCCGAGCAGCCTGCCCCTGCGGTTGCCGTGGCGGCCCAGCGGCGCCTTGCTGGCCCCAGAACCCCGCTGCCGGAGCGGGTGGGAACCCGCCAGCTCTCAGAGCTCGGCCCGTCTCCGCCCAGCTCCGCACACGGGGTCGGAGCAGGAACAGCAGCTCCCTTCAGCTCCGCGGGCAAACCTGTCGGTGCCAACTACTTGGAGGAACAACAAAAGCATCCCTGTGCCTCTGGGTGGAGAGTGGGGTCACCGTTCGGGTGGCTCAGCGGGAAGGGAGCTTGTCTGCGCGGGCAGAGCCGGGCATGCAGCTGCTAAATTACTTGCGTGTTGGTGGAGCGACCTGGGAGCCCGGAGCCACGTGCGCCCTGCTTCTCAGCCTCGTCTCTGCGCTGGATGTCGGGGAAACAAGAGACGTGTTTCTCCAAAGCATCGCGCACCTGGCAGGCAGCCTGGCGCTAACCCGTCTCCAGGCACCCGGCTCGCGGGGAGGCCAACTTCCCAGTCGCTGGCTGCACGATGTGCACGACCAGGTGCTGACCTCTGCGGGACAGCGTGGCAGCCCTGTCAGAGCAAGGATGCAACAGCAAGTCCTAACACCGCTTACCCCAAATCCAAGCCACCCCAGAGCACACACCCCCCACAGCTGACTGCTGGGACAGATTAACGTGCTGGAAAAACAACCCCAGAGCACGAAACAGACAGCATTTTATTGAGGGAGACTTTATTATTCTTCCCTCAACCTGGGCTGGCTAGACAGGAGTCAGTGTGAGCCAAGGTTCCCGATCGCATTCCAAGAAGCTAAGAGCCCCAGACGATACGGGGAAGGTGACTTCCTTGGACTGGACCGAGTTGTCCAGACCAAAATCAACCAGAATTATACAATCATTTTTTTTAACACAGGGCCTTAAATATGTGTCAAGCACTAATATTGGGAAAATTTAAATAAATATATGAGTCTTTTTTCCAATAAACTGACATCTCCCAGGTCTACCAAGGCCAACCTCATTTTCGGATCACCAGAGACCCGAGCAAGGAGCGGGACGCTCTGCCCATTAAACGCAGTTCTGTGTGTTTGTTTTAACAACCCGTTCCTTTCACAGGGTGATAAAACCACAGGACTTTTTTAGGCTGCATTTTTTAAAAAGGAGAGAAGGACAGCTCCCCGCTAGAATCCGGCTCCCGTCAGATGTTGGCGAGAACCTGCAGGTGGCAGACAGGCGACGCAGCAACAGGGCCTGGGACTCCCTTGGACAACAGGGTGTCCAGTGCTTAAAAATACTCTAATGGAGAGGAAGGAACTGAGAAAAATGATTCAGCAGAAGAGAGAAATAGCTCTTTCAAAGTAACGGGGCAGAAGTTCAGACGCATACTGCGCAAAGCCTCCCGGCCCGAAGCTCCCCCTTTCCTGCGCAGCAGGGCTGTGCCGCTGCCTTCGACAGCGTGGCCTGCCTGTGACCCCGGCGTTTGGGACGGGGAGAGCGCGAGTTTCAACTCCAACAGGACAGGGAGTGACTGGAAAACCAAAGTATGTAAATTTTCTCTTGCTCTGCAATTTATTTCCTAGATATATCTTCTTTCTATAGCAAAACAGACCTGGACACAGGTAAGACACACTAATCGTTGAGTTACAGGGAAAAATGTGAGGTGTGGGCTAGTTCCAGGAAAACACTGCAGAAAAGGTAGAATCAATCTCCCCTGCTCCCTTCTCAGGACGCCCCCCTCTGCCCGCCCCCAGACCCCACTCCCTTCCGGGGGGTCCCGTCTTTCCCTGAGGCTTACTGTCGCCAAGTGACGCAAAACCTCCTCGCAGGAGACCCCACAGACTCGAGGGGACCCACAAGCTAAGTATACGCCAGACGCGGCAACGAGCCCCCAGAGAGAGCACCAGCAGCGAGATTTCACTCAAGCGTATTGGGAAAGACACTTGGGGCTCCTCTGACTCTCTCCATAGCACCCCCAAATCATACCACAAAAGCAACCAAAGAGGCCGGGCACGGTGGCCCATGCCTATGGTCCCAGCACTCTGGGAGGTCGAGGCAGGAGGATGGCTGGAGCCCGGGAGGTGGCGGGCGCAGGGAGCTGTGACCATGGCACTCTGCCTAGGCCACAGAGTGAGACCCTGTCTCAAAAAAATAAATAAATAAATAAGTAAAAACAAAACAGGACCTGAAGTCCTGGCGCCGAGTGGGGTGGGGCCTGTGTCAGCCGCTGGGCCGGGCGGCACCCCCGGGAACCACAGCCCCCGGCCCCCCACGCTCGCCGTGCAGAGCCTCGGCCGAGTCAGGCTGCTGGGCATGAAGTCCGACCCGCCGCAGCCCAGCAGCTCAGGGAATGCGGGGTTTCTGGGCTTGGGCGGCAGAGGAAATACGTGTGCGGCAAAATCGCGCAATCGCGCAGCTTTTGTGGGCTGGGGCTGTTCAGTCGCCCTCCGTCAACTCAAGATGCTTTTGAAAAGTTTCTCCCAAACTAAAACTCTCCCAGCAGAGATTACTTCCTTTCTCACAGGGCCACGCTGCCCTCGCGCTCTCGCCGCGCCATCCCCTCAGCCCACCCTCCGAGACACCAGGCTCAGGACAGCTGGCCATCCCTCCAGGTCCCTGGGGGTGGCCGCTCTCCATCCCCGACTGTCTTTCTCTGCCTGCTTCTTAGCTGCACCTACAGTCGAGGCCTCCGAACTCAGACGAGTCTCAGAACTACCTAGCCTCGTGCTATGTCCCCAGATTTAAAATGCCACAAGGAGATCACTTGTTGGAGCAACCAATGCCCTCTCTGTTTTCTTAGTGGGCTTAATTTTGGATGCCTCGATCAGAACCCTACAGGTGCCAACAGTGATTTGACTCATCCAAGGGGTGTCCTGTGTCCACAGAGGGACCTTCGGGGTGGAAGCCTGTGTTTGGAATTTCTGAGAAAATATTTTGTGGGCAGGCAGCATTGACGATGCGTCCATGGTCCTCAACTATCGGTCCCCACAGGGACAGCCTTGGGCCAAGCTCTGCCCCCACACCAAGGACTGACCTCTCGGGACTCAGGGTCTAACACAGAAGCGGCTGAGGGAGGCGGGTGTGGCAGTGATGTTGTCTGCCAAGGGGGACGAGACGGCAGCCTGCTCCTCCTCGCTCTGAGGACAGCCAGCGGTGCACCCTCTGAGCGAGGCCACTCACAAGTGCCAAGCACCTGGCAGTCGTTCCACACCGCGCCGTAAGGAATTTTTACAAGTTGTAGATGGCCACCCATTTGCAGTTTTAGATACACACACCTAAGATGTCTCAGCAGGGACACCTGTGGATTCGGGTACCCAGGGAAAGGTGTGTGGAGGGGGTGGAACTTGGCAGGTGGGGGACCTGGCCCGTGGGGAGGCTGCTCCCGCTGGGAGGCAGGTGTGAGCAAGGGTGGCAGGCAGGCAACGGCTGGCTGGCTGCCCCAGGGGACACTCCATGTCGGACAAGCACCAATTACCTCCTTGGCTTGAAAGGCACAGTGTTCTCCCCTAAAAATTTAACTGGGCCCTAATAGGGAGTTTTTGCAATAAACGATTCAACATCTGTAATAAAATTTTTCTTTCTCAGAGTAGAAAATAGTATTTTTCCCAAAAATAAAGTCTCTAAGGAATTGTGGAATAATCCAACCATTTATCTACAATCTAAACTTATACAAAAAGAAACATGGATGTTGAGTGTATTCTGCCAAAACAAGGAATAAAATGTTTTAAACCATTGGCTTTCAACCGTCTGGGAGTTTGGGTTTTAGTGGATACCCAATGACTGCGAGGCCCCCTGGCTCCCTGGGGCACGCACGGGCCAACCTCCTAAGCCAGTCGGGAAATCCCAGTGGTTTCCGTCTTCCCTGGGATGCGGGTTAAAATAAAGCTGACTGAGGAACTCAGGCAACCGGAATACTGTCCAAAGAGGTTCCAAGTATTCTGCATCTACTGTCTGGGCCAGGCGAGACCCTGGCACGTCCCTTCTCGGGACTTGGAGTCAGGATCTGAACTGGAGACGTCAGCTGCATCACACGTGTTAAGAAAGGTTTTATGTATCCCCAGCTACTCGGGAGGCTGAGGCAGGAGGATGGCCTGAGCCCAGGAGTTGGAGGCTGCAGGGAGCTATGATGATGCCACTGCACTCCAGCCTGGGTGCCAGAGTGACACCCTGTCTCTAAAAAAAAAAAAAGAAACAAAGAAATGTTTTAGGTATAGAATCTTTTCTTTAAATAAAAACTTAAACAGGAACCCAAAATGTTTAGTAGATTCAAACGTCACGGCTTTGGCTGAATGAGGAATGAACTGCTGACCGCCCAGCTCAGGTGTCCACCACGACCATCCTTCCTCAAGCTGGGCAGAAGAGCAAAGGACAGGACGTCCAATTTAACTTACATGTCAGGTAAACAAAGAACTTTTCAGTACGAGTATGCCCCATGCAATATTTGGCACACACAGTAAGTCCTCACTTAATGTCGTCAATAGGTTCTTGGAAACTGCAACTTTAAGTGAAATGACACGTAACAAAACCGATTTTACCACAGGCTAATTGTTATAAACAAGAGTTAAGTTCCTATGGCACATTTCTGGTCATGAAAACATCACCAAACTTCTAAATAAAGACTGAAACACTTCTAATATTAAATACTGAAAGAAACATGAGCCATACATGCATTTAAGAAAGATTAATAAAAACAAGTAAGGTGATTATTTACCCAATTATTCAAGCTCAGGGTCTCGGGTGGTGGAGCCCATCCTGGCAGGTCAGGGCACCAGGCAGGAACCATCCCTGGACAGACGCCCTCCCGTCGCAGGGCATGGCTCACACACACGCCCGCACTCAGACAGGGACCACGTAGACACGCTGATCCGCCTACCAAAGCCGGAGTGCCCGGAGCAAACCCTTGCAGACATGGGGAGAACATGCACACCCCACATAGACATTGGCTCCGGCTGGGAATAGATGTTTTTCTCTCATCAACCTTATAATGAAATGACGTTGGACAAAACAACATTATTCGAGGACCTGCTGTGCATACACTAAATAATTTTTCTGTGTTCCTCTGACATTCAAATTCAATCGGGCGCCCTGCATTTTATCTGGAACTCTGCCCCTCCCAGTGGCCCTTGAAGCTTTGGGTGTCAGAGTGTGAAGACCGCAGGACAAGGTGACATCCACAAGCTCGTGGCCTGGGTGTGCACCGTGAGAAGGTCTGAGCCTCCAAGCCCAACACTGCCCAGAGGCTCGCGGCTGCCTTCGCCCAGCCTGGGGTCCATCTCCTATAAACGGGGCCATGACCGGCGGCGCTGCTGCTTGGACGACCAGCTGAAACATGCGGAAGGAGCAGCTGCCCCACCCAGCCTAACGAGGGTGCTGACCTGGCATCTCCTCTGATGAGAAAATCACTCGAATCCCACGCATGCCAAAAAGCAAATCTGACTGCAGAGGAACTAATAAAAATAATAGCTTTAAGCTCTGCCCCATGGCCTCAGAAGGGATTCTGGCTGCTGGGTTTGTACAGTGTTTTCTAGAAGGGGTGCATCCCAGGGAGACCACAGGATGACTGTGGCAGGAACAGGGACAGTGCTGGGGCCCCAGGGGCCACACCCCAGAACAGCAAGACATTTTTCATGAGCCAGCAGCACTGAGTATTTCAGGTGTGAAGAGAAAAAAGTCATCGTAGTCCCTGAAAAGACACTTTCTAATACGGTGCCCTGTGACTACACAAAACCTTGGTCCTCCATCGGCGGCGCAGGCACCGGCAGCCTCTCACTGGCCTGAGCAGCCCGGGCTGCTCACCCGGCAGGTGCTTCCTGTGGCAGGAACACCCAGGTTCTCTCCTGCGTGCCAGGGTCTCTCGCAAGGTCACCCGCGCGTCTACCTGCTACCTTGAGCATCAGTGTAAATCGGTTCTTAAAGGCTGCTGTCTGCCCACTCAACTTTGAAACGCAATGAAAAGATGTAAGAATAAATCTTTAAGTCCTAAAACAACCAAACGGATGTAAACTGCCAGCACAGCCCACTCCTGGGAAGGTGTCCTCAGCTGTGGCAGCTGGAAAGAGGATACAAGGGTTTTAAGTTGTTACCAGTTCTTTCCTGATCACAACCATAACACACCAGCCGCGAAGGAGAACTCTGTAGTGTGAGCTCAATCATCGCAATGCAGGGGACCGAATGTGTTTTCCTCAGAACACTTACCATCTGCGGTCCCCAAGCCAGTGGAACAGACTGCCGCCCGCTTGGCCCTGACCCCAGCCTCCAGGTCAGATCAGCCCACCGTCTGCATGGCCCTGCTTCTGGCTCTCCCCCAGTCCTGGCTCTGAGGCTCCACCCCTGTGTCTCCTGTCAGGCCTGGGACACCGCCCCTGAGATTCCAGAGCTGCACCTGGACCCGAAGACCCCACCTCTGAGTCTCTACCATGGCCACTGGGCTGGCAAAAGTACCCCAAGGTCCAATGCCCAACCACAGTCACCCCCCCAGCCTCAAGCCACCATTATACCGGGACCTGGTTTGAGCAAATACCCACAGCCCAGGCACTCATGACCACTGTGTAGATAGCCACACCCGGCTGACACTGTCACCTCTGTGGGGAGACCCCAGGCACAGCAATCCCTACAACACCAGCCTCTATGGAGAGGGTCTAACCCAGCCCCCAACATGAACTCTACAATGATCTTGGGAACAACCCACCACCCAGCACAAAGATCATCCAGCACCAGCTTGAACAGTGGTAATTACAAGTAAACAGGTCAAATCAGGACAGCTTCCTTACAGGCTTCTAGTGCACATGACCCTCCCCTGCCACATCAATATTTCAGAGTAGGAAAAAAGTGCTATCTAGGGACCTCCTCTTCTTCTAATTAGGCAGAAGAGTTCCCAGCAAAGAACAGGTGCCCTGCAACCTATTAGCCCTGAGCCAAGAAAACATGATTCAGATGAGAAGAAACCAGCAAAAGAACCCTGACAACATAAAAAAAAAACAAACAGTTCAACACCCCCAAGGGATCCCAACGGAGCTACAGTAGTGGACTCCACCTACAAGGTCCATTTGTTTTAGGGTTCTGTTTAAGTCCAGTGTTTCTTTATCTATTTTCTGCTTTAATGATTTATCCAGCTCTGACAGTGGGGTGTTGATGTCCCCAGCAATTATGATTTATTTCCTTGCTTAGCTCTAGCAGAATTTGCTTTATCTATCTGGGAGCTTCTGTGTTAGGTGCATGTATATTTCAGACTATTATCTCTCCTTGTTGAATTGCTCCCTTTACCATTATATAATGACCACCTTTTTTTTTTTTTTTTTACCATTGTTGATTTAAAGCCAATTTTAACTGATATGAGAGCAGCTATACTACTCTTTTTTGGTTTCTGTTTGCATGGAATATTTTTATACGTCCTTTCCCGTCGAGCCTGTGTGCATCCTTGTGGTTTAGCTGTGTTTCCTGGAGACAGCAGATATTTGGGTTGTGTTTTTTCATCTATTCAACCAGTCTATTTCTTTTGAGTGGTACATTCAAACCATTAATGTTGAATGATAGAATTGATATGTGGGATATGCTGTTCTGTTCATGATGTTGGGTAGTACCTTATTGCTTTGTTTTCCCTCTTGTGCTATTGTTTTATGAGAGTTGCGAGCTTTAGTTTTTTTGGGTGGTTTTACACTGGTGGGTATCTATTATGCTTATTCGTGTGCAGTGCAGTTCTGAGTATTTCTTGCAGGGCAGGTCTGGTCTGACAAATTCCCTCAGTGTTTGCTTGTCGGGAAAATACTTAATTTCTCCATCAATTGTGAATCTTAGTTTTGCAGGATAAAAAATTCTAGGCTGGCAGTTGTTTTGTTTAAGAAGATTGAAGATGGGGCCCCACTCCCTTCTGGCTTGTAAGGTTTTTGCTGAGAAGCCTGCAGTTAGTCTGGTGGGTGTTCCTTTGCAGGTCAGTTGTTGCTTACATCTAGCTGCTTGTAGAATTTCCTCTTTCATTTTAACTTTGGCCAGGTTGATGACTATGTGTCTTAGAGATACACTATTTGCTATGAATCTTCCTGGTGTTCGATGACCAGCTTGTATCTGGATGTCTGAATTTCTGGCGATACCAGGGAAGTTTTCCTCAATAATTCCCTGGAATATATTTTCCACGCTTTTAGCTCTTTCTTCTTCTTCCTCATGGATACCTATAATTCGTATATTAGTTTGAATCACATAGTTCCATATCTCCCTCAGTGATTGCTCTGCCTTTTTAAATTCTCTTCTCTGCTTCTTTATATGTCTAGGTTAGGTTGAGCGCCTTGTCTTCAAGCTGTGAGATTCTTTCTCCTCATTGGTTCAGTCTGCTGTTGAAGCTTTCTGATGTGTTTTGAAATTCCCTAAATGACTCTTTCATTTCTTTAAGTTCTATTATATCCTTTCTTGTGTTGTCTAGCTGTTTAGTGACCTTTTCATTGGTTTCCTGAAATATTTTCTTGGTTTCCTTTTGTTGGTTTTCAACTTTCTCTTCAATTCCATTCATCTTATTTGCTATCCATGTTCTGAATTCCATTTCTTTCATTTTGGCAAAAAGAGCAGTATAGCTGCTCTCATATCAGTTAAAATTGACTTTAAATCAACAATGGTTAAAAAAAAAAAGGTGGTCATTATATAATGGTAAAGGGAGCAATTCAACAAGGAGAGATAACAATCTGAAATATACATGCAGCTAACACAGAAGCTCCCAGATAGATAAAGCAAATTCTGCTAGAGCTAAGCAAGGAAATAAATCATAATTGCTGGGGACACCCCACTGTCAGAGCTGGATAAATAATTAAAGCAGAAAATAAATAAAGAAATACTGGACTTAAATAGAACCCTAAAACAAATGGACCTAAGAGACATTTACAGAACATTCTACCACAAAACTACTGAATATACATTCTTCTCATCAGCACATGGGATATTCTCAAAAACTGATCCTATCTTAGGCCATAAAACATGGCTCAACAAATTTTTAAAAAATCAAAATCATACCACGTGTCTTCTCAGAACACAGTAGAATAAAACTAGAAATCAATTCCAAGAAAAACACTCAAATGTACACAAAATCATGGAAATTAAACAGCCTGCTGCTGAATTATTACTGGGTCAAAAATGAAAATAAGATGGAAATCAAAAGATTCCTTGAACTGAATGAAAAAGGGGACACAAGCTATCAAAATCTATGGGATTCAGCAAAAGCATTCCTACAGGGAAAATTCATAGCCTTAAATGCCCACATCAAAAAGACAGAAAGATCACAAATCAACAATCTATTGTCACACCTCAAGGAACTAGAAAAGGAAGAGCAAACCAAACTGAAAGCCAGCAGATAAAAAGAAATAACAATGTTCAGAGCAGAACTAAATGAAATGGGGAAAAAAATGCAAAAGATCAATAAAACAAAAAGTTGGTTCTCTGAAAGATAAACAAAATTGATAGACTTCTTGCTAGATTAACCAGGAATAGAAGAAAAAGGAGCCAAATAAGCTCAATCAGAAATTAAAAAGGAGATATTACAACTGATACCACAGAAATATAAAACATCATCCATGAGTACTGAGAAAATCTCTGTGCACATAAACTAGAAAATGTAGAGGAAATGGACAAATTCCTGGAAACACACAACCTCCCAAGACGCAATCAGAAAGAAATAAAACTCCTGAACAGACCAATAACAAGCAGTGAGATCAAAGCAGTAATAAAAAATCTTCCAGCAAAAACAAAAAGCCCCAGACCAGATGGATTCACAGCCAAATTCTACCAGACATACAAAAGAAGAGCTGGGACCCACACCGCAGAAATTATTCCATAACATAGAGAAGGAGGGAATCCTTCTCAACTCATTCTACGAAGCCAGTATCATCTTCATACCAAAACCAGGAAAGGACACAACAAAAAAAGAAAACTATAGACCAATATCCCTTATGAATATAGATGCAAAAATCCTCAATAAAATACTAACAAACTGAAATCAACAGTACATCAAAAAAATAATCCGCCATGACCAAGTGGTTTCATCCCATGGATGCAAGGGTGGCTAAACATGTGCAAATCAATAAATGTGATTCACCACATAAACAGAAGCAAAAACAAAGACCATATGATTATCTCAATAGATGCAGAAAAAGCATTTGACAAAATTCAGCACCTTTTCATGATAAAAACCCTCAACAAACTAGGCATAGAAGGAACATATCTTAAGATTATAAAAGCCATATATGACAAACTCATAGACAACATCATACTGAATGGGGAAAAGTTGAAAATATTCCCACTAAGAACTGAAACAAGACAAGAGTGCCCACTGTCACCACCTCTATTCAACATCATGCTGGAAGTCCTAGCTAGAGCAGTCAGGCAAGAGAAAGAAATAAAGGATATCCGAATTGGTAAAGAACAGGTCAAACTATCACTCTTTGCTGACGATATGATCTTATATCTAGAAAACCCCAAAGACTCCACCAAGAGACTCCTGGAATTGAGAAATAAATTTGGCAAACTCTCAGGTTACAAATTCAATGTACACAAATCAGTAGCATTCCTATACACCAATAACAGTCATGCTGAAAGTCAAATCAAAGACTCAATAGCATTCACAATAGCCTCAAAGAAGATAAAAAACTTAGGAATATACTTAACCAAGGAGGTGAAAGATCTCTACAAGGAGAACTATGAAACACTGAGGAAAGAAATTGCAGATGACACAAACAAATGGAAAAATATATCATGCTCATGGATCAGTAGAATCAACATTGTTAAAATGTCAATCCTACCCAAAGTGATTTACAGATTCAACACAATCCCCATCAAAATACCAAGATTATTTTTCCCAGATCTAGAAAAAATAATTCTATGCTTCATTTGGAACCAGAAAAGAGCCTGCATAGCCAAAGCAATCTTAAGCAAAAATAAAAAATCTGGAGGCATGACATTACCAGACTTCAAACTATGCTACAAGGCTATGGTAACCAAGGCTATGGTACTAGTGCAAAAATAGAGACAGACCAATGGAACAGAACAGAGAACCCAGATATAAAACCATCTACCTACTACCAACTGGTCTTCAACAAAGTAGACAATAATGTACACTGGGGAAAAGAAGCCCTATTCAGTAAGTGGTGCTGGGACAACTGTTTAGCCACATGCAGAAGAATGAAACAGGACCCCTACCTCTCACCACTCACAAAAATTAATTCAAGATGGATAAAAGATTTAAATGTAAGGCATGAAACCATAAAAATTCTAGAAGAAAATGTAGGAAAAACTCTTCTAGATATCAGCCTAGGCAAAGAATTTATGACTAAGACCCCAACGGCAATTACAGCAACAATAAAAATAAATAAATGGGATTTGATTAAATTAGAAGGCTCTGCACAGCAAAGGAAATAATCAACAGAGCAAACAGACAACCTAGAGAATGGGAGAAAATATTTCTCCCATGCAAATTATACATCTGATAAAGGGCTAATATCCAGAATCTACAAAGAACTCAAACAAATCAGCAAGAAAAAAACAAACACCCCTATTAAAAAGTGGGCAAAAGACATGAACAGAAGCTTTTCAAAAGAAGATAGACAAATGGCTAATGAAAAAATGCTCAATGGCACTAATCATCAGGGAGATGCAAATTAAAACTATAACGAGACACCACCTTATCCCGGTCAGAATGGGTCTTAAAAAATCCAAAACCAATAGATGTTGGTGTGGACGCAGAGAGAAAGGAACATTTATATACTGTTGGTGGCACTGCAAATTAGTACAACCTCTATGGAAAACAGTATGGAAATTGCTCAAAGAACTAAAAGTAGACCTACCATTTGCTCCTGCAATCCCACTACTGTGTATCTACCTAAAGGAAAAGAAGTCATTTTGTCAAAAAGACCCCTGCACTCAAATGTTTATTGCAGCACAATTCACAACTGCAAAGATGTTGAATCAACCCAAGAGCCCATCAATTCATGAGTGGATTAAAAAAAAAGGTGGTGTATGTATACCATGGAGCACTACTCAGCCACAAAAAGGAACGAAATAATGTCTTTTGCAGCAATTTGGATGGAATTGGAGACCACTATCCTGAGCGAATTGTCTCAAGAAGAACAAACACCACATGTACGCCTTAATGATTTGAAAGTAACTGATGGGTGCACATGGGTACAGAAAGAAGTAAAAATCATGGGAAATAAGAAGGGGGCAGGGGAGGAGGGGAGGGATAAAACCTGCCTGATGGGTACAGTGAACACTATTTGGGGGATGGGCACACTTACAGCCCTGACTAAAGCATTACAGACGCTGCCCTTGTGACAAAAAACATTCGTACCCCCTTAATATTTTGAAATTTAAAAAATTATTTAAAACATAATAAAATATATCCGACCAGGGAAAAAAAGTACTAACTTTTAATGTTACTCATCAATTTTATTAACTTCCTGTATTCAATCTATTAATTTCTGCTTTCTCTTTACTTTTTTAGGCTTTCCTTGAGTCTTTGTTCTTTTTCTGCCTCCGTGACACGTGTGCTTCATTTGCTTACTCCGACCTCCCAGTTTAAGCAAAGTGAGGCTCTGTGGCCAGCTGACCCTGCGCTGTGGCGCCCTTTACCCTTCCCTGCTCGCCGCGAAGGCTAGGAAACGCGACTCTCCCTCTCGGCCTCCCTGCAGCTGGGCCCTCACACGACCAGCTCTGGCCACGGAAGACAAGGGCCGTCTGCTGGGGGTGGGGGGTTATTTTCTTGTCTGCAAAAGGAAAAACCCACCCAAGGACAATTCCCTTTGTCTCTCCCCCGCCCTCCTTCTGTCTTAAACACAAACGTGAGGTCTGGAGCTGCGGCAGACTTTGGGGACCATCAGGTAACAAGGACGGGGTGACAGGCCTGAGAAAGCAAAGGGATCTACGTGGAGGCCCCGGTGTCAGCCAAGGTGCCTCTGACCTCCCCGTCCTGGGGGATAACACGTGCTGCACCGCCCAGTCCATGTTGTTGGGATCCTTCACTGTCATCTGACCGCGTTGGCCTGTAAAGGGCGCGGGTGATGACGCTTTCCCTCTGGGTGTGGCTTTGGCGGTGTCCCACGCGCTATGCATGTGGTGTGTGCTCATCGGGTTACATTCTGCCTGCCCTCCTCATCTAAGGGTCGTCTAAAAGGCAGTTTCTACCACGCCAGAGGAACACGAGCCCTGTGAGGATGACTGGGCAGAATCACGGCTGTTTGTTAAGGGACCCAAATGTGACTTGTCTTCAATCAGGTTCGTTGAGAATGGCTCACAGGCGCTGCATCCGTGGGCTCCTTCATACCTGGCACTTCTGGAGTTTTGCCAGATATCCACGCTCCATGCTCCATCTGCCTTGGAGCCTCTCCAGCGTGGACGTTCCTGGCCTCGGCAGTTCCCAAACCGGCTGCTGGCCGCCACCCACCCCCCGCCCACGTGTGGTCCCCTCCTTGCACAACTCATCCTGGAGGGTGCTAGCGCATCTCACGCTCTGCGGCCAGTGGCCTCCTTCCTGCCTCCAGTTCTTGAAGATATTATTTTCTCTGTTGTCTACATTTAAATTAAATTTCTGTTTATTGCTGTGAAATAACTCTGTAAGTTCATCTTCCATCTGCTCTTGCTTCTCCCCCAAGGGGACCCCCACACGGCCATTTCTGGTAGGATGAGGAGCGATCACAGTGGGTCCAGCTTCTGTGGAAACGTCTGTGCTTCTCCCAGGCCTGCCCGCACCTGCTCTTCCACCCCTCCCCTCGCAGCTTTTGGGGAGATTTGGAGGATTGTGTCCACTGACTTCTTCCCCTACAGCCTTTCTGTGGCAGGTGGATTCTCAGAGCAGCAACTGCCAGCTGTTGGCACTAGGGACTTACCCTCACTATTTGTGTATCTGTTTGTTCCAGCCTATTTCATACTGTTAAGCTTTAGGGAGAAACACTTTGGGATCTGGCTTCACAGTGCCACGTGAAACCAGGAGTATCCCACAGCTGAGCGGGGTCTCTCCATAAGGCAGGCGCCGCGTGACCATGCTGTGTAGACGTCCATCTCAGAAGGAAATGGCCGGGAAAGGAGTTACATTCACTAGGGGATTACAGCATGGTGTGAAGGAGACACAGTGTCGTCGCAGGGGGTGTGGGAGGGCCCCAAGGCCACAGAACAAGGGACACCGGCCTGGACACATGCACTCTGTCTTCAGAAGGGCCCCCCAATGCTTCCGCCCTCCGACACTAAACACTTCCGTCAAGTGAGAACCTGGTTTCCAAACCTAGTGATCAGAAACAGAACCTCTACACTCTGGAAGCAGAAAGCTGCTTCAGGCAGACAAACAAATGAATGACAAATAACAGCTTGACAACCAACATGATGCTGAAGGGCCATGGACGCTGGCAGGAGACACAGGACTTGGCATCTTCCTGAGCAGGGCGGGGGCCTGGCCCCACTGACACCCTCTGTGCTGCAGGGAGGGCTCCAGGCAGGGAGACTTGCCAGAGCCTGGGAAAAGCCTAACGGAGGTTCTGTAGCCTCCGTCTAAGATTGTCAGGCCAACGGCCAGCCAGAACGTTTCCCTTGGAAGCTACAGAAGCTCATTTCGACCTCCTTGAAATCAGGGGCTCTGGATTGCCCTGTGGGCTGGCACAGGCTGGCAGAGGGGCATCCACCAACAAGAGCCCAAGAGTGGGACTAGCTCTTCCTGTAGACCACCAGCGAGCAGGTGCACCTGTGTGTGCATGTGTGTGCCTGTGCCTGTGTGCATGCATGTGCCTGTGTGCATGTGTGCGCCTGTGCATGTGTGTATGTGTGCACCTGTGTGCCTGTGTGTGCATGTGTGCGCCTGTGTGCATGCGTGCACATGTGTGCACCTATGTGCACAGATGTGTGCAAATACATGTGCATGTATGCATGAGTGTGTCCCTGTGTTCCTGGGTGTGCCTGTGTGTGCATGTGTGCACATGTGTGTGTGCTCACGTGTGAATGTGTATTCTGCACGTGAGAATTAGAACACTTGCATGCCTAACAGACACGATGCCTGTTTGTTCACTCTCTGCAGGGTTGGTGTCGTGTCGTGCGTCACCGTGGCTAAGCACAGTGCTGTGAATCACAGTGGGAACTAGCAAGATGCGCCCTGTGGCTGCCTTCCCAATCGCGTATGTGACAAGTGTCAATCGGTCAAACTTGCCATGTGCAGATGCAGAATTTCTGTAATCCTGGGGATGCTTTGCAAAGTGTGCTTTAAATATTGTAGTATGTACGTGAATGGTATACCATAAGGTAACAAGCACACTGACACTGCTAACGACACGATGCTGTTATCCTGGCAGGATTTTTGGAAAAAACAGAGGCGCCAGATCTGAAATTTCCACAAACCAAAAAGAAACAGATGGACCTCAGGCCAAAGCCCATGGCTGACTCAAATCAGCGTAGCTTGCCGACACACACCAACAAACCAAACATGCCTTCCTGCAGCACCTCCTGGGAACTTTTATGACAAACCCATGGGAAATGAAGAGCTCACCTAAACTTCTTGCATCAATAATTGAGTAATGGACAGTAATGCATACATGCAAAATCATGGCTAACAGGAGCACGACAAAGAACGACACTCTGAAGCCTAGGAAAGAATCTATTGAAAAGGGGGACGGCCATGACCCCAAAGAGTGTGCGCCACAACACCCAAAACAGAAACAGAAATGGCCATGCCGTTTTACCCAATAGACACTCAAAAGTGTATACGGTTATCCTTGTCCCCGTGACACACACACACACACACAAACACAAAGCAGCCGTTGCCCTGGCCCTTCCTGGGGCTGAAGATGACAAAGCCACCCCAGCCTCAGGACAGCGCCTCCTGAGAGCATTCTTGCCACGCCGCACCTCGCAGGAGAGTGAGGCTGGCAGAGATGGCACCTTCGTCCTAGACCCAGGGAAGAACAGTGACCTGAGAAGCCTGCAAACCTACAACCAGGAGAGCAAGCCAGTCAGTCACGCTGGGAGGGACCCTGCAGGCCCTGCCCCCGGAAGTGTCCGCAGGCAGAGGCACCCACAGAGGGGCAGCAGGCGGACATATGAGGGGCCCATTCCGGGGCACACTTGGCACCAGAGCCATCAGCTGTTGGTCCAGAAGTGCCAGAGACAGACCTGGCCTGAGAAGGCTGCCTTGTGACTCTGACGGGCCCTGGGGCCTTGGCAGTTTACTCCGCCTTGGTCTTAGTGGCAATGGCCACCCAGAGGGCGCTTGGGCTCTTTCCCAGTGGACCGCGGGACATGGTGGAGGGTGGAAGGCCATGGCACAGGCAGCTCAGGAGCAGGTGACAGAGCCAGGGTTGACAAACATGCAGGGACCAGTCCAAGTCCCAGGAGCACTGGGCTGATACCGACAGGCAGGAACAGGCCTCGGAGGCCAGCCACTGCCCGCAAACCAAGCCCCGTCCTGGGGCAGCTTCTGACCTCCCACTGGTGGGAGGGCACGGAGGGCTCCCTGGGCAGTTACACACAGGCTTGGGGTTTGGGGAACTCTGGAAGCCTATCCTGACCCAGAACATGGGCATCCACTCTGTAGAGGGCACAGAGAAGACAGAACAGCAAGATGGCCTTCAGGACTGCGGCTCTCCCTGAGCAGGCTCAGAAATTCCTGTCTGAGGCATCCAGGCCATCGGGATGCAACGGCTCTAGGGAAGACAAGTGCAAACTCCTCTTCATGGGCACCCAGGAGACACCCTTCTGAGCTAGAGCTCAGGGTTCTAGAGATGGGCACCCAGGAGACACCCTTCCGAGCTAGAGCTACAGGATCTAGAGATGGGCACCCAGGAGACACCCTTCAGAACTAGAGCTCAGGGTTCTAGAGATGGGCACCCAGGATGTACCCTTCAGAGCTAGAGCCACAGGATCTAGAGATGGGACAACCCCAACATACCCTTCAGAACTAGAGCTCAGGTTCTAAAGGCGTTTTACGTAACTTGTGTCTGTTGGCTTTTGAATATTCTGTTGGGGTTTCCCGTTATTTCAGAAGATGATTCGACACATAGCTAGTGTTCAGGAGAGAGAAATCTAGGGACCTTGCTTGGCCCAGAAGCCAGTGGTGGCCACACTGTACATCCCCCTCTGACCTCCCATGTGGCTGTGGTGACAGGAGGAACGACAGCCGTCCTCAGCCCCTTGGCTTCCAGGCTCCACTGGCTGCAACGCTGAGGTGTCCATAATTTCTAGAGCACCAAGGGCTCCCACCCTGGTCCACGGCAGCTGAGGATGTTTAAAGTCACACTCTCAAGGTCAGATTGACCTCCCCCAGGCCTCCCTGGTTCCATCCTACCGCCTCTCCCTGGTTTCCTGATCAAAACACACACCAGGTACACACATGCATGGACATGCACACACCCACTTTTACACGTTTACTCACACAAACATTGTACACGCACATGCGTACACACACACTGCACACAATGCACATGCGTGCACACACAGATGTTCACACTCTCACATACATGCACAACACGTGCACACATGCACACACTGCACATGCACACATTCATGTGTACACACATGCATACACTACACATAAGCATGCACATGCACTCACAAATGCACACAGTGCATGCATACATGTATACACTCATACATATACTGCACATGTGCATGCGTGCACACCCACATATACTCACACACACACTGCACACATGCATGTACACATTCATCCCTCACACTGCACACACGTGTGCCTATACACATGCAAACAGTCACCCTCCCCCAACCACATCCACAGGATGGCTTCTTAACTGCTGTATTGCCCAGGTTTGGGGTAGGCCCATTAGCTTCTGCTTGGCTAGCGCTGGAGGTGCTGTCCAGCTGTTGTGGACTGTGTTTTCCCCATCACACTACCACAGAGCCCAGCAGGCCGGGTCAGGTGCCAGCATCCAGATTTTCAGTCCTGGGCCCTCCAGCTCCCTGGCTCCTGGAGGGGAGGATCTTCCCACCTCCATGTGCTATTTCAGTCTGTCCGGTTATGGGACAAAATACAGCTGAGGGTGGGCACCTAGCACCTTAATAGCCCTTTTCCCCACCAGCACCCCCTCTGCCCAAGCCTCCTGCCTGCTGGGGCCTAATGGGTCCTGGACCTAAAGAGTCCCAGCTCAGTTCCCTCAGGTGTCACACGGCATCCACTCAGAAGTGCCCATGGCACCTGGGAGAACCACTGCCTGCCCATCAGTGGACACTTCCGTGCACAGCGACACTAATTGAGAGACATTTGAAAACGTGAAGGGAAGGCTGGAATGACAGCTGACCCAGACACCAGGACCTCACCAGCATACCCTGCATTCATTCATCCAGCTAATAGTGATTGACAACCCAGTGTCACTCAGCTGACTCGCCCTGGTGACACGGCCCAGCTGGCCAATGCTGGATTTTGTCTATAACCATCTTCCCTGCTCAAATTCAAATCCAGTTCTAACCTTACCACTCATACACATTTAGTGCCCTCATTTTATAATCTGGGACTTTTAATCAAGGAAGGGTCATTATGTCAAAGGAGGTCATGTGGTTAAAATCTAGGCCTTCTAACTCCCAAGCCAATGCTTGCTGATAACACTCTCCTAACAAACGACCTAGATGTACCAAGCATAACGAATGTCTGTTTAGAGTTGGCAACTACCTCCTAAAAATGTCATGCTAGGAACAAAACTATGTAATTCAGCAGAGGAAATAAAATACTTATCTGTATGAAATTGTATTAAGACACAGGCACACTAAATCTAAAGTTAGATAATTATTTGTGCATTCTTTTAATGTGCATTCAAAGTGACGCTGGGTTAAGGTGTATCCCCAGTGCTGTTTACTGAGCTCTTCCTACCTGCTGTACACAGAAGGCTTCATCATCCCGGCCTCTAATTCTCACAGCACTACCACGGCCTGAGCCGCACTCACGCAACAAATCGACGTGGGCTGCACATGACTTGCGCATGGGTCTGCACGGAGCTGGGCGCAAAGGGTGACGGTGGGACCATTTGGCAGCTCCTGCAATAGCCCAGGAAGAGATTCCCACTGGGTTGTATTCACCTCTTGAGACCTCAAATGGTCTCGAGTCCCTCGTCAGGACAGGAAGACAGGGAGCTGTGGGTTCGCTGTAGGCCTCTTCCTCCTCGCCCAAGATCCAGGCCCATCTTCAAGTGGGCACCGAAAACCACCCGGTTCCTAAAGGTTGTCCTGGTAGAAAACCCTCACTTGCGCCAAGCACAGACTTCCCTACGACAGGACCCGCTCTACCCAGCCAAGGCCATTTCTCACGGTGAGCCCCCATCATTCTGGCACTTTCCTTGAGACCCTGGAGGTGCTGCCTCCCGGGCCCTTCTCCTTTGCCTCTTCTCTCCTGCTTCCCCCTTTACGTGGAAGTCCCTCCTGGCCTGCCCACGACAGACCTCCCGCATGGGCTCTCCCCTCTCCAGCCCAGTGACGTCCCTCTGGGTCACTCTGCCATCAACTCCACACAGGCTGGTCCCAGCCCTGCCAGGGCACACGGCTCCTGGGAGAAGGGCCTGTGCGGCCTGCTGCACACCCTCGTGCTCCTGGGCCTGTAGGAAGTGCATGGAGCAGCACTGCCAGGACTTTCCCAGAAATTAATGGGCAACAGCCTCTTGGTGGGCAGCGTTCCTCCACCACCTGGTCCCCCTCCACTGGGCCGTTCTGCTGGGAACACCCCACGTGGCTCAGAGAGGTCCGAGAGGCCCTGGACACAGACACCAACCACACCCACGAGGCCTGTGCCTCCCCCGAGTCCACTCCCTGGCTCCCCTTGCCCAGCTGCCCTCTGCACATCTGCATTTTGGCTGAGGCCCCTCACAGTAAGGGGACCAGCTGGGCTGTCATCAGCCCAGCACTTTTGGCCCTCAGAGGAACCGCCGGGCACCATCCCCGGCACACAGGTAGCATCCGAGCAATGTGGAAACGAATGAATGAACAGAGCCAAGGCACGGCTAGAACATGGCCCAGCCACACACCGAACGCCTTGCCAGAGGCGGCCCTGCTTCCCCATCTACAGATCCAACCGACGCCTCAGGGTTGGGGCCCCCAGCACCTCCAGGAACACAGAGTCAGAGGGTCCACACCGCGGGGCTGTGCCCACCCCGTCTCTGCCCAGGTTGTGTCTCCAGCACGCTCAGATGAAAGAGACGTGCTGGACACACTGCACCCCCTCCCGCACTTCTCCGTAACAAGGCAGCGTCCTCTCGGAAGCAACACCACACACTTCTCTAACAAAGCTGCAGGCAAGCTGTGGTGTTTAGGATGTGATTCCTGGAAACCCTGATAACGTCTCATAATTGCGCCGTTTCCACACTTTCTCTGCACACTTTATGCTGATCGCCTCCCAGGAATCTCAAGGCACCCTCTACAGGCCAAGTCCTCCAGAAGCGGCAAAGCAGGAACCAAGGAGAACTGCTTTTTCCAGATCCTAAATCCCTGCTCCCTCCTCGCAGGCCCAGTTCTGGGAAGTTGGGAAATGTTTATTTCACGTCTGTCAGTCATTTTGCATGAACTGCACACAGAGGGTTACACTTAGAGCCTAGGTGTGGGCCACGATCAGCACACGGGGAGGCTGGAGCCAGGGCACCTCCAGGGCACGGCCATCGCCTCCTGGAGCGCCTCAGTGTCCGCTGCCCCCGAGGCTAACGAGCTCCTGTGGGCACCACCTCCAGAGGCGGGTGAGGCTCCAAAGCTTTGCCTCCTGGAAGCTCCTCCAAAGGCCTAAGCTGCCTGTCCTGAAAGAGCCGCTGCCAAGGGAAAGGACAGGCTGTCTCCCCAGACTCCCCGTGTGTCCTGGTTTAGACAGCCCAGGAACAGTGTTCCAAGGAGGAGGCTCGTTCCCAGCCAGGCGCCCGCTCTGGGGCGCAGCTGCCTGCCAACGCCGGGCCACCTTCTCAGAGAGCAAATGCGACCGGCTCCCTCCCCAGCGTACCCAGGCGTGGTCCCCTGTCCTCTCTCCGGGGACACACACACATGGGGTCTCAACGCTGCTTCCATTTCTCACGTCGGAAACAGTCTGAAGGAAGACAGAGTGGGAGGATCAGGCTCCTGCCTGCTTCCCACAGGCACCGAGACAGGGACGGTTAGCTTCCTCGTGTGACAGCACCACAGTCACACTGGGCCACACAGCAGCGAGCACTTGGTCCTTGGGTGGGTTCCGCCCGGGCTGCTACCCAGGGAAGGGTGAGAGTAATGGCAGGTGACATCCTGCTCGAGGAGACAAGGGAGGACCCGACCACACAGACCCAGGTATGTCCACTCCTGTCTGAGGCCTGCACTGAGGGCCCAGGGTCTCCGGGCAGGCGCTGTGACCTGGGGGCTCCGGGCAGGCGCTGTGACCCGGGGGCTCCGGGCAGGCGCTGTGACCCGGGGGCTCCGGGCAGGCGCTGTGACCCGGGGGCTCCGGGCAGGCGTTGTGACCCGGGGGCTCCGGGCAGGCGCTGTGACCCGGGGGCTCCGGGCAGGAGCTGTGACCTGGGGACTCCAGGTGGGAGCTGTGACCCGGGAGAGAGCTGTGACCCGGGTGGAAGCTGTGACCCGGGCGGGAGCTGTGACCCGGGTGGGAGCTGTGACCTGGGTGCTCCAGGCAGGCACTGGCTACACCCACTCGTCCACCCACCACCTCGCCTCATTTAGCTCAACTTTATTGCCTCAAACCTCAAAATAAGTTAAAAAGAAAGTAAAAGATCAAGTGGATAAAGTTCTTTTAAAGGGGGCTTTTCTTGATATCTGAAGAAGCCGCACGCTGATGGAATTCCCCCTTGATTTAGTGAACTGCTCAGAAGTCAGAGCTCAGGAGGTGGGATGGGCCCCCCGCTTCAGCCCTTTACAAGTGGCAACTAACTGAAATGTCCACGGCAGGGCCTGGGCGCCCCACCCAGCCCAGCCCTCAGGCCGGCCTCCTCTCTGGCCCGTCTCCTTCCCAGGAAGGCAGACCCGGAGTCCAGGGCACAGGCCAGAGCTTTTCGGCTTCTCCCCGCCACACCTCAGCATCTCCTAGAGAGAAGGCGGCATGCACAGCTCCAATACGGCAAGATAAGAAGACAAGAGGTAAGATGGCCCAGGAAGTCCTGCCAGGTCGGAAGCCACCCTTTGAGGCCCAGACCGTGGTCTGGAGGACCGCGGGTTACGGAGGTCTCTGTCATGTGAGGCCCAGGACAGCATCTGTCCTAACGTGATGTTTGGCAAAAGGCCCCGCAGGGCGGTGTGGCTGAGCAGCAGGTCCTAATTCCCTGAACGGAGGGAAGGTCTTCAACGGCACAGTTGCAACATCACTGTTGTAATCAGACTGGAGACGAACCCTGGTATTTTTGAAGATTGAATTCATAGTCAGTTTAATAACGCAAAGTACATTTTCTGACACCATTGAAAGATGGAGTTCAAATACACCAAATTAAAAAAATTTCACTCATGGCCATACAAAAGGGGAAATAGGCTCAAATTGTTCTGAGGCGTGGGGCCATTATTTAAATGTTGCCACGAATCAGGGTGCTGACACCAGAGCCCTGCGTGGGTCCACCCTTGGCACCCGCTGAGCCGTGGGCCGCCTGCCCTCACTGCCCGCCCCGTCTCTGCACTCTGGTGCAGGTGTTCGCCACTTTCTCTGCTGCTAACGGGCAGAGAAGCCGCACGGAAACGCGCCTCACTCTCGAGCCACGCTGAGCTGATCCACACATCACAGAGCGCCACACCTGCCGCAGCGCCTGCCCGCGCTCAGGAAGCTTTTTAACTTAAGAGGTTCAGAAGAGCCTGCACCTTGCTGCGGTGCTCTAGAGCCTGCCTGTTCCGGAAGGAGGCTGCCTAGCCAGCTGAGCGCCGGGCAGGGTGGCGCCGGGCAGTGGCGGCTGCACTCGGGTGGCAGGCTCGGCAGAGTTGACTCTCGCGGGGAGGCGCGGGGCCCAGTGGGACGGTGCCCTTGTCAGAAATGACAACAGGGAGAGCACGTGCTCACTCCGTCCTGAGCTGCCTCTACGCGAGGGAGCAGGTTTGTGTGTGTGGCCTGTGGGCAAGGCCCCAGCCCACCGGGAGCTGAGCTCTGCTCAGTGTCAGAGCCGTGGGCATCAGGGAAAGACAGATGTGGGCTCCACACCACCCTCCACCTGGAGAGAGGGCAGGGAGACCCGACGCTGACGGTGATTAGGCCCCGTGGGGGTCGCCGTGGCCTGCGGGCCCTGCCACCTGCCCGGAGAGCCCCGGTTAGAGTTGACCCTCGTAACCGCTCTAGGCCTCTGGCAATAACAGTCTGAACCCCTGTGCGCCTTCTCTCTCTCCTTTTCTGTAGTCTCTCTCCCGTTCCACAGTTTAAGCAGATCAAACATAGAAGCAGGTTTAAAATAACTTTGAACATGTCCATTTCTCAGTGCTTAGGGCCGTGAGCACAACTTGGGGGCAGCAAAGGAAGCCCCAGCCTCCACCGCTGGGCGAGCCCCTTCTGCTCCTCCCATCTGGCAGGGACCTGGGCATTTCTTTACATTATTAATTGTGCCCGAAACCTTAGAAATGTCACTTCCTACCTCCTGCCACCTCCGCCCCTAAGCCACATGAAAGCTGAGGCAACCGACTCTTCCTCACCTGCCGCTTCAGTACGTACTGGGGGGTTGTACATATCGAGGTTGTACATATCGAGGCTGCCCCCTCTGGTGTCGAGAGCTGCCCCACTGGACGTCATCTGGGGCCGTGTGTGCCACTGTCGTGGTGCAAGGGCCGATGCTCTCCAGGGCGGGAGATCCGCACAACAGCAGACCACGAGGACGCCTCACAGCAATTACAGCTCATCAAGCCGACGGCTAATTAGAGCTTTCTCCATGCATCAGTGACACAATGCCATGCGTCACAGCGTCAGAGCTGCAGCTGCACACACACACACAGGGCCAGGCGTGCAACATCCCTGTGACATTGTCATCAAAAGCAGTTGCCAGGCCTGAAAACCACAGCTTTTCGAAGGCACGCCCTGAATCTCTTGGCTTTGTCTTCATGGAGGGACGCGGTGGCTGATGCCAACTTTGAACAGTTGAACTGAGGAGCACAGAGTCCCCTCAGGAGCTGGCCTCACCGTCCCTTGCCACCTCCACCCTCCGTTTGATTGTTCTGTAAGTAAAATACACCAAAGAGACCTCTTCTTGGAGAGCCCCTCGCCCCGCCCTTTGTGGATGGGTGGGGGCCGAGCACGGCTGGCTCCATCCCGGGACCGCTTGCATCCTACAACTGCCCACCTCCGGGCCTGGCCTCCGGGCTACGGGAAGGAGCGGCTCTCACCTCACAGGGTGGCTGTGAGCACTAAGCGCGCGCTTGGTGCAGAAGGGCCCAAAATGCCAGCCAGCAGGAGGGGTGGCAGTTCAGGGTCGTCATGGTTAATTTCTGTATTGATCTTTGGTGCCAATAAAAACAGGCATTGGCTGTCCTGTATCTGGTCCCTTTTGTGTACCTGGGATCCCACGCTGGCTGTTGTTGTTGTGCCATGTCCAGGCGTCACAGGCAGTGAGACAGACAAGGCCCCCACCCTCCCGGTACTCCAACAAGCTGAGCCCATGGATGGGCCACAGCAGTGTAGCAGCCACCACAGACACCCCTACATGGGCCCGGACAGGCCAGGGCCAGCTGCGGGGCCCCCAGTATTCCGATGTCACCGTTTCTGCCTCTGGGGCAGATGCTGCCGGCCTCACACAAGGCTTAATGTGCCCTGGCAAACAAGTGTGCAAACCCTGCCCGGTGCGGCATGCACCACGGGGCCTGCTCACGGGAACGCCTGCCCAGGCCTGCTGCCCGTCTTTCTGTGGGGAGCCCACCCTCCCTCCTGACGTGTGAGCAGCACACTCTGGGTGCACGTCCTTCACCAGGTGCGTACGGCCAGCGTCCGCCCCAACTCCGCCCTCTCTTTCCAGCATCCCTCCGTGAAAAGCAGTTACTCACTTTAATATAATCTAATTTGTGATCGTTCTGTCTGTGCCTGACAGTACTCCACCCAGCAAGTCTGTGATCTCCGAGGAAACACTCTGCGGCTCTAATTTTAAAACTGGCTGTTGTCAGTCCCCGGGGTGGGTAGACAGTGCCTTAAGAAGGAGACACCCTGCACCAAGAACAAGAACAAGACACGAAACGCCCACGACAGCCATCAGGACAGCGGGGGCACTGGAGTGGGAGGCACTGTGAGTGGCCTGGTCCTGTCTGAGGTTAGTGCGGGGACCACCCAGGCCGCCCTGCCTTGCCCCGGCTCCCGCTTGATTGAGAGCAGCAGAGTCAGGCAGGAGTGATGGAGGCTTCCCTGGGAGGAGGCCGTGGCCACGCTCCTGCACGGACCCTTGACAGAGAGAGAGAGAGACAGAGACAGAGAGAGAGAGACAGACAGAGACACAGAGAAACAGAGAGGCAGAGACAGAGAGAGAGACAGAGAGAAACAGAGACACAGAGACAGAGACAGAGAGACAGAGAGACATAGAGGGACAGAGAGATAGAGGGACAGACAGGGAGACAGAGACAGAGATAGAAAGAGACACAGAGAGAGCAGGCCCCACAGCTGACACGTCTGCTGCTGCCTGCCCTTGGCTTGGACTCTGGCCGGAGCTCTTTTGCAGGGAAGGGCCAGCTCGTTGGTGGAGAATGAGCCAGGGTTCGATGACCAGGAGTCCGAGGACGTGAGCAGTGACAGGGAAGCCGAGATGCGTGCAGAGGTCAGGTCAGCTGTGACACTGGGGCTTGGGAGCTCCTCTGGGGAGCAGCTGGTCAGAGGGTCCCTGGCCAAGGGCAGGGCTCAGGCCAGAAGCAGAGCGGAGGCCAGGAGAGGGCAGGTCAGCGTGGTGAGGACGCAGCTGCACTCCAGGTCAATAGGCCCGAGCTGGGAGCCCCGTCTCAACAGAGGTGACCCTCCTGGAGACAAGGTGCTCACTGGCTGCGATACACCCGACCCACTGTCTCCCTCCTGCCATGACCAGCCCCCACCCCATTCCACGAGTGCCACTCTGGGGCGGGAGGCCAGAGAGGAAACTGAGCCACTTTAGGACAGTGCCGCGGGAAGTTTCTGACCACAACTGGGTCCAAGTGAAGCCCATTACTGGGATACTCACACCAAAAACACTTTTGAGGCAAATATGCCTCTCCACACACTGTATAATTAACTGAGCACCTGACAACAGACAGGCCCACATTGATGAAGCTAGACTAGCAGCAACTTCTCATCAGAGTATTCAATTACATGATTTATAATGAAAAGCCACCATCCACTCAAAACAACAGATAGGACACAATTCATCAAGGTCCCCCAAAAATGTGGGCACCCCAGCAATGAGTCTGCATGCACTGGCAGGGGGCAGGGGCCTTGCAGCAGGGCCAGCCCCATGCAGGGCTCAGACCTCTCTGTAGACGCTGCTGGTTTTTAGTTTATCTGTGCCATTTTTAACAAACATTAATAACTCGCTCGATAGGTGTCTTAGTCCATTTGGGCTGCTATAACAAAACACCATCGACTGGGTAATTTATAACAACAGAGATTTATGCCCCCCAGCTCTAGGGGCTGGAGTCCAAGACCAAGGCACTGGCAGATCCTGGTCCACAATCGGGGCCTCCTTGCTGTGTCCTCACCAGGCAGAGGGGGCACGGCAGCACTCTGGGGCCCTTTCATAAGGATGCTGATCCCATCCATGGCCCACCCTCGTGACCTCACCACCTCCCAAGGGCCCCACCTCCTGACACCATCACCTTGGGGGTGAGGATTTCAACATACGAATTTTGGGGGACACATTCAGCCTATAGCAATAACTACTATTAATAATAAGTAATCTGTAATTATAAAAAAAAAGAGTTCATCTGACATCCTTCCAGGGTCGACAAATGCACCTCCACTGTGTAGATCTGCCCCAGCCCTCCCACACTGCGCATGTCCGTCAGTCGTGGGAAGCAAACCCCGGGTGTCCGCCAGGCACAGCAGGCAGCATCCTCTGTTCAGTGTCCCCTGTAACTTTCAGACTCTACAGAAGCAGAGCGAGCTCCTCTTGGTTCTGGAACATGAGAACAGTCAATTCGTTCTCTGCTCATTTAAGCCAATTTGAACTGTTTTCCCCTAAAATGTGAAGGTGACCAGAGGTGTCATCAGCTGACCACGTGCATTTCCTGCTGAGCTGAAGCAGCTCAGAGAAGAAAGAAGGATCTGGGGCAGCACCTGTCTCCAGCCACGTGGCACCAGTCCTGAGGAAAAGGAGGTCCCTCAAGGGCATCCTGTCCCAGGGAGCGGCGTCCTGGGGTCCCTGGCAGACCATGCCACCCTCACACTGAGACCAGCTTGCCCAGGCTTTTCAACCCCTGGGATCACAGGTCCAGAATAGGAACCGCCAGTGCAGTGCCAAAGGTGTCGGTCCCGTGTAGCTTGTTTAACGACTTTTTAGATGGTTTGTGTCAGACATAGGGAATACCTTGACTCACAGAGTTTGAACTTTAGGCCCTGTTACCAAAGACACTGAGCAGGTTTGCCCAGAAAATACAGCTTGTGCATGTCTCGCCGTGGTCACCGTGTTTCCACTCGCTCAGTCCGTGAGTGCACCTTGGAGCCATCAGGCGCAGTGCACACTGGCTCACATCCTGGGCACCGGGCGGGAACCTGTGTCGGACACGAGCCAAGCTCACAAAGAGTTGAAACGTCTGAGCACTAGGTGAGGGGCGATCGGAAACGGCCCCTGGGGGTAGAGGACCCTCAGGAGGGAGACAGCCCTGTCTGCCGGGATTCCTGTCACCGAAGTGCAGAGGGAGGCGCGGCGAGGCCTGAGGGTGCAGAGGCTGTTGGGGAGGCACCGGGGGAGGGTCAGGAGTGACCAGGTGGAAGTCGGAGTCACGATAACCGCGACGCCCACACAGCACCCGCAGAGCTGGTCCCACACGAGCCTGACCAGTCCTTGGAGTTGTGAAACTGCCCCAGAAAAACCTCCCCCCAGGGGTTCCAGATCAGGAAGTAACCAGAGTGGGGAGAAACGGAGAGCTGCCCAGCACAACGTAGCCTCACAAAAGAGCCGGCCTGGAGAATGCCCTTCCCACGGCACCTTTGCCGTCGACTTGGTCCTCGCTCGGCTTGCCCTCTGCCTGCGATTCCGGGCCGGGGCCTTCCTGGGCAACTGACTCACCTTGGCCCCTGCGCATTTTACCACCACCCCATCCACGCACCTGCGACAGAGGGACACGCGCCACTCAACACCTCACCTCTTCAGTTTGCAGATTCGGCGAATTTCAGGGTTGATGTGACAAATGTCATACAGTTTATTCTAGTGACAATATTTATTTTATTTATTTTCTTTTTGAGAGAGTGAGAGAGAGCACACATGGCAATATTTATTTTAATATGTTTAATTTCTTTACTTCTATACAGAATCTTTAAGGCTCTAAAATTTCCCTTAATTTCTTAAGCTCTATTTCTACCATTTTAGGGAGTAAATTACATGCCGTAATAGAGTTAACAAATTTAGGCATTCACAAAAATCTTGCATGCATACCAAGCTTCCATTCTAACTATCAAACAATAGTATTATTATTTGTTTCTATGTCAGCTTCCTTTACCGTAAATTTCCTCCGTACTGGTCAGCACGGGTTTGGGTGACGTTACACTAACAAATTAACCCCAAACTTAGTGGCTGTAACACATGGCTTCACATCTTGTTCACACACGTCTGCTGGGGGCCAGGGGCCGCCGAGGCTGCCTCGACTCCCAGCGGGGACTCAGGGATCCAGCCTGCTTCCTGCATGTGGCTCTGCCGGCTCGACGTGCGGCTTCCAGCTCACCAGGGCGGGGAAGAGGAGCACAAAGTCTGAAATGCTTGAACCCGAGCCGGAGTCGGAACAAAAGGCCCTGGAATCACAGCCACCCTCACCTTCACGTGGCCGCTGCCGGAACTGGCCTCCCTGCGAGAGGGCAGGGAAGAGCCGGGGGCCGTGGCCGCTCAGACACGCCCCGTTCCTGCCCCCTGCGTGCCCAGCACAGGGCCAAAGACAGACCCCTGTCCCCTCACCACCGTGGAAAGAGCCAAGGAATCTCCCTGAGCTCCTTCCAGGGGTTACTACCTGCTCCCCTTTCTTCTTCGTTTTATGCGTGGAGCAGAGATTGACCCTTGACCTTCAAGCTTCACCTTTGCTTTCTCTGGTTAAATTTGTACAAAGGGAACGTGCTGCCCTTTGCTTCCTTCCATCCCCCAACTGTTTTGCCTCATGACACATTAGCGGATGCACGTGCTGTTTCCGCTCAGAAAGACCAAAGCAGCACAAGCTGAAAAGGTCAGAGCTCAGCGGGTGCCGGGGTGACCCGCGAGGACCGAGGACTGCCCTTGACAATCCGCCAGCCTCTCCTCCGGTCAGACCCCCCCACCGGCGTGACTCACTGAACACAGCTGCTCAGTGGACCAGCCCTGAGGAAGGGGTGCCGCCACCCCAGCACCTGAAGCTCCACCCGCGCGGGGGCGCCCCGCGTGCCGGCCCGCGAGGTCAGCCCCGTGTCTGCCCCCGCCGCTCCTCGGCTGTCCCCACTTCCCACGGCGCCGGCCAGAAGGAAGGACGTGAAAAGACGCAGCCCGCACCGGCGGCCGCAGGATCTGAAGGGTGCAGGGTCCACGGCACCCAGCCAGCTGCAGTCATGAGGCTGCGCACGCCCGGCCGGGGCCCGTGGAGCAGGGCGTCACCGTGGACCGGAATTTGCTCAGGGAGAAGACACAGACGTGCACCCATCTGGGGTCCGTCTCTCGTGCCTCTGCTGCTGTTTCGACCATTTTCAACAGAAGATAAACATGGGAAGGCAGAGACCAAACCGAGTTTCAATTGCAACCCGGGGCGGTAGAAAGAAGTCAAGCATCCTTGAACGACTGATCTGCACAGGGACTAAAGCACATTCCCAGACAGACCCACGGTATCTCGTTTCTGAAGAATCTAGTCAGGATGTCTCTCTGCTACTTGACAAAGGAGGGGCAGACTTCACCTCCCTGCCTGGGTTAGACAGACAGTCTCTGCTGCCCCTCACGTCCAAATCCGTCACAGCCACTCAACGCCTGGGCTGCGGCACCCCACACCTTCACAGGGGCACAGGTGTCCTCAAAAGGGAGGAGGCAAATAGAAGAGCCAGGTCCCAGGGGACGGCGGGAGGCAAGGAGCCTGGCGCCAGGCGGCCAGAGCTGCCCAGAGCTGCCCCTCGAGCCTCGCCCCAGCCACTGCCCGGCCACGGCCCTGGCACAGCACAGCGGGCGGCGCGGACGCACTTGCCGGACACTGAAGAGACGGAGAGGGAGACTCAGGGGGGAAAACGGGGGTCCACTGCCCCTTGGGCCCCGAGGAACACAGCTCCATGTGTCGGCCTGTCCACGCCTTATTTTTCTAGGCTTCCTAGAGTTTGGTCATTTTGCTCCTCCAAGTAGCTTACCAAGCAAATTTTACTGAACAAAGTGCTGGAAAAAAGCAGCAAACAATAAAACTCAGAGGCACCCCTTGAATAGAGGCATCACCCAGAAAATGCACTAAATTAGGATTTAATTGCTAGAAATTACTTTCAATTACCAAAAATTACGACAAATTACTTGTTGAATAGACACATTCTTTCACCACCATTAATAATTTAAAATTGCTAATTGCATGTAATTGTGAGTAATTTTTATTCTTTGGTGAGAACCAAGGTGCTGCATTATGCAGAGCCTGCTCTGCCAGGGCTGGGCCCCCACCCTGGGCACCTCTGTATGTGGCAGCCTGAGCCAGGCCTCCCGGGAGGGGGAGAGAGGAAGACGGAGGGGTGGAGATAGAGGGACAGAGAGGGAAGGGGGAGCAGTGGGGGCAGAGGAGGGAGTCAGGCTGGCCAGGGCACTGCACCCAAAGCCGCGGCCCGAGGGCAGATTTGCGAGGGGGCAGCCTCCTCCCTCCATCAGCCTCTCAGGGGCAACAGGTGCCCGACCTGCCAAGCAGCAGGTGCGTCAGCTGTCCTGAGAAAAGTGAATCTATATTTCTAATTAAATCCATATTCTCCAGAAAGGGTCATCTTGCTCTTGGCCTTCCTGCCACCTTAGAAGCGCGGGGCATTCTGATGCTGTCACCTGAGAGCTCAATCTGCAGGTCTGGGCCAGCCGTGCCCCAGGTGTGCCTCCCCTCCCCTCCCCCTTCCCCTGCCCCTCCCCATCTGTGCCTTCCCTCCCTCCCTGAGGGCTCTGTCCTTTTCCACCCTGGAAACCAGCCTGCGGGCACCTTTCCTGTTTATGACCTGGCCCCGCAGTTAACCACAAGCTCCCTGAGGGCTGAGCCAGGCTCCCAGAGTCCCCACGTCCACACAGCTTCGCCCGGGGACTTCGGGGAAATCGCCAATGGATCTGGGTGTGGGGATCTGTCTCGGTGACGGAGGCCTGGGGCCCTGCATCCTGCGAGACCAAGGGGATATGGAGAGCTCGCTGTGGCCAGGGAACACCCTAAACTGCTCCTGGGTGCGGACGCTGTGGGCACGAGTGATGTGTGAGCCCTGGGACACTGGACTTGTAGGACGCTCCCCTGGCACCAAGAGAGCAGCGTGCGAGCGACTTCCGTGTGGCAGAGTGGGGGGAGGGCCGAGAGCGTCGCCTGTGAGCTGGGCCAAGGGCTGGCATGCCCGGGGGTGAGGACAGGCCACCGTCCCCTAAGCCGGAGTGGGGTGGGTGCCACTGACTGGCTGGACCCGCAAGGTCCCCACAGCCAAGAACAGCCACCAGGGGAACCCCAGTCCTGACTGCCTCGTGCCCCTCCCTCTGCAGCCTCTCGCATGTGTACACGTGTGCACACGCTCTCCACACGTCTTAGTTTGATCTCTCTTTCACGTCTGCTTTAAGGGCTAAGCGCCAGAGCAGGTGCGAAGGGCCCGGCCGACTCAGGTCCCCAGGGGTCCTGGCACCACACGCTGGCCCCGAGGGGCAGCCCCGTGGTGTGAGAAACCGGGGCCCTCAGGGCTCAGCAGGCAGCACACGCCCCACCGAGGGGATGTGCTCAGGCGGGAAAGCCCGGCGGGGGGATCGGGAAGCCCCCAAGCCACGGCCTGAGGGAGCCGGATCCGGGGAAAACCACACCCTGAGACCAGCAATGCGGAGGAGCCCGCGGTGCCGGACCAGCCTGCGCTCCCAGCCTCTCCCTCCTCACGCGGTCCGGGCGCTCCCACGGCGCACGGTGACACGCGGCACCCCAGGGCCCAGCCTCACCTCTGACATGCAGCTCCAGAAAATGAGCTGGAGGAGCGAAAACCACGTGGGGCCCTCCCCCCCGACCCCGGGCAGGCACCTGGGCGGCTTGTCCCAGCCTCGCGAGACAGGGAGACCGCGGAAGGGGACACGTCGGCCTCACAGCTGCGTCACTCTGACGCCACTGCTCCCCACGAACAAGGACGGAGACGCCCGGGACACCGCACAGGCAGGTGGCCGTGTCACCTCAGGGCCCCCCGACTCCCTTCTGTCCTCATCCGATTGACAGAAAGACCCTCAGCAGAGCACAGACCCGGAACCCGCCCGCCACGCCGCCAGGTGGGGAGACAGGTGTCGGCATGGAGCCAAGACTGCTCTGCCAACCGCTTCACGCCATGCTTCTAGAACCTTCCTAGAACCAGAGGGAGGCAGGAATCTCCTTCCAGAATGCAGTCCCTCATGGCCAGAAGCAGGAACACACACAGGAATCGCCCACCTCACACCAGGTGACCTCCCAGCCCCCGGGAAGAGGAGCCAAGGTCACAACCAGGGGTGACAGTAAGGCCCCTCCTGATGTGAACGGACACGGGAACTGGACCCCAGTCAAAACAAGCACGTCGCGTCGGCCCGTGAAGACAGGCCCAGCAGCTCAGGCAGCGCAGACGCCGGCGGCCAGGGCTCCGCTGCGGCCCTGCCTGGCACCGAGACGCTTAAACGCAACTTGCTCTCCAACAGTTTAGACTTGTTTAAGGCTTTGATTTGCCTGTCGAATCCTTTCTTCACAGACCACGTGGATATAAACCGCGTCCCACTCCATATGTGGAACCTCAAGCCCAAATCCGCAGCCTCCAGCACGTCTGGTTTCCTTGGGCCGGGTCAGAAGAGCAGACAGACGGGGCGGGAAGGACCCCACGTGTGCAGACGCGGCCTTGGGGCTTCCACCGTCGCAGATTCTCTGAGCCGGTTCATCAGCTCAACGAGAGAAAAGCCGCAAACTTCTCTTTTGCTGAGGGCCATCCCATCATTTTAAACTCTCCAAAACGCTGAACAACAGAAGCCTGGTGTGCAGAGAGGGTGCAACTGCCTCGTTAAAATTAGAGGAACACAAGGTCTGCCGGGACTGAACGACCAAGACGGGGCCAGAACCAACCGCACGGTGAGCTGGAAACACGAACTGACCGTGGTGTAAAGGCACAGCAAGGGCCCGAGATCCCTGCTTGTCCATCGCCCATCGCATCTTTCATTTAAACTTTTGGGCATGGTTAAGAAGCACATAAAACTTTAGAATAGTAATGCACATGTTCCCAAACGAAATACAAATGAGAATATGGGCAGTGCACGTTTAACACACTTTCACTGAGACACTGTCACCAAACACCAGGAGGTTGGGCAGAGCCATTTGTACAGGGATGACAACACACAGAGCACCTTCTCACCCACCACCCGCTATGAGGAAACAGATTTCAACCGTTAAGGGGCACGGGAAACTCCAGCCGTGGGACACACCCAAGGTCCCAGGCATTGGAGCACGGGCTTGGCACATGCCTCTGCCACGCCAGGGCCCTGAGGGACACAGGAGCCAGAACAGACACCGCCATGGAGCCACGTCGAGAAACCCTGCAGGGCGTGTCCCCAATCTGTGCTCCTGGCAAAGGAGCTTCTCCACCAAGGCTGTGAATCAACACGGATAAAACCAGAGTAAAACCTGCCAGTTCTCATGACATGTGTATGGTCTCAGATGCCCTGACCCCAGCATAACTCACTTACTTAGCCAGAGAACCAGGATTTTCCTTATGAAGGGGGGCAAAGGCCGTCTCTCCTTCCTGAGGCTGCAAGCTCAGAGCCAGCCACCATCTCCCAGAGCCAGGGTCTCCTGGGAACTTGCTTCTAAAGGAACCTGGACACCGTCAGGGTTGGGTTAGGGTTAGGGTTAAGGTTAGGGGTTAGGGTTAGGGAACGCTGTGTTCTAAGAGGGGTTAGTGTTAGGGTTAGGGTTGGGTTAGGGTTAAGGTTAGGAATCACTTTGTTCTGAGAGGGGATTCTGGCCTCTTGAAAGTAGGTCCTTGGGATTCTCTCCTGAGAAGCCCTAAGGAAAGTCAAATTGATCAGATTATCAGCATTTCTGCCATTAGTAATCTCATTGTCCCAGAGTGGTTCTATCTCTTAATAAAAAAGAAAACAATGAAACAGAAGAAAGCAGACACCTGTCTGAATGCACCAGACACCTTTTCTTCTATTTTAAACAAATTCTCACCCAGCATAAAAATCCCAAGGTCTAAAACCAGCCACTAAGTAAGTCATCTTTTTCTGCTGTCTGGACAAAGTGACTTGCCAAAAGTGAGATCCAAAAAGCACGTTTTATTTTTAAAACCAAAGATGAAGCAGATGTCTTGAGAAGCACTGGGGTAGTTTCCCAGTGAGCGCGAAAGCAAGTTCACACGCTGGGCTTCGGGAGCGTGCAGATTTGGGAGATGCACACCCGGAGCCAAGCCTGGCTCAGCTGTCCGCAGCCAGGAAGCCTCGCGGTGCCCGGCGCCGGCCCACAGGCTGAGTCCACGAGCTGGGGCAACTGCGCACCTAACTCTGCCAGGCATGTCGAGTGCAGAGCGAGACGGCACAGCCAACGTGACCGGCATGGCAGCCGGACACAGACAGTTAATCCGCTCCCCGCTCCCACACGCAGGCCCCTCAACTCACAGGAGGAAAACACTCAGCAAGAAGAGGATACAGCAACTACAGAAGTTACTCTGGGCGTGGGGGCCCGGGGGACCGAGCAAAGCAGCTGAGATGACAAAGGCCACAGAGCCGGGGTCAGCGTGGCTTCCCAGTGGGACTCGCCAGCAGAGGGGCACCCACGCGCCAAGTCCTGGGGTTGGCAGCTTCCCGTGGGTGGGGGGACAAGCATACCCCCCACCATGGGAAGGAGACAGGACAGTGGGGGCCTTGCCCTGGCTGCCCACCTCAAGTCACAGCACATCCGCGGCACCTGACAGAGCTTCGTCCTTCAACACCAGATGTCACACCACCGTCACCCCTGGCGGGTGCACCGTGAAGGTAAAATGCAGACACGGCTGTCGCCACCAGGCCCCAGGCAACTGGAAGCTGCCCGGCCCCTCCCTTAAGAGTCTCTGAGCATCAGAAATGCAGAAACAGTGAAGACCTGGGACCCAAGCGTGCGGCAAGCACCTGTCTAGGAGCGCCGACACCTTTAATGCCACACCCAGGAGAGCAGATACTCAGGCAGCCTGTCAACCAGTAACACGTTTGAGAACGCCTTGAACAGACGTTTCATAACTGTCTCTCATGCCTTTGTTTTCCACCATGGACTGATGTTTTTCAACTCTCTCCGCACACTTGTGCACACGTACATTTGCCGCATGAATGTTTGTGCAGACGTAGCCAATATCTACCACCCACACGTGCAATCCAGGTATCAGCCGAGCACGTGTGGCTCAGGCTGCCGACGTGTTACATTTAAGAGAATCCAGACCACAGTGCAACAAACAGCTAACGAGCACCAGGCACCTTCTACGTGCCAGGCTTGCTCCTGAGTCTCCGTGTGCGCTGGCGCGCTCAGCCCTCTCAGCACGGATGAGGTAAGTGACACTCGCACACTCCCCGTTCTACAGAGGAGAGAACCAAGGCGCAGAACTGGGACACAAACTCGCCGGGTGCCACATGGCAGAGGGAAGAGTGAGGATCTGAACGCAGGTAGGCCGCAATCGGTGGTGTAGAAGATTACAAGTCTTACCTGCACTTCTTGACGACGGTTTAGGGGAGTCCACGGCTCGCCCCGGGCCCGCTCTCCCCTCCAGCCCAGCCTGCGCCCGGGCCTCCCACAGGACAGCGTCCTCCTGAGTGAGCAGAGGACGGCGGGGAGCGCGCAGGCGTGAGCTTGAAGCTTTCGCTACGTCTGTACACACGAGACACCTCACAGGCTCGCTGACGTGGACTTGCAAAATGGGAGTGTTCAGACGCGCATGCCGTTTGTGGGGTGTAAAGGCTCCCCACGTCGTGCGGAGCACGCGCCTCCGTGCCCGACTCCAGCGTCCTTCACTGGAAACGTCAAAACTCTAACGACAGACACTCTCCTAAAAAGCTCCCATCATCTCAGCAACGCCTGGGGGTTTTGCTTGTTTTTGTTTAGTTTTGTTTTACTCTTTGCTTTCAGTTGAAAACGTAAGGTGTTTCTGACGTGCCCGAGTACTGGGCCACGCAGCACATTTATCGCGCCACTGGGAAACGACCCGTCATCGCACACCTGTCCGGGAGCGTGTGTGGGAGGACAGGCAGAGGTGATCCCATGGGGCCAAACCGAAGGGTGGTTTGGGGAACCCTGTGCTGCAAAGAGACAGGAGGATGTGCCAGGGAGTCCTGCAGACAGGAAATTCTAAAGGCCAAGCGTCACTTACCAATGAGGGTGGCAGGACAAACTGGCAAACGACGAACAGCCACTCTCCTCCTGAAAACAAGAGCCCAGCCACTGCCGGCTCCTGCTCTCCCCCACCGCGACCCCGATGTGAAGCAGAGCAGAGACTTAGGTCCTCCACCGTCCAGCGCCGGTGGTCGCAGCTGGGCCCCTCCGGAGGCTGGGCCTGCTCTGTCTGGGCGCAGGGGGCCCGCGCCCCCGCTCCCCACCAGCACCCCGCATCCCAGCCGACTCCCTCCACTCCTGTACTCGCTGTCTCAGCACGGGATGACCTCGTCACTCCCACACCTGCAGAGGGCCTCTGCTTTCAGAGACCAGGTGTGAAGGGCCTTCACGTCCAGCTGACCAGGGAGGAAGTGAGACATCAGTGTGGCAGGGGCACCACCCATCCCCGTCGGCGGCATGGGGCCAACGGGTGTTTTGCTTCACGTCTCGGTGGGTGGGTGGGTGCAGGTGGTGACCCCGTCCAGTCCGAGCGAGGGACGGTGGGGCCGGCACTAGACAGGCGTCCACACCCCTCAAAGGGTGCCAGGTGTTTCCCAGGAGAGCTCCTTGAGGCCAGGGCCTCGGTGCCGTCTGCCGACAAGCAAGTAAACGGAGCCCGTTCCTGGGGTCAGGGGTTAGCGAGCAGCACGGCCGACTATGAAAACGAACATTTATCAACCATGGCCAGGAAAACATACCCTCCGCTTCTCAAATGTTCTCTAGTCTCCCTGGCTATATTGACTCCTAAGCATTTTGTATTTTCAGAGCTATTGTAATGGGATTGTCACCTTGATGTCTTTTTCGGATAGTTTGTTGTTAGTGTAGAGAAATGCTGATTTTAGTATGTTGATTTTGTATCCTAAAAATTCACTGATTTTGTTTATTAGTTCTAACAGTTTTTTGGTGGAATCTTTAGGATTTTCTATATATAAGATCATGTCATTTGCAAACAGAGACAATTTGACTTCTTCCTTTCCAATTTGAATGCCTTTTATTATTTTTTCCTGGCCTAACTGCTCTGGCTACGGCATCCAGGGCTGTGTTGGGTAGAAGTGGGCAGAGGGGTTATCCTCGTCTTGTTCCTGACCTTAACGGAAAAGCTTTCAGTTTTCACCATTGAGTATGATATCGGCTGTGGGCTTGTCATATATGGGCTTTATTATGTTGAGGTATATCCTTCTATGTCTAATTTGTTGAGTTTTAATCATGAAAAAATGCTGAAGTTTGTCAAATGGTTTCTCTGCATCTAATGGGACGATCACATGGTTTTCGTCCTTCCTCCTGTTAATGTGGTGCTGTATCAGATGCACAGATTTGCATATGTTGCACCATCCTGGCATCCCACTTGATCATGGTGAATGATCTTTTTAATGTGCTATTGAATTCAGTTTGCTAGTATTTTGTTGAAGATTTTTGCACATATGTTCATCAGCGATTTGGGCCTGTAATGTTCTGTTCTTGTAGTGTCCTTGTCTGGCTTTGGTATCAAGATAGTGCTGACTTCCTAAAATGAGTAAGTGTTCCCTCGCCTTCAGGTTTGGGAAGAGTTTGAGAAGGATGGGTATTAGCTGGTTACTGTCTGGTGGGACTCAGCAGGGACACTAGCAGGCCCGGAGCTTTCCTTTGTAGGGAGGTGTCTGATTACAGATCCAATCTCCTTAGTCATTATTGTTCTGTTCAGATTTTCTATTTCTTCATGATTTAGTGTTGGCAGGTCTTATGTGTACAGAAATCTACCCGTTCCCGCTAGGTCGTGCAGCATGTAGGTGGGTAACTACTCGTAACAGTCTCCGATGGTCTTTGACATTTCTGTGGTATCAGTGTCACAGAACAGAATGTCTCCTCTTTCATTTCTGATTTAATTTCAGTCTTCTCTTTTTTCTTAATTGGCCTAAGGTTTTTCATTTTATTTATCATTTCAAGAAATCAAAACAAACTCTTAGCTTTGTTGATCTTTTTTATTGTCCTAGTTTCTACTTCACTTATTTCCGCTCTGATCCTTCCATCATCTCCCTCCTTCTGTTAACTTCAGGCTTAGTTTGTTCTTCCTTTTCTAGTTCCTTGAGGTGTAATGTTAGGTTGTTTATTTGGGTTCTTTCTTCTTTTTTGATGTAGGCATTAATCGCTATAAACTTCCCTCTTAGAACTGCTTTTGCTGCATCCCGTAAGTTTTGGTGTGTTGTGTTTACATTTTCATTTGTCTCAAGATATTTTTTAATTTTCTTTTTAATTTCTTCTTTGACCCATTGGTTGTTAAGGAACATGTTGTTTAATTTCCACATATTTGTGAATTTTCTGAAATTCTTCCTGTTATTGATTTCTAGTTTATACCATAGTGGTTGGAAAGGATGCTTGACTTGGTTTGAATCTTCTTAAATTTGTTAACATGTGTTTGTGGCCTCACATGTGATCTATCCTGCAGAATGTTCTGCGTGTGTTTAAGAACAATGTGTTCTCTGATGCTGTTGGATGGTATATTATGTGCATGTCTGTTAGATCCACTTGGTCTAAAAGTACAGTTTAAGTCTGATGTTTCCATATTGATTTTCTGCCTGGACGATCTGTCCATCACTAAAAATGGGGTATTGAATTCCCCTGTCATTTCAGGACAATCTCTCTCTCCCTTCAGATCTGTTGTTATTTGCTTAATATATTTAGGTGCTCTGGTGCTGAGTGCATATGTATTTCTAATTGTTACATCTTCTGGATGAATCTACCCCTTTACCATTATATAATGGCCTTCTCTATTTCATTTTACAGTTTTTAACCCAAACTCTATTTTATCTGATGTAATTACAGCTGTGCCTCCTGTCTTTTTGCCTCCGTTTGCATGGAATACCTTTTTCACCCCTTTACTTCCACCCTAGGTGCATCCTTGAAAGTGAAGTGAATCTCCTGTAGGCAGCACATATCAGGTCGAGGTTTTTATTCATTCAGCCACTGTCTTTTGATTGGGGAATTTAATCCACTTACATTCAAGATAATTATTGGCAGGTAAGGACTTACTACTGCAATTTTGTTAATTGTTTTCTGGTAGTTTTGTAAATCCTTTGTTCCTTTCTTCCCCTCTTCCTGTCTTCTCTTGTGATTAGGTGATTTTCCCTATTGGTATGCCTTGATTCCTTACTTTGGATCTTTTGTGTATCTACTATAGCTTTTTGCTTAGTGTTTACCATAAGGCTTACATAAAACTTCTTATAATTATAACAAATTATTTTAAGCTGGTAACAACTTAACCTTGATCACATAAAAAAAACTCTACACTTTTAATCACCCCCATTTAAATTTTTGGTGTCACGATTTATATCTTCTTATATTGTGTGTCCTTTAACAAATTATTGTAGCTATTATTTTAAATATTTTTGTCTTTCAAATTTCATACTAAAGATATAAGTGATTTATACACCACCATTACAGTATCAGAGTATTCCGAATTTGACTGTGTACTTACTTTTACCAGTGAGTTTATACTTTCGTACGATTTCATGTTACTAATTCTCTGCTTTCAGCTTGAAGAATTCCCTTCAGCATTTCTTGTAAGACAGGTGTGGGGGTGACGCCCCCTTCAGCTTGTGTTTGTCCAGAGCCATCTTCCCTCCGGTGCCGAAGGACGGCTTTGCTGCGTACAGCGTCCTGGCTGGCCTTCCGTCTCCCTTGGCGCTCGGAACGTCCCTCAGCCGTCCCCCGCCTGCAGGGTCTCTGCTGAGGAGTCTGCTGGCCGGCGTACTGGACGTCCCACACGCGTGATCTGCTTCTTTTCTCCTGTTGCTTTCGGGACCCTCTTTGTCTGATTTTTGACAGTTTGATTACAGTATGTCCTGGTGTCGTCTTATTTGGATTTAACCTCATTGGAGACCTTTGACCTTCCTGTACCTAGATATTTATATCTTTCTCCGACTTTGGGAAGCTTTCTTCTATTATTTCTTTAAACGAGCTTTCAACCCCTTTTGTCTCTTTCCTCCTGCCTGAACATTATAACCCCAGTATTTGCTCTTTTGATGCTGTCCCTTAAATCCCACAGTTTTTCTTCATCCCTTTTTATTCTATTTCTTCTTCTCCTCTGACTTTATATTTTCAAATAAACTGTCCTTCAGTCCAGACTCGTCTCCCGCTTCGTCGGTTCTGTCGTGTGCTCCCCGTCACAGCTCTAGAACTTCTGTTCCCTTTTTGTTTCAATTTCAATCTCTCTGTTAAGTTTCTAATTTTGCTAACTTACTGTTTTTCCGATTTTAATGAATTGTTTCTCTGTATTTTCTTGAAGTTCACTGAGATTTCTTAAAACAATTATTTTGAATTCCAAGTCAGGCCATTTATGTATCTCAGTTTCTCTGGAGCCAGACGCTGGGAGACTGTCGTGTTCCATCGGTGATGTCACGTCTCCTCGGAGTATCGCGTGTTGCCTCACACTGATGTCCGAGCATTTGAAGAAGGACGTATTCTAGTCTTTGCAGACTGGCTTGTCTAAGTAAGCCCTTCACCAGTCGGCTCGCAGAGGGATTCCGGGCATGTTGTCTGGCATGGTCTTCCGGTGAGCTTGCTGCTGCAGGCCCCAGGCAGGCTGGCCAGGTGCCAGGGTCACCAGGTGTGTGGGCCCAGTGCCTGGTCAGCACGTGGGTGGGCCTGTTGATTGGGTCTTCGGGGGTGGTCCTGGAGCCTGGGTTCATTAGAGCAGATCTGGCACTGGGATAGGCCTTATCCCTGAGTCTGAAGGGGCCAGCCAGACATTGAGATAGGGCTGGCCTAGGGCCAAGGTTGGCCTGGATCCTGGGTCTGCAGGGGTGGTCTTGGAGCCCCAGTCCATGGGGCCCAAACTGGAATGGGCCTGGACTCTGGATTCTGGAGCCTGGAGATTTGGGGACCAGCTTTGAGCCTGGGTCCACGGAAACAGTCCTGAAGCCAGGTCTGTGGGGGTCCATTCAGGGCAGGGGTTCACCAGGATAGGCCTGGGTCCTGGGTCTGCTGGGGTCTGGCATCCAGGGGCCAGTCTGGCACCAGGGCTGATCCAGAGCCTGGGCCAGTGGGGTCAGCCTGGCACTTGGGTAGGCCCCCAGATTGGGTCCACTGGGCAGGCCTGGGGCCTGGTTCTGCAGGATCCTCCCTAGGGCTGGGGCAGGCCCAGAGGCTCAGCCCTTGGGTACCAGCCTGGAGTCTGGACCCATGGGACCTGCTCGGTGCTGGGGGTTACTGGGGTGGGCCCAGGTCTGGGGTTTGAGGCCAAGTCTGGTGCTCATTTCCTTCTCCTTTCCCCAAGTGGGGGCCTCCCTCTCCACACTGTGCTGCACAGGGTTGGGGAGGGGTGACATGGTAATGTGGAACTGTCCCTCCTGCTCTCCTTAATGCATTTTTTATTTTTGTGCTAATTCCAGGTGCTCTCTTATCTGCTTTACTTAGCTCTTGTGAAGGTATTTTTGTGCATAGATGTTCAAATAGATGTTTCCATGAGTGGATGAGCAACAGAGAGTTCTGCTCCCATCTTGCTGATGTCTGTCTCCAAGAAATGTTGACTATGTGTCTCTCTTTAAAATATTCAGGGAAAGGGGTGCCTGATTGCCTAAGAAACCAAAGGATAAAATGTGGATACTCTTTGCCAGAGGAGGAGGAGGTCCAGCGAGCTAAGAGCAGGATGCAGAGATGGGGGCATTTCCGTTCTGGGCAGGAGGCATTCGGAAGGCTTGCCCTCAGCCTATTCCATTTGACAACAATGTAACAGTGTCTATTCATATGACTTCCAAAACGCATTCACCAGTATTAAACCGTCTGATCTTCGTGGCTGCGCTACCTTGTATTATTTAAGATGTCTGATAATTTTCATACTCGAGGATTCTAGGGTTTTTTTACGATAACATCTGCTCTTCCCTCGATATATAAAATCATGTGATACAGAGCTGCACACACTACAGACACAGAGAAAGGACGAGGATGCCACTCGCTGGAGTGCTTTGTTTTATTTTGGTTGGTTGGAATTTTTCAATGTAAGCTCTGGGAGCTACCCCCTCCTCCAAGCTTTGACGAATAAACTAGATCTTGGTTGGTTTCTAAGGTTTCACGAAGGTATTTATCCACCCGGTTTATGTCTTGAAACGTAAGATTCACTGGAATGAGTAAAAGAGAGTTCTGTGGTGAGAAACAAGGCAGAACAGACTCGACTGAGCCCAGGCAGCAGCACCGTCATTGTCTGCCCAACTTATTGCTTCTGACTGGTAATAATTTTTAGAAGCTGAATACGGTGTTAAAAGAAATTCTCTGTCTGCACCAATGTTCCTGCACTTTGTAACTCAATTCCTGACTTGAGATAAAAGTGACTTCTTCATACAGCTTTGCCATTTACTCATGTGGCCAGCTCACACCACAACTCTACAGAGTCACAAGAAAGTTTAACTCCACGAGAGACAGATGACAGAGGGAGAGAAAGAGGAGGAGGGGGTAAAATCCATTTCCAAGACCAGGGCCCCGACATCAATTTGTAATTATCTGCCCACACGAGTCTAAAGGCTTTTATTTGATAAGGCAAGTAATACACAAGCCTGTGATGTGAATTATTTCAAAGAATAAAAGGCTGATTGTCTCCGTGACCTACATAGCTTTCAGTGAGGTTGAAGACAAGATTACGTTCCACGCAGCCCACAAATGGGTCCCCCTCTCCCCACCTCCCTGCTTCTTTCAGAAATGCCAGGGTTTCCCGTGCCATCTGCTAAGCTTCCAGGTTTCCATAGGTCTCAATTTCCTCCTCTGTGGATGCATCTAATTCTCCTGAGGATGAAGGCTCTTTTGTGTCTGAAATGAAGCCTCTATTAAACAAAGCCCGCCCCACTCCAGGGTGTTCAAGAGCAGATGGAGCCACCTCCCGAGGAGGCTTTTCCATTAACGCTAAGGAGGGCCCTAACTTAAGTTTTCAGCTTTTTAAGTTTTAAATAGGGATGAAGTCTACCTGACCTCATACTTTAAAATTAAAAGGTAAAATCTGTAGTTTGCATCAGGAAAAAAGCAGGCTTTTAAAGCATTCAAAGGTAAGCCATCTAGTTTTAATCCTAAGAGTAGTGCAGTCATGCGTTACTTAACGACGCAATGGGGATACATTCTGAGACATGTGTAATTGGGCAATTTTGTCATCGTGCAAACACCATAGAGTGCACTTACACACAGCCAGTATAGCCTACTGCAGACCTGGGCTGTACGGCATGGCCTATTACTCCTGGGCTACAAACCTGTACAGGAGGTTGCCGTACGGAGTACCGTGGGCGACTGAAACACAGTGGTAAGTATTTGTGCATCTACATATATCTAAACATAGCAAAGGTACACTAAAAACAGGGGCAAAAGATTAAAAAAAGGCACACTTGTATAGGACACTTACCATGAGTGGAGCTCTCAGGGCTGGAAGAGGCTCGGGGTGAGTCAGTGAGTGACTGGCTGTGAATGTGAAGGCCTAGGACGTTGCTGTGTACAGCTGTGGACTTTGCAAACACTGTGCTCTTAGGCTACGCTAAATTTATTTTAAAATATTTTTCCTTATTCAATAATAAATTAACTTTTAAAAAGTAACTTCTTTACTTCATAAACTTTTTAATATTTTTAACTTTTTGACCCACTTGTAATAACATTTAGCTTAAAATACAAACACAATGTATAGCTGTACAGAAATATTGTATTTCTTTATATCCTTATTCTTTAAACTTTTCTCTATTTTAAAAATGTAGGTTTTTTACTTTTTAAACATTTTTGTTAAAAACTAAGGGAAAAAACACACTAGACCTAGGGCCTACACAGGGTCAGGATCATGAATATCACTGTCTTCCACCCCCACATCTTGTCCCACTGGAAGGGCTTCAAGGCAGTACCATGGGTGGAGCTGTCATCTCCTATGATAACAAATCCTTCTTCTGGATACCTCCTGAAGGACCTGCCTGAGGCTGTTTTACAGTTAACTTTTTTTATAAGTAGGAACAAAATAATGATTTGAAAAATAGCAAAAACTGGGCATAGTGGCTCACACCTGTAATCCCAGCACTTTGAGAGGCCAAGGCAGGAGGACAGCTTGAGGTCAGGAGTTCCAGACCAGCCTGGGCAATATAGCGAGACCCTGTACCTACAAAAAATACAAAAATTAGCCAGGCATGGTGGTGGCACCTGTAGTCCCAGCTACTGGGGAAGCTAAGGCAGGAGGATCGCTTGAGCCCAGGAGTTTGAGGTTGCAGTGAGCTGTGATGATGCCACTGTACTAGCCCAGGAGACCAAGCAAGACCCTGTCTCTCTTTCACACATACACACAAATATGTATACATATATATACATGGGGAGAGAGAGAGAGAGAAAATACACAAACCAGTGATAGTTGTTTGTTATCATTATCAAGTACTATGCACTGTACATAATCTCATGTGCTATATTTTCATAATATATCAATAGGCTTGTTTACACAAGCATCACCACAAACATGTGAGCCACGCACTGAGCTACAACATTAAGGACGGCTACAATGTCACTAGGTGACAGAATTTTTCAGCTTTGTTATAATCTCACAGGACATCCATCATTTACGTGGTCCATCATTGACTGAAACATTATTATGTGGTGCGTGACTGTATATAGTTTATCAATATTTCTTGAACCTACAAGAATATCTAATCTAAGCATCTTCTGATAGACAATAATTTTATTCTGAAATACATATAAATAAGATTGATTTTGGTTTGCCCTAAACATGAGGAAATTGCATGACCAGCTCATTGTCTTCATTTCTGGTTTCTGTACTTTTAGTAAGTCTTTCGTATAAATTAAAGATTTACTCAGATGTCAACTAATTGCACCCTGGCCCAAATGACAGAAGTTTCTTTTTCTGCATCTGTTCTGCCTTAAGAGTAAGTGATGTAATTCCCAGCCATCAGCTCCTCACCCAATATCCCTACACTGCAGCGTCACCACCATGTGCGCATCGCCTCTGGCACAGCAGGGGGTGGGGGACAGAGCAGAGAGAAGCAAGGGGCACATGGGTGAGGGAGGAATTTCCAGTGAGGACAATGAGAGGTAGGAAGGGGCTGTGAGGGGACACAGGGACACAGGGACACAGGTGGCCGGGAAGTTGGGCTGCTTCTATTTCCATTCATTTGGTTCACCCGCCTTCCCGAGGATCTGACGTGTGGAGTCTGCTAAACATTGCCTCTCCTGGCACTTTACTGTATTTTCAGAATGACCTCCTTTTTCATTAATATCTGATGCAAGCTATCAAACAAGCATTTTGTCAACTTGCTTTGGCACATCATCAGATGCCATGTTTGCAACGGTTAGTTAGCTAAATAAACAGAAAGAGGAGTTTGAGCTGATTAGTCTAAACCCTCTTGTCCCATCCTCCTATGACCTACAGTCTACGCCGACGCAGCCAACTGGGCCAAGAGTGTTGCATGTGGTCACGGACCTCCAAGCCAGCTGGCCCACGCGGGGCCCAGGGAGGACCATGGCTTTGCACACACAGCTCTTGGAGAACTCTGCGAACAGGACAGGCTTGGGGTGGCTGGTCAGTAGGAGAGACCAGCAGATATGACCGGAGGGCAATGTTCTGAGAGTCCTTGAATATCATAGAAAATACAAGATCTGTACAACAGAAGACATACAAGGGGTCTTCAAAAACGTCATGAAAAATAAAAAAAAAACTGCATGGAGTTCAAAAATGTTTTGCACCAAAATAAACTCATACCAACTTGTTTTGACAGGTCTGAACGGGATCTAGTTTGAGGCACTCAGAAGGACAAGACATCGGTTTGAAAAGAGGCCCCATCAGAGCAACATGAATTCTGCTAAAATTGAAGTAAGAGCAAACATCCCAAATTTATGGTGAAGCTTGGGTGGAAAAATGGTGAAGTCATAGATGATGGTTTTAAAAAGTTTATGGAGAAAATTCCCAAAAGAGATCAGCAGTTTACAAATGGATGACTCATTTTAAGAAGGGACATGATGATGTTGAAGATGAAGCCCACAGTGGCAGACCTTCCACATCCACATCGATTTGCAAGGAAAAAACTCATCTTGTTTGTGCCTTAATTGAAGAGGACCCACGACTAACAGCAGAAACAATAGCCCACACCACAGACATCGCAACTGGTTCAGCTCACACAATCCTAACCAAAAAATTACAGCTGGCAAACTTTCCCCCGGATGGGCGGCAAAGCCCGCGGCGCATCAGCTGCGGACGAGAGCAGAGCTGTCCGTGGGAACGCTAAACCCGTGGACCCAGGCCCGGAGCGTTTCTTTCAAGAGCGGCAGCGGGAGATGGCACGTGGCTCCACCGGGACGGCCCTGAAGGCAAAGCACAAGCCCAGCGGCGGCCACCAAGACACGGACGTGTCCACCCAGAGCAAAGGTCACGGCGACAACATTTTGGGATGCTCAAGGCATTTTGCTTGTTGATTTTCTGGAGGCCGAAGAACGATAACACCTGCTTGTTGCGAGGGTTTTGAGAAGCTTTGGTGAAAACACCCGGGAAAGCTCCACCAGAGAGGCCCTCGCCACCACACGCTCCCGCGCTCTCCTCTCAGCAAACGGGCAACTTCGTGAGTTTCGGTGGGAATCGCCGGGCATCTGCCCTGCAGTCCTGATTTGGCTCCTTCTCACTTGCTTCTTCTAATCCTAAAAAATCTGTCAAGGATGCCCATTTTTATTCAGCTAATCATGTAAAAAGACGGCCTTGACAAGGTTAAATCCCCTGGACCCTCAGTGCTCAGGGACGGACTAACTGGCTGGTGTCACCACTCACAAAAGAGTCTTGAACTTAGTGGAGCTTTTGTTGAGAAATAAAGTTTGTTCATTTTCTGTCTTTTTTCCATGGACTTTCTGAAGTCATAGACCTTACTAGTTCATTCTGAAGAGACGAGAATTCTGGGACCCTCAGAATCCAGGCCCAGAGGGACCTGCAGGGCACGTAAACAGCCTCTGGAATCGTGACTCCAAAGAGCTTAGGATAAGCTTTTAAAAATCGATCATATTTTCTATGTAACTACAGAACTATTTTCTCTTCATTTCAGATTGATCAGCATTCAGAAACAGTTGCTAACTTCTTGGCTTTCAGCATTTCTGTCCTGGTGTGAATAATCTGGGAATCAATTCTGAAACGTCCCAGAGGAACTCTTTGTTCAGAGGACTCTGCCAGGAACGCTTTAGGGGGTGCAGAAGCCCCCGTTGCAGTGTGGATGATATTGCCAAGTCCATTCGCTTGCGGTATTTTCCTTTGTTTTCGCAACCCTCCGCCCACGACACTGTGTGCTTAGCTCGGCCTCGCTCCACGCTGCAGACAGAGGGAGAGCTTCTCTTCTTGGGAAGGGTCTTCATTTATAACCCTCTTTCTCCTTTGATCAGAAAACCCACCAGGAGAGAGGGGGCCCTTCAAAGTCATTAGGGACATGCCCCAAGCAAATATAAACTTAGAAAAAAGTACAATCAGAACCTTTTTTTATCAAGCAAGAGAGAATGTCAATATTTAGCCTGACAGTTTTTGCACAGTTTAAGATTGTGACATGCACACACTGCACATTCCAGTGTTTAAAATAACACTTGTCTGTTCGACCATATTCCAATTATGATGTTTCCTCACCTCTCCCATATATATTTTGGGGAATATCACAATAGGATAGTTTGTGGACACAATAGATTCCTACTATGAATGTAGACTATGCTCTCTGAACCTACAAAACCATTTTTTAATTTAAATACATGCATGTTTTAATGTTTTAATGACTATAGGCTTACTCAAGTTTTCTATACCTTTTGGGTTACTTTAATTGGTTCAGAGGGTTTTTTTCCTAATTGCCTTTTCAAATTTCTTCGAACAAAGTCACTAATAGTATTCTCTTATGATTTTTGAACTCTACCTGTAGTAAATATTCCTCTTTTTCCAATAATCGTGTATTTATACCCTTTTTTGTTGCTGTGGCTCAGAGGTCTGCCCACCTTGCGCGCCCTGTCGGGGAACCGCGGGGTTTTCCCTGTCGGTGTGCCCATCCTTGCTGTTCTCCCCCTTCTCTGTTCCCTTATTTCCTGCTCTTGTCTCCATTGCGTCCTCCTTTCTCATGTCATCCACGTGCTTTGTTGGTCCTTTAATCCTTTAATTTGTTATGAAATGCCACATGCACACAAAAAGAGATAAAATAGTATGATGCAGAATCCCTCACCCACAATGCGTGGGACCAGAAATGTTTCAGATGTGGGAATATCTGCACATACATGATGAGATACCTCGGGGACGGGACCAAGTATTAACACAAAATTCATTTATATTTCATATACACCTTATGCACATGACTGAAGGTGATTTCATACAATATTTTTAATAATTGTGTCCATGAAACAAACTTTGTGTACATTGAACCATCAGAAAGCAAAGGTGTCAGGTGAGGAATTTCCCACTTGTGGCATTACATTGGAATTCAAAATGTTTTTGATTTGGCGCTTTTTGAATTTTGGATTTTGAGGTTAGGGAGGCTCAACCTGTAACCTGTAGGGACTACACTGTCCATAAGACACGAAACATCACATTGCAGCTGGAGCCTTCCTGATGCTCCTCCCAGGGTGCAAGTCTTTCTCAGAGGTAACAACCACCCTAACGCGCCCAACATCCCCTGCAGTTCATCATGTTTTTACCACATATGTGTGGTCTCCTACAACATGCAGTATGATCTTTGTGTTTTAAACTTTATAGTCTCACACTACATGAACTCTGCCGGAACCTTGGTTTTTGGCCAACACGATGTTGGTATGTGTGCCACTCGTTTGTTTGATTACTGTACAGTAATCACCCCTCTGGCTGATGGACATTTAGGCTACTTCCATTTTGTTTGCTATCATGACACACATAACATGAGCATTACCTGTGTTTCCTAGCACGCAGACACCATAATTTGGAGTATATAACCAGAAATGGAAGAGCTGTGATGTAGGATTTTCACTTAATATTTTTGTTGCCAAAATAGCATCCAAAAACGTTTACCAGCTTTGTCTATGCATTTCCAATTTGCCCTAGATTCTGGCTGACACTTGGGACTGGCATATTCTTTCCTTCTTGCCAACTTTATAGTTTATGATCAACGTGCCCCCTCCATCCCCAGACTGGGGTGGTGCAGGGTCAGGGATGGACACTGGGTGCCTGCTCCCCCACTCTGCCTCTCAGCAGCCCCTACAGGAAACCACCCAGCCCCAGCTGCCTGACAGGTGGCTCCTGGAACTCAGTAGATGGGACTTGTTACAGCAGTGTGTTCTTGGTTGGGTTGTAGCTACGGGCTATGTTCTGCTGCCAGATGAGCAAAGAGTAACACTCAATGTCGTCGCGAGCAGAACACACTGTCAGTGAACACCTCCCAAAACCCATCTGGGAGTGAAGGGTGCCCAGCAACGTCACAGCCCCACCTCGGGGCACCCAGCTGCCCTGAAAAAGGGCCCTTTCCTTGGGAGGGGCCAGGAGCGGTAGCAGCAGTGAAGGCTGAGCTCCCAGCAGCCAACACTGGGAGCACAGAGCATGGGGACTTTAGGGTTCACGTGCATCACAGACCTCCCCCGCGGAGGGTTTATGCACAAATCCCGTAAGCTGCGGGTTGAGGGCTGCTGGCAGGCGGGCATGTGAACTCCCAGCCCTGTCTGGCACTGAGGCCAGTGGGATACAGGGTGGGCCACACAGCCAGCCACCAAGAGCGCTCAGTGCCATGTCCAGAACCTTCTTCCACCCTCCTGGCTGGCACCCAGAGCCTCAGGGGTGCTGCCTTCCCAGGCGGGCCCAGGAATCCACACGGAAAGTGACGTGCTGATGGTGATGTTCCTCCACCCCGTGGCAATGTTCTTGGTACTCAGGTGCTACATAAATCTACTAAACTCTGAAACTTGAAGCTTCCCAAAATAATTAGAATTGTTTAGGTTCACCTTGAAGATTCTGTCTGGCCAGCATGATGCCATCTCACTAAAGGACATTTCTGCACTCGAATTTTATCAGGTGACCGTATGAATAAAGACGATTGATTAACTGTGCTCTACGTGTGGTCGGGGCAATATGTGTTGTCTGGGTCTCAACAGTGTCCCAAGTCATGATGTGAAGTAGCTATGAATATATCATTTCCGGAGCATGGCTTTGCTAGAAATCAAGTTGGTTATGTAACAGCAAGAACAAAACGTTCACTATTAGCAAACGCTCTCTCTGGGCTGTGTATGAATCTATAGCTCTGTCCCCAAAGCAAGGCTGCGGCTTCGAGTCTGCCTCCACGGAAGCCCCAAACAGGGTCTCTTTCTTCCCTCGTATAAGCGCGAAGCCTTTTCCCTTACTGTTTTAGTAAATATATAAATAACGAATAAATAAGCTTTAAGTGTGTCTGGATTTTAGGCACCACTGCTTCAATGAAGTTCTGTGGGTTTCGCTTCCCAGCCGCGATGTTCACATCTTGCCTCGTGCACCTCTGTGGTCAAAGCCACACACGCTCTGATGGGCCAGGGCCATTTCCTGAGCAGGACGTGTGGTTTCTGTTTAATAACTTGTAGTTTTCTGAGGAACAAAATCTCTGAGGAACAAGGCAAAGGGAAACACTAACTCTTTCATGGCAGTGTAGACATAAGTAAGCTGACCTAGAGCCACTCGACCCTCTGCCTGGATTAGTGGGAATCGTGAGGACATTAGTACCGAAAACACTCAATAGCATCATGTTTACTTCTGGAAAACGGACTGTCCAGATGAACTGTGTGCGGAGTGTCCTCCCTACTGCCGTCCAGAAAGACAAGCAACGGGAAGCAGGACAGAAGGGCGGAGTCCACACTCAGGGAGCACCTGCCGCGGCAGGCGCCGTGCCACCACTGGCGAGGACGCTATGGCCCAGGGGCGACACATGCTGAAAAGGACGCGGGTCAGTGACAGGGAGTGAGGACCGTGCACGGCTGGAAAGAAGGCCCGGGACGCCGAGGGAGGCCCCAGGGGATGCAGGGCAGACCCCACGGAGCGTCAGGACCCCGCTCACAGCAGGACTCGGGCCTGGAGCCTGGCCACCACCCTCTCCCCGAGAGCAGGTGGCCTCTTGGGTGGGCTTCCCCATGCCCACCTTAGTGCCCTAGGCTCAGGCTCCCTCCCTGAGCAGGGCTGGAGAGCCCACCCCCCACGCACCCATGAGCAGCCTCCGCGCCCCCTGACGTGCTGGCGCCAGTATCTCGCGACGCCTCTGCTGCTCAGTCTGTCCTGTCCGTCTGACCTTCAAACCCAGCGCGAACGTGGCCTGCAGGCCAGCCCCATATCCTCCACTTCCCACCCTCCACGCAGAGCCTCTGCCGGGCAGCGCAGCTGGACGTCTGGGCTCCTGGCGTCTGTCTCCAAACACTCGGCTTTCCTGTGCTCTGCCCCTGGCCTTACGAACCAGTTGTCAAAATCGTGGTAAAATAACAGGCATGTCCTAGAAAGGCATTTTCCAGAAAACAGCACTGAATGGTTCGTGGGGTCAGGTAGGCAACACAAGCACCTTTTCTAAGAAATACACTTTTCCCAGTGTCTGACAGCTGAAAATACTTGTGTTCTGTGCAGAAACCTGGGATGTTTTGGCAGGGGGCAATTTATGTCACTTTGAACCACAGAGAAAGCCTCTGAAATTATGATACGGGTCAGTGAAGAAGCAAAGTTTCTTAACTGAAGTCCATTTCACAGAAACAAATGCAGAAATGACTATAATTATAAGGGACGGATCAACTGCAGGTTTGCCAGGGGTGACATCTGGGCTCTACCCACAGCCCTTGAAGTTAAGGCCATAAAGCAAACTGCCCAAGGCCCCCGGCATCATCTGACCCAGAGGCTGGGGACAGCACACAGGGCTGGGGACAGTACACAGGGCTCGATGCATGGCACACGGCCCACGAGTCACACAGGGCCCTGCTGTGAGCAGCTCCATGTTTGCTTCAATGCGCAGCTGTCAGTGGCTTGAAACGCTTGATGATTTTCTGTCTGAGCTCGTACTTTGTGTGAGACTCAGCGTGCACACCGGCAGAGGAGACACCGCAGCCTCCGTGCCACCACCGCCCCTCGGCCGCCACACAGTGTCCCAGCCCCCCAACGAGGAGTTCAGTGAGACCCAGATTTCCAGGGAGTGGGTCCGTCCGGGCTGCGAGCGACCCTGGGAGGCCACATCCTCTGTTTGCCCGGAACTTGCTGCAAATGCAGAAAGTGGCAAAGGACACTCTCAGGAACACGGACAACCCAGGACCTGACCCTCTTCTCTCCCACTGGCCACTGGCTAACGAAAACGCTCAGACGGGAAGGGTCCTTCTCACTCGTGGGTGAGCAAAGGTGAATGCTGGCGGATTGCGTGTGTATCAAGGACTGAAATAAAAACATCTGGGTCGGTTTCGGGCGACACTCCCACTGTTCAAATAAGAATGAGATGCATGTGCATGTTTGAGCTATGAAAGACGAACTGTGTAGTTTTTGTGATTCTGTGCGTGAACTAAATGCTCTTACATTAGAAACCAGCATTGCACAATATAAAGCTGAATGGTAACATTCTTGCTAATAATTCAAAACTCTGATTATTTTCAGAATGATGCTAAATAGGAAAGAACAACACCGTGGCAAGTCAAGAGGGAGACTGTGAAAGGAAACGTCTTACATGCTAGTTCCTTCAATGGCACTCTTCCCTGGTCTCCCAACTGGGGGCCTGTTTTCACTTTGCACTGGGCCCTGCAAATTATGCAGCCAGCACTGCAGGGCAGGAGCACAGGTGCACCTTGGTCTGCTCAGCCGTCCCGCAGGCTCTGTGGTCAGGCATCCTGGCACACTCCCCTCCCTTTTCTGATCTGTTTGCATTAATTTGTGCTCAATTATAAAAAGCTGGACAAATGTATTCATTCAGAGTTCCCTATTCTGATTCATCTTTCTAGCTTCCAAGGTACTTAGCAGAATGCTGTGTGTTCATTAACTCACCAGTGAAATGAATTCACCCTCACATCAAGCCAGAGCTCTGTCTCTACTGAAGAGATGCCAAACTCCCTCCCAGCCCCTCCTAGTGCATGCTTGTTTGACTTAAGTGAATCCTCGACATCCTAAGGGAAGACTCTGCCATACTCAGTACTGACAAGAAAAGGGCATTCATACTTCTTGAGAATTTAGTGAGTGGCACCACCTAATTTAATCATTAGAACAATTTCATGAGATGGAATTACTGTACTGTATCCAACCTAACAAGCTACTGATTGCACAACAGATGATTACTGTAGTATCACGAAGGAAAAACAAAAATGCTGCCAATTAAGCTATGACACACTATCCATGTAAGATGCGTTCTAATTTCAGAGATGGGAAAAATATATATGCCTGAGAAATGACGAAATTCGGTGTAGTGGATGCTGTGATGTGCCACCCAGAGGCTTCATAGGGACTCAGCACCACCCCAGCAGCCAGGCATTGGAGGCTGGCAGCTCTCACCGAATCCATCCCTGGCATCACCTGAGCCAAAGGGAACGGCTGCTCCCTAAGCCACCACCCCATGCCCCTGGGGGCAGCCCACACCCAGTGACCCTCACAAGGTGCGGGGCATGAAGGCCCAGGCCCCGGCCGTGGTTGGGTCCCCTCAGGAGGGCAACCCCAGCCCCAGCTGCGGAGCCTTCTGGGGTAGCTCTGGCATCTCGTGAACTGCAGCCCAGTTCAGCTTCTCCTTCCACCCAATTTGGCTTTCAGCACCTGCACAGGTGTGATTCCCAAGACCACTCCCCAAGACCCCAACTGCAAGCAAGCTTCTGCCTCACAGTCTGGCCCCACACACCCGACCTAGGGCACAAAGGACACCCTCATTTCACGATAAAGAAACAGAAACCAGGGTAGAGTATGTGATGTGCCCAAGGGACAGGGCTCAGGAGAGGCACATCTGGTATGTCACCAGCTCCGTGCTGACTACACAGCCCGCTCCCCTCTCTGCAAGAAGTTCTGAATACAGCCTGGGGCCTCTGGGGTCCCAAGACCCTTTCAGGTGTCTGCAAGGTCAAAATTATTTTTATAAAATACTAAGACATTATTTGCCTTTTTCACTTTTATTCTCTCAAGAAAATACATTGGAATATTCCAGAGGCTATGTGGCTAGAAATTGCACAGAATGGGTGCAGAAGCAGACATGAGAATTCAGGTGTTTTCTATTAAGCTAAATATTACAGAGATTTGTAAAAATGTAAAACAAAACAAAAATGCCACACTTACCACTAATTTTTTGTTTTAGAAAATATAGTTATTATGGTTATTATGTAGTGAACTTACTGTTTATTTTTAAATGAATTAATAAATAGCTGTTTTCAAATTTTGACAATTTTAATGTCTAAGACAGCAACTGTGGACAGCACTAACCCACAAATACAGAAGCTCCTTGTGGCCTTCAGTAATTCCTAATAATATGCAGTGGTCCTGAGGTCAAGACTGTGAGAACCGCTGCTCTATACCCCAGGAGTGCAAGGGTCTGGTCTCAACTTTGCACCAACTGACAACACTGGGAACATCCTGTAATCACTCTGTGCTTCAGTGCTTTTAATCTGCTAAATAAAAACATCTCTCCTTCCTACAGCGAAAGGAAAGCATGGGTAGAATTTCATAAGTTAAAATTACCTAAAAATTATACTGTCCTATACCAAGTATTACTCTTCTCCATTATTTTATGAAAATTTTAACAAAATATATAATACTAATTTACCATACAGGACTAAATGTCATTAAGCTTGCAATTTGTAAATCATACAACATTCAGGTAAAAGTTTTAAAACACAAATAGGAAGAAAGTGATTAATATGTTTGTATGTAAAACAAGTTTAGGTAACTCAGACAGTGTGAGTCCCATTTAATACATGAAAAAACAGATAGGAAGACAGTGTAATCAGCTGGTGACATTTAAGAGATGCTGCTGGCAGCCCTGGTGAGACCTGGTGAGGTGCAGAGTCCCCAAGGGGGGAGGCCCAGACACCACTGCTCCTGAGGCTGCCCAGGCTGATAGCTGCTGCTCTGAAGCCAAGAGTGGCTTCTCTCCCTCAGTGCAGAGGAATCCAACAGGTATTTTCAGCAGGGAAAGGACAACAGAGGAAACAGGCATCCATTTTTATATTAGACAAAACAGAGAGAGACAGAGACAGAGAGAGAAATTAGCTGAGTGATCGATTGATCAGTTGATGCTGGGAAGGTGACCATGGCCATGGCAGCACTGTTTGGGGGTATTCTCCACTTTCCACATAAAAATAGACTGAACAACTAGATGGTAAAAACACCCACAGAGCACATCTAAATCAAACCTAAGCAAGGTCATCCCCAGGGATACTGATCCCCAAGACAGTGTCTACACAAAAGCAGGCAAGAGGACCAGAGGCAAGAAATCTCAAGAAGTAGCTGCAGACATCAGTGAAAGCAGCAGCGTAAGAGCCTCAAAATTCTCTCCTCCATAAAATCAATAACAAAACTATCCAAAATATCACAATCAATTTTTTTGGAACTCTGGAAATTAACTAACGGCTGGCAGGAATCTAGGGAGAGTATTTGTTCCCAAAAACGGCTGGTTCTCAGCAAGAACAGCAAACTTGCTGGCATTTTGACGTGCCCTACTTCCACCATGCTTGCCCAAGCTCCGCCACGGCTTGGAAATGAGCAGCCTGAAGTCACGGTGAAGACCCACGGCCTGGCGGCCACCAGAAAGAGCAGAATGGCGCTGGAGCGCCTCCGAACCTCGTTCCCAGAGAACTGCCGTGCTCGACCCGTCTGGGGACTCCCTGGAGGACCCACTGGAAAGGCTCCTTATTTAACCCAAGTCAAGCTCACACGTGTGAAAAGTCTTTTTCCTGGGGGCATTTGTTAAAGACATTTAGAGACATTGTTTTACGTCCCAGCTGCCTGAGGTGGAGTATAACAAACAACAGGATAACCAACAACAAGCTTCGAAGGGAAAGCTGGGACATGCGACACCACAGGGGCTTTGTGAAACTGTGCCGTGGTCCTGGGCGTGTGCACGGCCACAAGCGCACGGAGGGCCGGGCACACGACGCCCTAAGTACTTACCTCTGCCGACCTTGCGGCTCCAAGCCAGCAAGACGGGACGGCTAAGGCGGAGTTGTCAGCTGCCTGTCTGGGTGTTAAAGGAGCCCCCAATTCTCATGCAGAACCCCTTAGCAAAGCCTGGAGACTTGCTGTCTCTGGGTGTTTAAAGAAACCTGTCCAGTCATTATCTGACCACTAAGCTAAGTGAGCAGAGACTTCAGTGGCCACACACGACAAAGAATACAGACTGTACAGAATTAGTTCAGAAAAGTCACAAAGCAAGCAAAAAATGACAAACACACCAACAAAAAACCCCAAGGAGAGGCAAGAATCTGGTGTCCTGAGCTGCCACACTGTATTGTTTAAAATATCTGGTTTTCAACAAAAATTATTCATGCAAAAAAAAAAAAAGAAAGTATGTCTTATATACAGGAAAATAATAGAAACTGTTCTTGCAGAAGCCAGATATCAACTTACTAGTCAAAGACTTTAAATGAGCTATTTTAAATGTGTTTCAAAAACTAAAGGAAATGTCTATAGAACTAAAGTAAAGTATGAGAAATGGTGTCTTATCAAATACAGAATATTAATAAAGATCTAGAAATTATATCTTAACGAATAACTTAATGAAAAACTCACAACAGCAGACTTTGGCACAAGAAAGAGTCAGCAAAGCTGAGGACAGATCAACCGAGACTATCCACACTTAGGCACCGAAGGAAAAAAGGATGGTAAGAAACAAACAAGCCCTAGAGACCTTGAGAACCGCCAGCACCACCGACGTGCACGCAAGGGAGGCCCAGCTGTCACAGAGAGATGATGGGGAAGAAAGAACATTTAAAGAAATAATGGCCCAAAACTCCCCAAACTTGATGAAAAACATGAATCTAAACATCCAAGACACTGAATAAACTCCTAGTAGGATGAACTCCAGGAGGTCCACTCCAGACACATCAAAATCAAAGTGTCAAAAGACAAAGACAAGGTGAGTACAATGAAAGCAGCAAGAGAAAAATCAACTCATCACCTCAATATTTGTCCAAATCTCATGTTGAAACTTGAACCTCAGTGTGGCAGTGTTAAGAGGTGGGACCTTTAAGAGGAAATTGGGTCATGAAGGCTCTGCCCTCATGAATGAATTAACCCACCCATGAATCAACGTATCAATGTATCAGTGAGTTACCGTGGGGGGACCTGGGGGCTTGACGAAGACAGGAAGAGAGGGCAGAGCCAGCACATGAGCGGCTCGGAGCCCTGGCCATGTGATGCCCTGCGCCAGCCCGGGACCCTTCAGAGAGTCCCCCAAAGCAAGAAGGCTCTCATCGGATGTGGCCCCTCAACCTCAGACTTCTCAGCCTCCACAACGGCAGTGGGATGAGATATTCAAAGTCCTAAAAGGAAAAGCCTCTCAACCAAGAATCCTATATCCCCCCCCAAAAAAACACAAAACCAGAGAGAATTTGTTGCTAACAAACATTCCCTAGAAGAAACACTAAATGGAGTACTTCAGACAAAAATGAAAGGATATTAAACAGTAGCATGTATCCAAATGAAGAAATAAAGAGCACCAGTAAAGGTAATTATGTAGGTAAGTGTGAAATATAGAACAAATATATTTGTGTATGTGACATTTTATTTGCCCCTATCCAATTTTTTAAAAAACTGTATAAAGCAATAATTACAAATCTGTGTTGGTGAACATACAACGTACAAAGATAACATTTCTGTAAAAATGACAGCACAAAGAAGGGAGAGGGAAGGAAGCAATTTCATCGGTACTCGCTCTCCAGGCTTCTTCACTGCTGGCATAGACAAGCTACCGTTTTCGCACACTATTGAAACTAAGTTGGTGTTAATATAACTAGATTGTTATAAACTAAGATTTTAATATTAACCTCCAGGGCAAACACTAAGAAAGTAACTCAAAAAATACAGTAAAAAAAATGACAAGAAAATTTAAATAATACACTAGAAAATATCTATTTGACAACAAAAGAAGATAATAATGGAGAAATACAAAAACGTATAGGTTATTAAGTATGAAATGTCTGATTTCCTTAAGTACCAAGTTTGACAGTTGATCTCTCTGACATTGCACTTTGACACTTCTTGTTTTATTTTTATCATGAAGGCACATCCTCAGTCTTGCAAACACATGGTTTGGCTTGTGATTATCTTTCAAAATTTTTTCAGAGCAATTTTTGTGAAACCACGGATAAGTAAAAAATTCATGTTATTTTCAAATATGAGTTCTGTCATGGCACCAATGCTGCGCAGACAGCTCGAAATATCAATAAAGTGTTTGGGAAGGACGTGGCTAATGAATGCATTGTACATCATGGTTTGAGAACTTCCATTCTGACAATTTTAATCTTGAAAATGAGCCACATGGATGACCTGAGACCAAGGTGGATATTGATGAGCTGAAAGCTGTAGTGGAAGCAAATCCATCTCAACCTACGTGTGAATTAGCAGCAAGGTTTGATGTTACTATTCCAACAATATTGGACCATTTGAAACAAATGGGCAAGGTAAAGAAGCTGGATAGATGGGTTCTGTGTGAATTAAATGAGCGTCAGAAGAGAAATCGTCTCGAAGCTTGCCTTTCTTTGCTGTCACGACATAAAGGCGAACCATTTCTATACCATGTTGTTACGTGTGATGAAAAATGGATTCTTTTTGACAATCACAAGCATTCGGCACAATGGTTGGATAAAGACAAAGTGCCGAAACACAGTCCAAAACCGAATACTTATCCAAAAAAGCTAATGGTGTCTGTCTGGTGGTCCAGCGCTGGTATTATCCACTACAGCTTCATGAAACCTGGTCAGTCGATCACAGTGGATGTCTACTGCAACCAGTTGGATGAAATGATGAGGATGCTTGTGATTAAGCAGCTGAGATTGGTCAGTAGAGACAGGCTGATCCAGTCCTCTTGCAAGACAACGCTCAACCACATGTTGTACAAACAACCCTGCTCAAACTACAGAAGCTGGACTTGGAAACTCTCTTGTCATCTACTGTATTCAACAGACCTTGCACCAACTGACTGCCACTTCTTCCAGGCTTTGGACCCCTTATTACAAGGAAAAATATTCAATTCTCAACAAGCTGTGGAAAAGGCCTTTCATGATTTCATCGGTACTCGCTCTCCAGGCTTCTTCACTGCTGGCATAAACAAGCTACCCTTAAGATAGCAAAACTGTGTCCATAGTTTAAGCACATACTTTGATTGATTGTACTGTTTCTTGTTTGAGGTATAATAAACTTTTTATTCAAAATCAGACATTTCATATTTAATGATTTTAATAGATGTATATAATTTAATGCATTTATGTATAAATACAATGTAAATAAACTTGGTCATAATAACACATTCAGAAGAAAATTGGGAAATGTCAGACAAAAAAACCCACCTTCTGAGTAATTAAATTAAATATAAATGGATTAAATATTCCAACTAAAAGTCAGAGATTGGCAAAATGGATTATTTTTAATGATCCAAATACATGTTATCTATAAGGGACACATTTTAGCTTCAAATAAACATATAGGTTGAAAGTAAAAGAATGGAAAAAGAAAGACCCTGAAAATAGTAACTAAAAAAGAACTGGAGTGGCTATACTAACATCAAACACAATAGATTTTAAGACAAAAGTTATTACTAGAGGCAAAGAAGCACATTTTATAATAACAAAAGGATAAATCCATCAAGAAGATATAACAATTATAAACATATATGTACCTAACAACAGAGCCTCAAAATACATGAAGCAAAGACTATCAAAATTGAAAGAAGAAATAGACATTCAATAATAATATTGGATATTTCAATACTCCACTTCAATAATGAATAGAACAACTAGGCAGGAGATCAACAAGAAAACAGACTTGAACAACATTATAAACAAACCAGACCTAACACACACCTACAGAACATTCCACGTAACACGGCAGAATATACATTCTTCTCAAGTGCACATGAAACATTATCCAGGACAAACCATATGTTAGACCAGAAAATAAGTCTCAATAAATTTAAAAGGATGTAAATCATACAGAAAACGTTCTCTAACAACAATGGAATGAAACTAAAAATCAATAACAAAAGGAAATTTAGGAAGTTCACAAATATATGGAAACTAAAAGAACACAAACCCATATAACTGGCTCAAAGAAGAAATAAAAAGGAAGTTAGAAAATACTTTAAAATGAATGAAGACAAAGCACAGCAAAATGGAATGGATGCAATGAAAGCAGCACTTAAACAGAGTTTACAAGTGTAAACAACCATATCAAAGAAGAACAAAGGTCTCCAGTCATAACCTAAACTCCCACCTCTAGAGATTTAGAGGAAGAATACCAAACCAACCTAAAGCAAGAAGAAAGAAAACAGTAAAGATCGCAGCATAATAAATGAAACAGAGAACAGAAAAACAAAGAAAATCAAGCAAACCAGAAGTTGGTTCTTTGAAAGACCACGACCGTCACAAATCTTCGCTAGACTGGCCAAGGAAAAAGGCAGGAAGGTGAATCAGGACAATCGAAACGAAAGCCAGGACACTGCTGTTGGCTTCACAGAACGGGAGTCGCAGCGGCCACGTGGAAAAGCTGTGACAACCGTGTGCCGCGCGTTCCACGATCCAAGTGAGACAGACGATTTCCGTAAAGACCCAAAGTACTGAAACTGACTCAAGAAGAAATAGAAGATTTGAGTATAACAAGCAAATAAATTGAACGAGTAATTTAAAATTTCCCACAGTGAAAAGCCCAGGGCCAGAGGGCTTCCACTTTCAATGGCTTTGCTTAAAATGCTTAAGGAAGATTTGGCACCTTTCTTCCACATACTCCGCAAATCAAAAGAGGAGGAGGAGGAGGAGGAGGAGGAGGAACACTCCCAGTTAACTTGATGAGCTCAGTATTACATAGCACCCAAACCAAAGACATCAGGAGAAAATATCCCTTATGCATGCAAACATAAAAATTCCCGGGCCGGGCGCGGTGGCTCACACCTGAAATCCCAGCACTCTGGGAGGCCGAGGCGGGAGGCTCGCTTGAGCTCAGGAGTTCCAGACCAGCCTGAGTAAAAGCAAGACCTCATCTCTACTAAAAACAGAAGAGTTAGCCAGGTGTCGTGGTGGCACCTGTTGTCCCAGCTACTGGGAGGCTGAGGCAGGAGGATCGCTGGAGCCCAGGAGTTGGAGGCTGCAGTGAGCTACAATGACACCACTGCACTCTACCCAGGGCGACAGAGCAAGACTCTGTCTCAAACAAACAAAAAAACCCACAAAAATTCTCAAGAAAATACTAGCAAACTGAATCCAACAACATATAAAAAGAATTATATAGCATGATCAAGTGAGACTTACCCCCAGAGTAAAAAGTTAGTTCACAATATGAAAATTAACCAATGTAATACACTATATTCATGGAATACAGGATGCTATAGACTGCATGTGTCCTCCCCAAATTTATATGTTGAAATCTTGACCCTAATGTGATGGTATTAGGTGGTGGGGCCTTTGAGAGATGATTAGGTAATAAAGGTGGAGCCCTCATGAGTGGGATTAGTGCCCTCATAAAACAGATCCCGGAGAGCTCTCATGCTCCCTTCTGCCATGTGAGGATGCAGTAAAAACACACCCACCAGTGAACCAGAAAGCAAGACCCCACCTGATACTGGATCTGCTAGAGTCCTGATATAGGACTTCTAATCTCTAGAACTGCAAGTAATAAATGTATGTCATTTAAGCCACCCACTTTATGCTGTTTTTGTTATAGCAGCTTGAACTAAAAGAAAACTTGGTACCAGGAAGTAGGGGTGCTGTTGTATATAACAAACGCCTAAAAATGTGGAAGCAACTTTGGAACTGGGAAACAGGTAGAGGCTGAAAGAGTTTTGAGGTTACATTAGAAAAAGCCGACATTGCTATGGATGCACCTTTAACGGTGATTCTGCTGAGGGGTCAGAAGAGCAGCGCAGCAGAGGACGCTCGTGCCTCTTGGAGACAGCCGAGTGATCACAAGCAGGACGTCGGCATGAACACAGACGGTAAATGCCATCTGACGAGGGCTGGGGTGGAAATGAGGAACTTGCACTGCACGATGGAGAAAAGGTGGGCCTTGTCACAGACTGGCAAGGAGCTTGGCTGCATGTGTTCACATTCTACTCTTTTGTGGAAGGCATAACTTGTGAGTGATGAAACTGAATATTTAACTAAAGAGATGTCTAAGCAAAGCATTGAAGGAGCAGCTTAGCCTCCCCTGACTGACTATAGCAAAACGTGACAAAAGGGAAATGATGTCGAGGTGGAACTATTAAGCAAAAAGGAACCAAACCTTTAAGATTTGGACAATTCTCAGCCTATCCGTATTGTAAAAAATGAGGGAGCATGTTTTACAGAAGAACACTAGGATGTGGCCAAGCAATCGTCAGATAAGGAGATTAGAACGGATCGGCCATCTCAGCAGAAGCCAGGAGTTATTCTTCAAGACAGTGTACAAACGACCCCGACACAACTCAGAGATCGTCAGTACTGCCACTTCCATCCTGGCCCGAGAGCCGGGCTCAGGGGGCATGGTGTCCTCTAACTCAGCCCCACACATGGGGCTGCCTGGAGCCACCAGAGCTGCAGGGCCCAGCCCAGCCCAGCCCAGCGTCAGGGCTCTGGCGGAGAGTGGCCTCAGGGGCAGGGCCCAGGCAGAGCGCCATGGTCGGGCCATCCCACTGTGTCACGGCTGACACTGCCACCCCCGTGGTCCTGAACGGCAGAGCATCAAATCAGAGGATTATGCTTGAGCCTTGAGGTTTCACATTGTTTGCCCCATTGGGTTTTGGGCTTACTCGGGACCTATGACCCCTTTTCTCTCTCCTATTTCTCTTTTGGAATGGAAATGTCTGTGCCAAGCCTATCCCACCGCTGTACTTCGGAAGCACACAACTTGTACGGTCACGTGCTGGAGCACAGTTTGCCTTGGGGGACCCCCTTCCAGTCTCGCCCGTATCTGATTTAGATGATAAAGAAATGAAACTTTGGACTTTAGACTTTAAGTTGATGTGAAATAAGTTAAGACTTTTGAAGCTGTTGGGATTGAATGAATGTTTTGCTTATGAGAAAGACATGAATTTTGGGGGGCCAGGGCATATTGCTGTAGACTGAACGTGTTACCCCCAAATTCATATGTTGAATCCTACCCCCAAGGTGATGGTATTAGCAGGTGGGGCCTTTGGAAGATGACTGGGCCATGCGGGTGGATCCCTCACATGTGGGATCAGTGCCCTCGCAAGAGACCGCAGAGAGCAACTGTGCTCCTTTCCTCCGTGTGAGGACAGCGAGACAGCGCCCGCTGTGAACCAGGAAGTGGCCCTCACCACTCTGAACCTGCCAGTGCCTCGATCTGGGCCTTCCGGCCTCGAGAACTTCGAGAAATAAATATCTGCTGTTTATCACCCAATCTGGGGTACTTTTGTCACAGCAGCCTGACGAGACTAAAGCACAGGACAAAATCGCATGATCGTCTCAACATACGAAGAAAAACATTTAACAAAATTCAGAACTCTATCACAATAAAAACGCTCAACCTAATAAAGGGCAATATGGAAAAACACAGTTATCACTACATTAATGAGGAAAAGCTGAAAACTCTCCCCAGGTCAGGAATAAGACAAGAACGGCCCTCAACCCTTCTCTTCTCTCTGCGCCGTGACTTCCAGCCAACCAGGCAAGGAAAGGAAACGGAAGGCGTCCCCCTTGGAAGGGAGGAGGCGAAGCCACCTCTGCTCTCACACGACACGTCTGGGACCTGGAGAAGCCCAAGGGATCCACACGTAACAAAGCGTGAGCCGGTGAAGAGCTCACCAAGGCCGCAGGTGCAAGATCAAAACGCGGAAGTCAATGCACACAGACACAGGCTTCCTTCTGAGGCGACGGGAGTGTCCTGAAATTAGACTATGGTGACTGCTGCAAGCTCTACAAACACACCAAAAACCACTGACCTGTACACTTAAAACGGGTACATACATTCTACCTCACAGCTGTCGGGAACAAAGAATGGCTTAGGAAATAAGATCAGATCATCCTACTATTCAAAAGCAGTGTCTTGTTTTGTTTTGTTTTTTCCAGAAGAAAATACAGTAACATATTTGAGATAATTAAGAAAAAATATGTGAGCCAGAATTTTATATCTAGAAAAACTGACCTTCATGTATGAAGGATGCAAACTCTCTAAAAACATGCAGGAAACCGGGCAACACTGCTCCTGTGAGCCTTTCCTAAGGAATTCACCTGAGAAGAAGCTCAGACAACCGCAGGGCGCAGCCGTGATGCAGTTACCTGTGGCACGGGGGTGAAAGGGAGACCACATGAACACTGGCTCCACGGCCTGACAGAGGGGACACAGACAACCACGAAAAATAAGTGGGGGTAACATAAGCAGAAATATCTTAGCTGTTTTCAGTAACCATAACTGGTGGGGGTAGTATTTGTACGATTATTCTATGTAGGACAGTATAAAACAAATGGATAATCATGGCATATTGTAATTCTATCATTCTCTGTCTCCTAGAAAACCACCATTCTCAGTTTCGTGAAGAAAGGGAATTTCAATATAATATTTAAAAGGCTAAGTAAAAACTCTGCAGTCCTAATGTGAATAGAAATATCTGCATGAATTCATGAGGACACTCACACCTGCTCTGTGTGATTTTCTGTATCTGTGCTTTATTTTACAATAAAAAGGTTAAAAATGGTCTTGCAAAGAAAGAAACAAAAGACGCCTTAGCAGCCTAACGACAGAGCCAGTTTACACTGGAGATGAGATTTCACGACTCGTACTCGGGGGTCCCTCCCCACCGTGTGACAGTCCCCTCCAGGCTACGCAGGTTTATGACTGATTCGTCCGTCCACTCATTCGACCGACACGCATTAGATGCTGCTGTAGTTTGGATGTTTGTCTCCCGAACCTCATGCCGGAGGTTGGAGCAGGGGCCTGGCGGGAGGTGTCTGGGCCACTGGCGGTGGGGCGGGAGCGAGTTCCCACCCTATCAGTTCCCTCAAGAGCAAGGGGTTAAGAGGAGCCTGGCATCCCCACCCTGTCCCCCTCTCTTGCCGGGGTCTGCACACGCGGCTCCCTTCGCCTTCTGCCATGAGTGGAAGCTGCCCGAAGCCCCCACCAGGTACAGATGCCCCATCTTGAACTTCTCCAGACATCATGATCCTGAGCCCAGTAAACCTCTTCTCTTTGTGAATTGCCCGGCCTCGGGTGTTCCTCCACTGCAACGCGGCAGACTAAGGTAGCTGCTGCCCCGCGCCAGGCACAGGTGCTGGGACGCAGCAGGCAAGAGGCTCCAGGAGGTCTCTGAGTGCATGACCCAGTGGAGGGATGCACGTGGCAAACCAGGCATCTGCAAGGCACAGAGTGTAAAGAAAATCCATGCAGTGACGCGAGAAGACAGTTTGCTACCTGCGGTAAATGGCGTCACAGTGACCTGACGTCTCTAGGATGGGCACCGGCTCTGGGGAGGGCCAGAGGAGAGTGCTCCGGATGGGAGATTCCGGAGCACTCTCCGGAGGTGGGCATGAGTCACGGGCAAGCGGGGCAGGAGGGTGAGGTCGGGCAGCGCCAGTTTGGGGCTTGGCCCGTGTCGGGGGGAGGCGTTGCTGTTTGCTGAGACAGGCAAAGGCCCAGGACGGAGAGGTTTGGAAAGATGCAGAAATGGAACTGGGCATGTTGGAACACGTGGGTCTGCAGCCGGATGTGGCGGGTCACGCCGCAGATAAAACACACCAACTATGGGCACAGAGGGGTCCGCAAGGCCCTCCCCTGGAGAGAAGCAGCATCTGACTGCTCTCGTGGGGTTCCGCACGTGCCTGCTGAAAACTGCGCTCAGTCTTCCTGAGCACGATCAGGCCAGTGTCCCTGCCTCTAAGGTGGCGGCCACACACCAGTGACTGCGCTCAGCCACACAGCCCTTCATACCCTCACAGCAACTCTGTGAGCCCAGAAACACCATATTGCAGAGGCAGCGAAGGCTGCACACAGCTGGGTTGGCCAGGGCTGTGCAGGAGGCAGCACATCTGCACCCAGGCTGTTCCTCCAGCCATCACACGCTGCCCAAGCCCTGCCCAGGTGCTGACCAGCGACATGGGCCACTTAACATCAAGCTTGGACGCTAATGTGGGTCACTTAGAAAGTGGGTGTGTTGGCCGGGCCCAGTAGTTCATGTCTGTAATCCCAGCAATTTGGGAGTCTGAGGCAAGAGGATCGCTTGAGCCCAGAAGTTCGAGACCTGCCTGGACAACATAGTGAGACCCCGCCTCTTCAAAAAATACAAAAACTAGCGGGGCATGGTGGCGTGTGCCTGTGGTCCCAGCTACTCGGGAGGCTGAGGCAGGAGGATCGTTTAAGCCCAGGACTTAGAGGCTGCAGTGAGCCATGACTATGCCACTGCACTCCAGCCCAGGCAACAGAGACTCTGTCTCAAAAAAAAAGAATAGAAAAGAAATAATAAAATAAAATAAAGTGGGTGTGTTTAGTAAAAGTCCCTGTCACAGAAGCACCTGAGGATGTACAGAACCTGGGATCCTGATCATGCAGGTCAGGTGGGTGCTAGAGAACCAGAACAGGCCAGCAGCCCCTCTGAGGGACGGCTCTGCCCCGATTTCGAAGGCCGAGGGTGGGAGTCAAAATGAGGGGAGGCAGACGAGTAGGTGGAGGTCGGCTGCAGGTGGAGAAAACAAGGGGGGGCGGAGGAGGAGGAGCAGCACCTGGCTTCCCACACCTGTGTGGATGGCGCCGGCAGCCGGATCCTCACAGACTGTCGCGGGGCACTCACTGCCGCTGGCCTTGGCTTTCTGGGCCCGCTCTGTGTTGACTGGGCATTTCTTTTCACTCTCCTTTAAGGAATTGTAACACTGAGTTAATTATTTTTTCTTTTTGCTTTTGACATGCAGCTCAATAAGTCAGAAGATTCTTGCCAGGAAATGAATCCATAGTTGTTTTCATGACAGCAAATTGCATGCCAACAAGCGACATTTAAATGCTGAATTTTAATGGCTTGTCAGAAGAAGTGAAATGTATTTTTTAAAAAATTAATACATGAGACAGTAGCATGTCTGCCCATGAAATAATGCTGCCTGTAGTAGACAAGAATAGCAAAAACAAGTGAACGCGTCTTGTTCCTCGATGTGAACGTTTACATTGAAGAAGAAAGTTGTACAATTAAACCCCACCCTGCCTCCCTTCTTCGTGGAAGGCCCCCGAAGGCAGGGCAAGCAGCCGCCCACCACTGAAACCCACAGCTGCACCCCAAGCAGCAGCCTTGACAAAGACAGCAGAGGGGGCACATGGCCAGCCCCCTGCTCCAAATGCAGTCACCAGGTGCAACGATCTCAGTGATGCTGCAAATCTCCCCACACGGGGTGGACAAAGCTCAGGGCACCAGCAGGAGCCTAGATCCGTCCTTGAAACAAAGAATCCCCAACACCCAAGCCTTAGTCACAACGGAGTCTTTCATGATCAGGGAGAAAGTGAGGCATGAGCCACACAGTGGGGCAGGCATGTGTGTGTGCATACATGCATGTGCAGGCACATATATGTACACATGCAGGTTTGTGTGCATGTACTTATGTGTAGGGTACATGTGTGTTTAGGTGTATGTGCACATATGCAGGTGTGTACATGCATTTGTGCATGTACATGTGTGTGTGCACATGTGTATGCATGTACATTTGTAGGTGTGCACAGGTGTGATGTGTGCAAGTGTGTGTGGGTGTGTGCACATGCATGTGTGTGCACGTGCATGTGTGTGCACACATGCACACGTGTGTGCCTGTTAGTGGGGTGAGTCTGAGCAGCAACTGTGCTGGAGAGCTCACCGTAAGGACTTCCTCATAGAGGCTGTTACAGGATTAACACTGGGCAAGGAGTCCAGAATCTAACTTATACCAAAATCGCTCAACCTCTACATTCACACAGTCCGGTCTACACGGACCTTGTCTGTTCCCGTGCAGGCCTGCTGCCTCCTGCTGAGGCAGGGTGGGTGAAGGCGTAGAGAACGGGTTCCAGCTGCTCTCACGGGCGGCCCTGTCCCGTTTCAGAGCTGGTTTTGGCTCATGGCCATTGGGGCCCAGAGGAAGCCAGGAGTGGCTTGGAGGGAAGGTCGGACCCAGAAGAGAGCTCGTCACGGGGTGATTTCAAAGTTAAAAAATGTGATTATTTTGCCACCTGAAAGTTGCTTTCCTCTGCTTCTCTCTCCTCCCCAGGCCCCTGGGAAAGAAGAATGAGTCTCAGCGTGCAGGAGGGTCGAGGCGAGGAGAGGCCCAGCAGGGCTCCGTGCTGAGTCCACTCTGGGGGGCTGACGAGAGCTGTGACTCAGCCCCCGAGAGCCCTTGAGTGAAGGGGGAGCAGCCGCCTCGGCAAGGACCTGCTACATGAGCCAGAGCATGCACCGTTGACCTCTGCCGGCCTCCTGCTGAGGGGCTTGCAGCCCTTCGCAGGGGGACTGGGACGGGGAGGACACAATCACACTTGCAGTGATCACTGGACCCCGCCTCGAGTGATGCTGATCCCAGGGACCCGGCACATCGCTGTGGTCCAGCGGCCAGGGCCGCATTCATAGAGCTCAGGGCATCAAGGGTCCACCTCACAGTGGGCCCAGTGGGTCTCCAAGCCCATCCTGTGGTCACTTCCCCAGGTCCAGAACACATAATTAAAAGAGACATACTCAGCAGCTGGCATAATCCCCACACTGGTTCCCTGACCTGCGGAGTGAGGGCTATTACGGCAGGAAAGGCCATTCGGATGCCACCAGAACCGCATCCACCTAGGAAAATAGTCAACCAAGAGCAATATCACATTCCTGGAGGGACTGCAAAGATTAGTGCTACCATCGACGACTTGGAAGATGCAGGGGTGGTGATTCCCACCACATCCCCATTCAACTCTCCTATGTGGCCTGTGTAGAAGGTAGATGCATGTTGGAGAAAGAGGATTATCATTAAACTTAACCAGGTGGTGACCCCAACTGCAGCTTCTGTACCAGATGTGGTTTCATTGCTTGAACAAATTAGCATACCCCCTGGTGCCTGTTATACCACTATAATTAATTTGGTGAATGCTTTTTTTTCCTGTATCTGTGGTAAAGATCAACAGAATCAGCTCACTTTCACCTGGCAAGGCCAGCAGTGCACCTGTACTGTCCCATCAGGGGTACATCAACTCTCCGTCCCAATGTCATTATCTGGTCTCAGGGACTTTAGTTACCTTTCCTTTCCACAAGACATCACGGTGGCCCATTACATTGATACTATTATGCTGATGGCACCTCGTGGCCAGGAAGTAGCAACTACTCCACATACACTGGTAAGACACCTGCATGCCAAAGATGTAAGAAGTAGACAGAGACGCTATGTGGAGCCTTTGGAAGGCCGCTATAGGTGAATCGCAGCAAAACCCTCAGGATTTTGGAGCAAATGTATGACATCCTCTGTGATTCACTATTTTGTTTTTAAGAAAATGCTTTTGGCCTGCTACCAGGCCTTAGTAAAGACCAAACACCTGACTTTATTATGAACATGACGTTGGGCATGCGCTCAGCACCCCGTCATCAAATGGAAGTGGTGCACAAGGGACTGGCTCCAGCAGGCCCTGAGGCCCACACAGTTTGCATCTGGATGTGACCCAGGTGCCCCGGCCCACACTGCTACACGGCCAGAGAGTTCCCTGAGGATACTGGACTCAGATGGCTCAGGCTCTGTTGGTGGATGGTTTGCACAACATGAGGCAGCACCCAAAAGTGCACAGCCGCACACTATGGCCTGGGGTTTCGCTGGATGGTTAGGAACTTGGAAGAAACATGACTGGAAAATTGGTGACAAGAACATCTGGGGAAGAGCTCTATTAGACAGACCTCTCCGAATAGGTGCAAAGCGCCAGATATGTGTGTCCCACGTGAACACTCACCAAAGGGCAACCTCAGCAGAGGAGGATCTATACTCCGGTGGACAGGATGGCCCGATCTATGGGTACACTTGGCCTCCTTCCCCAGCCACCCATCATCACACAACAGGCTCAGGAACAGAGTGGCCGCGGTGGCAGGGATGGAGGCTACACATGGTCTCAGGAACACGAACTCCACTTACCAAGGCTGACCTGGCCAGGGCCACCACTGGTGCCCAGTCTGCCAGCAGCAGAGACCAGCGCTGAGCCCCCAACACAGCACTGTTCCCCGGCATGATCAGACAGCTTCCCAGGGCAGGTTTATGACAAAGAACCACTTCGAGTCCAACACCTTAACCACTCAGCCATCACAGCCCTGTGGCTTGTTACAAAGGACCACTTCAACATGGAAGGGGCGTTTTGTCCTTCCTGGAATAGACACTGTGGATAGGGATCTGCCTTCCCTGCACACAGTGCCTCTTCCAAAACTCCCATCCGTGGAATCACAGAATGCCGTGTCCACCGTCACGTGTCCACACGGCATTGCTCTGACCCAGGAACTCACCTCACAGCCGAGGAAGTGTGGCACGGGCTCGCGCTCGGGGAATCCCCCGGCCTCACCATGCTCCCCACTGTCCTGAAGCAGCTAGTTTGTTAGAAGGGTGGGATGGGCTTTTGCAGTTGCAGTGACAGTGCCAGTCAGGTGGCAATGCTCATGGGGCAGGGGTGAGGCTCTCCACAAGGCTGAAAATGCTCTGATCAGCTTCTGACACGTGGGCTGTTCCTCCCACGGCCAGGACTAACGGGTCCAGGAAGCAGGGGTGTAACGGGGTGGCGCCATCACCGTCACCCCTAGTAACCACAGCGAAAGTCGCTGCTTCCTGTTCCGCACTTTGTGCCCTGCTGGCCTAGAGTCTCAGTTCCAGAGGGAGCAACGCTGCCACCAGGAGACACAACAGTGATGCTGCTGACCTAGAGGTTAAGATGCCACCAGCCACTCTGGGCTCCTTGAGCCTCCGAGCCCGCAGGCGAAGGAGTGACCCTGACCCCGGAGCAGACAGTTGCTACCACACGGCGGTGGGCAGGAGAAAGACGTCAGGGACACGGGGGACCTCCCAGCACCGCTCTGTCTCGTGAGAAGCCACGAGGACCCGACTCACGCAGGGCTGCCGAAGGCCAAGAACAGGCAGGAGCGAGGGTCTGCGTCACCCACCCAGGGAACCGTGAGCAGCGGGACCTCTGAGGGCAAAGGGCACGTGGGACGTGCCGCAGAGGAAGGTAGATATCACGGGAAACACAGACCGCCAGGCTCTAAGTCCCTCTGCCCTATTCTGACGTGAGTATGTCGTGCACACGCTGAAGTACGAAGTGTTTTTGTTTCTCCCCTTGTCTCACCCCCGACCATCTACGATAAGGCGCGCTACCACCTTCGCGTTAACGCACTAACCTCTTCGTGATATTTACATAGTCAACTTTGTATCTCGGGACTAAAGCTACAGGGTATCAAAAAGGGAGTGCAGATCTGCTGGGATAAGGGTGGACAGGAGAGTCGCTGTCCTGTCTTCAGGCAAAGTGCTGCAGGACGCCCTGACCCCCAGGGCCAAGGCTGCGGGATGGACACGGGCTCCCGCCACCTCCGGGGGCTCTGGCCTGCCCAGCCCCCCTTACAGCCACGTTCCCTGCCACGCAGCCTGCCCCGTGGGCGCCGGACACCAGCCTGAGAGGTCTCCTGGCCCCCACAGCTCTGTGGGACAAGTCCCTCTCACGAGTGCTTGCGGGGTCTCCCAGCGGTTCTGCTTCGACCCTCCACAGGTGGCCTCTCAGGGAACAAGGGTGCCCTGGCTGGATGACCTGGAAGAACCGATGTGGTTCATTCTGCAGAACTGCCCAGTGCACACTGTGAACATCCAGGAGGAAGAACGCAGGAAGCCGCGTTCCCAGACTCGCCTGGCCAGACTCTCTGTGGAGCACCTCACGGACCCTCTGGGGCGCCGCGGCCCCGGAAGGCAGGCAGGCTCGGGCCCAAGGCTGCGGGTCTCCTGGCGCCACCGCCAGGCCCAGCTCCCCCGGGCGGATCACTCAAGTCCCGGCCCGCGGTGTGGGCCCACCCTCGCCCTCAGGGCCTCTGTGCGGGGCAAGCGGGGCCACGAGATGAGTCTGAGCCTGGTGACATAACTTCTCCCTCAAAGTTACAAATTATATACATAATACAATTACATATATATAAATTATGTAATATAATGAAAATATCTATAATTTTAAAATCCTTATCACACTTAAAATTACCTTCTTAGCACCTCTGGGACACAGGTAACAGGAATCTCCCACAACAACATTGCAAAACAAAAACCCCACCCCGATGACAGGCAGAGGCGGACGGCGCCCAGGTTGGATCCGGTCAGGCCAAGGTGAGCCACCAACCCCCGGCCTCCCCGCACCAGGCCCGCCTCTGCCTCGGCAGCCTGGGGGCCGCTCCTACTCCGAGGCAGCTAAAAGCCCATGACTCCCGTGCAGCCCCAGGCCGGCCACCTCCTAGCCGTGCCACTGCAGCGGGGACACTCCACCCGCCCCCGGCCTGCCCTCCCCACCATGGCACTGGCTGACCCGGCCTGTCCCTGACTCCTCTCCACCTCGAGGCTGGGCTTTAGGGAAAAGCAAAGCCTTTGCGAGCACCCAGTGTGGGGAGCTGCCCTACCTGTGTGGGAGAGTTTCTGCCAGGTGACTCTCAGGTGCTGCAGAGCCCCCGGGGACAATTCATAGCGGTGTAAGTCTGTTGCTGGAAACTTCTGGCACCTTCCGAACACGCCATCTGTGAGAAGAGGAAGGCAGAGGAGAGAGAGAGCATGACACTCCGTTTTCACAGGGCAGAAAGACGTTACACACGCCCTCGCGATACGCCGTGAGGCTTTGCAACGCGGCTTTAGAAGGCCTCAAAGAGCTATCAGGACTCAGAAGCCCCTGGAGAGCGAGGATTTGCCTAAATATAAAACTGAGCCCCAAAGAAAACACAAATGGGAAGGCAGAGAGAAAAGGCCACGGGCCCGGCGTGGTTGGGATGTTTTTACTCCACCTTTCCCGGCCTGCCCAGCCCCTCCCCCACCCCGCCTTTTTGTAATTTCGCATTTTTGATGTGAAACTTGCTTACGACCACTCAGTGACAAAAAACAAAGTCAATCACATTTGGGGCCAGGTATCCAGATGGGAAGCAGAACACCCAGGAAGAATATATGTCAATTTGCAGACACCGAGAGGGTCCGCTGGATTGTCTTTCACGCGGGCTGCGCGGGAGGAGAGATGCGCACAAGACAGCGAGGCCTTAATGGAGGCTAATTCATTTAGCTCTGTTCCGTTTGTCTGAAATGAGACTCTGCTCACCAACATCCTTTCAAACCACACCTTCTGATTAATTTAGGCCCTAATTAGTCTTTACTCAGGGAATTGTTCACTTGGAGACAAGCTTCCTGTGGGGTTTCAAACATTCAAATTACCGTCTTTGGTGCTCACAAAAGACTGATTCAGGACCGAGGCTTCGCACCCAGGAGCCAGCTGCGGCTGCAGGCCCTGGGATGGGGAAAGTGGTTTCTTTTATTGTTCACAACAGTTTCATGGCAGTGTGGCTGAAGAAAGCCATTCAGATGCAACAAGTTTAATTAGCAGAAACACGCTTGCCCGGGGCTGGGCCGACTCAGTAATTGCTGGTCTGATATTACATGTATGCTCGGGCAATGGGGCCGTGTAAGTAGCAGCAAATAATCTTAAGTACCAAGAGCACCTTGCGGTTTCTGTGGGACTTTGCAAAACCCAGAGAACACGGAGGACAGCACGCCAGCTGCTCAGACAGGCAGACAATGTGTGCGGAGAAGTCAGGCCTTCTGCTGGCCTCCCTCCGTGCTGCCCCTACCACACGGCCCCTCCGTCTGCAAAGGCCACACAAAGCCAGGACGGCCGTCAGGGATGACGCCAGATGATGGGGCCCCCGCCCACGCTGGGTGACTGGCAGCAGCACAGAGTCCCTGGTCTTTGTTTTTGTCCAACATAGAGAACTCTGTGCACGGGGGGCAGGGGAAGAGAGAGAAAATAAGAAACTACTAAAAACGTACCTAAAATTTTTATCCTACTTCTCAAATGCAATACCTGCAAGGTAGAACAGCAGTACATAGGAACCAGACGGCACGTGAGGATGGGCTGAACCCCGTGTTCCACGGAGAAGTCCACGGCCCCACATCAGGCCCAGGCTGAGAGGGGGACAGAAGCCAGATTCCTGGCTCCTGGATGGGCCTCACCAGTGACCACCTGGACCTGAGCCAGGGCCAGCAGAGCCCTCTGGCCTGCAGTGTTAACACCCCACACAATCGGATGCACGTGCCCTCGGCTGTGTCTGCAGACAAGAGACTGTACCTGGCACCTGGGGCTTGCCTGGAGCTTGTGCACCTTGGAGGGACGCACCCCAGGTGATGCACCCCAGTGGGTGTGGCCTGGGGGGTTGGCAGGGCCAAGGAGGGAGGAGGGGCCGAGTCATCTTCCTAAGGAGACTTGGGATGTCATTCAGGTTTTCACAAAGAAAAACAGCCAAAGACAATTCCTATTGATTTTGGAACTTTCCAAGTAAATTATTTCTGTTCTAAAGTATAACAGCATTGTTCTTTAAATTTGGATCGTTGCATATAATATTGTAAATATATTCTGAGAATATTTATAAGATTTTCTTAAAACCTTTCCTTAAAATGTATATTTAGAATATATATAATACTGTTTGTGCTTTGAAAATTAGTTTTAGCTAATAATTTTGTTTTAACTATTTGAAAGTTGAAATAAACTAACCATTGACTCCCTCTGCCCAGATTATACCCAGGCTGGTAGAGCAGAGACAGACATTGTCCCCAGGGCATTTTTAATAGACTTTATTTCTCACAGCAGTTTAGATTTATAGAAAAAAAGAGTACCAAGTACAGAGATTTCCCATGGACCCTGACACACAGCCCCACCGCCAGGTCCCCCACGGAGGGTGCATTTGTTACAGTCTGTGGACCCACGCTGACACATCACCCCCAGAGTCCACAGTTCACATCAGGCTCCCTCTTGGTGTTGTATGTTCTGTGGGTTTGAACAAATGTACAACGACACGTTTTCTACATGCCCGTGCTCTGCCTGTCCTTCCTTCCCTCCCCCAACCCCTGGCAAGCCCTGATCTTTCACTGTCTCAATAGGTTTGCCTTTTCCAGAGTGTCCTATAGTTGGAATCAATAGTACATAGTTTTTCAGATTGGCTTCTTTTACTCAACAACATGCATTTCAGTTTCCCCCATGTCTTTTTACAGCTTGAGAGCTTTTTGGTGCCGAATAACATCCCATTGTCTGGATGCACCAGTTTACTTGTCCACTCACCTGCTGAAGGACATCTTGGTTGCTTCCCAGTTTTAGCAATTCTGAATAAAGCTGCTATAAATGTCCACGTGCAGGTTTTTGTGCAGACAAAAGTCTTCAACTCTTTTGTGTAAATGCCAATGAGTATGATTGCTGGATCATAATGTAAGAGTATGTTTAGTTTCGAAGAAGTTGCCAGATCGTCTTCCACAGTGGCTACACCAGCGGTGAGAGCTCCTGCTGCTCCACACGCGGCCGGCCCCGACCATGCTGTCAGTGTGCTACATCTGGCCGTTGTAATGGGTCTGTGGTGGTGTCTCGCTGTTTTACCCAATGCATTTTTCAACAATGACATCCATCTTCATCACCGTATTTAAAAGACATCATGATTGGGTGTCCTTTATTCTAATACGTGATCAGCCATGAGGCTTGTTGAAGGTGACAGTGACCAAAGCAGAGAGCCTGGAAGACCCCACAGACCATATACATGTTCACTGCCACACTTCTTAATTTTAAGAGGCCATAGTTGCTGGATTTCCCCCAATATGGATACATGCCTAGTAGTGAAATCAAAAATTAAAGAAATTCCTAAACATATTTGGTAGAATTGATTTTTTTAGTGGTCAGAATTTTGAAACCATCCCTTTGTTCTTCTGGGTCCCCTGGCTGGTAGACAGGACCCCAAAAAAGTTTCTAAGAAAATAATTAAAGACTAGAAAAGAGGCTGGAAAAGGAAATTTAAATCAGGAAAGCATCAAGTGTACTGAGACTCCAGGGTTGTAAAGTGACAGGCAGGCCACACGGCAGAGCTGCTGGGAGCAACATTCTAGCACACCCAGCCTGAGGGTCTCACTAAGACAGTGTAGTCTCTAAAGCCATTCCAAGAAGCGACAGAACCCCACTTGCTTCACAGACTGATGGTTTGGTCGTCCCTAAAGCTGCCCAGAACTCCTCATGCTCAGGCCCCCTCCCGCAGGGAGCCCTTCTGTGACTCCTGCCTCGGTATCCCCAGAACACACGGCGCACCATCATAGCAGCGGCAAAGGCTGGCGCCTCAGCGTCTGTGAACCATCCTGGGAGACTACCAAGACCTTCTCTGCTCCCAGAACTGGCATTTCACGGGTGTCCCCAATCCCGACTTCTCTACTGCAAATTGTGCTCAAGTTAAGAGCATCCCACAAAGTCACACTGACTGAAAATCGTAGCAGACAAGAGTAGCTTTGCCTAGGAGAATCACAGCCTCCCCAGCCCTCCATCAGCCATTATCACCACCAAAAAAACATGTGTACACGTGTGCTTACATGTACAGACACATGCACATACATGTGCACAGCCTCTAACACCTGTTTACCTGCCAAACTTACTGTGTGAGCCCAAGGATGCTGCTATTCCAACATCACAAACCCACCTAATAAACAGACACTGCTAATGCCTCTGTGCAGAAACCTAACACCCTTACTTGTTCTGTAGTAAACAGCTTCACTCCCTGTTCCTGTTTTCTCTGCAGGGCTGTGTGCTGTGTCGTCCTTTCTGGCCCCAGCACTGCTACGCACTTAGGAAGCCCCTTCCCATCTGAAGAGCCGGTTCCCGTGCCCACGCCCCTTGCTCTGGGGGCCTTGCCTCACACCTCATCCCGGGAAAGGCGCAGCTCTGCTGTGCGCGGCCCTGGGATGGATGGGACAGCCGACAGGGACATGCGCTCAGTCAGACACCACGGGCTCTATCTCAGGAGCTCCGAGGCATGTGGTGCAGTGTTCAGCCATGGACTGCCCAGCTGTGATTTCACGCAGGCTACAGAAGGGGCAGGGGCAGGTCTCAGTGAAGGGCACTGACCTTCTCCAACGGTCAGAGGCTTCCCTGGGGAAGCAGCATCTCGGTTGAGCTCCAACCTCTGAGGAATGAAGAGTGACTTACATGAAGACGGCAGGAACATTCCCGGCAGAGAGAAATTCTGTGGACTGCAGGGTCCCCACGCTGGAGGGTGGCAGGGACCAAGACCCTGGAAAACGGTGAGGCCACAACCCAAGAGGGCAGCAGGGCCCCAGCGCTGGAGCTCTGGGACCACAGGGGAGGAAGCTTCAAGCTGGTCCATCCACCCAGGCAGAGCCTGAGGGTGTCAGAAGGACTGGCCTCATCCAGGAGCTGGGGGGGGGCCACCTGGGCACCCACAGCATGTGGGGTTCTTGGTTGGGTTTGCATTTTTAATCAGATCTCCCTGGCAGGGGGTGCAGATTGCCAGGAGCCCATGGGGTGGGAGGACCAGCGAGGACAGTGGCCCTGGAGACTAGACATCTGGACAGACTGAGAGCCGCTGGAAGGTAAACCTGGAGGACATATACATATACACGTCAGTCACACGTGCAAACACGTGCTCTCCCTCCACCAGCTGCAGAGCACAGACAGGCTCTCGGGTAAAGGGAATGTTCTGGAGACGGTCTGTAGGATGTGCGTTTTCCAGAGCAGTAAGGATACTTCTTGCCGCCTGGTTGGGAGAGGTGGGAGATGGCAGCTGTCCTCTGACAGCCGTGCGGCCCCAAGGGGAGGTGGCCTCCCAGACCTCTGTGAGCAGTGACAACAGCACCCACAGGCTATGGCCGTCTGACAGGTGGACGTGCTCTAAGCGTTGGTGAGCTCAGTCGAACCAGGGTGTCCCTATGTCCCCAGGACCCTGGAACGGCACCCCTCTTACTGTGCAGAGAAGGCTGGACCAGAGGGGACTGGACGGCACCAAAGGCAGAGAGAGAAGGGACACCAAGTGCTGAAACGCAGGTGGCCACCTCCCTGCTGGCTGGGCTCGGAACAACTGCCGTGGAAGTCGTGAGGCACGAAATCTGCGAGAGACGTTTTTATCAACCACAGTCTAGAGCTCGGTGCTCAGTTTCTCCCATTTGAAGGAGAAAATATTGAGCTTTTCTGGCTGGATTTTTGGAAGAATATGAAAAAACAGCTTTTTTATGCTGTTTGTTTCTTTGTTTTAACCAGGGCTCCAAGGAGTGTTGCTCCCATAGGCAAAAGTCATTTCCTCTCATAATCATCACTGTCACCTGAACACGGCACAGGCCTGTCTCGGGGCCTCCTCTGGGACCCACATCTCTGCCCACTTCAGGTCTGCCTCGTCTGTGGGGCTGCACGTGTTCCTCTGACCCTACCCCACACGTGTGCACATGCACACTCATACACGCATACACAAGGTTTCATACATTTCTCCCATGCACAGCACACCCACACACGTACTCATATTCACACGTGTGTGCCTGTGTGCACATGCTCACACATGTGCATGCACTTGTTCATGCACACAAACATGCACTCACATGAGCATATACACACATGTGCAGTCATACATGCAAACATGGACAAAGGATGAGTACACACCTGTATACACAAATTCCTATGTAGTGCACCCCCACACACACATGTGCACAGGCACACACACGTGCACTCACACATACACAACCTCCACACCCTTCAGGCCACCCTCTCCCCGGGGTACCCTCAGGGCTGTTCCCACAGCTCCGACACGAGGCCTTGCCCCGTGTGGATTAAAGAGACACAAGTGACTTATTAACTTGTTTCCCAGGTGCCTAAAAGAACACTGAGAAGCCATGGATGTGTCTGACAGCTGGAAGCCTGATTTGCTAGAACCTCACACAGATTTAGAGTCTTCACCTCCTGGCAATGACCCCTCTGGATGAAGGACTCGCCGGCAGCCAAACCGGGGGCTGGTGGGGATGTCCCCAGGAGGAGCCGGTGTGTGCTCACGTTGTCCCAGGCGGCTCTGCAGTTCCACCCCCCCCATCCCCCCTCGGGCCCAGAGGCCTGATTTCCCGGCACTCCTGTTCCCAGCTCCGTGCACGGAGCAGGTGTTTCCAGTGGACCTCTGCTCTGGGGAGGAGGGGGCTCTGCTGCCCAGGGTCCTCCCAGCAGGTCCCAGTGCTCACAAATGTTGAGCATCCGCTTTCTGTGACTCTCGGAGAGCAGCCCAGAATCAAGTCAGACCACCAGAACGCCGTGGACTGAGCCGGCTGGCTTTGGCCCCCCCGTCCAAGAGGTGCTTCCGCCAAGCTCCACGCAGGTGACAGGCTCAGGCTTGCATCAAGGACGTCCCGAGCAGTGGCCCACAGAGTCGTGCATCTGCCAAGAAACGTTGCTCACTGTGTTACCCGACATCTCTACGTGGAGATTCACAGGGAAGCCCCCCGGGGCCCAGGGCCAGGAATGTCCTTACACCAAACGACACCGCTGACCCAGAGGGGCTCTTCTGCCTGGGCCACGGCAGCTCGTGCGCAGGGACAGACCTTTCCTCACAGCGCAGGCTCTCATGGCACAGACTCCGGTGAACTAACCATCTTCTCTTCTCATTTACTGAGAGCTTTGCCCAGTTTTACTCTTTATAATATATGTCTCCTTTGCATTTCTTCATGTTCTATTTAGTGAGACGTAATAGCACCTGGGAGTTAATAAATACAATACGATCACCTAATCAGTATTTTAAAGTGGGATGACTGGCGCTGTTCATGAGCTACCGCCACGCACATACCTGCTCCATCATCTGTGTGAGCAGTTTATTCAGGTACATACTTTGCACACAAAGCCTCAGCTGCCTGGAAACCCTAAGAACAGAGTTCTTGATTTGTGAGCAAAAGAGACAGGCAGAAGGGGGGCCACAGTGATAGGACTCTGCAGGTGAAGGTGTGCCAGAGCGTGTGCAGTCGTCACGGGCAGGTGTGCCAGAGCTGTGTGCCGTCGTCACGGGCAGGTGTGCCAGAGCGTGTGCAGTCGTCACGGGCAGGTGTGCCAGACCGTGTGCACTAGTCACGGGCAGGTGTGCCAGAGCTGTGTGCACTAGTCACGGGCAGGTGTGCCAGGCCGTGTGCACTAGTCACGGGCAGGTGTGCCAGGCCGTGTGCAGTAGTCACGGGCAGGTGTGCCAGGCTGTGTGCAGTAGTCACGGGCAGGTGAGAGCCGTATGCCACGTCTGCAGCACGCAGACCCCAGCATTCCCTGGGCTGCACAGGCACCAGGCCGGTTTCTTTCTGTAATCACAGAACAGCGGCCCATGGCACGCATTCAGGTTTACGGAACACCGTGTACAGTAAGCACCACACGCATTCATTCACTTGGAAAGCGCCGGCAGACCCCGCCCGGACCAAAGGAAGGAAGCGGAAGGCAGCAGGGCCCCGGGACGTGCTGAGAACTGGACCCGAGCGAAGGAGCAGCCAGGCTGCCAGGCTCAGGGCGGCGCGTTCCCGGGGAGCCCGGTCCCCTCCCAGTGCAGCCCCGAGGGCTCTCCCCGCACCTCAGCATCCCTCAGCCCTCGGAGGAGGGCAGCTACCTCCTGCCGCGCAATCACACGTGTGCGCTTGGTGAAGCTGGTCCCTCACTCGCTCCCTGCTGACTTCCCTTGACGAGGCCGTGGTCAGCCCGGGCCGCGGGGACAGAGCAGCAGCAGTGACCCCTGGTGGCCGCCTCCTGCAGCGCCAGGCTCCGCCAGGGAGGACGGCAGAGCAGGTCTGACCTGGGCCCGGCCGTGGCCTGGGCTCCGCCAGGCGCAGCCTGAGTGTGCTGCGATGTCGTGTGATTGTTATCACCTCATTTATGCCACCCAGAGATCAGGGCACAGAGACGTCAAGGACTCTCCCAGAGTCTCAAACCATCGCATGGTGCCTGGGAGTCACGCCCGAGACCTTCCATAACGCCCCGCGTCCCCGTCTGGGCCATCACCCGGCACACCGCCTTCTCTTCAGAAAGTGGGTCCCAGCGTGAATTCAGGAGCCACAGTTGCCGTGGTCACGGCGAAGCGATGGAATGTCCTGTCCCTCAACAGACCTGGCGCTTACACACGACTCACGGCGAGCCAGGCGCCATGCTGACCCTCAGGGTTACCCTCAACAAGACGCGCTCCCCGATCAAGACGGCCACACGTCACTTACCGTCAGACTAATCTCACACTCTGCCCTCGGGCCTGCAATGCTGATTCCACCCTCTGGGATTCGGCACAAGAAACTCGGGAGCTTGGGTGAATTGGCACATGGGAATTTGGAACTGCAGACAAACGTGGGCAACCAGGCTTTTCTAGCTCGGAACACGTGAAATGTAAAATCAAGGAGGCCCCAGAAATGACGCACCTAGAAGGGAAATACGATGCGGCACCGGCCAGAGGCGCTCGCCCCGAGTTCAGTTCTGACAGAAGTGGCTCACGAGGGCACGTGACCCTTCACAACACTCATCAGAGGCGCCACCTCGTGCACCTGCTTCACTGGAAATCGTTGCTTCCTGCGGGTCTTCCTGTCTGTGCATTCACCGTGTCTCCGCAGGTAAGCGAATCTCGCTGTGTGAGGTCGGCACCCCAGGTGGATGGAGGATGCCTTCCCCCAAACCGCTCTGTGCAGAGAGAGGCTGGCTCCAAGGGCCCAGGCAGTTGTGGAGGAATCATCTGGCACAGACACACGGGTGGACGGGGAGAACCAGGGTGGGAGAGACTGAAGGATAAAGTCACCTGCAGCAAAATGTCAAAGACAATGATGCTCCTGGCCCCAGCGTCGCATCTCTGAGGGCGGACCCCCAGAGTCCACGTGACCCATCTGATGGGCTCAGGCCTATTTCTGTGCCACCTCGGTGACACAAACATCCCCACCAGCAAAGTCGTGAAACCAGAGAAGCCTCCTGAGCCACTGGTTGTTAGTGAGAGACAACCATCTCCGGCGCCCAGGAAAATGACAGTTTCTTAATTTGGGTTTTCATGAGCTTCTCTGGTAACTGGAGCTACGTCTGAAGAGAAGCACATTCTTACTAAGAGGCCACGGAAGATTTTATGAAGCGCAAGGAACGGGAGGCTCGCGAGTGCTTGTGTTTTTGAAAAGGAAGAACAAAGACGGAGTCCACTGGCTTTGGGAGGCTCCAGGTTGGATGAGACACCCCCAAGGGAAAGTCCTCCTGGCAGGCTGAGGAGGCGCAGTGGCAGCAGTAACCAGAGCTCGCCAATGCCACCCCTCATCCCAGGTGGGGAAACTGAGGCTGGGAAAGCAAAATGACTTGGTCATACAAATTTTATTGTAAATTAACAGTTTATAATTGCATAAATTTATGGGAAACAAAGGGATGTTATGATTTATGAATACAATGTGGAATAATTAAATCAAGCTAGTTAACATATACATCACCTCAAATATGTAACTTTTTTGTGGTAGGAACATTTGAAATTTACTCTCACCGATTTTGAAATGTACAATACATCATTATATTCTCCAATCAGTGCAAGAGAACTCAGACAAACTGCCCCATCTGAGATTCGTCTGCTTTCACCCTGTCTCCCCCCACCCCCAGCCTCTGTGACCTCCGTCCTACTCTCTGTGCCTGTGCGTGCGATTGTTTTAGATTCCACATAAGGGAGAACATGCAGTATTTGTTCTTTCCGTGCCTGGCTTATTTCACGGATCATAATATTCTCCAATTCCAGCCATGTTGTTGGAAATGTTAGAATTTTCTTCTTTTTTAAGGCTGAAGAGTGTTCCATGCGTATACATTACATTTTCTGTACCCATTCATCTGTTGACGGACACTTGGGTTGATTCCATGTCTTGGCCGTCACGAGCACTGCGGCAATGCACGGGGCAGTGAAGGTATCGCTTCCTTTCTTTTGGACAAATACCCAGCAGTGGGATTGCTGGAGCATATGGTAGTTATATTTTTAGTTTTTGAGGAACTTCCATAGTATTTCCCATAGTGGCTGCACTAATTTACATTCCCACCAGCAGTGTTTAAAGGTTCCCTCTGCTCCACATCCTGACAACACTTGTCTTTTGTATTTTTAGTAACAGCCATTCTGACAGGTGTGAGGTGACATCTCATTGTGGCTTTAAATTTGCATTTCCCTGTGATTAGTGATGTCGAGTATCTTTTCATATACCTGTCGGCCATTTGTATATCTTCTTTTGAGAAATGTCTATTCAGTTCCCTTACCCATTTTTTAATTGGGTTTTTGATTTCTTGCTATTGAGTTGTTTGAGCTCATTATATATCTTGGATATTAATCCGTTACTGGACGCCTGGCTTGCAAATACCTTGTCCTGGTCCACAGGTTGTCTATGCACACTGCTAATTGTTTTCTTTGCTGTGCAGAAGTTTTTTGGTTTGATGTGATCTCATGTATCTATTTTTATTTTATTGCCCGTGCTTTTGGGGTCAAATCCAAAAAATCGTTGCCCAGACCCATGTCATAATTTTTCTCCTATTTTCTTCTAGTAGTTTTAGTTTCAGGTCTTAAATTTAAGTCTTTAATTCATTTAGAGTTGATTTTTATATATGACATGAGATGAGGGTCCAGTTTCAATCGTCTGCATGTGGAAATCCAGTTTTCCCAGCACTCTTTGTTGGTGAGACTGTCCTTTCCCCATTGTGTGTTCTTGGCACCTCTGCCGAAAATCAAGTTACCGTAACTTGCGACAGTTTGTTTCTTGGCTCTCTGTTCTGTTCCATTGGTCGATGTGCCAATTTTTTTTTTTTTTTTTTTTTTGCCAGTACCGTGCTGTTTGGTGACAACAATTTCGCAGTATGGTTTGAAATCAAGTCATGTGATGCCTTTAGCTTTGTTCTTTGTGCTCGTGACTATGGTGGGGCCCAGGGCCTGCCAAGCCACGCCAGAACCACTCTGGGTTTCTCTCACACAGTCAGATAAACCCCATATGAGTCTGTGCCAGCTTCAGTCACATGCAATCTTGACCGCTGACCCCAGCCGGGTCCCCCATGCCCAGGCTCCTTCCCTGCATCAAGAAGCACTTCGTGCTCAATTGTGAGGTCATGGTGATAGCCACAGACCCGAATCCCGGCTACCACGTCACATGGCTGGTCGTAGAGATGGCAGGGTGTCTCCTGCCCGACGAGGTGAACAGTTCCAGGACTCCAGCCCTGACTGACTCAGCCCACTTTGCATCCTCGAGCCTCACGTCCTGGACAGAGTCTACAATTGCTCTCCAACGGAGCCCTGGGGATGGTCTGTGTCACTGTGTCCCACTGAGTGGTTCCTGAGGGTCCCCAGGGCAGCAGTGGGTGTGGCCCACCCACCATCCTGACACCTGAGAGTAAGGGCTTCGTGAGTTCTCAGGGGAAGCCCTTTTCAGACTAGGTTGCAGAATAAACCAGATTTCTTTTTTCAATATAGTGGATCTGAGCATTGTCTCCTCCAAAAGTCCTCAAACAGAAGGGCCCCTGGGATGTATCGGCTCTGCAGGGAGGGCCTGGGAGGTTCTGTGAAAGGAAGACGTTGGCCTGTTCATCTAATCACCACTCAGGAGCAGACAGATGGTGGCTGTGGAGCAAGGGCCTCCCAAGTCAGCCGCAAGAGAGACTCAACCTCCCCGGAACGGGCGGCTCCTTCTTCAGCAGGGCAGCACTGGCTGGCGCCCTGTCCCCACCAAACACACAAGGATGCCTGCCTCCCCTGCCAGGCAGCAAGGTTGGGCTAACACAAAGACAGGCAGAGGCCTGCTCTGAGATGCCTCGTCCAGGCATCTGGACTGCCCCCCGAGTCCAGAACCTGACAGAATCAAGACTACAGTGATCTTGAAGCTCCCAGGGGTGAGGGAAGAGGCACCAAACAGTGGTTTGAGCTCCAAAACACGTTTGCCCCATCACCTCACTGGCCCAGGGCTGCCCGTGGGCGGCACCACACAGGAGTAAGGTGCCCGAGCTGTCACCCAATGTGCCTGGGGTACAGGGGCCCCCAACGCCCCTGACCTCCCACACTGGCCACTCACCACAGGCCAGGTCAGCACTACACCCACATCTCACCCAGCCCCACAGTTCAGATAAGGAAACTGAGGCAAAGAGAGCCTAAGTAGCTGAATTTTAGGTAGTCTATCAACAAAATGCAAAAAGCACATAAAAAATTATTTTACAAAAGAGAAAAACATTCTCGGAATACAACCAATATGTGATGTTTACCAAAGTACATGGTTCCTGCAAGCATTTCTAAACCCCGCCCCCTCGGCAGGCTTTGCCGTGGTGCACTCAGGTGTCGGTAGCCAGAATGCCTACAGAGACAGAGACCGCACAGGACCCAGATCCAAAACCCACCTCTACCCCGTTAAAGAACAGGGGTTCTGCCCCTTCAGAGGGACAGGTGGGGTGGGGGCTCTCCCACAGGCAGACGTCTGTCCCTCCCCGCGGTGCCCACGGCACCCACCGTGCTGACACCCACTCTGGGTCCACACGGCCTGGGCACCTGTCCTGAGTTGGACCCGCAAGTCCAAGCCCAGCGCTCCCCATGGGGCACAGGTGTCTGGGCAAGGACTGTGGACTGCACTTGCTTCTCCTTCCTTGAGCATAGGTGGCAGCTGGTGTGGTCACTCAAAGCCACCATGTGTAGAAGCAAGTGGCCTCTTAAGGATTACTAAAACATTATATGCATTTTTGCCCCGAGCTTCTTACTACGTGAAAAATTGTTACCTGTAAGTGAAATGGCAGCAGGAACTACCTTATTGATGCCCCACCCTTCTCCAGGGCAAGAGGGGAGTTCAGCAGAACTCCTACACCAAAGTCCCCATCCCGGCACGCAGACACCGGCAGTGGCCCACATCCAAGCCAGTCCCACGAGAGCCCCGTGGAAGAGTCCTCTGCACGACACAAATAATACCATTAGCAGCAGCTTAAACTCAGGCAGTTGAAAGAGCTGGTAACTACAAAAGTAGCAGAATGTGCAGTGCTGAAGAGAAAATGTGAATCTGCAGCTCACGAGTGCTGGTCCGAGTGTCGGCTCTGACGGGCCTTTTCCAGAACACGTTAGAGCAGCTCACCACCTCACACAGTGACAGCAACCCTGAGGTGAGTCGGGCCCGTGCGACGCTGCAGCTGATCCACGGCAGCGTTTAAACTCCGATTCGACTTCTGATCCCTGAAGGTGGGGTCTGGCTGCTGAAGCACTAAGCAGTGGGGAACAGAAGATTCCGGGCCCTCATGTCTTTCAGAGAAGCGAGATCGGGCCATGCTAGTATTGGTGATCCCCAGTACAATAGTGATTGGCAAAAACAAGTCGCACCTGAGCCTCAAGGCACTCAGCCCTTCCCTCAAAACTCTCTATTAACAGTGTCAAATATGGCTTTCTTTTTAAAATTTATTTATTTATTTATTTATTTCAGAGTGTTATGGGGGTACAGACACTTAGGTTACATGTATTGCCTTTACTCTGCCCAAGTCAGAGCTTCAAGCATGCCCATCTCCCAGAGAGTGCGCTCTGCACCCCTTAGGTGTGAATTTACCCATCCCCTCCTCTCCCCTCCCACCTGCCCAACACCCAATGAATGTTACTTCCATATGTGCACATATAAGTTAATCGATTAGTATCAACTTGATGGTGAGCACATGTGGTGCTTGTTTTTCCATTCTTGAGATACTTTGCTTAGAAGAACGGGCTCCAGCTCCATCCAAGATAATACAAGAGGTGTTAGTTCACCATTGTTTTTTATGGATGAGTAGTACTCCATGGTATACATATACCACATTTTTTAATCCACTCATGTATTAATGGGCACTTGGGTTGTTTCCACATCTTTGCAATTGTGAATTGTGTGCTATAAACATTCAAGTGCAAGTGTATTTTTGATAAAATGACTTCTTTTCCTTTGGATAAATACCCAGTAGTGGGATTGCTGGATCAAATGGTAGTTCTACTTTTAGTTCTTTGAGGTATATCTCCATATTACTTTCCACAGAGGTTGTACTAGTTTGTAGTCCCACCAGCAGTGTATGAGTGCTCCTCTCTCTCCACATCCACACCAACATTTGTTGTTTTGAGACTTTTGGATATAAACCATTCTCACTGGAGTTAAGTGGTACCTCATTGTGGTTTTGATTTGCATTTCCCTGATGATTAGAGATGTTGAGCATTTTTTCATATGTTTCGTAGCCAGACTTAGCCAAAGTCTATCTTCTTTTGAGAAGTTTCTACTCATGTCCTTTGCCAATTTTTTAATTGGGTTATTTGATTTGTTCTTGCTTATTTTCCTGAGTTCTATATAGATTCTAGTCATTAGTCCTTTGTCGGATGTACAGCATGCAAAAATTTTCTCCCATTCTCTAGGTTGTCTATTCACTCTAGCAATAGTTTCTTAGCTTTTTAATTTGATCAGGTCCCAATTGTTTATTTTTGTTGTTGCTGAGATTGCTTTTGGGGTTTTCTTCATAAACTCTTTGCCTAGGCTGATGTCTGCAAGAGTTTTTGCAACTTTTTTTTCTAGAATTCTTATGGTTTCATGTCTTAGGTTTAAGTCTGTTATCCATCGTGAGTTGATTTTTGTGAGAGGTGAGAGGTGAGGATCCTGTTTCATTCTTCTACATGTGGCCATCCAATTTTCCCAGCACCATTTACTGAATAGGGATTCTTTTCCCCAGTGTATGCTTTTGTCTGCTTTGTCAAAGATCAGATGACAATATGAGGATGGTTTTATATCTGGGTTCCCAGTCTTGTTCCATTGGTCTATGTCTCTGTTCTTGTGCCAGTACCATGCTGTTTTGATTACTATAGCCTTGTAGTATAGCTTGAAGTCTGGTAAATTGATGCTTCCCAATTTGTTCTTTCTGCTTAAGGTTGCTTTGGCTATATGGGGTCTTCTCTGATTCCATGCAAAGCAAAGAATTATTTTTTCTAGATCTGTGAAAAATGATGCTGGTATTTTATTAGGGATTGCATTGAACCTGTAGATCACTTTGGGTAGTATAGACATTTTAACAATGTTGATTCTGCCAATCCATGAGCATGGTATGGTTTTCCATCTGTTTACATCTTCTGCTGCTTCCGTCCTTGGTGTTTCGTAGTTCTCCCTGTGGAGGTCTTTCACCTCCTTAGTTAAATATATTCCTGGGTATTTTATTTTCTTTGTTGCTATTGTGAAAGGTATTGTATCTTTGATTTGGTTCTCAGCTTGACTGTTGTTGGCGTATATGAATGCTACTGATTTGTGTGCATTGATTTTGTAACCCAAGACTGCTGAATTTATTTATCAGTTCCAGTAGTCTCTTGGAAGATTCTTTGGGGTTTTCTAGATATAAGATCATATTGTCAGCAAAAAGCAATAGTTTGACCTCTTCTGCCTCCATTTGGTTCCCCTCTCTTTTCCGATTGCTCTGGCTAGGACTTCCACCACTGTGTTGAACAGAAATGGTGATAGAGGACAACCTTGTCTGGTTCCACCTCTAAGTGGGAATGCTCTCAATTTTTCCCCACTCAGTACAACATTGGCTGTGGGTTTGTCATATATGACTTTTATCATTTTGAGGTAATTTCCATCTATGCCTATTTTGTTAAGCATTCTTATCATGAAAGGGTGCTGAATTTTGTCAAATGCTTTTTCTGCATCTATTGAGAGGATCATATGGTTTGGTTTTTTTTTGCTTTAGTTTATGTGACAGACAGCATGTAAATGATAGACAGCAGCATCATAATAGCTGGGGACTTCAACACCCCACTGACAGAACAGGACTGATCCACCAAACAGAAAATAAATAAAGAAACAAGGGATTAAATAGAACTCTGAACACATGGGCCTAACAGAATTTACAGAACATTCTACCCAAAAACCACCAAATATACTTTCTTCTCATCAGTGCATGGGACATTCTCTAAGATTGATCACATCCTAGGGCACAAAACATGTCTCAACAAATTTTAAAAAATAGAAATTATACCATGCATCTTCTCAGACCACAGTGGAATAAAATTAGAAATCAACTCCAACAGAAACACTCATCTCTACACAAAGTCATAGAAACTAAATAACCTACTGCTGAATGACTTTCAGGTCAAGGAGGAAATTAGGATGGAAATCAAGAGTCTCTGAAGTAAACGATAATGGGGACACAAGTTACCAAAATCTGTGGGACACAGCTAAAGTAGTCTTGAGAGGAAAATTCATAGCCATAAATACCTACATCCAAAAGATGGAAAGATCACAAATCAACAAGCTAATGAATTGTCTCAAAGACATGGAAAAGGATGAGCAAACCAATCCCAAACCCAGCAGAAGAAAAGAAATAACCAAGATCAGAGCAGAACTAAATGAAATCGATAACAAAAGATCTATATGAAAGATAAATAAAACAAAAAGTTGGTTCTTTGAAAAGACAAACAAAATTGATACACCTGTAGCTAGATTAACCAGAAGCAGAAAAGAAAGGACTCTAATAAGCTCCATTAGAAATGAGGAAAGAGAAATTACAACTGATACTACAGAAATACAAAATATCATCTCTGAATACTATAAAAATCTCTATGCACACAAACTTGAAAACATGGAGGAAATGGACAAATTCTTAGAAACACACAGCATCCCTAGGTTTAACCCAGAAGATACAGATTTTCTGAACAGACCAATATCAAGTACCGAAATTGAAGCAGTAATAAAAAACCTTCTTAAAAAAAAGTCCCTGACCAGATGGTTTCACACCAGAATTCTACCAGACCTACAAAGAAGATCTTGTGCCTATCCTGCAGAAATTATTCCACAACGTCGAAAAGGAAGGAATCCTCCCCAATACGTTTTATGAAGCCAATATCACTCTGATACCAAAGCCAGGTAAGGACCCAACAAGAAAAGAGAACCACAGATCAACATCCCTTATGAATATAGATGCAAAAATTCTCAATAAAATACTAGCAAATCGAATTCAGGTACTCATCAAAAAAATAATCCATCACAACCAAGTGGGCTTCATCTCAGAGATGCAGGGATGGTTCAACATACGCAAACCTATAAACGTAATCCACTGCATAAGTATTATCAAATATGGCTTTCAATCACTCGAATCTAAATGCTGCAGGTGAGCGCAGTAATAGATTTTCAAATGGAGACACTGACCTTTCTGAACTGAGGCAAATTGGCTCTGCCTGCCTTTCTACTCTGTTCCTGGAACACAGCAGCACCCACCGCACCAGGGACCCCACCAGGCCACCTGGCTGCAGAAAGGCCACCTGGGTAACCAGGCTGGGCACTCAGCACCACGCATGGTCTCCTAACAGCCCGTCAGCAGATCACACCCTGTTATTATCTAGAATAATCAGGGTGTTATTGAGAGTGGAAGAGAGCGGCAGCGTATATTTCACTCAGGCCGTTTCACTCTATAGATGAGAAAATCCAGGTCGTGAGAGGTTGGGTGGCCGGCCCATGGCCCTGCCACCCACTAGGAACATCTCCTGAGCCCCCTGCCATGTGACTCTACAATGCAGACATGATCCTCACCCCTGGCCTGGGGAAGATACTCTAGCATCTGTTTTCCTTTAATGGGAAACAATGGAATAAAATTTAAGTCAAAGGATAGCACATACTTTAGGCTATATAAACAAGTCCTAAAAAATATATTGACTGGACATTATTCACCTGCTAAGCACAATGTTGAGCTATAGCTGAAAGCTTACCTTATGCTTGCATAAGACTCTGTTTGCCAGATTCACCCAAAATCACTGTTGTCTCCTGAGTTCTATTAAAAGGCAACAAGAAAGCAGCAACATTGAACGGGGGTTTCTAGTTCCAAGGTGGTGGGTGGAAGCAAGCTGGCTCCGTGCCCCAACAGAGCTGAGACGGTCACCAGCACCATCCCAGAACCCAGACACGAGGATGACAGTTCCTGGGGGCCACAGAGACGTGAAGAAACCCTGAGCAGAGGGTGAGAGAATCGGACTTCCACATCTACGCCACCCTCCCCCACCTGTCTGCATCACAGAAGGTGTCCCCCCGACTCACAGTTTCTACACCGGGGAAGGTGAGATCGAGGTGGACAACCAGCTTCCTCACCGTCTTGGGTTCCCTGGCAGGAGACCCGTCCCTGCCTCGGCCCACAGGAAGCGTCGGGACTGCCTGCAGGGAGAAACGTCCCTGAGGACAGCCAGCGACAAGGGGGGAGCAGGGAATCCCATCCCCGGCCCCGGAAGCTCTGCTCTGTAACTCAGCCCCAGGGGACACCAAATCAGAGCGGACGTTCAGCAGCCCCATGTGGTAGGTTTGTTCCCCAGGCCCCCTGGGCACGAACCCTAGCCAGCCTTCCCCCACGGCCCAGATATCCCTGTGGGGTGTCCCCATTCCAGATGGGCAGTGCTTTGATTGTTCACTAGAGCGAGGGGAACCCGGGCTTGAGGTCCCATCTAGTGCTGAAAAGGACATAGTGACGTAGCAAAAGAAAAAGAAAATCCAAAGGGAAATTACAAAGAACCTCTAAGCAAACATATCCAATAAAAACCCTAACAAGCCAGACAGAGAAGACTAGAAAAACTAACTAATCCTTCAATACAAAGACACAAGCATCCACCAAAAAACCAAAAAAAGCAAACAGGGAAGCATGACCTCCCAAAACAGACAAAGCAAAGGCGAGTGGCTGACCCCGCGAGGTGCGATATGCCAGCGCTCTGACCGAGAATTCAAAATAGAAGCTTTGAGGAAACTCAGCAATCTCCAAGATAACAGAAAAGCAATTCAGAAATTCACTGGAGACATTTAACAAAGAGATTGAAATAATAAAGAAAAATCACACAGGAATCTTAAAACTGAGAAACACATTTGCTGAACTAAAAAATGCAGAGAGGCTCTCGAGAGCAGAATGAACTCAGCAGAGGAAAGAATCAGGGAGCTCGAAGCAGGATATTTGAAAATACACAGTCAGAGAGGAAAAAAGAAGAAAAAGCAGGGAGGGCCACCTACGAGAGAGAAAAAATTACTTCCAGAGGCCAAATCTAAGGATTACTGGTGCCCAAGAGGGAGCTGGGCAAGAGCGAGGGGGAGAAAGCGTGTTCAGAGAAATAACAACAGAAAACTTCCCAAACTTGAGAAAGGTCCAGGCACGGGGAGCCAGAGACCACCAAGCAGATTTGGCCCAAACCAGACTGCTCCAAGGGATGTAACAGACTCTCAAAGGCCAAGCACAAAGAGATCCTAAAAGCAGCAGGAGAAAATAAGCAAGTAGCACATAAAACAGCCCAATTCATCTGGCAAACGGCTACTCGGCAGAAACCACACAGGCCAAAAGCTTGAAATGTTGAAAGAAAAGGGCTGCCATCCACGAATACCACATCCCGCAAAACTAAACCTCACGGCGAAGGGGAGACCGCGTCTTCCCCAGACGGACAAGAGTGGGGAGAATTCACCCCACCGCACCTGTCACAAGAAATTCTAAGGGGAATTCTTCAATCTGAAAGGAAAAAACACTGGACGAAGCACTAGCAGAGGAGGGTCTTGTCCCAGCTTTGCCATCAGCCTGCTGCAACGTTGGGCAGATCACTTCGCTTCTCTGTACCTCAGTTTCCTAAAATGAGACCACTGAGTTAGATATTTTCTAAGATCCCGTCTAGCCGAACGTTCTGTGCCACCTGAAGTCAGCTGGGACGCCAGGGCTGTCTGACCCAGCTCCTCTCGGCTGCGAGAACCGCCCTCCTCATCTTGCTCCAGGGCCTCCGCGACGCTCCCTCCCCCGGCGCACCAGGCCCTGCCCACCGATGCCAGGCAGAGCGGAAGAAACGCCCGCAGCAGCTGCAGCCTGTGCCGGCCTGGCTGCCAGCAGCACCGGCGGGGCCGGCCCAGAGAGCGCGGCGGGGAAGCCTGCGGGGCCCCGCGGGTTGTCCTCCGGAGGCGTGAGCAGAGCTGCCCTGGCTGCGCCCGGAACCCGGTGTCCGCCACCGGGATGGCAGCGGGATTACGGCCCAAAGGAGCTCCGCCGGGAACGCGAAGGCAGAGAGGAGAGACCGAGCGCGGGGCCCCGCGACGGAGGAGCATGGAGTGGGCTCGAGGCGGCCGAGACCCTCCACGCGGGGCTCCGGGAAGGTCGTTCTGACACTGCTGACGGGAATCCTGCTGCGTCTCCGTCCGTCCGCTTGTGACACAGAAGGCTGCTCCAGTCGCCACGACCCGGCCTCGTGGCTGTCCTCACGGGTCACAGCAATCGTGCCCCAAATCAGCTGCCTTTCAGCATCATCCAGGAAAGTCACAGGGCTTCTCACACCGAGTTCCCACACACAAACCAACGGCAAGTGTCCTCTGAGCTCTGTCTTTATGACGCTTAAATGAACGGTTAGAATCCTCACGGTTGGGCTGTACGACCACTAACAAAAGACCGTCACGTTTGAACATAGGACAACACAAGCGGGTCATCGTTGTTGATAAAACTCCCTCTGGATTCTGAAGTATCCAGCAAGTCATTCACGTCCCTTTGCCTAACCTGCTACGTGCGTTTTTGTTCACTCGACTTACTCTTTTCCCTTTTTCTCCTGCATTAGGGGCTCAAAGGCGAACTCAAGGCTCCATCCCTCAACTTCGTTGGCCTTTTTGGGTCTCTCTCCTTCCCTTCCACGGTCTGACGTCGAATTCGTCAGTCGCGTGGTGTATCTCTTTGTTGCCTCGTAGTATTTTTTTTGGAAAAGGAAAGTCGAACGTGATCAAAAGCAGGAACAATAACGCGACGGCGCTCGGCAGCCTGCGTTTGCAGGGAGCCCAGACCCCGCTCACCACGGCCCACCCTGGGCGCACAGACAAGTGGCAGGAAAGGAGGACGCGGCCCATCGGTGGCACCTGTCGCCCGTCACTGCCGCCGTCGCCAGGTACCCGAGGCCACGCCTCCTGTCAGCCAATAACGTTCTGTCAACCCACAGACGGGACGGAGGGCCCCGCACCAGCGCCGTGAGCAGCGCCCGCCGAGGCGCACACAACGTGGGACGGGGACCCCGCCGCCCTCCCCGGGACAGCGGCTGCTCCCAGGACACAGTGCCCTTCACCTGCCTCCCGGCTCACTGAAGTCCCACCAAGTACAGCCCCTGGGCCCCGGCCACCGCCAGAGACAGCGAGGCGGGCAGTGCCCACGACCAGGCCTGTTGCAGGGCGCCCGCCCCTCCTCCCTCTCTGTGTCTCTGTCTCTGTCTGGCTCTGGCTCTTTATCTCTCTCTGTCTCTATCTCTGTCTCTGTCTCTCTCTGTCTCTCTCCACCCCCCACGACCACCCCCCAGACTCAGGGCAGTGGCTCAGGTGGAAGGCGCCACCTCCCGAGTCGCCCAGGCGGGGGGAGGCGCAGGGCAGCCCGCACGCCCACGGCACCAGGCTGGCGTCCAGCGCGGGGCCTGCTCCTGGCAGGAGCCTCAGGAGGCCGCCTCAGACCACCCGTGTGGACAGGCCCGAGCTCTCCCCCACGTTACTCCAGTTCTGTTCTCAAGCTGGTGGGGGTGGGCGGGCGAGGGGAGGCCGGGGGGAGGGTCCTCCTGCCCCGGCACCGCCTGCTCTGAGCAGCACAGCCTGGAGCTCGCGTCCAGCCCAGGACGGCTGGAGAAGGGCTGGAGGCAGCTCCACCTGCCGAGGCCTCCAGACACGGGCAAGGGGAGGAGAGGCTGAGTCTTTGCTTCCTCTGGAAAGAGCCCCGGACACAAAAAGTCGAGGTTCCACTTCACTCCTTAGACGCGCTCCTCACGAGGGCCGGGAAATCAGACCCCAAAGCCAGAGCCCCGGGTCGGGTCCTGCTGTGTGCCAACGTGATGGGCGAAGGTGTGGCGGCCCTGCGTCCTCCAAGCCTCTGCTGGCACAGGCCTCCCTGCTCTCGGGTCTACAGTAGGCAGCGTGCACGTGTGAATGGTGCTCGGCGGCCCGGGGCTCACCGGGCCTACAGACCCTGCCGGGGCCGAGCAAACCCAGGGAACACGCCAAGGCGAGGCTCGGAGCTCCACTGCCACCTGCGCGGGTCCACTTGGCGATCGGACGCCCCATGCCCACGTCCACCGTGCACCTGACCTGGCAGCCAGGGTCACTTGAGACCGCAATTCCTCACTGCAGACTCAGCCCGTGTCCCCCTTGACCACGGCTCTGTGTATGCCCAGTGAGCACTGCATCCTGGAACCATCCGTTCACGGCTCCGTCTCCTGGTCAGGAAGGGCACAGCTGGTCCATCTTCACAGCCCAGTCGCCTCGGCGCTTGGCCCACAGAAATGGTGTCATAAAATTTACCAAAACTGAACGGGACTCAGAGGTATCTGCACGCCCACGTGCACAGCACCGCTCCTCTCAGTGGCCAGAAGGCGGCAGCAACCCCTGCGTCCACCGAGGGACGAGTGGACGAGCAGGGCATGGGCCGTCCACACCATGGAACACGCCTCAGCCTCATGAGGAGGGAACTCTGACACGGGCTACAGTCGTCACGCTGAGTGACACGTGCCAGCCACAGTCGAGCAAATCCCACAGGCGTCCTCCCACCTGACGCCCCTGGAGTCACGCGCACAGGGAGCAGACAGCGGGCCAGGGCTGGGGCAGGCGGGGGAGGGCTGTGTTTGATGGGGACAGAGCTTCCGTTTTAAGGTGACAAGTTCTGGAGATGGTGGTGATGGTTGCACAGCAACGTGAATGTACTTTACATCACTGAAATATATGCTTAAAAAGGGCTAAAATGGTAAATTTTATATTATGTATATGTTACCACAATTTTTTAGGACGTGATAAGACATTTACTGAACGACTGAGAAACTGGATGGCCGAGAAGTTACCCCTACTTTGCGGGGCCTGAGCGACCAAGTGTAAGGAGAGTCAAAGCCAAGGCGCAGCTGCCCACCGCAAGGAAGGCAGACGGCCTCCAGGCAGGGCACCAGCGAGGCCGCGCCCGCCGAGCCTCTGCACAGACCCCGAAGGCCCAACGTGACCCACGTGTAGGCGGAAACGCGTTATCCGCACTCACAAGTTTCATTAGAAACAAACAAATCTAGTAGAAGGGATAGATCATCACGTAAGTTTGAAAACATCTTGGCTCCCAATTTGAATAGGATCAGATCTGAAGGGGGAAATGATTTTTTTAAATAGTGAATTTGAAGACAAAACATAATGTGGTGTCACACTGACATGAGCTCTTCTGGCTAACAAACGGTCCCCAGAAGAAAGGCAGTCTCCCGCGCCCCGGCAGACACTGCGCTCGACTGGCTGACGGGGACTCAGCCGGAACCACGGGACCTGGCCCGCCCCAAAACAAAGGCCTGTCCCGAGGACTCGTGTGGCCTTCAGGTATTTCCATCTGAAGGACCAATTTCAGCAACACTCTAGGTTGTTTCCTCAAAGATTAAAAAAAATAACTTCTGTAAAACCAACACGGATCATCATCTTTAATTACTGCATTGCAACCACGGCTGTTTAAAACCAGGCCCCAGCACAGGAGCTGACAAGCCCTAATAAGCAGTAACACACACACAACATTGTAGATGGATGGATAATCAAAGCAATTTATTTGAAAATTAAAATATGATTAAGAATGGCAGCCCATGCCAGAGCCCGGATGCCTAAAGAAAGCACCCGAAGTGCAGCCAGACGCTCATTAATTTAGGGGCCTGACAAAATGGCGTTTCTTCTCTGGCAGCTTTTAACCTGACCTCACCCGTCCTCGGAGGCCACCACCCACCGTCAGAGATGTCGGGGTGGAGGGTGCGAAGGCGCAACATTCAGCTGGACGCGCGGCACGGCACTGCCCAGCAGAGTGCAACCCAAAGGGCAACATGGACAGCACGCCCACCACACCAGGATGACCCCAGGGATGCCGTGTCCATCTGTGTCCGGGACAACCCCATGGACGCTGTGTGTCCATCCACATCCAGGACAACCCTATGGACGCTGTGTGTCCATCCAGACACCAAGAATGACCCCATGGATGCCGTGTCCATCACGCCCAGAATGACCCACAGAAGCCATGTCCATCCATACCCAAGACGACCACACGGATGCCGTGTCCGCCCACTCCCAGGATGACCACATGGACACCGTGTCCGCCCACTCCCTGTGTCCCCACAACAGCACCAACATCACCAAGGGCCTGGGAAGGTCAGCAGCCTGGAGGCTGGCGTGGGGTCACCCTAGACGCACCACGGACAGTCCGACCGGGCAGACCCTCCTGCGCATACTCAGCCAGCACCTGATATCGCTTGTGCTGACAATGCAGCCTTCGCCTCCTCCTGCTGGCCCGGATCCTGACTCGCTTCACGCCCAGCACTGATGCCCTGACCCTCCCCTCCACCTCCATGTCCCAGTCATCCTGTGTTTGTGCTGCCATCTGCCTCCAACCGGCCCTCTTCCCACACCTGGGTCACGCCCAGCCTCAGACCAGAGACGCGGAGGTCACAGCCCCCGCCGACCTCACAGCCTCTCCTGGGCTCCCGCCTGCCCACGCCGACCAGCGCCGACCAGGCCTTTCCTCAAGCCTGTGCGGTTCTGAGCAGCAGGAGACAAAGGGACGGAGCTCTGCTCCTGACGCATTTCAAGTGCGATGCTGGCACCAAGGCACATGCAGGAAAAAATATTCTCAACACCCTTTCATACACACACAGAAGAAAACGTTTGCACCTGACTTGTAAATAAAGACGTGCTAATGAAGGCAATATAACAATTCTGCCTGTCAGACATCAGACCAGCGAGGGTCTCGTGTGTGTCCAGGTGCTGGTGAGGGAGGCAGCTCTGCCAACGTACGCTGGACACAAATGAGATACCCCTCTCTGAAGGACAAGTTCGCAATATTATCTCCAAGTTTTAAAATGGTCGGACCCCAGGACCCGACAGTTTCCCTGCTGGGACACAGGAAATAACTGGCGGTGTCTAAAAACGCGAGTCAAGTTTGTCTCGCACGGCAGTGCTGGCACCGGAGGAAACACCTGCCTGGAGAAAGAGAGGAGTCGAGCCCAGACGGGAGGTCGTGGAGCAGGCCGGTGGACGAGTGCCCTGCAGATTTGCAAGGGTATCTGTTCACTTCTGGGCCAAATATCCAGGGGTCCGCAGGACCAAACCCCCGAACGGGACCGGCTCACGTTTCCTTTCACTCTGAGAACTGACCTCGAATCAGAACTAAACAGAGAGGCCTCAAAATGACGTCGCTGTGAATGCAAACCCGAGTCTGGACACCCGTTGTCGGTGGTCCTGGAACCAGTCACCCACGGAATAGACTAACAAAGACGCCCCTCTCGAAGGGGGTCCCAGCTGCCCCCACTTGACAACACACCCTGCGTGTCACGAGCCACAGGGGACAATCTCGTGTGGCACGATTCCATCGGCAGCTGCTCCCTCCGGGTGCTGGGGGCAGCGATCGCCTGCCCTCGGTGCGGTTCCCTCCCCGACAGGTGTTGGAGGTGGCTTGGGGAGGCCATCTCCTAAGAGCCTCTTCAAAACTAAAACACACCCACGCTGGAGCCACGTTGAGTCCAAATGCAGAATAAACAAATACACAAGTAAAGATCACCCCACTGGCACTGAACTAATTTCTCTGACCAGAAAGTTCCTGCCCTTGCTCTAGAAGTTTGCAAATCAATTCCGGAGGATCTGTTGCTTTAAGTCGAAGGTGTTCGTATCATTATTTCCCAAACACACACACAGATCACACCTGCACAGACGACTGCACATGCACACGCAGGGACACATGCAGGACCTTCCCCGACACTGGGTCATCAGAGCTTCTCGACGGGGGAGCTGCAGAGACCCCCAGGCGTGGGCTTGGGAGGAGGCTCCCACAGCCAGGGTGGACTTGGGGTTTCCTCAGACGCCTTGGCGGGCGGGGAGGGGAGGCCTGCCCTGGAGAGTGGGCCAAGGCGTCTCTGGTGTCAGAACACAGTGGACTAAAGCAGGACAGAGGGGGCTACAGGGTGGCAAATGACCCCCACGCACATACACACGCACATGCAAACACACGAACACATGTGCACACACACATGCTTCCCCAGACGTGACCTCCTGCCTCACACTGAGTATCCTATTCTTTTCTGGAGGCACCTTAAAAGCTGAGCGACAACCCCGTCAGGGACATGCTGGCCGAGGGGCTCTAGGAGGCGAATCGGTTACCCGAGACCAGCAAAGCTGTTTCTCCACTGCTCTGACCACCGCGAATCCAGCCAACAAGCACAAGTCTCCTTCAGAGCTTCCACCCTCACTGCACACTCAGTTAAGTCTGGCCAAGAATGTTTCTCGTTCTGGTTTATGATGGTAAATCAATTTTTTAACATTTCCCAAGAACTGAGAATACAAGTAAGGAGGCAGAGACTTGCATTAAGTTTAATAAAGAAGTTCATACGAAAGCCAGGGTGGACGTTCACTTGAACACCCAACTTCCCACCGCGGCACTGGTGTGAGCCGACATGGAACGCTCTGCCCGGGCGCAGCCCCGAATCACAGAGCTGTGCTCCCACAGGGGGGCCGGGCCCGCACTCCCCAGCGTGAGCCAGGCTGTTCCTCTGCCTCTGCCCCCCACCGCAGAGGACGCCGAGGCATGTCTGTCTCCAAACACGCCCTGCCAGGGACTGCTGCCTGGAGGGTCACGGGCACTTGACTTCCACCAAAGTAAGGACAGAACAGCAGCAAGAACAGTCACAACGCAAGCAGGCGGCTAACAGCAACAGGATTCGATGAGCCAGCGCTTCCCTGCACACAGCCACCCTCACATGCATGCACACAACACACACACACATGCATCTGCACACACACATGTTCACATCCTAAAATAATGGTCAATTCGGGTGATTTACTCCAAACTATTCCAATAAATAGCCTTCACTCCTCACACATAATCTGCAAAAATCCAGATTTAAAAGCATTTCCTGTAAGTTAGGACTAAATATACGCAGGTGCGAAACAACCCCCGGAGGTCCCTCAGGTGAGCTGCGCTCTCAGATGGAAGTCTGTGCCAGTCAGGGCCGCACCAGCATGCGTCGGAGCCCGAGGCTGCCACGCCGGACGGAGACCTCAGCGGCGCTTCTGGAAACTGATTGTTTCAATCAAGAAGGGCGTGATTCCTCCTTCTGTCTCCCCCTTCTCTTCTCTTCCCTTTGTCTCTCCCCCTGCGTTCCTACAAAAGAAATCAAATCACATCCACCCCGATAGTCAGAGCTCTGACCCACCACCGGGAGTGGCAGGGAAACATCTCGACCCACAGGAAACAGCCTGAGCCCTGGCAAAGTGCTTGCACGTAGCCAAAAACCCGGTAGCATTGGCACGAGTGGAGTCACCTCTCTAATGCACACACGTGTGCACCCACATGCACACACATGCACATGCACACACAGAGAGCATAAGAGGGAGAAGCTGCAGCACATACACAAACTGTCAATACTTGCACACGGCTCTCCCTGCAACTGGGAGGTAATGAGGAATTGCCATGGCAACCCTCCCACGAGCCCTGCCTCTCTTCTCGTTCCCTGAACACAGCACCACGGCCGCGCCCGTCCGCCAAGACACACGCTGCTCCACCGAGCTCCCGGCGCTCTTCCGGCATGTTCACTGGGACTTGTCTCCAGGGCACTGTCTTCCTAAAATCAGTCGCCATTTGCGGCCAGAGCTCTTGTTCCTGAATTTTCGCCTTTGCCTCCGGGTTCCAGAGGTCCAAAGATGCTGTCATTTCACTGATTTCTGTTTCCAGGGGTCTTGCGAATGGAAATAAACCTTGAAAACAACTGAAAACATCGCAAGGAAGGCAAAGAGGATTCAAAACAGTAAAGCCATTCCTTTGCGGAATTCTCCTGGGCGTTTCTGCTGCCAGAAGCCTGTCCCCTCACACTCAGGACCTGGACGGGACAAGCCTTAGGGGTTTGGGATGGAAAAAGCTGACCTCAGTGTCAGAAGAGTCCTAGGTAAGTTACCGAGAAAGGCAAGTTCGGGTGGAATGAGGGGGAAACTCCTGGCTCATGCCTGAGGCTGCGGGGAGCCCACAGACCTGACTCCTCGTCTGTCCACAAGCCCTGACGCTCCGGAGCCCACGACTCGGGCAGAGTCGTCCTCCCACAGCCAGAACACGGCACAGGCAGACACGAGGAGCAGACAGGCAGGGTCCGGCGCACGCTCAGCACCAACTGCCCGTGTGGCCGCACGTGGGCCCCCAGTGCTTCATCCCTGTGTTTTCACCTGCAAGATGAAAGAGCTACACCAGGTAACACGCCACCGGCTCAGTGCTGCGAGCTCACACGCACTCGAGGGCGAGGAAGAGGAGGCTGCTGCAGCCTCCAGAGGCAGGAGGGAGCCGAGCTCGAAGACGGAGGTCGTCAGCTGGGACGGCAGTCGTGGGCTGCGCGCACCACGCCCTTGGGTCTGCCACACCTCGGCACGCAGCGTCAGCGCCTGCGTGACTGCCACAAGTTTTCGTGAAGGATGAGAGAAATTAGTTTGTGATGAGCTGGGGCACTCCCTCCTTTGGAAATGGCACCACGAAGCATGAGATAAGCTCTCTTAAAGTTGGGTTTATCTCTAGAGAATGGAAAATAACCTCTTGAGCACTTTCGTGGGTGTCAGAAAGGGAAGAAGAACAGTTTGCTCTGTCACCTGGGAGCCCCTCCGTATGCTCAGAAATCCCCGACGCTGCACGATGAGCTCACTTTCCAATGGTCCAACTGTATGAACAATTTTTTCAGAACACTTACAGGTTTCAGCTACGGCAAAAAATTCTTATTCCTGCCAGTATCACTTCCTGGGCTAATAATTTCATAATGATTACCAGGTAGATGAAGTAGGGTTTCTAAATATAGTAAATGACAGACAGCCCAGCCACCACCTTGTACAGTTCCGTGTGGACTTTTAGGTTCAAGTCACACAAAGGTGCTGGTTTCTGATTCATCTGCTTCAACGGTAATTAAAAGATATGACAAACCTGGAAGCCAGGGAGTGTGCCAGCGACCCACAGTGCAAGGGAGCAACGTCCAGAGACCAAAGCACATGGGCACACCGTGAGGCAGGATGCCACAGGGAGGATGGGACCGAGTTCAACCCACCCCCTCTGGGCCATCAGGGACCAGAGCCCACCAGCCCATGGCATCCTCGGACCCCAAGGCTCTCTCTTCCTGTGTTCACACGGGAACCGTAACTTTAGGACAGGAACTCTAGAGCACAAAGGTCATGTTGGGAGCTTCTCATACCGTGTATGGCCTGGGACCAGCTGTGTTATCATCCAGTGTCCAAAAATAAATTGCCCAACACACAGTTGGGGGCCAGTTGGGGGCCAGGTGGTAAGAGCAGGACCCTCCAACCAGGAGAGCCACTAGATAAACACACCAGGCCAGGCCCTGACTGGAGGCAACGCACAGCATCAGCCCGAACCGGGGGAGGCTTCTCCCCATTACCTGGCAGAGAAAGCAAAGGCTCCAAGGAGCACCCGCTCACTCTGCTCACCGATAAGCGTCAGGCCTGAATATGCTTTCCCTTATGCAAGGACAGACACGTGGTTATGAACAAACACAAACTGAAACGGCAAAACACAAAACAACACAAGCGCTATAAAATAATTCTATAACATATTATGAAAAAGGCAAACTACATTGAAGGTACAGAAAAAAATTTTTAATTACTATTGGAAACCCATGTAAATTCTAAAAAGCGTCTGATTTGTGTTCTCAGTAAAATTTAAGAAAATAACAACTGTAAAAAATGGAGCAACAGGCTAGATGTACTTGACGGGCAGACAGTAGGGAGGGCGCTCACGAAGAGAAGACAGTGTCGAGAGGCGACCACAGCGGAAAGTCTGGATTAGAAACACAGAGCAACGTTCCCGTGCAAAGAGTCAAATGTAATACGGAAGCCAAACTTTAAGAAAAAAACCACTATCTTAACTGCAGATGATAAGAACAAAGTGATTAAAAATGAGAGAAAAGTTGATACACAGAGTCACTGAAAATGGACATAATATAGGGATAACTGCCTTTAACAAGGCAGGGTGGGCAGAAACCAGAATTAATGGGAAGGAGGCAATAATCAAAGATATAACATAGGAAATCTTCCAAGGACTTTAATCTGAGGATTCAAAAAGTTACTAAATACCAAGCAAAATTAATAATTTTTAAAAGGTCATTATATACAATTGTTTTTTAATTCTACAGAATCAAATGAACTATTAAAATGAAAGGGTTTTGGTAAAGCAGTCAACTGTAAGACAATAGTCGAAAATGTACCACCAATTACCACTGAGAAAATATAATGGGGAAAAATAATCTCATTCACAGTCATAAGAAAAAAATTACCAAACACCTAGGAATAACATTGACAAGAAATGTGACTAACGCCACAGTAAGGGAACAGAGGCATAAATTCAGGCACATGTTACAAGGATAAGTACATTCACAGTTTACCCCTAACAGCAAAATAGATCCCTGACAACTTAAATAGATTAAAATAAAACCTTCATAAAAAGGTATAAAAAAATTTAGGTGCACAGTTATCAGATCTTAGAATAAGAAAATCAAAGGAAAAGGTTAATTTCATAAAGATTTAATCTTTGATTTTTTTAAAATACAAGAATTTAATGGATAAATGAGATAAATATTTGAAACAATTTTACCAATAAAATTCATAAAAGAAAAAATAAACTTAGCGTAAGTAACAAAAACCAAAACAAGAATGCATATTTTCCTACACAATAAAAATTCTTCAATAATGAAATTCCACACTGGGAAGCTCATGATGAAACAGGCACTTCACACGTGTGCTGAGAGAGATCTGACGCAAGCTCTCTGAAGGGAAACTTGGCAACTCTCAAAAATGTATAAACCACTTGACGCAGAAATTTCACTTCCAGGGATTTGTTCTAAGGAAATAATACATATGCAGAAGATCATTTGTTTGCAAAGATGTGCTTATTTAGTTGAACAGCAAACAATAAAAAACAAAGGCATTTCCAACAATAGGTGAATAGTTAAATAACACAACACGATGGAATATTATGTATTAGATATCTTATCTTTAAAACAGATAAAATGAAATGCTTATGATATGACATTTATTGAAAAAGAGGTCTAAGACCACGTACACAAAATTTTCTAAAAGAGAGAGACAGATGAGTTGTAAACCACCGTGAGTCTGCACACTGGGCGTCAGGGCAACCTCGGCGGTGAAGGCCCACGCGCCCAAGCCCAGCTGCCACAGGGTCCCGAGTCTCGCCACCAATCACCCTCTCAGCAGCTTCCTGGGCATCTCCGTTTGGTTTTTATTTCTGTTCTTCATACAGCTTGCATTACTTTTAAATTCAGAAAAAAATTATTAAGCAAACAAACCAAAAGGAGGCGGTCGTGGCGTGCGGAGTCCCCAGGTCTGCCACTCTGAGCACCCTCAGGTTCCGAGCTGCTGCACCAGGCGATGCTGCCCAAGGTGTTTGCAAAATCCCCTGACCTGACAGCTTCTGCTTGTCTCCCCTGTGACTCGGGGACACCCATGGCTACTCTGGACAGCCTGAGGGGAAAACCAAAGCTGAGGCCAGACCGGGCCGTGATGGGGGGCTGCCAGGGCGGGGCTCGGTGAGAGCAGAACAGCAAAAAGCTCAACCAGCAGCGTCTAGAAGCAGCAGGTATTTCCACGCAGAAGAAACTTCTGTTGATACGACCCAAAGGTGGTTCTATCCCTAAAGGACTATTAACATAGACATTTATAAAACTAATATGACAGTAAATGTGCTTCCATCGTGACTCACGTACATGGCAGAATCGCATTATGGAAACAGAATAGCAAATTGATGACTTGACCTCGGGGCCCAGCCTATTCTACGGGAAGATGGCTTCTGAAATGAAATTTGTGCTGTAATTTGCTCTTGCTTTTGCTAAAAGGTTGAAGGCATTTCTATTCCAACTGAGTGTGAATAACATTAATTTCACAGCATTACCCAGCATGTTCTTAAGCACATTTATCTTCAGCAAGTAAAGTTATATTGATTGAAAGAAAAAATTATTTCTTTTTGGTAAACTAGGGGGCCCAAAGGCTGAGAGACCATTTCTGTAACACACACATGGTTACTGGGAGTTCCCTTCCTTAATCTCTTCAGAGGAGAAAATACAGCAGCTGCCACTGGATCAAATAACGTCAGTCTCTCCTGGCACAGACATGTGGTTGTTTGGGGTCTGGAGCTGCTGTTTTCTGTTGAATTAATGTGACTCATCCGTCTCTGAAATGGAGAATTAGACGGCAATGCAGCCAATTCCCAGCAAATGAAAGCTGAAGAAGTGGGACTTGGAAACAGTCAAATAAATGACGATCATGCTTCAGACACTCACCTGGGGAGCAGCGACCCGCCGGCGGCCGAGGAGCGGAGACGCCCCCCCCAATCCCCCGGCAGAGAGAGGCCAGGGCCACCCCGGCCCTCAGCTCAGCCTCCCAGCCTGCGCCCGCCCAGGGCAGCCACAGCCGCCAGACGGGGACGGGAAGACGAGAGGCTACGTGCGTGGTGCGCGCTGGACGCCAAAGCAGATGCGCGGGGCGCGACGACACGCTGCCCTCCGGGAAACCGGAGGTGACGACGTCTGTGCACCAGGTACACGGTCGGCGCTTCACACAGCGGACCCTCCCAGTCCTGGAGACGGGCACAGTGACTCTTCCCCCCTCAGATGAGGGCCCTGGGGCTGAAACCAAGTAATTTGCTCAAAGTCCTTGAAGCGGCGACAGGGAAGAGGTGGGTTTCAAACACCAGTCTGATCCCATAGCCCTTCTGCTAAGAACAGGGAGCCGTGTCCAAAACAGACCACTAGAAACGGAAATGGAAACCACAGTGTGATTCCACTGCATACCAGCTGGAAAGGCTAAAACCCAGCAGGCTGAAAACACCACTGGCCCAGAGCCACTGACACCCTCACGTGTTCCTGGTGGAATAAGACACCGCTTTGGGGAAGAGTCTGCAGTTCCTCATAAGGAGAAACATACACCTACTCGATAACCCAGCAATTCCACTCCTAGGTATTTGTCCAAGAGAAACGAAAACATACGTCTATATAAAGAACTGGACAAGAATGTTTAGAGGGACTTTATTTATAATAGCCAAAAATTGAAAAAGAAAAAAAAAAAGTCCATCAACAGGAAAATGGATTTTAAAATGTAGTCTGTCCACTCAGTGGAAAACCACTCAGCATGGAGGCAAACTGCCGAACCACGCAGCGACGGGCACAGTCCCTGAGGTGCAGGCCGAGGGGCACAGGCAGAAACAAAAGTACACGCACTGTGGAAGCCATTTACGTCAGGCTTGGAACTGGCAAAATGAGACATACGGCACAAAAGCATCGAGGAAGTCGTTTCGGGGTGGGGGCCGTGGCTGTGGAGGGAAGAGGTACAAGGGACTCTGAATGGTGCGGTGGACAGAGCCGGGGTCGCCAGGCACGTGCACTGCCGGAACACACAGACTCGTGTACTTGAGATCCCCTACAGACTTCTACTATATGTAAAATTTAACTGGAAAAATGTAAACAGAAAATAACAGAAGGGTCAGGCTAAATTCCCTTCCTGCTTAGAAACACAGAGCCTGGCGGCCCCGACACACAGAACAATTACACGAAAACCTCCACCCTCCTCAAGGCTGACCAGCGGTCACATCTCCCGGGAAGAAACCGACTCTACGTGGCAGTGAGACCCCAGGCACGGGAGGTGGCGGCCGTTCAGGGCGTGAGACCAAAAGTAGCGTGAACCGGGGGTACCGGGATGCCCCACGGCCGCCCTGTGTTCCCAACTCACCAGAATTTGCAGGCAGCAAGGACGATGCATCCTGGGGGCACAGCGTGTCCGCAGGGGCTGTGTCCCGAGGCTCCACTCTGCTCATTCACTCCTGAGCACGGAGGCGGCGCAGGCCAGGCCCTGTGAGCACAGCGGAGTGCGGGCGGCAGCCTCTGCTCTCAGGGAGGCCCTCAGCGCGAGCACCCGGAAAGGTCAAACCCAGCAGGCCCAGGGAGCCGACCGACATCCCTTCTGTCCCAAACACACAGACACGAAACCCATCGAAACTGCAATACCCCCGAGAAGAGCATCTCGAACACGGCAACAATTAGGACTGCCTGTGCTGATAAAACCCCGGTACGTTATCATACCCAAGGCAGGGAAACAGTCAAGTTTAAAAGGCACTGGTGTCCTCCACAGGAGGCAGGACAGCGAGCAGGCACGAGAAGAGGGGCCAGCAGCACCGCGCACAAGCAGACTAGACCCGCGAAGGATCCCGCTGCAGCCCACGGGTTGGGGAAGCCCTGACAACACACGCGCTGCTGTGAGCGAGCAGCCGTCTCGATGAGGCGGTGGAGACACGCGCTCCCCACGCACCCAGCAACCACACGCCTCCCCACCGACGCGGCAGAAACGACAACGTATGTTCACACAAAACCAGGGCACAGCAGCGTACGGCCGCCTCCTTCATAACAGCCAAAAACTGAGAACAACCCAAACGTTCGCAACTGGAGAACAGGGCCTTAAAGACAACGGCTCACGCTCGCAGGGGACCCCACTGGGCCGCAGGAGGGACGGCTGCGGACACACCCACTGGCGCGGAAGGGCCCAGAGGCCTCGCGTGGGCGGCAGGTCCCGCCTGTGCCATGGGGACGCAGCACAGAACAGGTGCAGAAACCAGACCCAGGTCCCCGGGGTGGGGTGGGGGGCCGACTGCAGAGGGGCCAGGAAACTCCCTGGGCTGAGGCAAACGGCACGCACGGTTATCAGTCGTGGTGCTGGTTCTGCGATGGCACATTGTCCAAACTCACCAAATTGTGTACTTAAAAACAACCAATTTTACTGGATGCAAATCACATAATTATATAAATAAACCCCAATAAACCTGACATAAAAGTAAATAAAACGCCTTGGCCTTAGGGCAACCCTCTCACAGGCCACTCTCTGACAACAACCCCGGGGACCTGGACAGTGGCGTTTCTGCCTGATCACTGGAGACTTCCCCATCCAGTTCTTGGCGTTTTCCCACAGCGGCCTGCAGGCCCCACCTGCTGCCTGGGGCTTCTCGAAGCAACTACTTCTCCTCAGTGCGGGGGTCCCGGATGCCCCAGTGAGAAGCTCCCTGTGCCCAGCAACACAGAAGAGGCCCTGAGTGACCCGCGGTGACACCAGACCTGCCTCCCAGTGCAACTCTGGCACCCAGGTCCTCTCACAGCATGAGCTGCCCCTGAGGGCCCCTCTGGGGGGGGGCCCCCGGGGCCGGCCAGCCCCAAAGTCCTCACCCAGGCCCTCCTGCCACCACCACCCCCGGCTGTGCGCCCCGAGCGTGCCACGTTTCCAAGGAAGCACCCAAACCTCGGGCTGTGGAGTCGGCACACCAGGGTTACCTCCGACTGGCGTTTCCGTGCCTGTGGCTTAGGCAAGCCCATCCATCAAGGGGGTGTTTTAATCAATAAACTGAGGAAATGATAATTCCTTCCCTCACGGGGCTGTTATTAGCAATAACTGAGATCATACATACGAAATGCTTCGTGAAATTCTTACCAAAAAACAGTGGTGGCCATTGTGATGAAGACGATGGTATAGCTCTACCTGCGGGACTTCGACAGGGTGGAAAAGCCCCACCCCCGTCCTGTGACCCACGCTTTCCTGTCAACAATGTCCGCTGACTCGCGAGCACACCACACAGGGCGGGCAGGCGGGCAGGCGAGCAGCGCTGGGCGGGGAGAGGGGCTGCCCCGGCCCGGCCGCGTGCGGAAGGGGCCAGAGGGGAGAAGGCGCCGAGCTCGAGTCCCACTGGCGGGTTGGGGATCGGCGTCAGGAACTGCGAGGTCAGAGGTGAGCACGCAGGAAGCCCCCGGCTGAGGAGGACGTTCCACTGTGGGACGACCAAGCTCTCTGGAGGGCAGGCCGGGACGGGCTTCGCAGGCGGCGTCTGCACAGGAGCGTCTGCCGGGGGAAGGGGAGGAAGGGGAGGAAAAGCTGCACTGGTTGTGCTGGAAGGAAAAGTGCATCCTCAGACACTAGAGCCAAACTCAAACTAGGAGATGACACACGGGAGCGGTAACGCTGCGAAGAGAGACCCCCGTGGCCACAGATCCGCAGAGTCACAGCAGGCCCTGAGGGCGGGGCACGGGGACAGCCTGCGGCCCCCAGGCAGACGCCGTCTACACCCGGGAGAGAGAAAACGAGAGCCAGACCAGGACCCGCCTCTGCCCCGCCAAGGGGGACGCGCACTTGTAGGCGCCTGGTCAGCTGAGGCTCAACGCGGCCTGGGCGGCTCGGGGCCCCTGAGGGCAGCCACCCACCAGTCCCGCGTGGCTGTGGGGGGCCGGGGCGGGCTGCGTCACCCTGGGCTGAAGACCGACCCACCACGCCCGGGCCAGTCACACAACCTCGCCCATTTTTGGTGTGAAACTTCGGTGGCACTTGCAAAGTGCTCTACAAATGCTCCTCTTCCCCCTCCCTCCCCTTGCACAATCACCCTGGAAGGAAGAAAAGCACAAACCCTCTCCCGGAGGGAGAACTTTTCAATCGCGTTCTATTCTCCCGTAGCACGTCAATATGGACACGCGCCCCCTTCCGTGAGCCATGGAATAGTGACGTCTATGGTGACAGATACCGAGAGAACGTTAATATACCTATTAATGCATGAGGTGCCCTGAAGATGCTGCTTCTGAATTGAACATCTGACAAGAGTTCAAAAGACAGACCTAATGTAAAATTCTTATTTAACACCTTTGAAGAATTATTTTTATAACTTATTCAAAAAAAGCAGTCAGAGGCAAAAGCAGCAGACAGATTCGGACGTTTCTGCTTGCATTACTGGATGTGTCTATTTGATATGATTTATGGGGCCAATATCTGCTTCAGGACAGAGCAATTCTGCAGATAATACCATCCCTATAAACAAAATAGAAAATAACACATACTTAACATTTTAAAGTACAATCTTCTCACCCCTCTGGTTGCCAATTTAAAGTGTAGAGTTTTGCCACTGAATGCTTTCTCAATTTCTTATAAATTACATGGAATCAAAGACTTTAAATTCCCTACAGGGATTCCAAAAAATGATTTTTAAAAGTTAACCAGCTGGAGTGTCAGAAATTTAATTTGAAGTTCAAAAGTCAAGATAATACTAAATAAAGTCATCAAAACAGAAGGTAAGAGGAAGAACTTCAAACGGTTAGAAAGAAAGGTGCGGGTTTGTGTCCAGTGCCGGGAGAGTCCCGGCTGGGCGTCTCAGAGTGTGAATTCTCGGAAACCCGGCGGGAGCCAGGGCAGCAGACCAGGTGGGGCACCCGCTCCGCAGATTGGTCTTGCTTCACACAAGCGTGTGTCTGTCTCATAGGGCTAAGGAGCAGCCTGTGGCAAATTAGTGACCTCAGTGACTTTTTCCAGAATTACATAATAACAACATTACTGCCTAAAATCCTTTTGTGTATGAGAGTCACCATTAGCCAGGAAGCTTACCTATATTGAAGGAACCCTCCTGTGCTTGAATCCTTGCTTTGAAAATGTCCCTGGTGTGGATTGTCACTGTCTGTCGAGAACCCTGACCCTGAACATTTTCAGAGAACAGAAATTTTAGAAGAAGAACACAAACATCTTACAGATGAGAGATCACAGCAAACTTTAAATTCTGCTTAAATCACCCCAAACACCCTGTGTCTCACCACTGATGATCCACATGTTTTACATACTACCGATGTGTGTGTGCCGACCGCTGTGCGCTGCCATCCCATGCAACGTACCAGACACGCGTGTGTCCTTGTGTCTGTTGACATCAGTGTCCACACGGCGGCAGGTGGAGGCCACACCACAGGGGGAGGAGACGGTTAAGGGTTAATGGTCACTCATGCTCAGAGCATGGAGTCCATTAATTCTGAGGATTTACAGGAGCCTGAAAACCAACAGGACCTCTCGGCCAATTCCCAAAACCTCTCTGGGGAGTACAAACTCACAAGACAAACAGCACTGGGAGCAAGGACCCAAGTTTCTGGGACAGTGGGCTACAAACACCATTAACGTAGGACTGCCAGAGGCGCTGACCCGGCCACCAGAGGTTCTCCCCCCGTCTTAGTTAAGGCACCAATGCTCTCTGCAGTGGGGCAGGCAGGACCCTGACAGGGAAAGATCTCTGCAGTGCAAGCTACAGCATACAAAGCGGGACCCGTAGGAAGAGTTTTGCTTACATAAGTGCAGTTGTTGCTGCTTAAGCCAATACAAATAAGTATGATATAGTAAACCCTATTTTAGAGGAGAGATTAATCCAGAGGGTTGTTTGCAGGATAGAATGAAACTTCGCTTTATCAAAAATCACCGCAAATTCTGTATGCATAAATAATGCCCATCTATGTATGTAAAATACATGTAATTTACTAAAAAATTATTATATTTAACTCTTGACTATGCATTTATTGTAAAAGTTGCCAAAGGTACAAAAACTGAGGTACTAATTTTCAGAAGACACATTCGTGAGTCGGAGGGCAAACCCAGCACAACCCAGTATCAGTGTGTGCCAATGTAGCAAATGGGTCCCGTTGTTCAACAAACACGCCTCCACATGTCCAGAGCAGGAGAACGCACAATAGCGATTTCCACTGGTGTTTGACATTCCCAAACGGAGTTTCTTGCTTCCCAAGTTTTCCATTCCCCACTCCTTCCAATGCCCTTGGAACAAGCAATAATATTAATAAATGTGAAATAATTTATTCTCTTCTGATAACACAGACAAGAACCTAAACTCCTAAACTTCTTCTATGCAAGCCAACATTATAGGAGTCCCACTACAAAAAAGTTGCTTTAATATAAAGTCCTGGGGACTGGGTGTAGTAGGTCACACCTGTAATCCCAGCACTTTGGGAGGCCGTGGTAGGAGGGTCACTTGAGGCCAGGAGTTCAAGACCAGCCTGGGCAACATAGTGAGACCCCATTTCTACAAAAAAATTTTTTAATTAGCCAGGTACGGTGGTGCACACCTGTAGTCCCAAGCTACTTGGGAGGCTGAGGCAGGAGGATCACGTGAGCCCAGGAGTTGGAGGCTGCAGTGAGCTGCGATGATGCCACTGCACTCCAGCCTGGGTGACAGAATGCGACTCTGTCTCAAAAAAAACAAATAAATAAATAAAGTCCAGGGAAAACTCCAGAGACCAGAGTCCTAACCAACTACAGCAAGAAAGACATCATAAAAAGAAAATTTTTAATTGAACCAGTGAAAATTTGCTCTGATGATATTTCAGATTCGAAAGGATACGAAAAAACACTAAAGGTAACATGCACACAACAACCAAAGTAGAAATGGCTTCTACTTTTATTTCAATTTTTTAAAATCTCATTGTATAGCAAGTAAAGATCTGCTTTGAGGTGAGAAAATGGGAAATCACAAATGTGGCTGGGCAAACACAAAACACCCTAGTTCACTGCAACTCACCAGAACTATCAAGACCACGATATTATTTTTCTCAGTGATCAGAGCACCAAATCATTTCATCATTAATTTTCAAGTTTCAGGAAACGTCCTTTTCTTAGGTAACGTGGCCACACTTGACTGGCCCCAGCCATGCCAAGGTGACACTGGAATAACTGCATGGTGACGTCTGTGGGCAGCGCCCAGGAGTCCACAGACCTAACCAGAGACAACTGCCCTGCCGTCTCCAGAGCGCACGGCAGACAGGGCAGAGCGGGGTTATGGACCCAGCTGTCTGGTTCTGTCTGAAGTGGAGAATGAAGAAAGTGGAAGGCTTCCCCCGAAAACTCGCATCACCTGCGCCCTCCCAAGTCTCCCAAGGTGAGGAATGCTCTGAATTGTGCACAGCATGGATTCCCGGCCCCAGAGCTGACAGACAACATCTCTCTCTTCATTTCGCTTTTTTCTATGCGCAGAGTTGGCCGACTGGTGCCTCGGGGCCCCACACACAGTGCGAGTGACCTCTCGGGAGCCAGAGTCCCCGAAGTTCAGAGGAAAGCGAGAGGTGGCTGCCGTCTCACCAGGGTCGGTCGGTGCAGAGACGCTGTCACAGCCGGGAAGAACCTGCTCTGCTCCACCAAAGGTGCAGCCGAAGGACACCCCACGCCCGGACAAGCCTGAGACGGGCCTCCAGCCCCGACGGCGGGGGTGCGTCCTTGCAGTGGGGAGCAGCAGGACGGGGCAGGAAGACGGGGCGGGAAACACAGAGGACATCGGGAGCAGCCTCTGACTTCTAGGCAGTGCTGGCCCTCGTGTGGGTCTCAGAGTGAAAGACAGACGTTTGTGGGGGGTGGAGGGGTCACCGCAAAGAACAGGGAATTAAAGAAGAAGTCTGAGGACAGTTTACCTATGTATTGAGTTATTTTCTCAATAAACAGCACAATTCTGAAGTTTACTGCCAGTTTTACTTCCAACCTGACAGCATCACAGATGGACAACGGCAATGCCTTTCCTTGCCGCCCTGTCTCTCGGCCCCACCACCCCCGACAGCCCTAGAGCTCTAGCTGGAGGAGCCTTCAGCCTCTCGGAAGGCGGGTGGCCAGCTGCACCCCTGAGGTCAACGGGGACCTCTGCTGACGTGGGTGGGTCCTCAGCCACACATGGGACCCTGCGGCTGTCCTCGCACATCAGGCGCCTTCCCTGCTCACCTCCCCAAGCCGACAACACCACGGTCGTTCCTGCACGAGCCCCTTGTAGGATGAGGCCACAGCAGCATTTCTGGGGTAAACTCCTGACTTTCCAGGGCTTTTAACTCAGCCCCACAAATGTCCTCCTCTACACAAACAAGAGCTGACATTGTACCAAAGGGACACAGCGCAAGGCACAGGAGAGTGGCCACTGACCTCAGCATCGATGTCCACAACAGGCAGGTTCCAGAGCGTGCCTGCCGAAACGCACCCAGCGGTCACGGCCAACACACAAGATGAACGACATCTTTGCTTTAAAACTCTGTAAAGAAATAAATCCTTTTCTGGGGATAATTTTTGTATTATTTTCTCCTTGAAGATACCTTATTCAAAGAAAATAATTATTTGTAAGAAAAGTAGCTCAAATTTACATACCAACACACACCAAAAAATTCCAAAGGCGCAGGGTAATTCCAAGGAGCCTGTGTCTTCAGCAGTTAAGTCCGTTCTCATGTTTGACTTCCTGCGTTTCAAGGCCGTTCACCATGTTAGACAAATGTTATCATTATTTGCATGTGTCTATGGTTTTGTTTATGTTTACTTAATAAATTTGCCTGGAAAGTATAGTGTTATAACATCTATACCCATTAAATTCCATACCGAGTTTTTAGTAATTTTTAAAAAATTACATTAATGACAATAATACCTCAATGTAGGAGGTCCACGCCAATTTTCACCTTTTCATGAGGTTTAGATACTACTCAAATTTAACAAATGCTGACATCTGGAAAAGTGCAAGTTCAGGCCTGCTACTAATTAGCTATGTGATATCAGAAAATTGTCTCAAGTCCCTGGGCCTGAAACGCCACAGTGTCAAGTCAGAAGGTGGGTTGGGGGCCTTGTGCTTGTCTTCCACTGTGAATGTCGCACGAAGACGGTTCTGCAGCATTTGCACTGTGAGCGGCTGTGTCCTGAGAACGTCTCCCACGGTGCGGGGTTCAGCCGTTCATTCAGACGCGTGCGTCCAATCCCCCGGGAACACGGTACACACAAGTCCCCACACGTATGTGCAGTGGTCGTCTTTTTCACACGCCAGATCTGGCCAATTAATAGTAGATGCCACAAAACTCAGGTGCTGACAACACATCACCCCTCACAGCAGTGTCCCAGGTTTGCATTTAAGGACTGTTGTCATCAAAGTGGAGACGGAAACCCTACTTCCGAGAAGGCTCCAGACCCAGGCAGTTGGAGGCACTTGGACCCATCCCTGCCTGTAGAGCGCCCAGTACTCTCCTTCCTGGCTGTGCTACTGTGCTCAAGACAGATGCTCGCAGAGAAACCTTTTCCTAAGGAAAAAGTCAAAACGGTTATGGGGACCGGCTACACCTTCAGACTAACAGAGGTTCTCAGTCGACACACAAGCGAGGAAAGGCAAAGTTCACATTCCGTTCTTCAGGCAGTAAACTATGCCCGAATGCAAACATCTTCAAGATGCTCTAGAGCCCCCGCCCAGCCACGTCAGGCATTCTGGCCTTAGCTCCTCGGGGCGGCCGAGTCACCACATGTGTCGTCTTGAGCAATTTCCCAAGGCATCTGCCCGTCGTCTGTGCACTAATGTCGGCAGCTTGGTCACCAGCGTCCTTGGGCGGTGGGGACTTGCTCCTCACACCTCAGCCCGAGGTCCCCCGTCCTCCTCTACGTAAAGGGAGGGGCCGAGTCCCGACCGCAGGCCGCCTGAGCTAGAACTGGAAAACTCCACGACGGAGGTTTGCTGTGGGCCTTCCGGAAGGTGACAGGCAACTGCAGGAGATGCTGCATGTATTTAAGATCACAGAACTCGGCAGGACCCCGGGCCAGCTCCCTCCCCACGGCCGGCTGGACCTCACCCCAAATCCACAGCAGCGTCTTGCCTTCCTGGGACCAGACGCGTCACGGCGTCCCCTCCCCACCGGGGCAGGGATTTCAAGTTAGAACGAAAGGCTCCGTTGCTCTGACAGAGCCACGACCCAGCAGTGCCGGCCTCTCCCGGGCCTGCTTCCCGCCGTCCAGTCACACAACGCTGAGCCACGATCACCTCCGCATAATCGTCCAGAAGTTTCCTCCACGTGAGGGGCAGAAGAGATCGGTTCTGCTCCAGCGAGATCCGGAGGACCCGGAGCTCCTCCCCACATCACAAGGGCAGCACCGAGTCCCTGCTAATTCTCGCTCACACAGGGGAGAACGGCAGCAAATCTTCCCAGGGACCGAGACAGACTATTGGCGACCACAGCCAGGAATCACTCCGAGAATCCACCAGATGTGTCTGTTGAGAGCAAGTCAGCCTTTGCCCTTTATTTAAACAATCCCTCATTCCTCAATCTGACCTTAAGGAGAACCACCCACCGTCTCCAAACGTACAACCTGCCAACCGCCACATTCAGGTGACGGAAAGATGCGGAGACCCGACCGCCTGGGACCCCGCGCCTCAGAGCTCACCAAGGGCCGCGGCTTGGAGCCTTCACCCCGGGTCTCCGCGGGCTCCAGGGAGCTGGGGGAGAAACGGCGCCGACGCGATGGCTGGGACTGGGCTCTGAGGAGCGACGCTTTTCCCTCCTCACCAGCGGGTTCCCCCGCAGGGCAGGGCTGCCAAACCCACGACCTCGGCCTCCTTAGCGGTTTTCCCACTGACCTTCCCTGCCCGGGGGCTGCAGAGACAGACACCAGCCCAGCCCCAGCACCTGCAGGGCGACGCCCCAGGTGCAACCCACAGGTGAGGCTCCCGGACTCCACACAGCTTCTCGCCCACCCCTCAGGCCCTGCCTGCACCAGCGGGAAGGGAAGGAAAGATTAGACACTAAACACAGTCAACCGATTAAAAAGCACCTGCTTTTTTGGGGCCCTCTAGTAAGTTTTCCTTCACTGTCTGGTGAAAAAGAGAGTCTTTCCTCCTTCCTCCACACACACTGTGTTGAAAGAACGCGCCCCGCAATCTCACTGGTCAGCCGCTCAGCTCCGACAGACCTGGAGAAGTCCAAGTCCAAGGCCGAAGCTCTGGGACAGGACGACATCCAGGAAAGACGCAGCAGGTGAGGGTCCTCGCACCACTGCACACCTCTCTGGTGTCTGAGCCGCTGCAGACTCTGCACCCTGATGCGCCGCACTCCGAGGGGTCCATCCATCTGTTCTTCTGAGGGGTACCCAGGCCACCCACATTTCTGCCCAGCCAGCCACAAATTTGGGGGTTCCCACACCCCTCCCCCATGGCAGATATTAGCTGGGACGGCTCAGAGAACTCAGGAAAGCACTTTACTGCTATTACTTGTTCATGATGAAGGACACAAATCAGAACAGCCAGACAGGAAAGACGTCGGGCTGGGGTGTGGGGAAGGGGCGCGGCCTGTCCAGCCCCCTTCGGGCACCTTGTGACTGGGAAGTTCCCTGAACCCCATCACTCAGGTGTTTCCGTGCAGCTTTCATTACCGTAGGCAGGACTGATGAGACCACTGGCCCTTGGTGACTAGCCCCCCAGAGGCCGGGCGGGGCTGAAAGTCCAGGCCCGCCCTGGGCCCAGCCACCATCCAGTCACCAGCACACAAGACACACATCACCCCAAGATTCCAAGGGTCACAGAAGCTGTGTGCCAGGACCCAGGGACAAAGACCAAATATACACATTTGTATTAAACCACACACAGACTACACAAAAGTCTTTACCCTCCAATTCTCAGTGCGGAGCTGGGCTGTGATGTGTCTGAAGGAAGGGGTTATCCTGAGGGCTAACCTCAGACTGGCAATTAGAACCTACAATAGAAGTTTTTAACCCAACATGAGGAAGAAACAGCTGATGATGAGGGAAGTCTTCGGGCCGGAGCTGGAGGGAGCAGGCTCTTGCAGGGTGATGCTTCAGAGGGCTGGAGCCCGAGGAAGGACGCAGGGGACATGACCAAGGTCTCGCCCGTGTTTCTGTGAGTAATTCTCAATGGGATAAACCACGGCACACCTCCTTTATTACAGGTGTTTCCAAAATCAACCCACAGTTTAGAAAGCATGTGGGTGACACATAGCTGCATCTATTAACCACACAGAGTAAAAATGCACTTTGGCTGCAAAATTCATTCACTTTGGATTTAAGCTCTGAAATGCAAGTTCATTAGAAAAGAGATTTATTGGGCCTTCTTTTTGTTGTGGCACCTCAATTAATTCCCTGGTCATCGAAGAATGAAGGACATCAACCTACAGGCCCCCCATACAGATGCGAAAGCTTATGTGAACAATTATAGTTTTGATTCTGAGTTATGAAACAAACACTCCTTCTTATTAAGTAAATTAAAAATGATAGGATCTGTGAGAGATCAATACGTAAGAAAACCACATTTAAAATAAAAGGACGCCACATCCCCAGCTGTAATTCTGGACTCATCCACCAGCCCAGCCCCCGGACAGGGGTCTCCTCCCAGGCGGGCGCCCGAAGCCCCGGCCCAGTCTGCACAGCTGCCTCCCGGCTCCCAGGGGGAAACGCTCACTGCAGACCGTCCTGCCTTCCTGCCTTGCCACATCTTCTCAGTTTCACAGACAGGGGCTACGGGGAAAGGAGGTGCGCGCCAGAGCCCGTCCAGCGAAGTTCGTGGGATTTTCCTAGATAAACCACAGACAGTGCACAGACAGTAGGCGCTGCGCCCACCCTTGGCAAGGCAGCCCTGGTGCCCCAGCAGCACCCTTCTCCTGGGACGCTGAGCTGCCCGTTCTCACGTCCAGGAAGACAGCGGGATCCCGAGGAGAGATGAAGCGTCTCAGATGCTACTCGAGGCCCAGCTGCTCTTGTTCAAACTGATTCTCTCTGTGCCCCTCAGCCCTCCCCACCCCACCATCCGCTGCAAGCCCACTAAATGCACACCTCGAATGCTCAGGTGGTGTCATGCTGGCCAGCACCCCCCCACTTTCAGGACGTCTCCCCACGAAGCCAGAGCGCACCCGCCTGGACAAGCAAGGTACATTGGCTGAGGTGTCACCTCGAGGCAGCCGGCCTGCTCAAAGTCCACGTCAAACTAATTTTCTTCGTGGAAAATGACTTGCCCTCAGAGAACACACAAGTGGCACAACAGCCAGGCAGGAGGTAGGAGGGGACCAGAGAGGACCCTCTGGGCCGGAGATCCCTCTCCCCTGGGAGGGTCACGCATGGCCACCATCCCTGCTCCATCTCTGTAGTGACTTGACTTGCGTCACCAACAACCCAGAGCTCTGGAACCATCGTACCCAAGGACCGCAGTGGGCACCCTCATCTGAGAGGGGAACTGAGGCACTTGGGTGTCCGGAGAGCGGCCGCGCTACTGGTCACTGCAGTGTGGGGAACGGATCCCTCAGCTCCCGACACCCAAGCCACCGCTCCCTGCCCCGTCCCTCCTGCCCTTCCATACTCCAGTTCACAAAGGTCCTCCCAAAATGCGACACCAGGAGCAATGCTCCAGGTACACCCGCTTCTATTTGAACTAACCAAAGAGGATTTTGGAAAACACAGGGGCAGGAAGGGCAGCTGGCAAACCATCCAACGTGCGGCATCGTGTCACCTTCACTTTGTCCAAATCACAGCTCCAGCTGAGGTCAAGGCCCTGCGGAAACCAGCCCCCTCTTGAAGGGACGCGAAGTAAAGCCCCGTCCCCACTAACCCACCACCACCAAACGTCACGGGGTTGAAATCCTCCCAACTACAGGCTACAGGTCATTCCTTCTTATAACGCTGCTATTGCGCTTAACAACGCTCAGATGTAAAACTGCAGAAACAGATACTTCTTATTCCAAATGCCCTGATCCACCAGCTGTTACTGCTTTAAAGACACAAAGTATCTGCACTGGACCACCCCGTGAGGGAGCCCTCTGCACTGGACCACCCCGTGAGGGAGCCCTCGCCGGGCAACGCTCTGGGAGCAAGAGCCGTGGACGGGCTCCACCCGCTGTGCCCCGCCGGGCTGCGGCCTCCAATTCCTGACCCAACGCTCCCTCTCCTGGCCAAGCCGTCCACTGCCACTGCGGACGCCAGCCCAGGGAGCAGCTGCCAGCTACAGCCCTGCACCACGCCCTCTCCTCTGGGAAGCCAACCGTGAGGGCCCATCAGGGGCCACACCAGGGAAGGGTGCCAACCCCCAGCAGGACTCCCCGGCCTCTTCCTAAGGCTCAAAGTCACCATAACATAGGAAAAATGTCTCATTTTATGACGAGAAACATCCAGCTACCCCATGGGAGGAGGGACCTTCTGATATTTTCCCACCACAACCCTTGTTGACACTGATGCCCCCCCCCACCCCGAGGGGACTGAGTGTGCCTGGAGTCCTGGGCAGGCGGGGGCAGGGCCCACCCCGTCTGCCAGGCCCCTTTTGGCCCTGGGACTCGGGGAGCAGGAGTGGAGGATCCTCCAGCTGCAGGTGGGCACCCCCACAGGTGGAATTTTGGAAACAACTCCCTTCCTTTAAGGGAAGGGGGTGATAAGAACTCAAGGATGGAGCAGGGACGTGGCTCTGGGATGGCAGCTGTGCAACCTCAGGCCTCTCGACCCTTCCCAACCCCAGTGCCCTCCTGCTTGTAAGGGGCGCAGATGCCCCAACCCCAGAGTGAGGCTGAAAGTAGCAAGTGCACAGATAGCACCACGTGGCTGCACCACGCAACCCTCCCTGTCCCCACATCCTCAGGAGCAAGGATCTTGCTCTCACCCTGTGATGTCGCCTGGAAAGGAGAGAGGGCCAGAGGAGAACAGGAGCGCATGGAAACCTGCTGCCACGACCACCAGCACCTGACGTCCCCTCCCTCACCCCAGGGGCTTCCTTTAGTCAAAACCCTGAGTTTGAAAATCCTGCAAACACCTGAGAAACCTAAATGCTGTGTTATAAATTCAGAAAGGTCAAGTGTACCTAACATGCTCTCCAACGATCACCATAAGAAAATTAAAGTTCAGCCAAATTTCCTCAAACAAAACACCTGTGGGGTATCAGAGCTGCCTCGCTCCAGGAGCTGCCTGGCAAAATTTCCCTGGGTGGCTTCGGCCTCCCACGCGAATGACGCAGAAACGGCTCCCTGTATGGAAGGTGACATTCAGAGCCCAATTGGGAGGACTGAGGCACTTCCCTCAGACGACACAAAGGTCTCCTGCCCTTACAGACCCAACCTCAGCTGTGGATTCCTCACTTTGGGGAATTTGCACCTTGGAACTTAAAGTCTTCAAACGTAATTTTCATCATATAAAGTTTCTTGTTTTTCAACACAATTTCTCATGACTTATTGGGTGATTATTCCAAATGGTGTAATTACTCTAATGATGTTCATTACGACCTAATTACCTAATACGTGTGAAGATGGAATTACAAGGTGTGACTGCACCACACCGTGAGGAAGCCCGTCTTCACGATGGAGTATCACTCATGGGCTCCTCACACAGGTACGACCAGTGTGGGTTCCACACACGCCACCCTTGGACTCCCTTCTCCAGCCCCTCGCACCCAACTACCCACCCCCCAAACCCCTGGGAGAGCTCAGCTCGGGCTCCTGCCCTCCTCCTCTGCCACCTCAACACTCTGCCACATGCACTTTCCATAGTATAGTGGTTACGACGTTTGCCTAACAAAACTCTGCCATGAGCCCTGTCCACTGGGACCCTGGGGGGCAATGGCCCCTCCCCTGCAGAGCTGGCTCCCCCTGCACTCACCCCCTCCCCTGCAGAGCTGCCTCCCCCTGCACCCGCCCCCTCCCCTGCACCCGCCTCCTCCTCTGCAGAGCTGCCTCCCCCTGCACCCGCCCCCTCCCCTGCAGAGCTGCTCCACCTGACTCTGCATTTAAGACCCAAAGCCTCAGCCTCCACAGCGTGCCTGCCAAGAGACCACGTGTGACCTACACCCTGCAGCCATCAGCCAGGACCGCCAGGACATGCTTCCAACTCGGGATGGGCCAGAGACAGCCAGCCCTGCCCCCAGCCTCACATGAGGGACACTTCTAGGAGCCGCCCCAGCTCCCCGGCTGTCCCTACGGCTCCTCTGACTACCTGAGTCTTTGCCAAACACAGGTGAGGGCAGCTGACCCCGTGCCCCAGCAAGCTCTGAATAAGCAGCCTCTGCCTTCACTTGGGTGGTTTTCGCGTTTGCAGCCCACCTTCTAGGAGCTGCGGGAGAATCAACCCCCCAAGGCTGGGTGGGCTGCGGTGCCACAACGTGACCACCAGAGGGCGCACGGGCCTGCTCCGCCAGACCCCCAAGTGCCTGCACCTGTCAGGTGCCAGGGCTTGGGCACCTACCTGCAATGGACACCGGCACGTGGCCACCACCACCAACCCCCACAGGATCTGACGCTGCCCCGAAGTCAGGCAGAGCGTCATGCGGGGCCCTGCCTGGGGGGAAGAGCTCAGGGCCCCGCAGGTGAGGCGGGTCCTCGGGCTTCGGCCCTGCCCTTTGCCATCGAGCGAGGGTGGGGCCTCTTCCCAGGCCCACCCAGGCCCAGGAGGCAGCGCCACAGAGGCAGCCCCGGGGTGGGCAGCTTCCCAAGCCACGGGCAGCTGCAGTGGGTCCCACCTTCAGCCCACAGCTTGGCCTCAGCCTCCCCCACTGGGGACCAAGCTGCCCGAGTTCTGCGCAGAAGAGGAGGCAAGGCCTGCAGGGGACAGCGGGCACGTGCAGGTCAGTGGGGCAGCCGGTGCCCCTTCCAAAGAGACGCTGTGCCCGGCCAGGGCTGGTTTTCTCACCGTTGGTATCAAAGGCCTTTTGAGCATTTTTACCAAAAAAAAAAAAAAAGATACTGTTTGAAACACTTTGTACCGTGTTGGGGAAATGACTGATATATATATATTTCAAACATGCAAAATGAACCAAAACAAAAAGTCCCTCAAAAATGCACCCACAAAGGGGGCCGGCCACGGGAGCTGGAGTCTGCGCACATGCGCCTCTCTTGCGCTCGCGCCAACTCCAGACGCCAGCCCCGCGGGCCTCAGGTTGCCTTACTCTCCTGCCACGAGAGCCGCCGCGGATGCCAGACAGCTCAGCAGAGCTCCCCAGACAAGACTGTTGAGTGCCCAAAAATGACTCCCGGAGAACAAAAGTCCGCAAGCGCACGGCGTGCCGGAGCCATGGCCTGAAAGGAACCGCAACTTTGGGAAGAAACCACGTTTTCCCAGTCTTTAAACAGCCGCGCACTGGCCTCTGAGCATGTGCAGGTCCTGCTGGAGTGGGCTTTAATCTGCTCTTTTAATTATTCTGAAAGGCCATTCGCTATAAGATCTCCCTGATTTAAACTACGCCTCACATTGTCAAAACTAGGACTTCTGCACTCTTCCCTTCGCTGCGTAATCGCAAACGAAGAGATTCAGAGACACACTTCGTGCATCGTGGTGCAGAGACGGCCCCCACGGCAGGGACAGGAGTTTGTGCTCAGTTCGGGCACCAAAGAGAGCCGTTCCCACCAGCCACACGAGGGGCCTCCTGTCAGACGCCCTGACACTGTCCCAAGTCAGCCCAACAGCAGGACCCAACTGTGGTGCCCCCAGGGTCACCCTCCAAGCATGGGGGGTGACAGTGAAGCCTCGACCAAGACCGGCCCTGTCCCCAGCACCCTCGCCTTCCTCTCCAGAGAAACAGCCTGTCACAACCCAGCTCAAAATGGGGGATAAACCTTAGAAAAAGACGGATATAATCAAGATCCTGGCCTCAGAATCCCACAGTGTGGGTCTGGCCTCAGTCCGGCCACTTACTGGCCATCTCTCGATCTCTCTGTGCCTCAGTTTCCTCACAAGGACATTTCTCTCAGGGAAATGAGGTTTTCCACCCTCTAGAGAAGAAAAGCCTCGTGAGGCATCTTGACTAACAGAAACAAGAAACAAATATAGGACAAAAGAATAATGACGAAACAAAGGCAACTCTACATACGTACACACCCACGTGCACAACAGACCAGACAAATAGCTCCCGCAGGATGGGGTGGCCGGACAGTAACAGTCAAACAAGAGCGTCCTCCTCAAAATGCCCTAAAAATCTTAAATCTCTGTGTGCACATAGGACAACCAGCAGGAAGTTGGAGGAAGGGTCACTCGGACAGTGAAAACCAAGGTGGGAAAATGCTAAAGAAATGGAGGCCCATTGACCCGCAGGGCGGGCGTTCGCAGACCCGGGGATTCTTCAGCGCAGAAGCGCCCACACATCCCACGGTCCCACTCACTAACCAGCCTGCAACCTATCTGTGAATGTTCCGCCAGACTCGTAAAATGTCATTTGCCACTCAAAAGCCCATGCAAGATTCACGTCACGCTCAGAGCGTTCCCTAATCTATCAACCGCGCTGGAGCAAATCATGTTTTCAAAACAAATGTGCCAGGATTCATTGTGCCCAATATTGCTAGATATTGTTGTCCAACTAGAACTAGAAAACGCCCCCATTCCTAGGTTCTGTTTACTCTGACACAGAGGCCGGCCTTCCCGAAGGTGCTGAGGCTGGGCGGCCTTGTCCCCCGAGGGGCCACGTGCCCACACCACACCCTCACGTGGCCTGATGCAGGTGAGAGCTGGGTGGGGCCCCGCAAGTGCACTGGAGCAGCAAGTGCAGCCTGGCGCGGCTCGAACAGGTGGATGAAACAGTTGTTGCAACAAAACAAAGAACCTATGCAAATCACACTTCTTTGTTTTGTTGTTGCAGCTGTCAAAGTAGTGCTCTCCTCTTATTTTAGCATTTATTTTTCAACATTATACATGCATGTAGTTTGAAAAGCCTAAGCCTCACTAGGAAAACCAGCAAACCTCTAACCCTGGTACTCCGCAGAGGCAAGCGCTCTCAGCTCACCCGGCTGACTCTTGGTTTTCACACCCAAATCTCTAAATGACACACTTACCTTTCTGTTCCTTAGTTTGTCAGACTTGGGCATTATCCACTGACTTCCAGCTACAGAAAATGGGTCCCACCTCTCCAAACACATCAGTTTCCAAACTCACTGCTTCCTAACTTAGCTACATTGTAATTTTCATCAGCTCAACATGATGTGCTTACAATGTCACGACTTTGAAATAGGCCACGTGGTAACTGTGATTAGCATCCCTTTCTTACCCTCCCTTCTGTTTTTCCTGGAGTTATAAATGTCTTGTTTATTCGTTTGCTTAATTTCCACAGTCTGTCTCTATTTCTTCTTCCCTGTTTGTTAGGGCTCCTGCCTATTGTCATGGGCTTTCTGTATGTGTCACTGGTCCTGGGCTGCCTCTCATATCTAATCATGAAGCCCAAAAAAATCTGGAGTTGAACGTCCTGGTGAGTTGTTGACAGTGGAGGTCAGGATGGGGGACCCCACTGGGCTGTTTCATTGGGCAAACTTTGGAATAGGAAATACCTGTGGTGGCCGGTCACAGTGGCTCACGCCTGTGATCCCAGCACTCTGGGAGGCCAAGGCAGGAGGATCCCTTGAGGTCAGGAGTTTGAGACCAGCCTGAGCAAGAGCGAGACCCCGTCTCTACAAAAAACAGAAAAGTTAGCCAGGCGTGGTGCCACACACCTGTAGTCCCAGCTACTCAGGAGGCTGAGGCAGGAGGATCGCTTGAGCCCAGGAGTTTGAGGCTGCAGTGAGCTGTGATGACGCCACTGCACTCCAGCCTGAGGAACAGAGCGAGACCCCATCTCAAAAAAAAAAAAAACCTGTGGTGGAGACGTGTGACAAGGCCCGGCTTCCGACAAAGGCTGCGCTCTCAAGCCAGCTGCCACCACGTCAAGACTGCCGGGCTGGGGTGGCTGGGGCACATACACACCCACTCTTTGGCCATCAGTCGGGGTTCGTTGGTCCCCCAGGCACTGTCAGCCCTGCAGGAAGCACTGGGCATGGGCCTGCACGGAACGGGGCGGGGGCCGCACCTGCAGACCAACACCACGGCAGGAGATCCATGTGGCCTGTGATGCCACCTGTCGTGCCAGGTAAGGAGAGTAAATACCTTCCTCGTGTGAGAGATGCTTTTATGTTAATATAATCATCTGGGAAGCAAAAGCTGCAAAGACAGGCAAACTTCATAGACTCACAAATTTCACAAATCTTGTCAAAAGAGATGGCATAACTGACGGACATTTCCTTTTGAAGACAATATCCTGTCACCTTTGAACCAACCAGATCTGCCACTTGATACAGACAAAGCAGACGCTATACGTGACATTCGCACGATCCTGTCATCTCCACCCTCAGGTCTTGCAGGTTTTGACTTTGTTTTTGTTTTGCTTTATTGCTGTGTGACTATCAGACACACAGCTCCTCAGAAATCTGACAGAGGAATCTCTTTACGTCACCACAGCAAAATCACAGCCACAAAAATCAATGACATCACTTCATGATCACTCAGGTCAATTTCTCTGGGATTCAACGCTGTCTTGACGTCATTACATGGCAGAGGTCAAGCCAACGCAAGTCTAACGAGGCCACTGGAAGCGCGTAAGCCTCTGGCCTCTGGTTTCCATCGGGCCGTGTGAGCCGTGGCAGGAAGTCACCCTCCCCCATGGCACAGCGCCTCTCAGCCCTGAGACCAGCCTCACAGGCCACAGGACACCGCGACCCCTGCCATGAATGCAGACACCCTCTGGGGCAAGCTTGCTCATCACCCTAAATGTTAGTTTAGCAACTAAGACATCCTGCTGGAGTCGGGCTATACGCTCCCCAGAGGACCACACCATGCGTCTGCACGCAAGGATGCATCCTGTCCCACGCCGGGTACATAGCCGGGTAGGTCTTCAGGGCACGTCCTGGCTCCAGCAGAGCTCCTCAAATGCCAACCAACAGCCCCCACCGTGCCCCTGCTTCTCCCAGACCCTGCAAAGACACCCTGGGCATAGCTGAGCGGACAGTGAGCCCAGGATTCCCTCCAGATCACGTGCAGGTCCTGCTCCACCTCGTGCGGCCCGAGGCCTGTGCAGAGCGGACACCTCTGCACACACAAAATGTGGAATTATTAATAAAATGAGAAAGCAGGAGCCACCTGCGAGGGAGGGTGTGAGGGACACGCAGGGGCCAGGGGACGAAGACAGCAGCGATGGCCACAGTGCCCAGAGGCCCTCGGGTCACTGGGGCTCTGACGGCTCCTCCAGAAGGCGGCACCAGCGCCCAGGCAGGAAGGCAGCCCTGTTTGTTACCTCTACTCTGCTGCCTCCCACGTGTCCAGCAGTGAAAAATCTTCAAAAACCTCCACCAAGGAGAAGATAAACTGGAAGCTCATGTTCTGTTCTGCTACCACAGGGAGGCAGCTGGACCCCATGGGGCAGCGTGAAGCTGGGGAAGAACCCGGGGCCCACGAGTGCTCGGGAGCACCGGGTCCTGGCGCCGTGTCGAGGGAGGCGCTCGGAGAGTCACTACGGTGGGGAGGAGCCGAGCGAAATGCCAGCTTCGTGACCGAGAATAAACTCGCACACAGGAAGAGCGACGCAAGCGCTCCATCACTGGGAGCATTTGTGCTTTGGCAGCAGGACCTTCTCCTGGTAAGAACCAGAGTCCCCGGACGGCTCCGCAGTGAGGTCGTCTCTGCCACGGACGTCAGAGCCTGAGCTGCTAAGATGGCCCCTCCTGGCGCACGTGGAGCCAGACACCGGGGTCGGAACAGGACAGCCGCAGCAGGCGGAACTCGGACAGGAAGCCTTGGGGTGCAGCAGGCTGCACAGAAACCAGTACACCCAAGGCCCCCTGAGCAGCCCCCTCCGCCCCACCCTGACCTCGGGGTCCACCCACAGGACCTCTGAGCCACGGCTGCGCCCCCCGCCGGCCCTGCCTGGGATCCACCACAGCCCCGGGATCCCTGTCACACCCGCGGGCGTCCAGCCCTGAAGTGTGCCCGGGAAGGGCCACAGGTGCTGCACCGACACCAGTGAAGCAAGGGTTTGCAAGGCCACGTGTGAGCTGCCACCAGAGGAGGGACATTGAGGACAGTGAGAACAAAGGTGGGACCAACATTCCAGTGGGCGCCTGGAGCGCCAGGGCTGGTGGGGAGCACAGCCCCCGAGCCCCAGGGCCCGTCTTCCCTGGTGCCCTCGGGAACTGACAAGCAGAGGCTTCCCGACGCTGACGTCTGCCCAGGGACCAAGACGCACGACAGACCACAGTCAACTGAGGGCAGGTTCTCGACAGGCCCGGCGGCAGCTGCCCAGCCCATCAGGTCCCGCTCCGTGGTTCCGTGTGGCCGTGGTGTGTTTAACGTGAGGCGTTCCCCACCTTGGGGGTCGGGCTCTGCGTGTGGCCCTGGGAAGTGACCAGCACTTTCCATTTCCTGCCTGGAGAAGAGATCGGGGCTTCTTGTCTAAACAAGGCACCCACCACTGATTCTGTTCAAGAGCGTACACGTTAACGGCACAGTTACATTAGTGAGGACACCTCCTGGTACGTGTAACAAACACATCCATGAATGGGTTTAAAGGACGAGGTCGAGCATAGTTTGCTCGTGAATATGAATGAGCAACTTCAGACTCAACATCTCGCTTCAGAGAAGCTGCTGGACACCTTACCAGCGTCTGCATTGCTATGTATGTGCACCGGGTGTGTGGGGGTGCAGCATGCATATGTGTTTGTGTGCACCAGGTGTGTGTGGGTGTGGTGTGCACGAGTGTGCATGCACTAGATGTGTGTGTGGGTGTAGTGTGCCCATGTGTGTACACCAGGTTTGTGGGGGTGTGGTGTGCACGTGTGTGCATGGGATGTGTGTGGGTGCAGCATGCATGTGTGTCTGCACCAGGTGAGTGGGGGGAGCAGCGTGCACATGCATGTACACTGGGTGTGTGGGTACAGTGTGCATGTGTGTGTGTACCCGGTGTGGGTGGTTGTGGTATGCATACGTGTGCATGCACCAGGTGTGGGAGGGGTGCAGCGTGTACATGTGTGCACTGGGTGTGTGTGGGTGTATTATGCATGCATGTGCACATGCTCATACCCTCTTTTCCTTGGAGAAAACTGATCTGGGCCACCAGCAGGCCTCGTGCCACCAGGGAAGGTCTGTTTTATTGGGTCTGTTCTGCAGCAAGGAGGCGGCACTGACTCCTCAGTACGCAAACCTGATGCTACAGGAAGAGGAAGGTGAGACAACACTGGGGTCACCAGGACTGACCAGGCCACCTGCTCACCCCTGCTTCCCCGTCGCAGCTACTGACACCATCTTAGCCATGGTTTTTCTGTCAGACTGAGCAGAATAAACAAACTCCTCCCCAAAGGCTGTGCCTTCTATGCACTGCCCTCGAAGTCTGGACACCTCGGGACTTATGATGACACCATCAACTTTTGTTTTGCTTTGTGTTTTTGCTTTTTTTTTTTTTTACATAAAACTTATCTCCTCAACTGAACTTGGAACTCTCGAAGGATGTGCCTGTTTGGGACGACGTCTGCACGTGGTTGGACACAGTCGGGTTCAGTCGCTGGAGGACGGGCATCCCACCGCATCTCCGCTGGGCCTGGGCGACACTAATGTCCCTCCACCCGGACTGAGCGAGCTCACCCTCTGCACACCCCCGGGGCCGGCAGGGAACAGCACCGTGCAGCAGCTCCAGGCACCGTCTTGTCACTGCAGCTGTCATGAAAGCACAGGGTCCTTCCTAAGAGAACAAAAGAACTAAAATGGGACACTACACCTGCCAGTAGAGCCAGTCCCTGCACACACTGTGTTCACTCCCAAAATTCACGGTTGTGTTCACGGCCAAATTCAGGTTGACGGCAAACTGTCCCAAACAAAAGTCACGATCCCCGTCCAAAGTGTTCTCTGCAACACGGAGCCCTGCGGCACCAGGGATGAACAGCTGGACTCCACTCTGGGGGCGCAGGCTGCAGTGAGCCAGGGGTCTCTCGGGCTGCCTGTGTGGGGGACGGCTGGCCAGAGGGCCGTTTGTTCTTCTGCAACTCTCCAGTCTGTATTCAAAGTGAGGGTGGCTCACCTACCACTAAGCCACCCACCATCACTGCAGGTGGGCAGGCAAACAGGATGCTCCGGGGAGCCGATTACATATTGTGTTCTCTGTCCCACAGGACCGACTCTCCAAGAGGTTGTCATGACAGGCTGCCTTGTTCATTTCAACCAAACTCCACCCTCCAAATGTACGCAGCACCCACTACACCAACACCATTGGAAGCAGGAGGGCAGTTCCAGGTGGAAAGGAACTTACCCTTGCCGCCAAGGTCTCCATGGACCCAGTTTATCACCTCACAGTCCCAGTGGCTGGAAGGGCAGGACCCAGGTGTCGGCAGGCTGGTCCCTCAGCCAGCAGAGTCTCCCTGCGTCTCTCCCTATTCCCTTCCCTGTGTGCGGGTCTGTGCCCAGATCTCCCCGGGTCGTGCTGGCTCAGAGCCCACTCTAACGACCTCATCTTCACAAATGGCATCTGCAATGACTCTATTTCCAAATAAGGTCAGTTCTGAGGTCTGGGGTCAGGGTCCAATCTACGAACTTTGGGAGGGACAGGGAGGGTGGAGCGACCCAGCCCACCACAGGGACACCCAAGAAAAGCTAAGGCACAGTCAGTGGTGTCTACCCGGCACCACTCTGACCTCACACTTCTCTGTTCATCAACTACATGGGAACCACAGGATCTGCCAATGCTCAGTCTCCACGTGCTTCCCACACTCCAGAATGTTCTGCACAGTCCACGTTCCCAAGACGGCCCCTGACCCATGGGCCTCGTGTGGAGACAGCTCTGGGCCTTCAGTGAAACTCCTCCCGTTAAGATCTGGACCACCTCACGCACTGTGCAGGCAGAGGCTGGGCAGGGGACACACGTTCCCGCGTCCAGAGACACTGGCTTCAGCCAAAGCACGCAGTGTGGCGCCTCTGCTAACGGAGCTCTCGGCAAGAGGAATTCAAGCAAATGACACAAAAACCCCTGTAGGGAACGGCCCATCTGCCTGCCTGTTTTTATGTCTGTGATTCCAGGGCAGGACCTAAGAGCAGTCTCCATCTGCTCCGCACACGAGGACCAACTGAGGGTTTCCAGCATGTAGAGCTCCAGGTCATCCTTCTGGGTGCCCAGTTTGAGAACCAGGCCCACAGCAAGCACGTCAGGCCCCAACTCCTGGGAGAGGGCATGTCCTACCGCGAAGCCTGCTCTGCTGGCGCCTCGATCACTGGAGGTTCACGTCTGCTTGTCCCCCTGGTAGGACAGGAAGATGACTCGTGGCAAGGCAGTGTGGTGGCAGGGACGGCAGGTGACTCCACACCTAGGCCCTGTCGATCCACTCGGCACGACCCCCACACAAAAGAGGAGCAGGTGTCTGCAGCGCAGCGCCCAACTCGTGACCAGAGGAGCACCAGAGACAGGGAGCGCCCGGAGCACAGGGGCCGCACGTGCCCCACCAGGGGGACACCAGAGCCTCCAGGGAAGACACCCCACAGTGGCTGAGGGCAGAGCTGCCCCCAGCCCCACGCTGCCCTGCACGGCTCCAGGACCAGGACCTCCTCCAGCTGCTGTCTCCAGAGCAGGCGCTGGAGCCACAAGAACATTACTCAGGAGAAAGATGCCTGGGGGCCTGCAAGGACAGAGACTCCCCAAGGGACACCGCTCCAGGCACTGCCTTGGCTGCATTCCTTAAATCTGTGTTTCCGTTACGGCCAAGGCAACAACACCCCGCCACGAAGGAGTCCTGTCTCTGGGTCACTAGGCAGGGCCTGTGGCCCCAGGGTTCTGGCTCGGCACCAGGAACTGGGGTGTTGCAGTGCGTCCCCATCCTGAGGACACTGACCTCAAGCACCCGAGATTCCTGGGTCCACACGCCCACAAGGATTTTGGGGTCCCAGCAATGCAGACACCCAGTTTAAGGCCAAAGATGGCCACAGAGGATGCCCAGGTTGTAGGAAAACGCTCTAAAAGCTTTGTCTTTAGCTCTAAACCAAGCTCAGTCTTCCCATTCAAAACTTCTGAAAAGCTCTCAGTTCAAGGCAGCTCTGTAGGGGAAGCGCTTCCCCAGCCTCACACCCAGCGCAGACGCACAATTCACCTGCAGAGACGAGCTCCTGCCTCCTCCTCTTCTTGTTTCCTTTAGGAGACGGGGCCCTCAAGTGGGAACTGACAAGAGAAAACGTCCCCCAGGAGGGGGTCAGACGTAGACAGGCCCATGATCGAGACCAGAGCCCCTGAGCCACCCAGGCAGAGCCACCTCGGCCCCGACCTGGAACCGTCCTCGTGACAAAGCCGTGACGCTGAAACATCACAGGGCCCCGCAGAACCCACAGCGGGTCAGCAAAGCTTCACCCCAGGAGGTCTCGGGAGGGTGGCCGCAGGATGACCTCCACACAGCACCCAAGGACTAGCGTCTTGGAGGAGCTTATGCGCATGTCCCCTCTGTTCCTCCTCCTCATTTCGGAAGTGGAGACAGGAAAGAGCCGGGCGACACCCACGCGGAGTGATGAAGGGAGGCAGGCACCGCGGTGGAGCCTGTGGTGGGGCTGCACCGACCTCTGCTGGCCGCCAGGGTCGGAGAGGAAATTCCCTCCTGATCTCAAACAGCCACGGTCAAAACACGTCTCCACGTTTTCTTCGCGATTGAAGGCAGACACCACCCGAGGCAGTATAAAATGTTAATAAAATAATGAATAAATTAATAAGATCATTATGCATATTTTTAATTTTAATAAGCCGGAAGAATAAAGCCTGATTTCCCTCTTGCAAGGCCAAATCTTCTTGAGGGGCAAATTAGGGTAGCTTTCTCCACAGTGGAATTTTTCAAATATATTTTTAAAGGAAGAAGAGGAAGAAGAAAAGTCACAGCTGTGTGTCAGCCAGGAGACGCGTCCCTCCTGGGAGACCTCACCCGGCTGAGTGTGCACTGCACCTTCACAGGGAGCAGACGGTCATCGCTTGTTTCCGAAAAACTATGTAACTAAGTGTGTCATAAAATTAAAATAATAAAATGGGTAATTCAATGGGCTCAGAAAGTCCAAATGATAAGATAAATTGCATAATACAAATAAAGTGTTTCCTGTGTTTGCAGAAATATGCTAAACACACAACCACACTTTGGAATTTGACCACGGCAATAACTAAACATGGGGTACAAAGGAGCGTCGGGTCAACATTTCAAATTCTGATCAAGGTCACATGTGGTTGCTATAAAATAGTGCTAACGCGACACTGCACTTGCCCAGCAATGTCTGTATTTGTCTGCTCGTCGGTCCCTATGACACCAGACGCAACTTGAAACTCTTATTGCAAACGTCATCTTAGAAGATACAAACTTACCCTCCAGACTTGCTGCACATTCCAGTAATAACTTCACTCTCCTTAATTTAAAAAAATTCATCCATAGGTAATTATCCCAGACCCTAAGCTGAGTGCTTCACACATACAATCCAGTTTAATTTTCATAGCACCCTAGAAGTTATACGTTTTTATTCATGATCCCATTTTATAGATGAACAAATGGCGTCTCCAAGAGTGGGGCGGGTGTCCGGGGTTTACTCTCCGGCCTAAGGGAAGCTTTAGCTCCTGCACTTCTGGCCCAGGCTGACTCCTCCTCCATCCCCTCAGCTTCTGTCTCCAAGTCAAGTCCACTCCTTCCACAGGCTGAATAGCGCTTGCTGCCTCCAAGAAGCCCTCCTGACTGCCCCTCTGCCCTAGTGCCCAGCCCCTCTGTCCACGGTCAGCACTGTGTTGCCCACCCGGCCACCACAGCAGCTCCCTCTGGGCAGTGGAAGCCAGGTCACTGCCTAGGCCAACGCGGCACCTGACACCGTCAGGCATTTGAGAACGAGCAAATACTGCAGATTCCAATGCCAAGGGCTTCAGTCTCTCCTCTGCCAACTCATATGCCTGATGGTCACCGGCATCTTCAAGTTGATACAATGAACTTGCTTATTGCTTTTTACAACTTGATTTTACCCCTCCCCGACTCTCCTGGTTGTGCGCCTTTGAAGACAACTGAAGTGGCAGGAAACACAGTTAGAAGAAAACTGAGGGACGCATGAGTGCCACTGGGCTCTGCAGGGGCTGTGCCCCTGGGGGGCCGTTGTCATGGGACCAGAGATGCCCCCACAGGCAACACCTGGCTTAAGTAAAGGGGTGGATGCAGACCGCGTGGCAAATGACAGCGCAGCCGTGACCGGGCTCGCCAGGTCCCTGCGCCTGCCACGGGGGCCTCTGGAGATACCAGGGCCTGTGGACCCAGTGGCTGTGTGCGCAGGGCCACCCTGAACCTGGCACCCTGGGGGAGGCGTGTGCAGGAACACGCGTGGGCTGGCGGGGGCGAGTCTCTGTCCCTCAGACTGACAGTTACTAAGGACTCCTCCAGACCCGAGTGTGGAGAGGCCATCAGGCGTCAGTCTGAGGGAGGAAACCGTGGTTTGCCGCTAGGAGAAAACAAAGAGAAAGTCGGGCAAGTTTTTCTGAGGCTTCCCCAACAGTTTTCCACAGTAAATGCCCAGAGAGGACCGTGGTTAAAGCAGCAGCCGGAACTCAGGCTGAGCACCACGAAGGCCTCATGGGCATCCAGGAGCACGTCCTCTGGGCGAGTCTCGAGGTCTCTGAGGACGGGACCCACCTGGAGGGCAGAGCCGGGCCAGCCGGACACACAGGACGCCTCCTGACCTGGCTCTGGGGGGCACGCCCTCGCGGAGTGTGCAGAATTCAGAACGTTGCCTGCAGAATCCAGTAAGTATTTTAAGAACTGAAGTAAAGAGCTGAGAAAAATGTGTTGACTTTGACTGTCAAAAACAGTTTTTTTTTAAAAGAAGAAAGCTGGCGGCTTTTCCAGTAGGCTCCAAATACTTGCTTTGCAAAGTTCTCTGAAACCCAGGAAGTCGGGATGCCCCCGCAGCCCCCATCGAGGTTCACTCCACAGCCTGAGCAGCTGCGGCGGGTACCCCTAACCCGGGGGCCGGGGGCGGGAGGCTGCGCTGAACGTCTCCTTCGGAGTCTTCCGGGGCCGCAGGCAGAGCGTGCGCACACCGCTGTCGCTGAGGCCTCCGCGGTCTCTGGCCACCTTGCCTCTCGAGCACTGTTTAAGAAAAACAGTAAAAACCACCGACTTCTGGGTGCCTTCCCCAGCCCTCCCTGGCTCCACACACTGGCACAGTGTGCCCACAGCCAAGGCGCCCTTCCCTTTCCACAGTGCGACCCCCAACATCAAACACCAACCTACTGAGACACTCAGGTCACGAACGTCGGCCCTGAGGCAGAACCTGGGGCACAGAAGGGCAACAACCCCCAGGGTCCCTCCCCGTCCCGATCCCATCACCCAGGTGACTCCACACGGGCACAGCATCTCCTCCAGCAAATGAGGTGACAGGGAAGACAGCCTCGGAGCCAACTGCCAGCCCAGCAAAGGCTCCGTCCAGCCCCACCGTTCTGTGGCTCTGAGGCACGTGAGGCAGCCAAGGGTGGAGGCTCCAACTCTGCCCCAAACCAGAGGCCTTGAGCAAGACCAACCTCTCTAAGCTTCAGTTTGTTCAATGTAAAGTGAAAAGAACAAAAATATCAGTGGCTCTTAACCTCTTTGGGAACCGTTCCCTCCCCCAAATCCATGTCCAGCGGGAACCTCAGAATATGACCAACTTGGAGACAGAGTCCTTGCAGGTGTCACTAGTCCAGGATCTTGGGAAGAGATTACCCTGGATGTAGGGTGGGCGCTGAGTGCAATGACTGGAGTCCTTGTCAGAAACAGGGGGACACAGAGAGACGGGAGAGGCCACGTGGCGATGGCACCATGGGGTGCAGATCCTCAAGAACGGTGTGGACAAAGTGTGAGTGGGGAATCCACCCTGTGGTGTTTTGCCGTGCAGACCTGGACGCCCCGGGCTGTCCCTGAGAACCCAGGGCCCTCTTCTCTCCTCCCGCAAGCTCCCGAGAGGGCCAGTTTCTCCGTCTGGGTCTCCCGGTGTGTAGCAAGACCCCTCCTCAGAGCAACCCTGAAACCAGGGAGCAAACCTGACACACGCTGCCTGGTTCTCGTCTGCTTGCACAGTTTCCTCGAGCCTGTCCAGCAGGGCTCAGCCTGCTGCACCACATGGGACGTGTGCAGGCCCGTGGCTTTCGGGACACCCTGACATGATGAAGCATCTATGGTCACTCCCTCTGCCCGGAGCGGCACCCCAGCTGCAGGTCCTGCTGGCTCCCTCTCCAACCCCCGGGCTCTTCCCACCTGGACACCCGGCCACCACCCTCCACTGGCCACCCCTGCCCTGGCCAGTCCTGGGCTCAGGTCCCGTCCAGCAGCTCATGCCCACCCTGGCAGCCGGCCAGGCCTGTCCTGCCCTCCTGGGTGGGGTGGGGGCCAGACCTCATGCCCCTGTTCCCCGCTGCTCAGCAGTAGCCCCCTCCACGGAAGTCACACCCCAGGCCCCTCACCCATGTCCTGGGACCCCGTGAGGACCTGGGACCAGGCCGAGGCTGGCAGAGCTCTGGGCCAATGGGGGCCTCCTCTGTCCATCTGACACCCTGGTCTCACCCACATGGTCCCTGGGGACACGAGAGTCCAAAGGAGCACCTGTGACCCTATTTACCAAAGAGAGCGGCGTCCTTCCCGACATCTAGCCTGGCGCTGGCCCCCAGTGAGCACTCGACACGTCTGTGACTGACAAACAACTGACGTCAGAAGAGAGACGGGAAGCCACGAGGCCCCACCCCGGACAGTCGAACTGGGAAGCACAGAAGAGCCAGGTTCCTGAGGGGTCCTCACCTGGTCTCAGGGAAGCCCCCGGCCGCTCCCGACCCTGCTCCTCAGACAGTGAGCTTGACACAATGAGGGCACAGGGGGCATGAGCCCCGGGAGCGCCACGCAGCCATCTTCCAAGGCAATTTTTTCTTTCAAAGCACAAAAAATCTTCCTGCGTCAGGTTGTGATTTCGGTCTCCCTCAAAGTGCCGTAGCCCTTACTGGACTGACTCTTCAGGCATTGCAGATACGTGTTCCCGGACAGAACTAAACACACCCGACTGTTCTCTTCCTAACTCTCCTAGCATAAGTTAGCATTGACCTTCACACGGGTGTCACCTCTGTAGCTCGCGGGAGCCGAGAGGGCTGACAGCAAAGGCGGCTTGTGGCATTGGGTCTGCAGATGTAGGAATGTAACTCTCAGCATATCCTGGTCCCAGGACTCAGCAATGCTGGGGGTTAACAGGTGCTGGAACCTCAAAGTTGTAATTATCTCCAAATACCATCTAAAAACAGCTGCTATTCTAGGTCGTAGAGACCAGCTCTCATCAGCGTGGTGCCAGTTAGTAAAAATGTCCTATATCCAGTGGCAGGAAACTTATTATTTTTTAAAATAAAGGGTCTGTTTCTTCACCAGCTGGGTAGATGCTGGGCGTGGTCCCCCTTAAGGACCACACATAAGACAGGCGTCAGCTCCACATCTGGGACGCCCACGCTCACAGCCACGCCCACAGCCACCCCTGGGATGGCCACTCCCCAACCGCGCAAGTGAGTGCAGAGGCGGCTCCTATTCTCCCGCAGGTGCGTGGCCAACTTCACCCAAGCACTCGCCATCCAGCCCCTGGGCAGCAAGGCTGCCCCCGACCACTGTCATCACAATCAACGCTACTCTGGGGAAGGCGGAGGCACCTGCCAGAACACGGCCGGGGGACCCCTTCCGGTCCCAAGAAGCAATTCTGCCTGGCCAAGAGCAGCTGCGGCCAGAGGATGACATCAAGACTGACTGAGTCTCCTCACCTATTCTCAGCACTTTGCTTTGAATTGGGAAACATGGGTACCGGCCAGCCCACCCCAGACAGTGGGGTAGAAAGCACTGCCCCGTAGAGCTCACACTGGCCACCCAGGCGGGAGGGCAGCCTCGGCGGGCAGGGTGGCCAGGGGCTCCGGCCTCCCGCGTGGACTGCACCTGCCACGTGACCCAGGCAAGTCAGGCAGCCTTCCTCCTCCCCAGGCTCTTCCTCCTCGACTCGAGGGACAAAAGACCCATCTCATCAGGGCTCCGTGAGGGTGAAACGCGGCACACGTGTGCACACTTGGTGGCGGCCAAAAACACGTGTGTGTGCACCCAGCACGTCTCCTGCTGGTACCGTCTATGTCGTCTTCCTCCCATGACAATTCCCTTCCTTCTCGCCCCAAAGCAGACTTTGTTCACTAACAGATGCAAGCTGATTAAAGACCTATGAGAAATCTGTAACGAGAAAGACCAACTTTAAACACAAGTTTTATTCAGGATCAAAAATAATCCTTTATATCTTGTTTTTTATAAGTTGTAGGGGGTTAGGAGAAAAAAGATAACTCAATTTCTAGTGTATGTTTAAATTTCCTATACAGTTCACTCAGCATCTGAACCTAAACACAGACAAAAACAAAACATTATCTTTAAGCAAATAAAATGCAACGCAGCCAACATGACATCTAACTGGCGGACTCCTCTTCCCGACTAGGAGACTGGCCGCTGCCCACTCTGGCCTGAAGCTAACAAAGGGTGGGGTCCATCCCTGGCCTTTCTGGTCCCCCCCCCCGCAGAGCACAGCAAGGGCAGGAGCCTCCCGGGAAGGCACCCCAGGAGGCCCCATAGTGACCGCAGCAGACAAGCTCATCACTTTTCCTAGAAAAAATGCTATAGGAAGACTTCCCTGGGCCAGAGACAGGCACTAGCCAAGGACGTCCCTGAGCCCAGGTTACCTGTAAACCAGGAGAGTCTGCCTGCCCGTGGGGTCCCAGGACGCTGCGTGAAATCGCACGGCAAAGCGCCGGTGCATCTGGGCACAGGGGTCCTGACACAGCCCAGAGCCTCAACCCAGCTGCTCTTAAACACGGAAGCTGGGTGACTCCTAGTGTTCAGGCCAGGGAGAGAACTGTGATCCCAGCGAACCCTGTACAACACAGAACACCATGTGTTTTCAAGGGACAGGGAGTTGGGTGCTAAACCCAGCACAGCCCAAAGTAGAGTCTGCCAGGGAGTCGCCTCTCATCCAGCCGTGCCCACTCCCGGCACACCGTGAATAAGGGTTTCAACACCAAACCACGCGGCTAAGACAAAGGAACTGACAGGGAGTGTTCACCTGTGAGAAATTAAAGAGCAAAATGAACGGGCCAGAGCAAAAGCCGGAAGGGAGAGGTCCGGGAGCGCACGGGGTGGTTAACAATGGTCATTCACTCCTCCAAGAAGAAAAGAAATAACCTTAAAATAGAATGTCATCACATCCTCCCGGACCAAATTTCACTACAGTGATTGCATCTGTGAGAAAGAAGCTGGGTGTCTCCGGGCTCGGCGGTCAGTAGCACAGCGGAGCCACCCACTGCGCATTCCCATCACGAGGCACAGGCGCCTCCGAGCCCCCAATCCCGCGTAATTGTCTGCACTGTGCGGCTCCCCTTGCGAGTCCACATCAGCGCGGCCAATTCTTTGTGGCTCCACCTCGCGCTCCCGCCGCGTCGAGGGCGGGGCGCCCACCACGAGGGCCTTTCAGTGACATTCCCACCCTCCAAGCCCGCCACACTAATTGAGTGAGCCAACTGGGAAGGAAAGGGTTATTAGTCACCCACATGAGAGGGTTGGGAAGACACTCCCCGCCCCAGACTGAACGTGCGGTGAAGTTAATGGAGCTGCTCCGGCGTAATCCTGTTTAACAGGAGCTGAGCCATTCAGGGAGATAAAACCAGTTTACCTTCCTGACTGTCGTGTGGCCAGAAATCGTACCTCCAGCTCCATGTTTCCAAATTCATTTTTACTCTCCAGTTACCACTCTGTGGCCACTCAACTGCAGCGGCAAATAGCTGGGAATCTGATGAACGAAAGTCAAACAAACAAAAACAGCCTTTCAGCAGGTCACCCCAAAACCCTCCCGCTTCCCTGGGTGGAGAGCAGTCGGCTTTGCCCCCCGGGGTTTGGAAGGAGCTCCTTGGGCCCCGCTGCCTGTCAGAAACCACCCGGGACCTCGACGGTGCAGCTGCCCGGGTCCCAGCTCCGGAGGATTCTGACGCCTGAGCCGGGGCACAACCCAGGCACTGGACGCTCTGAAAAGCTCCCCGGCTAACCCGGATGTACAGGAAGGGTTTAGAACCGTGGGCCTGTTCTGCGGATATAAATCACACGCCACAGGCCCCGGCCTTGTCTCTGAGGACGCCTCGCCCCCCACAGCAGCTCATCAATATCCACACTCGGGAAGGAAACTCCTCATCGAAGACCCTCAGCAGAGGCTCTTTGGCCATCTGCTCTTCCTCCTCGGTGGATTGATAAATGAGAAAGGTAGTTTAAGGAAAAATTTTAAAAATCAGGGTGATTCAGCCTGAGTCACTATGAAAGGACTTCAGAGTAGTTTACAGAAGTGTCCCCTAAGGTTTTCAACAGCGAGCATTAGCTGGAGGCCAGGCCGTCCCTGCAGAGACCCTGTGCTGCCCGTGCATGTGGCCGGGGCCCCATGTCCTGGGGCCAGCCTCCATCCCTCCACCTTCAACGACGCCCCTGGCAGGAGCCACCGCATGTCCTGCCTCCTTCCAGGAGCCCAAGTGTCGAGTTCCGGGTTTCTTCTCTTCCATGTCCAACTGTGGGAGTTGGTTTCAGAAACAGTAAATCCTATGTCAGTGTTTCCCAAACCTGACCCCACACTGGATCACCCCGAGATACACACAGACACACACACCTGGGCCCCACGCGCCAGAGAGGGTCTTACTGGGAGGGTCTGCCCGGAGCCCAGGAGTCTGAATTTGGTTTCACTCAATAATCAACCAGGTTTGGGCCTGCGGGAGACGTTGTGGTCACATCAGGTCGTGCTTCTTGTGCACAGACAAGTTACCGAAGTGTAGATACATCTAGTCGCCACAGCGTAGCACCTGAGTGAGTGCGTGCAGCAGTTTGCTGCCAGCGCTGGCTCACAAACAGCCATGTATTGACAGCTGTGCATCATGGTCGGAGGCCACGTGGGCAATCGGCCACGGTGCCCCCTGCATCCAGCTTGTGCACAGAGCAAAGCACAGGGTCAGGTTGCCTCTCCATTGCCCGGTGATAAACCACGTAACGTTTCACAGAAACAAATTATGGAAAGAGAACAGCCCACAAAGACGAAGGTGCAGCACAGAATGACAAGTGGCAGTTGTGGACGTGAAACCTGAGCGGAGACCAGGGGGCCACAGAAGAGGCCGCTGACCGTGGAAAGTGGACACAGCTCCACTTGAGAGACTGGAGATGTGCAGCCGCGGAACCGAGTGAAGGCGACTTATCCACACAAACGAGGGAAGTGCTTCGAGAAGGAGGAAGACGTCCCAGAGGAAGTGACACCAGCAAAAGCTTCACAGGAAAGGAAACCTCGGAGACGCTTGCCCACGGGGAGGGTGCAAAGGGCGAAACGCTGGACGCTGATCCGGGCTCAGAAAGGGGCGTGGCGCTTCGCCCCGTCGTGGAGGGCAGCTCACCACCCTTGCCCCGGGACGAGCAGGTGCAGTTCACGCCGCGCTGGAGACGCTCTAACCCCCGGCGCTTCCAGGGTTTCAAGTCGCCGTGCACTAAATCGACATCAGTGTTGCTGTTTTTCACTTCCCTATACATTCGTAACTAACAGTGAGAGTTTTTAATATTCTCCCCAAAATTTTACCAGTCCTGGAACAATCCCATCCTCCCCAGTGGCTTTTGCGATGGCTGCGTGTTCAGCTTGGTGGCCCCTGTGTGGCCCTGCACTGCTGCGCGAGGCGAGGACTGCCTGGCGTCTGGCACTGGATTGTGTGTGTGGCTCTCACCCGCGTGCCATCCCTCGCAGGATACTGTGCTTACACTGCACTTAAGGCACCGCCCGCCGTGAGGGAGGGACTCCCCAGCCTGCAGCTCGCGTCTGGGGCAAGCTGGCTCCTGTGACTGGCCGGCAACAACCTTCTGTGTGCACACCCACCTTTCCGACATCACACTAAGGGGCTGGCACAAACCTGAAAATAATTTTTGGACATAAAACAATTTTAGCCAAGAAAGCTCCATTTTAGGAGATGGCTGTTTTGCAAACATTGTATGTGCTATAACAATCAAGAATTCCTTCGCTGCTTTAATTACTCATCACAAGCTCACAACGTCTATATGACGTGCACTGGGAGCCCTTAGGAGTCTCAGAAACGCACGACCTCACAAGCACTCTGTTAATGTGAAAAGTCAGACAATCGGCGCTTCTCCCCCCACCGTTATTCCAGGAGGACTGGTCCTGACCTGCGCAGACCTTCCTCCCCCTCCTGCCGGGGCAGTCGGCACGGCACTGCCGCCCTGAGCACTCAGCGTACGCAGTCCAACAAGCTGCTATTCCTTCGCTTTGCCAGTACTCACCACCAAGAGATTTCTGAGACTGCAAATAATGTCTGAAGGTGCTCAGAAGCTTAACCCCTCATCACTTCCTTATCTCCAAATCCAGAGGCAGGCAGCAGTCTTTACCTCAAAGGCCACTCCTGCAAGAGGGGCCTTCACAACACAAGTGTTGAGAGACGGAAAATCTACCTCATGTTAGCCTCACTCTGAGCAATCAGATTTTTATTACCTCTATTATTTATCCAACAAGCATTTGCTGAAAGCCCACGACAGGGGTAATTACCATGCCCCTGCGTATACAACTTGATCCATGGTGTTTTGAAACCCACGTGGTGACAAGCCCTGTGACAACAGGCTCCCACCACATTCGTGCCCAAACACCACGGTGAGTGGGCGAAGAACAGGGAATGTGTTCTGTCTCCCCAACCCTAATGTCTGTTTTCCTCCCCCAAGCAGGCAGAAAGGAGTCCGTCCCGCGGAGCGATGGTCTTACCCTGAACCCTGGAACACCAGCAACCCCAGGGAGTGGACAGAAGAGGTCATTTGCAGGGAAAAGACCTTCGGTCCTCAGTCAACCCACAAGAACAACTGTCTCGGTGCACTGGGTCTTGCAACCACGGGTACCTTTGATCTTCTCACCTTTGGGGGTATCTGAGTCACATTTGGCTCTTTTCAGAACACAAAATCTTGGCTGTGTCTTTTTCTAGGGTGGGCGTACCCAGGACTGTGCTCGGCTCCTGCGGGGCCTGGCACACACTCCTCCCTGGCCATCAAAAGCCAACAAGGTTGGCACATTTGCAAGGCTGGCTAACGTTTTCACTGAAAGAGTTATTTCCAAAAAGAGACGGTCTGACGAATACTGTGCGTGATCAGTTTGCACACGCAGACATTCCTTCTGAGTTCTCCCTTCCCAAAGGCCCAGCTGTCATGGAGGCAAATCATGAGACCAGGTCCTCGCTGTAATCCACATGGCTTCCCAAAAAATAAGCCCAATGACCACATGGTTCCTGTCTCCCCTCCTCTGTGCCACCATTCGTGACTGTGTAGAAGGTGGGATGGAGTGACTCCTGCCTGGGCACGGCATCCTGTAGTGACAGCTCACAGGAGGCTGCAGCTCTCAGGCGTGACGCCCCTGAGCTCCGGGAGAGCCTGGCAGAGACTTGCCAAGTTCAGCCATTATCCTTCTGCAACTCCCAAAGCTGATGCCACTTTCTAGAAAATACAAGGCACCTAATTCTGCCAATGTCCCCTCTGGTAAAGTTAAGAATTTGAGCTCAAGTTCTTTCCTGGAGGGACGGTTCTCACCCTCCTCCGGGCCACGTGCTGACGTCTTCACCCCAGGCTGCAGGACACAAACGGACACTCACACCCATCTGCCACCCGCAGCACCAGCTGGTAACACACTAGTGTGTGTGCTACATACTATCCTGGACTCTCAGGTCTTCAGGTGAGAAATCGACTAGAACCGCTCTAACAGGGAAGGTTAAGCTGCCGGACCCACTCCATTAAGAAATGCAAACAAACGATTCATTTTGTTTCTTGGAATTTTCAATTTTACTTTTAAGTTGGAGTGATAAACACCGGGTGTTTTAATATTAAGTAGCTATAACATTTAATTATTTATGCAAAATGCATTGACAAAATGACAACTAGAGTTTTTGACATATTTTCCTTTTTGAGGTTTCTCCAAGTGAGACACGTCAAGAAGCAGCTTTCCTGAGATGTGCCTCAAAAATAAATGGTAAGAAAGAAACGCAGCAGATGGCCTGGATTCAATTTGAACAGTGATAAGTAATGCTTTTAGGACAGCTGGGTGATGTACTCTTTGCTCAAAAACATGTTTGATCCGAAACACAAAAACAATCTTATGGTTTCCATGAAAATGAAAGAAAAATGAAGCTGAATAGTGGAGTAAATTGCTAGTTTTCTCTCCAGCATGTTCTGTGCTGCTTTGAGAGCCATATGTTCTGTTTGATGTAAACGAGGTAGAACCGAAATTTAAAATTTTTACATTTAAAAGTAATGACCAAACATTTATACCACATAGTCATTAATGCTGTGGGAAATAAATAATTATTATTAGGCCTAAGATTTGGAATAAAAAAAAATAAGTTAAAGTCTGTCTTAACCCTAAACAATGTGAGTCCACCTTCATTTTCAGGTCTGTGAAATACTCCCAAGCAGCAGACGCTGAAATGGGAGACCAGGTTCCTGATGGAGGAGGTGGTTTGGTCATCAGCAAACAAGTTCCACACTCATAATCCAGTTTCACCACAGAAATACTTCAACAATACCCACTTTTCAAAGAATAGCTACAGAAAAGTAGCGTTAAAATGCAATTTTGCTGGAATCCATTCGGTTTACAAGCTACTTATTCTTCCTCCGAGATCAAAGGCGGTGACCGAGCCGGCCCGCAAGGAAGCAGACTGCGCCAACGTGCGAAGCGCAAGCCCAGGTCCCGGGGAGGCCCCGCGCCGCCAGGGGCAGCACCGGTCTCCGCAAGAGGAGAGCGAAGCTCTGGGCTCTTTGGCCCACTTGCCTGGGGGCCACTGGAACAGGCACCCTGAGAAGTGCCAACAAACCACAAAACACCGTCTGACTTAATTACAAACCTGGACGTGGACGCGAGCGGCGTGTTCCAAGCACTGCCAGGTTCTCAACTCCGCACACGCACATCTCCCGCACGTCTCAAGGGATGTCAAGCGGCGGGAGGACGAAATAAGGAAAACGAAGAGAAAGAAACGCGCCGCTCCGCACGCAGGCGCAGCAGCGCGGGACGCGGCCCGGAGCCCGGCATGCGGACTGCGCCACGCCGGCGAGCCGGGGCTGCCAGGGCTCCGACGCGAGTCCGGCGCAGCTCGAGGCCAAGGGCGCGTCCCGGGCGGGGGCCGCCAGTGACACCTGAGGCCGTGGCCTCCCCCCCTCCCCCGTCAGCCCACGGCGAGGAGGAAGAGGAAGGCTGGGGTGAGGGGCCCTCGAAACGCGAACTTACGGCAACAAAGGAAATAGGAGCCAAGAGTAAACCTCGAGGACAACCTTCAGCAGCAGGGGGGCTCCGTTCTGCCCGTCCCCACCTCGGGGCGCCCGGGGGACACGGCCACGGTCTCTGCCGGCACCGATTCCTCCCCCGCGACCCTGGCTGTGCCGCCCAGGGCACCCCACTGCATCTGTCCCTGGGCGCGCAGCGTCAACTGGGACGTGTCCGGGGGGACACCGCGGGCGGCCCCTCCGACGCCCTCATCCTCCCGGTGAGAGGCAGACGCAGACACTGCACGACCCCCCAGGCCAGAGCTTCCGGGCCGGGCCGAACCCCGCCCGCGCTGGCACCCAGCGCCCCACGTGGCCCTGAGGCCGCGAGCGCCCGTGTCCGCTGTCTGGAGAGGCGGGAAGCCGCCCCGCAGGATCCCCGCGGCCTCCCCCGGCGCCGGCGCCCCTCGTGCCGCAGCCGGCGCGTCCCACGCGCGGACGCAGGGGACCGGCAGCCCCGGCCCATTCACCCGCGCCCCGCCTCTGGGCAAGGAAAGCAGTGACACAACAAGCCGCGGGATCGATCCCCTGCGCTGCGAGGGGATTCGGTCGCGAGCAGGGCGCGGCATCGCTTCGGGAAGCTCTGCCTGTGGACATTGGGAGCCCCTGAAGTCTGCGACGACGACACACTAGCCTGGGTGCCCGAGTGAACATCCCTTCGTGAAAAGACAGGGCCAACAGCCGTGACTGCTGGACAGGAAGATAATTAAAGAACGGACGCTGCCGATTCCTTTATTAACATGTGAACGACAGTGAAATCTTAAGCCCCCCCAGCTGACTGAATGGACCCCCTCTGGCCAAGGGGATGTCCTAATACTAAATTGCCCGCCACACGGAGGGAGGTCCGACGTGCCTCACCCTGCCCCCTCTCCTCCTGGCGACATCCTTCGTAACTCACTGCCAGGCCTAAGGCAAACCTGCAGGTCCCCAATCTACACAGCAGACCACTCGAGTCTGGGTGTATGTCCTGTGGTTTGTCTCTGAATAACAGACTTCCTTATCTTAACTTAGAACATTCCAAGCCTTTAGACAAAGCTTCCTTTCTTTAACCAACTATAAATCAAAGAGTCTTTAAACCCACCTATAACCTGTAAGCCCCTGCTTCGAGATGGCCCACCTTTTTGGGCCAAACCAATGTATGCCTTCCATGTATTGATCTACGACTTTACCTGTAATTCCTGCCTCCCTGAAATGTACAAAACCAAACTGTAACCCAACCACAGTGAGTCCACTTGCTCAAGACTTCTTGGGTGTGGCTCCAGGTCATGGTCCTCAAATTTGAATCAGAATAAACTCTTTAAATTATTTTACAGTGTTTGGCTTCTTTTCTGTTGACAAGATTGGTGCCCAGACATGGGGCTCAGAGAAGACTCGGGACCCCCAAAGAGGTAGCCCCAACTCGGCACGAGGTACCAGCATGGCCCCTTTTGGGCCCCCTTACTCCAACCTTCTCAGGTGGAACTGGTAGGTCCTCCTGAGCTCCGGGCCTCCCGTTCTTGGTTAATGGTCCTTGGTTTACTCTGAGCTGGTTCTTTTCCTAGAAATTTGTTGTTTGGGATCTTAATTTTGATTTGGAGGTGCATTCTAAAGGATCTTCTCCATTGCCTCTTCCTCCCCAAATTAACCTCAATTGGTTTTTCTGCACATTTGGGAAAGAGGAAACCGAACTGTCTTGTTTGTGGATAAATGAGAGACTGGGTTCCTCAGCTCCAAAGAGAAGGGGCATTTCCTCCTCCCAGCCGAAAGGCTCCCCCGTGTGACCGGGGGCCTGAGTGGGAGTTGCCTGGGGCGATTCCCCGAGGCTCGAGTGGCCCTAAAGGGAACCCCCCCATCAAAATTAATTAATAGAAGGCTCATTCAGGAAGTGCACATAAGAGCTGATCACTCGGCATTTTGAGCCCTCTCAGAGGTACTAGATCCCCAAAGAGAGAAACTGAGACACGTAAGAGGGTGAGACCGACTCAGTAGTGAGACACTGAGGAGCCAGACCCACAATCAGCACACTCCGATCCACGACGCTAAACTCCAGGCTACAGTTCGGTTGCTTCTTTTAAAGAAAAATGGGAAACAAATCCTTTAAAAATGAATAAAGACAAGGGGAACGACCCCCTTTGGGCACCCCAGTTGGTCTATGGCACCTCCACTTGCAAGTATCTGTGTAGATGGAAAGGTTCAAGGGCATGCCGGGTTTTCTAGGGCTCCAATGCTTATAGCCAATCCTTGTGCACAAGTTTTTACTAGAGGACAAATTATGTCAGGGAAAGTTCAGAGCTCAAGTGGTCGACCTGCCGCTATAGAGTTAAAATGTCGCTCAAGCTGTTTCTCTCTTTCCTTTTCTACTCTAAACCTGCGAACTTTTTCTACTGATGTTGAGATAAACCTATTGTTTGTGGTGTCACCAACTGAAGGCCACCTGGAGACCCCACAGCTGGTTCCAGCTGAGATGTAAACACTGAAAAGACTCATTTTAAAGTGAAGGAAGAAAAGGGTAAAAGAGGTTTTTTTAACCCAAACTTCCATGGAAACTGCTCTACCCAGAGCTCCGGTCCACGGCGTGACCAGACACCTGTCAGGACAGCTGACATTTGCCACGCGAACAAGCTCCAGTTCTGCCAGAAGAAACTTGGACCCAGTTGTCTTTTACAGACTGCTGAGTTGTGTCTCCATCTCGTGGCCGGAGTTCTGAGGTGGAACCTACTGGAACTCTGTGTGCATGTATCTGTGCATGTATGTGCTTAGATATGTTTTGTGTATGTCCATGTATTATATGTTTGTGCCTACATGGTTCTGGACTGGCTTATAAATAAGGGAGTGCTCATAAATTAAACAAATCCAAATAATTTTCTAGTTCACGTGAACTTAGTAATCTTTGGTAAATAAGCTGGGTTATTTAAAAAAGTACTGTTGGTAAAGTTAGAATAAAAATGTTTTTGAATTGTCAGCATACGTTTTCTGCCTGGGTTTTACTGGACATCTTTATGTTCTTAAGGTGTCAGGGTTTGACACAAAGGCTATAAAACTATAAACCCAGACAAAGACAAAATGATCAGTGTTTGTACAATTTTCGATAGGTAAGGCAAATTTAATATTGTTGGTCTAATGATGATAGCTAATAAGTCTTCTGAGTTATTTACAAAAGTACCCATGTGTTTAACTTTAAGGTTCTTAATTAGGTAAAAACATAGATGTGCCTAAACAAAAAAATAACTGTCAGTGAATTAGAATAAATAAAACATCAAGGAAATAGAGTGCAAAAGCAGAAACTTAGGGTCAAAGGTTTATGAAAATATTTTGGTTTTGGTCTTTTAATCCTAGCTGCAGATGCACTTTCTTCCGCTGATTTCAGTGTCTGTTGGAAGGCGCACAAACGTGTCTCCAACTCACCCCATCATCTGACAGTAACAGCACCGTCAGGGATGCAAAGCTGTCCTAGAAGTTCTAGTCACAAGGGCTTAAATTGACAGCTTTAGTTTTCCCTCGGTCTTGTCCACTGTTTGTCCTACCCTTTACAAGCTGTACATTATGTTGCATTGCAAAGTTTTTGTCCAGGAAAAAACATCCCTAAATTGCTATTTTTTTTCTGAGGAGAAGAAAAGAGGAGTTTAATTTGCCAGCAGATGAGGAGGTTGGCAGACTCCTGTCTCACAGTACCAACGTCCTGCCTCTGAGCAGAAGCACAGAGCTTGTAAAGGTTCTGATTCATCCCATAATCCATCTTCAGTTGAGACAATCTCGTGGCCTCTGCCCGGGCAGTTCCCTGAGCCATCGTCTCCTATGGCACAAAGAACAAAGGATGCTCCCTTGCGCTTCCTGACCACTGGCCTGGGCAGGGATGCAGGTTTTAGTTCTCAAAAAGGGTGAGGGGGTTTTGAAGAGACAGAAAACATTTTTTCCTTTTTTCAGGCCATTTTCTCTGTCACATATTCCCTATTGTCAATTTTACCCTCCCATATCTGTGGGAGGAGGGGCGGCGTAGTCGGCAAGCTACTTCCTGCTGAATTGGGGTGAGGTTTTAAATGGAAGGTGCAGAGTATCAGGTGGAAAAGGGCGTAAGCAACAACTACAACTGTGAGGGCCAACAAGGTGAAATGGACAGTCGTGCACACAATGCCTGACACAGGGCTGGGTTAGACAAGAAACAGGGGACCTCTGAGTGCAGAGCTACTAGCTGTAACTGGCAGGTGATCCAAGAGACTGGCTTCTGCCGATTCAGAAATCACGTACAGAAATACTTGTACCAAACGAGGTCTAGGACGACACACCCAGCAGCAAGACAGATCAACAGAAGAGGCGACAGCCCCGGGAAATCCTCATGGAGGAGCTGTCCCTCTATCTTTGGTGCGATGGACCCAAACTTTCACGTCTGACAACTTCAACGAGGTGTGAGCTGTCAGAGGCCCTTCACAGGGTCCCTTCCACTTCTGTGCTTCCAACTGGGGCAGGGCCTGGAAGAGGCAAACTCACGCATAGTGGTTAGCACCTGACCCACTCATCTGATATACTGCTTTCTTCTATTTTTGTTTACTCATTGTTATATGACCATACTTACCTCGGGGTGCCAGGAAAGGTCTCTCATAAACTCTTTCTTAAGGGCTTAATTTAAGCCCATTCCTAAAGGCTACCCCTGTCCAGAGGAAGGCAAGCGGCAACACCCTATCAAGGCGCAGGGCTTTGCCTACTTGTTGCGTTATCTTCACTACAAAGGAGGGTCCTTATCACTCCTGTGAAATGCCCACAGCCCCACCAAGCATGCTGCCGGGTCCTGCTGACGTCCTCGCCTGGGAGGAGGAGCTGCTGAGCCATCTCTGCAGCTGTGTCCTCGTGTCTGTCACCAGCGTGCCATCCTCTACCTGCTTGGCCTCTTTCCCTGGGCTGCTGATGCCCATTGTCCCGTTGTCCCCCGAGGCCTGCCCCTGCTCTGTGCTGGTGTATGTACGCAGGACCTTGGCGAAGGCCGTGTCTCAGGCCAGCAGCTCCTGCTAGTGTTGCTGAGAGCTTGGCACGTGTCCCCGAGGCCACATCAGAAGAACGAGGACAAGGGGTTTGAGGAGAAGGAAGGAGGAGTTCACTAATTTGCTGGCAAATGAGGAGGTTGGGAAACTCCCGTCTCAAAGTATCAATGTCCTCTAAACTGCTAATTTTTGTATAGTAATTTATTTTAAGATAAAAAATCGTTATTAAAATCCAAAGAGAATCTCAACACAGTATTATTTTTTGGAAACTCAGTTTACAAAGAGTTTGTACTCAAGTTTACACCCAAGTTGGAAAATGTTAAGACCATTTAGATTGCTTTTAAAATAGCTTAATCTTGATCCTCATGTAAGAAAAACAAAACACGTTGCAACTTTGTGTTGCTGTCTGAGGTGCTAAAGATTGGTGCTGAAGTTTTTCTTTCAGTCTAAAGTCAAGTGATATCATGTTAATGGGGCTCAGAAAAATACCCTGAGATGAAGCCTCAGAAGCAGTTCTCTGACCTTCATCTGCCCTCCTGCCTCTCGGTCCAATTCTTCCCTCAAGCTGCCACAGAAACCAGAATCCCTCTTCCCCAAGGCAGGTCCTAAAAGCTAGAACCCTTTTTTTCTGAAAGCCAACCATAAAACCTAAAATTCTATGTAAAAACTGGCCATAAAGTAATGATCTGACCTACTTTGTTTTACTGTAAAACCCCCATTCCGGAAAGGGCCCTGCCCCACGCCCAGGAGGGAGTGCACAGCAGAGAGGCCAGACCGGATCCAGATGCAGAGGCCTTGCTGGGCTCCCCCTCAGCCTGCTAGCATCAGCTCACTCCCTTTTTGTCCAAACATATTTCTACACGGCTGTCCATATTCTGTTGACCCTAAACATAAAAATGGACAATTTCCCCTGTATTTTTGAGTGTTCATTCTGCAGGCTCCCATGTATAAGTTTGTAATTTTTCCTCCTATTAATTAATCTGCTTCATGTCAGTCAATTTTCAACAAATCTTTATGAGAACAGTGGCCTTTGCTCCCTACAGTTTGGCTAAACTTTCAGGGGCCAGGGACACTTTGATCCCTACAACACATTGTCAATAGATTTTGTTTTGGGATGTGGTGTTTTGGAGGGATCTAATCAGTTAACACCTTTAAGCAAGATATATTCTAAAATGTCAACTATTTTATAAAACTTAGAAATGATGTTACATTGTTTAAAATAACAAGTCTTACTAGGATACTTATGATACTTATGTTTGTCTTTGTTGGTAGGATTTATAAGTTTAAAAGCAGTAATTAAAACTATATTTTGATCCCTGGTCTGTGTTACATACTAATTTATAGGGTGTAAAATTCATTAACAGAAAAATAACTTAAAATGGTAACTAGAATCTAAGTAAACTGTTAAGATAAATAAATATTAGGTAAATTAGGTAAATATAAATAGGATAAATACGAATGGAATTTTCATATAATTTAGAATCTTAAAGTCATGTTATAAGAGGATGATCATGAAATGTCTGAGTCATTTATAAAACAAAATACTAACACGTTAACTATTAAACATAAGTTTAACTTTATATACATTGACATCTTGTTTTTATGTAATACAGACACTAATTCTATTTAGGAGTGCTAATAAAATTGGCAACTGATAACAGGTCATGGTTACTTTAACTTCCTAGGTTTTTCTGAGAGTTGACATTATGATTAACTATTAGATAGAAGAGAAACAATTCTATATGAAAAACAAGACATTTTTATAAAAGATTATAAGACACAGAAATATAGTTTTCATTTTAAAAGGTAATTTGTCTAATTTATAGGTTTTAAAAACTGTTTTAAACTATGTAAATGATGATTAAAACTAAATAGATATGAAACTTAAAAATAAAGGTTATAAAAGGTTTATAAAAATCTTACAGTAAAATTGATTAAAATTAGATGAGTTTGTTTATAAGATTTTATTAAAATTAGCTTTACCATTAATCTGATAATGCAAAGGTAATTTGATTTTCTCTATTGAACAAGATTTTCATATGATTAATTGGAATAACAAAAGATTTTTGTTCACCTTTTGAATAAACCACAAAAAAAAGGAGAGGGAAGGAGACAGGGCAACATTCAATTCGCCTCCTTATTAATCTGCATTTCCGTTTGTCTCTACTAGGTCTTATGATTGTTTGGGAAACTGAGTCTCCTCTCTATCAAAGAGTAAGATTTTTGCTTTTTAAAATCTTTTAATTATCAGTTTGGCTAAGTGAATGACTATAATTTTATAGTAACTTGTGATCCTGTTCCACGATGAGTATTTTATGACAGATAATTCATGATTTCCTACTTCATGAGTTTTCACTAAAATTTAAAGTTATTAACAATAAGATTTCTAGTCAATACATATGATTCTGTATATAAAGTATACCAAAAAATGAGAAGTTTTACTAAGAAAAATTATGAAAGAAGTGTAAAATATGTTCTTACTAAAAATATAAATGTAATTTTGTCAAATTCAGAGGTTATTTGAAGGTTGATTCAAAATATGGATTTAGAAAGAAAATAAAAACAAGATAGAAAGTAACCAGTGAAGTAAGAGAAAGATGTAAAAAGGCTATGAGTATATAAACATATTTTTGGTAAGAAAGGTTAAACAGAAAGGAGAATAATATTGTATGGGAAAGGATCTTGTATGGAAATTTTTTTCTCCTAAAATAACTGGTTATTTTAAAAAAGGGAAATTTAGGACAAAGAACAAAGCTGAAGTATGTTGTGGACGGTCTGTGCAAGTCAGGATAAGGTTCATAGAAGGGAACTTATGAAGGAATTTTGTATGTGATCGAGTTGGCTATAAGTAAAAAATTTTTGGTTAAAACAACAGTTTTCTTAAAATATTAATTTGCCATTAATGAAATTACATGATGTATTAATTTTAATTTCATAAGCTGTTACCTTTTTCTAATTAAAAAAGATTCTCAGACTTCTATCTATGTCTCGCCAACTTCAGCTTTTCCCTCTGAAGAGGCCAGGATGGAAACTCTCACCTTTTCATCAGCCCTGTGATTTTTTTTCCCCTTCTAGTTCTAAGTCTGTCATTAGGGTCTGATGTTAGAATGTTTTACCTTAAAGGTTTAAGAAAACAATATTTTCCTCCAATATAACTTAATACTATACTCTTGATCTTTTTTGATATGTCTACATTATTTAATATGGTCAGAAAATTTAGTCATTTGTTCCCCTATTCAAGGTACTAGTTTTTCTTATTCATGTTCCTCTGTATTCTACTGTTCACTCAGGACCCTGGACATGCTCTTGCTGTATGTGATTAATTCAAGTACCTTTTTCATCAGGTTTAACTTCCAAGTTATCTAAATGGGCCCCCCATAAAGAACAAACAAACAAAAAGCAATCACACAACAGAAGGTTTTTCTTTACATTTTTGGTAACTGGTCTAAAAGAAAGATTTTATGCTTTATCAAGAGATTTTATGCTTTATCAAGATAATCCCTGTGTTGTCTTCAGGTTTCTGACTAACTAGAAAAACTAAACTTGGGGGGTTGAGGTTTACACCCATATAACTTCCTGCATTGCCTTTAAAGTCTTCTAATGATTATCACTCTTGGTTAAATAAAGACCATTATTTTATAGTTACTTGTGATTCTATTTAAACAAATATTTTAAACCTGTAATATTTGACAAGCTTTCCAAGAACAAAATTCTAAATTCAGTTCTTTTAACCTCAAACTAGCTTTTAATAATAGAGACACTAAAAGTCCAAGAGAAACTTCCTAGGCTTACTGGTATGTTAAACCATTCAGAAATGCATTGTGAAATATGAAACAGTGTTTAACTTTCTTTGGGTTGTATTTATATAAATATCAATATAAATATTTATATTATAAATATAATAAATATCAATATAAATATTGATATTTATATAAATATAATAAATATCTGTTCCAAAACTGAATGATATTCCTAAAATTCTAATATGCATTGGTATATATTATCAATAATAATTATATGTGATAAATTATTATGTGCCACAGAAATAACCAAATTTCCTTTACGGCTTTAATCATGACTATTGTAAGATTTTTATCATCCACAGACAATTATTATTTTACTTTGATTCTTCTTAAACAATAGTTTATAATCAGTTACCGTCCAAGAGTTGCTTCTTTAAAAAAAATGTCATGGAAAGAACTAAAATATTTTCTATGACTTTTTATTTAAAACATTACTGATTCTCTTGCTTTGTTTTCCAGAGTCATGATAAGGATTAAGTAAACAGCAAGTTTACCTGATATCTCCAGGATTCAAAACTATTGAATCCCACTGGGCACAATCAGTTATCCACTGCCAATGCCCCACTACTCAACATCCTTCTTCTAGGCCCAGGAACTGTCTAGGAAGAGGAGGCATGAGAAACTGTAAGGGCTGATTCTTAGGGATGGAATTAGTTGAAACCCTCCAGATCAAGGAGGGGCACACAGAAACCTAGATAAATACTAAATGAGAGACTTTGCCTTTCCGGGCCACGTGATTCAAACACCCATCCCAACCATAAAACATTTCCTGCTTCCCATAGTCTTAGAAATTCCTGAGTATAATTGTTCTCAGTTATGGGGTTTATGCAAAAGGAGACATAATAAGAAATTTATCAGCCACCTTAGGACCAATTACTAAAGAGACTGAAATATTGTGACACAACAAAAGTCTCTAAATTCCTTAACTTAAATGGTTAACAATGCTTATGTTTGCTACAAGTCTGCAGCTAAACCCAAGGATATAGTATCACAACACTTACAGATAAATTAATTTTGTAGCCTTGCCTTTGACATTTTGGGTTTTACTCTGTGCGTTTCCCAGAAGGCTTTAAAGGGTTGATGAGTGCCTGTCCACCTCCAGTCCTGTCTAGCCTAAAACATTTAATTGGCTGGAAGCCCCTTTGGCTATTCAGTCCTCTTGGCTACAGGGGTCCCACCGTGGGCCTTGGATGGACCTGGGGCAGGAAGCCACACCACCCCAGCAACAGATGGGACAAAATAAGAGTTTGGCCATAGATGCTGCTCCTGGCAGATCTTGGCCAAAAGGGGGGAATTATGAACTAAAATAAAATCTTAAGGCTTCCCCCCACCAGCTGACTGAATGGACCCCCTCCTGGCCAAGGGGATAGCCTAAAACTGAATTGGCTGCCATGAGCAGGAGGTCAGACCTGCCTCACCATGCCCCCCTCCCTTCCTGGAGATGTCCTTTGTGATTCATCCACAGGCCTAAGGCTGTGCAAGACAAACCTGCAGGTCCCCAATTTGCACAACAAATCACTTGAGTCTGGGTGTATGTCCCGCAGCTTGTCTCTGAGTAACAGATTTCCTTATCTTATCATAAAACATTCCAAGCCTTTAGACAAAGCTTCACTTCTTTAACCAATTATAAATCAAGGAGTCTTTAAACCCACCTATAATCTATAAGCCCCCACTTCAAGATGGCCCAACTTTTTGGGCCAAACCAATGTATGCCTTCTATGTATTGATCTACAACTTTACATGTAATTCCTGCCTCCCTGAAATGTATAAAACCAAACTGTAACCCAACCACAGCGAGTCCGCTTGCTCAAGGCTTCTTGGGTGTGACTCCAGGTCATGGTCCTCAAATCTGAATCAGAATAAACCTCTTTAAGTTATTTTGCAGAGTTTGGCTTCTTTTCCATTGACAAATGTGTCTCTGCTAAAGTCAAATAAATCGTATGTGTGAATAGAATGGACTTGCACACACATCAGCAGTGTATGCCCAGCTGTCAGGAAATGCTCTTCAACAAGAGGGCAGAGATGCCTGCAAAGGGTGGTCCTTGGAGCAGATTGTAAACAAAACACCCCTGCACAGCTGTGGGTGCTGGCTCAGCCCATCTCCAATAGCCAGGTGTGTGTGTGACCCGTAGGAAGGTCCTGGGGCACCTGCAGGAGCTTACAGGGTGGTGGCTGTGATGGTCAACCTACATGTCAGCTTGGCCAGTTTGGGTGCCCAGTGTTTGCTCTACACTAGTCCAAGGATTGCTGTGAAGTCGTTCTGAGGATGTGATTAACATCCATGATCAGCTGACTTGAAGTAAAGGAGATCACCCTTTGTAACGTGGCCAGTCAGGCCTGAAGAGCAAAGACAGCTGTGCTCATTTCCACTGAGAACCCCAACTGCACACTGCAAAGTCCCACCTGTTGTGCTGTTGGACAAGAGGGCAAAACTCCAGTCGGTTCTGGCTGATGCCTTAATAGCTAATTCCGCCTAGGCCTCAAACTCTGCCTGGATGCCAGATGTCAGTGGTTCCGTTAACCTGACTGAGTGTCAACTCAGGGTGTTATGGGAACCAGCAAGCCAATCTCAGACTCTCTACACTGGGGCCACACAGGAAACTCACTGCTGCAAGAGGGAAGGGGGAGCCAGAGCACTCTCTTTCATCCCAAAATGGAACAAATAAATTTTTAGAAATGGGGAAACATGACATGGTGAATGCACACCGGAGTTGTGTGCGGTTCACAGAACATCGAGAAAAATGGCGATCTTGATGGTGCAGAAGGAGAGTGCAATCAGCAGGACCCTCAGAAAGCCTTTCCTACGGGTCGCTCAGCCTGTTCTTTTAAAGAATTTTGTACACCCACAGAAAACCATAAGGAAGAAAACTGAAATTATCTATAACCCCACCAATCTGAAGCAATTGCTGTTAGCATTTTGGTATATTTCTTTACATAGTTGAGACCACATTATGGGTACAATTTTATAGCTTCCTTTGTCATTTAACATATCCCACCAGAATTTTCTTGTGTCCTTAAAAAACTCTTCATAAATATCACTTTAATGGCCGCATAGCACCATCACGGAGCCACAGTGCGTGTCTGGTTTGCACAGTTGGGTCATTGCAGGTAGCCAGTCACCCCGGCACTGAGGCCGAGGGGGACAGCCGGGCAGGGAGAGAAGCTAGCAGGACAAGTGACAGTTCATCCTGATTTTGAAGGGAAAGGTCAGTCAATGTATTTATATATTATTTAGTCACTCCTTTCTGGGTCTTTTCTGATAAAAATGGCTATTTTTTTGTAGCGATGGAAACTATAAAAGCAGCCACCTTAATGCCAAGTGTCCCGTGGGCACCCCCGACTGCGTGCAGCAGCCCCGGTGCCAGGACAGCTTTGTGGCAAGAAAAACAGCCATGGGGAAGGCGCACTTTACAAATCCTAACCCATCAAACGAAGCCAATCTGTGGTCACATGGCCAGTTGGCAACAAAGCCGGAACCTGGACCAAGGCTTCCGACGCCTGGCACTGACTGTCTCACTTACCACATCCCGACATTCTCGTGCGACTGCTCTGTCGCTGACGCACAGGCTTTCTGACCAGCCAACGCGCCGGCCGTGTGCGGTACCCATGCGCGTGGCACGGGGCGGGCGCCGCACCCTCCCCGTCCCCTTCCTGCCGCGGGCTCCCTGGCCCGCCTGCTGCCTCTCCGCCGCCCCCCCCGGGTGTCCCACAGGCCCGGCCGCGCAGGTCCTGGCCGGCGCCCTGGTCGCTCCCGCCAGCGCGCCAGCACACGGGCCCAGAGCGCCAGCCCGCGACGCGCCCAGAGCGTCAGCCCGCAACGCGCCGAGACGCGCTGGACTCATTTTCTGATCTGTCACTGAGCTCACAGCTTTTTTACTTAAATGCGGCTCGAGTTCACGCGGACGCAGGAGTGCGAGTCGGCGACGCGCCCCACAGCCGAGCCCAAAGCCCAGCGCGAAGGCCGCTCCAGGGAAGGCGCGGTGAGGGGACCCGCAGCCGGGAGACGAGCGCGGGAGGGCGGCCTCCCCGCCCCGCAGCAGGTCCCGGCGGTGCCCGCGCAAGGGCGCGGCGGGGCCAGCGAGGCGCGGGCGGCGGGCACGGGCCTCTCCTACCCGCCGGGCAGAGGGCGGCGCAGCCCGCGAGGAGCCCCGCAGGGCCGTGGACTGACGGCCGCGCCCGGGCCCGCGGCACCTCCGGGCCACCCCGCGCCACGCAGCCGTAGGACGCGGCCCGGCCCAGGGCGTCGGGGGAGGCCGGCGGCTCCCGCAGCGAAGGCAGGGACCCGGGCGGGGAACAAGCGGCCGCCCCAGCACCCCCACCCCCCGCCTGGCACCCCCGCGCGGACGGCGACGGCGCCAGGGCTTTCCCCGCTCGGCCGCGCGGGCCGACTTGTCCCGGCTGCACCGACACCGAGACGCCCGGCGCGGCGGGCAGGACGCACCGGAGCCCCGGGCTCCGCTGTTACCGGCCACGTGATCGCAAACAAGTCGGAGCCCGAGTCCCACCTGTCTCAGTCAGGACTCTCGCCACAGACCAGAGGACGCTTGAGCGGAGCTGGCGGAGCACCGGGGACACCGGCCCCGCGGCGTGGCCAGATCTGCTCCGAGCCGTCTCTGCTCTGCCCGCGGGACCCCGGCCCACCTGCCGTCCCGCCGCCTCGGGGGGACGCGCCCCCCAGCTCCCCGGCCCCCTCTGACGACCAGCCCTGGTGCCGCGGGACCACGGAAGGTTCTGGCTGACGCACTACCTGACTCTCCGGGGCGGGGGCAGCCTCGGGGTCCCCGCGGACCTCAACGGAGGTGCGGAGATGGGCGCGTGCGCCCGCGGCAGAGCCACACAGCGTCTTCACACGGCGCCGGCACTCGCGGGCCGCGCCCCGGCGAGCCCGCCCGTTTGTCCAGCAAGGGCTGACCGCAAACAGCCTCTGCGCAGGCAGCTCCCACGGCGCGTTTCCAACACGCACTCGGCGCAGATCAAATCCACGCGCCCACCTGGAGGCAGGGTGCGGGGAGGGCGCACGTGCACCGGCCCAGCCCCACCCGGCAAGGGGACAGTCACTGCCATGCTCCCAGTCTCCTGCAAAGGTTTTCTGAGCTAAGACAATATATTTTAAGGCCCCTGGAATATGTTTAAAGTATTATGCAAACAAACCACAGCTGTAAGAAATATTAGTTTTGTAACTGTTTACTGAAACATTCTACATTCCGAAAAGGTCACCATGGGAAACATGCAGCTTGGTGGACTTCTGCACACAGAACACCCACCCAGACACAGAGTCACAGCCCGGAAGCACCCCCGCCCCACCCAGTCACAATCACTGCGAATCCCAGGCTGAGGATTAGCTCCGCCTGTTCTGAACTTAATGTCGATGGAATCACAGCGTTCCTGCTCGTTTGAACCCAGCTTCTTCGCTCAATGTTGCGCTTGTGAGATTCATCTGTGTCCTGTGTGACAGGAGCTGGTGTTCTTATATTGCTGTATAGCATTTTATTGTATGCACACACCTCAGTTATTTATACATTCCCCTGTGGATAGACACGTCAATTATTTCTGTCTGGGGCTGTTATAAATTAAGCTGGGCACATTCTCATGCATGCTCTTGTGTATCTAAGTGTGCACTTCCACGGCACGTGTGTTCACAGAAGCGGAGCTCCCAGGCCAGGAGAGGTGAATGCGTTCAGCTCTCACAGGTAGGAATCCAGCTGCCCGGCACTTCCCATGCCCTTTGTGTACCTAAGTCTGCTGGGAATATGCACCTGCAAGTGAAATCGCTGAATCACAGGGTAAAAATTACATACTGAGGTTTGCCACTTTATCACAATTTTGAAATTTATAGGCAAAGGTTGTTCATAACATGTCCGTAGCAGTGTTCACTTTTTATTCCTGGTATTGGCAAGTTGGACCCTCCCCTCTTTGTTTTTAATCAGTCTTGCCAGAAATTTATATTAAAATCTTTTTAAAGAACCAATGATTGGCTTTGTTCGTTCTCTCTACTGTATATTTGTTTTCTATTACATTATTTTTGCCCTTTTTATTATATTCTTCCTTATGTTTGAGTTCAATTTTCTGTTCATTTTCTAAATTCTTGAGATACTTAGATTATTTTCAACTTTTCCACTTTTCTAATAAAAGCATTTAAGATTATAATTTCCTTCTAACCACAGCTTTAGCTGGGTCCCACACATTTTTTAATATTGTGTTTTCATTATCATTCAGTTCAAGATACTTTTGAACTTCTACTGAGTTCCTCCTTTGACATGGGAGTATTAGAACAGTCCGGCTTAATTTTCAAACACTGAGGTATTTCTAGGGTTTTTTTAATTGGTGTTTAGCTTAATTTCTTTGGTCATAGAAATACTCTGAATGATTTCAATCTTCAGAAATTTGTTAAGGTTTGTTTATCTTATCAAAATATTTTTTGCCCAACATACGATCATTTTTGATAAGTAGTTCATGTGCACGTGACAAGAACGCACATTCAGTTTGGCAGGTGCAGGGTCACTGGCATCCGTCAGGTCCAGTTGCCATCCTCACCCCGCAGGCCCTCTGTTTCTTCACCGTCCGGAGTTCGGTATCGGTCTGTTTGTTCTACCAATTATTTAGGGAGAGATGCTAAAGTCTTCAGCTATGATTATGCATTTTGCTTTCCTTTAGTTGTCTCAATTTCTGTTTATATATTTTTAATTATATCATGTGCATCAAACTTACACTTAACTGTGTGTTCCGATGAACTGATCCTCATTTTTTGTTATGACCCTTTTTATCTCTAAAAACGCTTTCTGCCTTAAGATCTGCCCTGCATGTCAGTCGAGACTTACCCGCTCCCCGCAGCCAGTTCGCACTGTGTTCTCTTCCAGCCTTGTAGTCCTTCCCATCCCAATACGGACAGTGGTCCCTTGTGTGCAGCACAGAGTATGGGTTTGTTTTTTAATGACAATCGCTAATTTTCAATTGGAATATTTAGCCCATTTATCTTCAATGCAATTATTAATATATCGGGGCATATATCTACCATCTTTTATATATATATTTTTAATTTGTCCCACTTGTTTTATGTTTCCTTTTCTCTCTTCTTTATTACCTTTTTTGGATTGAGTATTTTTATTATTCCTTTTTATTCCCTTTTTCACCTTGTTAGCTATTCTTTTTGTGGTTATTCTAGAAATTACAACACAGATCCTTGACTTATTACAGTGTAACAAACATCACATCCCAAATGGCGCTGGGAAAACTGCATATGTACCTGCAAAGAACGAAATTGGACTGTTATCTGACACCATACACTCACAAAAAAAACAACTTAAAATGGTTAAAGACTTAAACACAAGACCTGAAACTGCAAACCTCCTAGAAGAAAACACAGGGGAAAAGCCTTCACAACACTGGTCTTACCAGTGATTTTTTGGATATAACACCAAAAGCTTAGGCGACAGAAGCAAAAACAGACAAGTGGGACAGCGTCAGACTCAATGCTCCTGCACAGCCAAGGAAACAATGAGCCAAGTAAGGGCAACCTGCAGAATGGGAGAAAATATTTGCAAATCATGTAGCTTATCAAAGCGTTAATATCCAAAATATAGAAGGAACTCCTACAACTCAATAGCCCAAAAACCCCCAAAAAACACAAATAACCTGATTTAAAAATGGGCAAATGACCTGAATAGACATTTTTCCAGAGAAGACACAAAATGGCCAACAGGCAAATGAAGAGGTACTCGAGGTCACTAATCATCAGCAAAATGTAAATCATAGCCACAGTGAGGTATCACCTCACCATACCTGCCAGGACGGCTATTATTTAAAAAAAAAAAAAAAAAAGACAAATATTGGAGAGGATGTGAAGAAACTGGAACCCTGTACACTGCAGTGGGAATGCAAAATGGTGCAGCCACTATGAAAAATAAGACAGTGGTTCCTCAAAGAATTAAAAACAGAACCACCACCCGATACCTGCACGCCCGTGTTCACTGCAGCACTATTCATGATACCCAAGATGTGGAAACTACCTAAATGTCCATCAACAGATGAATGGGCTAAAAAATGTGGTATATGCGTATAATAGGATGCCATCCAGCCTTTAAAAAAGAAGAAAATCTAGCCATAGGTGACAACATGGATGAACCGGCAGGACATTACACTAAGTGAAATGATCCAGTCACAGAAGGACAAACACTGCATGGTCTCACTTACGTGAGGTGTCTAAGACAGTCAAACTCGTAAAAGCAGAGAGCAGAAGGTGGTTGCCAGGGGATGGGGTGGAGCGGGGGGTTGCTAATCAACGGGAATGAAGTTTCGGTTGTGCAGGATGCGTAAGTGCCAGGAGTCCACTGTGCAGCCTCGAGCCCACAGTCAGCAACGCTGTGCTGTGCACTCCAAGTGCTAAGCGGGTAGATTTCTTGTGAAGTTTTCTCGCTATAATACAAACCATAGATCCCTGAATTACTGCAGTGTAGCGCATTACCACATCCCAGATAGCGCCACCAAAGCCTGAAGACACCAACTCCTTCACCTCCCATGTGGCCAGCACTCGTGTTTATTTACCAACCTGCTCACATTTCCTTGTTTCCACACAGGATTATTTTCCTTCTGCCAGAACCCCTTTTAGCAATTTCATGAGGGTCATCTGCTGATGGAGTCTCTCAAGCTTTGTTTGTCTGGACGTGTCTTTATTTCACCTGCGCATCTGAGAAACCTCCCCAGAGGTTGCGACTCAAGTTGGCATGAGAGGTGCTGGCACACTGTCCTCTGGTCTCCGCGGTCTCTGCTGAAACAATCTCACTGAGAAATGTAATATGCCTTTTCTCTGGTTGCTCTCCAGATCTACTCTACAACTTTGGTTTTTACTAATTTTACTATGATGTTCACATGTGTTGTTTTCTCTGTATTCATTCTATGAGGTTGAACTTCAGAAAACTGGCAATATGCAACTGGTTTTTACCTATAAAATAGCTATATAACAAATCTTTTAAAATCCAAGCTTTGGTATCTTTCTTCAGTTTTGAAAAGAAATCCTAGTCCTTGTCTCCTCAAATACGCTTCTGCACCCCTTTCTTTCTCCTATTCTGGGACCCAATTGCACACAGGGTAGACCTTCCCAGCAGGCCCCCCACACCCCTCTCTCAAACTCCCTCCGGCACTTTTCTCAGCTTTGCTCTGTGACTTTGCCTGATTACTTCCTACCAACCCCCAGTCCACTGACCCTCTCTTCCTCCGGGCCCAGGCTTTTGCTATGCCTGTCTATTAAGTTCTCAAATTCAGTTCTAGCACCTCCATGTGATTATTACTCATAGAGTCCATTTCTCCCATGAGACTTCCCACCTTGCCATCCATGTTCTTGGACACAGCAGCACAGTTATTTTCGAATTTGAGTGCAAAAAATACACTTCCATGACCTGTTTTTGTGTCTTGGTCTTGTTTCTTGACAACTGAGTCGCAGGCGTTACGTATGAAGCCATACAGGCTCCGACGGTTTTATCTCTCAGCTTCCTCCTCCACTGGGCGGCCACTGGGGCAGCACCTTAGTCCAACCAAGGCCTGAGCTGACGAGCCGGGCTTGTCACTCTCGGGAGGTCCGGTCTGCCTCGGGTTCACCCCACGCCCAGGGCCCGACCATCTCGGGCTAGAGCCTGGGGGCACCACAGCCCCTCATTCTTGGAAGCTCCTGAATTCCAGTTTTATCTCTTCAGCACCATGAGATGGCCAAAAACTCTGTCATGCTTTTCCATAGTTTTCTGACCAGCCTTTAGCTATTAAACTCAAGAACTAGTCAAATGCCTCAGAGGAGAAAGCCACAGACCCTGGAGCTCTTCTCTGCACCCCCTTCTCTTTGCGGTCCAATCTCCTGATGGCCCGGTAGCCTTTGCATCCCAAACTTCCATCTGTGCATTTCTAATGCCAGGAGATTGCGGAAGATCTGCCAGCTTCTCGGGCTCTTCTGTCAGGATCACAAATGCCCAAGGGTGGGCAGCTCGCAGGGGCCAGCTCTCCCCAGTCCCTCTCTGCTAGATCAACTTTAAGTTTTATTTTTCATTGACAAATAATTGTATATACTTATGGGGTACAATGTGATGATTCAATACATGTACACATTGTAGAATGATCAAATCAGGCTACTTAACTGGGTCTTGGACTCTCAAATCTCAGTTGCTTTAGCAGTTCCCCAATGCCTTCAAACAGACGTTCTATGTATAATATTTTATCTGGCATTTCTAGTTATTCTGTGTAGAAAATCTGATCTGATCAAAATAGATCATTATAGCCGAGAGGAGAAGTCTGTAGTTCAATTCTGATCATTGTTAATTTTCTTGGAAACTGGTAAATACGAATCCATACAATGTGAAAATCCACTTTAAGCTGATGCCCAGCTGATTAACACAGGATTTAGCAGGATTTCCACTGTTTAACAATTTTGTCATAGAGACGCTTTGACCAGCAAACTGCCCTCAGACCCACCTGTTACCACGCAGGCCCTTGGGCTCTCCATGCTATAGGAATTAGCCAGAGGCCGAACAGGAGTCACAGGCAAGGCTTTATTGGGGCTCATGTTCGAACATAAGGGGGGCAGCGCTAAGGAGAGACCCTCAGGCTGCCTCCCCGAGGGGAGTTCAGGGAGAGTCTTAAAGAGGCTCAGGTGGGAACAGGCTGATGTGTAGGCATGTGGAGGGGGAGATTTTCTTGTGCCTGAGTAGTTTTATTACAGTCTTCTTCATGCATCGTATGTCTCATTAGAGTGTTAAATCTCCACCCCTGGAAATGATTTTTAGCATTAAAATGAAGGAAAAGGTCTACAACTGGTCATCTTTGGGCCTTATCTTGGCAGCAACCAGTCTGTGCTGGCTCCGACTGGGGCCACAGGCTGCTCCGACGGCTGCCCCATCCTGTTGAAGAAAGCAAACTGCGTTCTACCAAAGCTGGTGTTAATCTCTTTCAAGGCTCTTGTTCAGTATCGTAAGCTTTGGCTCAAGGTGGCCAAAGTCTACCTCCTAGACCATCTCTCACCCCACTTGGTCTTTTTTAATAGGACCTCTGAGATAAGAATAATTTTTACGTTTTAAAGGGTTGTTGAAGGAGGAGGAGGAGGAAACAGTAACCTTGTATGGACTTCAGAGCCCAAAATGCTCATCACCTGGCCCTTTTCAGAGTGTTTGCCAACCCTGTTCTTGACCATTGCTCATTCTTCTAGATGTCAAGTCTTAGTCTGTGTTAACATGCACACTGCATGTTAAATGCATGTGCAGTAGACAGAGAGAGTAGGACACAGACATCAGTTTACATCACTGCAAGACCGTCTGTGAAAGACCAGCTGCAGGACCGCCCACCCGCAAGCCCTGGGCTTGTTTCAAGGGTTCCCCTCATGGTGCCCACGGGGAGGCTAGATCCTCTGGAACTCGTTTTGCAAAGTGGAAATGTTGAGTCCTGGGGCTGACTGAGCTTGACCGGACCACTGTGGAGAAACCCACAGGTGCTGGTTTGGCTCCTGTGATGTCTTGCTGAGGCACCATCTGCGCTTCCTGAACACGCAGCATTAAATCACTGGACACATCTCCAACGCTGTGTGCTCACAGGAGCCCTGAGGGGCCCGACAACTGCCCAGCCTCCTGCTCTGTGTCCTCACTTTGCGTGGACACCTTTCCCTACTCAGCCGTAGGAGCAGAGAATGGTGCTTCGGTGGCCACGGCCCATAAAGGTGGGGACCCACACCAGAAACTGTCTTCTTGTGGGCAAAGACACCACCTCCAACACATGCTCCAGAGACTTGATGTTCAGGCACCCAGCGCCCCAGGTCCAGCTGCCAAGAGCTCGATGGAGACGTCCATAAGGCCCCACATGGGAGGCCGTGGTGCCTGTGGCGCATCACAGACTCCACACTGGTGCATGCTGGGTCCCAGCACAGTGCCAGCCAGACATCCTCAACGGCAGTGGTGGGGAGGGGAGGGTGAGGAGATCATTCCCTGATCACCTGACATGGTAAAAACCCGAGAGCAATGGTTTCCCCACAGCATGAGCTGAGAGTGTCATCACGTGGACTGATGGGGCTGAAATGCAGCATTCTCTGTACATGCCTGCACACGCAAACACGTGAGGGCAGGGGATGGCCAGTCCTCTATCCATGGTTATCATGGCAGCTGTATTTTCCTCACTGGAGTGTCAGTTCCATAGACAACAGCACGTCCGCACGGTGGATGCGATGCACCAGGATTCATCAGGGGGGTGCGGCACAGCATCCTGGGTAAGAGTCTGTTTTGGGAAATGATAAAAATCTGCAGAACTACAGGACTCCATGTTGTGTATGTGTGTATATGTGTGTATGTGTGGGTGTGGGTGTGTGTTTTTTGTGTGCATATGTGTGCATGTGTGTATGTGTATGTGTGTATGTGTGTGCATGTGTGTGGTGTGTGTGTATGTGTGTATATGTGTATGTATATGTGTGTCATGTGTGTGTGCATGTGTGTGTGTGCGCACGTGCACCCAGAAAAGCACCTGAAAGGATATTTCCCTGAGCATCCCTCGTGGTGATCACTCTGGGGTTCCAGGTGACACTTTTCTGCACCACCCGACCAGCCATCATTCACCATGTGACCTTTCCTTTAACCATACATTTGCTTTAACTGTAATTATGGAAACAAGCATATGAAAAAGGTATGGAAAAAAATTTATGTTTCCTTTTTTATCAGAAAATAAAATGATTCATTTCCATTTTGGGAAAAATTAAAATGGATTTCATCTACTCCCACCACTCTTGCCTTATGGGAGACAGGAAGAGGAGAAGCCCCAAATCAGACAGGCATGTCCAAGGAATCTTCAGAAATCTAAAATATCAAAGCTTTGGCCTAGACAGCACTAGAGCAGACAAAAGCCTTTTCAGGAACACAAGTGTCTCTTTTTAAAAATAAATATTAATACATCTTTTGCTCTGTTGAAGCCAGAACACCCTTTAACCCTGGTCAGCAGCCCGTGACAAGCTGCTTTTCCCCACTCGGTGGCTCCCAGACCGCCAGGCAGCCATGTCCTTGTCCTCACAGGGAGGCGGGAGCCGAAGCCTGGAGCAAGGCTCTGCCCTCCGCCTCCACCTGCCAGGCTCGGCCCAGGGGCTCCGAGCGTCTCCACAAAGGGCCCTGCAGTCGCCACCTCTTGCCCGAGTTGCCCAGAATCCAAGGGGTTGGTCTGTATCAAATCAACATACAAACCCAATATCTTATAAAACATAAAATGAATCAATGGAGAATGAATGAGATTTTTTCCCACTGAGTCTTTAAGAGCTGCAGGCTCCCTGTCACCTGGTTGAGCACACTGTGCAGCTTGTTTGGTCTAAGTGTACGAGGGCACCTGTTCCTCCTCCGGCTGCAGGTGGCCTGGGGAGGGGCCTGAGGCAGAACTACTGCCACTCGGATGAACCCTCCTGCCGGGATGCCCCACCCCACCAGGGTGCCCCCGGGATCCCTTCCTGGAAGGACTCAGCAGACAGTCCCAGGGGCCTGCAGGCAGCACCTCCGTGGGGGCCCTGTCCAGGTGACTGAGGACAAGGGGCTTCCTGGGGTGGCCAAGGGGGCCTGGAACTACCCCCCATGGGGGGCACACACCCCAAGTGCAGGGTGCCCCGGCTCACACCTGTCTCTGGCGTGATTCCAGCAGTACCTGCTCTTCCTCTCAGGAGTGCCCAGGCGGGACCCCCACCCTCTCCCACCTGCTCTGGGAGGTATGAGAAGAGGGGGCTGGAGGAGTGGGCACTGGACCTTGGGACACTCGGGGCAACTACCCTGTGGACACCACAGCCTCAGCCCTGACCTGGCAGCCAGGCCAGATGCAGTGAGACCGACGCACTGGGAGGCCGTCCCCTCCATCAATCACCAACCAGCCCATCAGGCCCTGTAGAGGCCGGACAGCGCCAGTGCGGTCAGGGACAGGGCTCGGGAAGTGGGGGTGAGCCCCAGCCTGTGGAGATGGAGCCCCCAACGCCGCACCACCTCCTCCCCTCCTAGCCCAGCCGGGACCTTAACGACTAAGACTACAGGTTCCCACCCAATGTCAATGTCTGTTTTTCCTTCGAAACCTGATTTGATGCTTCATTTGAAATCTCCATGCCTATTGCAAAAGTCAGCTCAGTAAAGCTGACCTCTGCCCCCCGGCGTGGGCAGACTCTCTTGCCTCAGAGGCCCAGACCTGGTAAGAACAGCTTAGACAATGCTACCAGGTTCTGTCTAGATCCAGGTTGAAACTAAAATGAAACACTAAATAATAACCTCAGACCTGCTTCTGGGCCTTCCCTGTGGGGTCCAAACGAGGTGTCCCCCACCCTGCACCTCCTTCCTCATCCTCCATGAGATGCAGTGGCTCACAAGACGTGCATCACACTGGGCACAACCCTCTCCACACAGCAGCAAACCCGCTGCTCGGACGGTGCGAGCCCAGGACCCACCCGCAAGGGGACAGAGCTGGGCTCGGCCGAGGCTGGGAGAGGTAAGAGCCTCCCCACGGGTGTTCCCCGGCCCAGCACTGTCTCCAGAGGCAAGAACCAGGGCAGACGGGAGGGGCCACACCTGGGGACAGAGCTTCTCCGCCCCCACCCACCCTGTCCACACGGCTGACCGGCCCTTCCATGTCTACCACCTGCAGCCAGGGCAGGTGGCTCCTCTCTCCCCTGCCCTCCCTCCCCTCCTACCCCACCCACCTCTGCTCTGATAATCCTAATAATCAAGCCCTTCCCTAATTAAGTTCAAAGAACAAAAGCGGGTCCTACTGCATGTGCCCAGGAAGCTCCCCAGGGAGGTCATCTCCACCAGACCCTCTGCTGTGCTGCAATCTCACCCAGACAGCTCTGATCCCTGGAGCTGGAGCCAAAAACCACCACAAAGCTCTTTGGCAGGGCCTGAGCTGGACCAGTGACCTCCACGGCCTCTCAGGAAGCAAGTCAGATGCTCTCGAGGCCTGTGCTCCCTCTGATCCCCCCACTGCCTGCCCCTCCTCTCAGCAGGGAGTGCCCACCAAGCGTGGAGTGACAAAGACGGTAGACGGCAGATGCAGGCCGTGCCCCCCGCTGCATGCAGGGAACCTCCTCCTGCCTGTCTCGGGGTCTGTGCGGCCAGTGGAGGTGGGGACAGCAGGAAGTGGCTCTGCCCAGAGTCAGCCCCACCCTGCGCTGGCCTCCTGTGATGCCAGGGGCTCCCGCCTCCGCCCACACCCACAAAGTCACAGTGTCCACAGCTACACCTTACACCAGGTCTTCCAAGGCACAGTCTGTTCTTGAAACTATTTAGACTAAAATTGTAAACTAAAAATAAAATCCTAAGCCCTCTTGCCAACTGAACCGACCTCCTCTTGACCAAGGGGACCCCAGAAAAACTTTAAAACTGAGTTCCCGCCCATGAAGGCAGGGGAGGTCAGATTTCCCTCATTATACCCCCTCCCTTTTGAAGTTTAGATGCAAAGATTGACCAGCATTAATGTTAAAACAGAGATCATAAGACAGACAAAACAGACTCTTTGTGACAGTAAGATACTAAATGACGAGCAGGACCTAAGGCCACGCAGAGCAAAGGGTAAATCCCCTGCAGGTCATCAACGTGCCTAACAGGCCACTTGTGTCTGTATGTTGTGGCCCATCTCTGATTCACAGACTTCCTTCTCCTACTTTAAAATATTCCGAGCCTTTAGAAAAAGCTTTATTTCTTTAACCAATTCCAAATCAAAGACTCTTTAAACCCACCTGTAACCTACAAACCCCTGCTTTGAGATGTCCTGCCTTTTGGCCGAACCCTCCTACGTGTTGATTTATGATGTGACCTGTAATTCTTGTCTCCACGAATGGATAAAATCAAACCACAACCCAGCCGCCTCAGGACCACTCACTCAAGGCTTCTTGCATATGGCTTCCAGGGCCAAAAGTCACACATATTCAGCTCAGAATAAACCTCTTCAAATTATTTTAGAGTTTGGTTTTTTCCCAAGGACTATTTATGAGGGATATATGTGTCTGAATGTGCACATGAGAGACAGAGAGAAAAATACCCCTGTCTTTAAGCTGTAGGAGGAAGATATATTTTAATTTTAAATTAAAATGAATATTTAAAATTATATTTTAATATAAAAATTTCCAGGCAGTACGGGATATAGCCTTATTCTACTGAGCTGGGCTCTACTCACAGAGAGGTCTGTTGTGAGAGCCTCTCCCTAAGCCACCTGCCCACTGGGCGGGCAAACCTCAGTGGGGATTTCACTCTGACCTCCCTGCAGAAGACACGACACATGGTTTAAAAATCCCAGTGGCCCTCAGTTCTAGGAAAATCTTTAAGTTCTGTTGTTTGGTTTTTTCTGCCTGGATTTCGGCAAGAATCCTCAGATACTCCGGTCTGCAGGGAAGCCCTGCCCCGCCCTGCCCCATCCAGCCCCAGGCCCCTGTCCACTGCCAGGCCAGCTGGGCTGTTGTGCCGGGGCCTGTCCACAGGCGCCTGTGGAATCTGGGGCCCCACGTCAAATCTGGCTTCTGTGGACCGAAGACAGAGGCCGGCCCTGTGGCCTCACGTCAGAAAGGACGGTTCCTAGTCTCACGGCATCGGGCCACCTTGAGGGACAGCCCAGTGTAAACAGAATCGCATGGAGGCTGTGGGAGAGAAGTAGGCAGGCACATGGGTACCCAGTGAGGACACACCAAGGACACTCGGTGGGGCAGGCCGACAGCAGCTGCAAGCAAGACCGAAGTGGCCTCTGATTGTCAGCCCAACTTTAAAACTGCCCTGAAACAGTGAAACATTCCTTCCCAGGCAAGGGCAGAACCAGGAATCTACAACCAACAGGGGCCTCTCCTGGTCCCCACACAACACTCGGCACGCATGAGCTCCTACTTATGCTTCAGCTGGTGCCGCATCCCACCCACTGATCATTAAACAGGTAACTGGCTGTGGGAATTCCCCAGATGGGATTCTTTGGCACTAACAGAGACGAAGTCAAGCTCATACATGGTACAAGCACAAGACCATCTCATTATGGCCTGACAGGTCCAGGCCAGGGCACCAGCCACCTGCTCGGAGGGGCCTCAGGGATGGCATCGCCGCGGCCGCACAGAGGTCACCTTCTACGGCCTAATGAGCCTGGGGCCCACCCAACTTGTTCCACCACCAGCAGCCTCTTCCCTGTCTCCCTGGGAAACTGAGCCATCTGCCTGCTTAGCATCCTGGAAGGCCCCTGGAAGGAAAATGTCCCCCTGGGGCCTGGGCCCACTGTGGGCCACGGCAGAAATGAAGGCGAAGGTGCCCCCCAGAGCCAGGGAACTGGCCTCCTTCTGAGGCTGCGGGAGGGTGGGCAGGACTGGAGCCCCTGCTACCATCAGCACAAGAGCCCAGGAGCTAGAAGTGGCACAGTCGTGCCCCACCCTGGCCACATGGCATGGAAAAGGCCAAGCAGGACACGGGGCCCAGGCTGTGAGCAGACCTGGGAGGGAGTGAGGGCCCTCCCTCGGCTACCACCTGCTGAGGATGAGGCCAGGCCAGTGTCCTGCCCGAGGCCACTCTGTATCCTGGGCCACTCCTGGTTCCCCAGACACATCTCACAGGGTGGTCCACAGGCCAGACGTCCACACCACATGCCACAGGCAGAGCCCCCCAGGTGCAGAGGAAAGCTGAATACTAGAGAATCTTTAAAACAGAGAGAGAAACTACTGCTGGGAAGGATATACATTAAAATGCTAACAGATTATTTCCTTTATTTCTGACACATTTTCTAAATGGTTTATAATAACCATGTCTTACTTTTTAATTAGACAAAACAATTTAGTATGAAAACCCCCCAAAAAGAGAAAAGAATCAGAGGAAGAAGCGGAGGCAGAGGTCAGCTCCGCCCTGCTTCCATCCGACTGCCGTGCCAGGGGCGTGTGAGCCCAGGAGTCTCCAGGGGCCCAGGCCCGGCCGCACCAGCTCCCTCTGGCCAGGGGGCGGGGGCAGGGGCAGGGGCAGCGCCCTACGGACCCCCATGCACAAGGACATCCTGACAGGCCTGGTGTGGGCCCTGCGCTTCCCTCGTCCTCCCAGTGCCGGCACAGCCACGCCCTGTACCAACTTCATCCGGGTCCACTTTGAATTGACTGCAGGTTTTACTCGTCAAAGTCACTGAGCCCCCACAGGGGTTCAGGCTCAGCTTCAGAAAGAGCTTCCCAGCAGCTGCCTGAGGCGTGCAGCGTCCCCGAGTCACGCCAAGTCGCAGCCCCTCCAAATCTACCAGATTTAGCCCTCCTGATGGAAAAGCTGTGGGGCCGGCACACTCATAACAAAGTGGTGATGGTTGTTATGTGAACTGGTTTCCAGCTCCAGAACTTTCTAAAGCAAATCAGAAATGAACTCAGGCACGTAGCTGAGAGGCTGGCAGAGGTGCCCAGGCGGCAGCAGGGACAGGGCAGACGTGGACAGTCGGGTCTCACGTGGCTGAGGCTGAGATTTGTTCCTACTGATGAGTGTTAAAAAACAGACATGGGGGCTGTATGCAACAGTCTACCTGATCACCCAAAAAACCCAGTCAGTGGGAGCCGTGTTTTCGCCAGGTGCCATATGCTACCGGGGAAGGAGGGTTCTCTGAGACCCACATGCTGAGCTCCTCTTTGCAACAGCCTTGGATGACTTCAGAGGAAAATCCCTTTGCTGATTCACCAACAGGACATGTTCGCTGAGCACCAACTAGCTCCCCGGCACTCTGCAGGCCGGGGGACTGCTTTCAACATGACCAACGTGCCAGCCTCTCATGGCTATGATGCAGGCTGCAAAGCCAGGAGCAGAAAAGAGGGACGTCTGTGTGTCTGTCTCCTTCATGCCCCATGCTTTCCCGGCTCACAGACATCTCCTGGGATCACCAGAGATCTTCTGAGCCAGGCAGGAGACCATGCACCTGTCACCCAGGGAGGCAGCATTCGAGCCTCAGCCTGTGGCTGCACCCACAATGGGACAAAAGGACCACGCCCAAGCTCTTTTTCCTTTAAGTTCTACCACATGTAAAAATAAAATCTCAAGCATACCCCTGGATTTTACTTTTCTTCTTCAAGAAGGGAAACTTAGATACAAAATACTTTTTAATTGTAAAAATATTCATCATTGTCTGCTGAACATACAAGAACAGGAAATTTTTTAAATAAATTATTTCATTTAATTACAACAAGGAAAAGCAAACTTCTCTGGATCACTGTGGAAGTCACAGCTTTCTTCAGTGCCGTGAGCCAAGGACTCACATCAACAAAGTGCATGTGAGGGCAGAAGGCTTCCTCTCCCCACGCTGGGTTTGGGGAGATGGAGACCTGCACCCAGAGCACATCTCACAGCCACCATGGCAACGTACGTCACCTACGACCAGGATTAGTCACATCCTTCCAAGCACCACCTTCAGGCTGCCTCCAAGAGCAAAGCCATGAGCAAAATCAGTCTGATGTCCCAGAATGATTTACGTGGATTGTTCCTGCACGGCTGACCTCTGGCAGGAGCTCTCCTCGAGCAGGGAACCGTGCACACCACCATGCAGCACCCACCTCCTGGGAGGAGGAGGGTCCCCCGCTGTACCCCCAACACACGGGAAGCAACAACATTGCATGTGCTAACTGGAAACACTCTTGGAAAAGCCACCTAAAAAGTAAATGTTTAAAAATTATGTGTTTGTACACACACTGAAGAAATCTATTTTGTTAAGTAAGACAACAATTTAGGACAAAAAATCAATTTCATCCTATACCCGTCCAGGGTCTCCAGGGGACCACTAGCTAGCTCCAGGCATCTGTCTTGGTCAGCTCAGGCTGCTGTCACGAAACACCATGGATCAGGTGTCCTGGAGGCTGGAGGTCTGAGATCCAGGCGCAGCACGGTGGGCTGTGCTAAGAGCCCCTCCCTGGCCGCAGACGCCACCTCCTCCCTGCGCCCTCACAAGGGGAGAGGGCTCGGTCCTTCCTCTCCTCACAGCAGAACTCAGGACCTCACTGAACCCCAACAACCTCCCAAGGCCCCATCTCCAATACAGCAGCCTGAGCTGACCAAGAGAGATGTCTGGAGCTAGCTAGTGGTCCCCCGGAGACTGGGGGACGGGTATAGGATGAAATTGATTTTTTGCCCTAAATTGTTGTCTTACTTAACAAAATAGATCTCTTCAGTGTGTGTACAAACACATAATTTTTAAACATTTACTTTCTAGGTGGCTTTTCCAAGAGTGTATCCAGTTAGCACATGGAATGTTGTTGCTTCCCGTGTGTTGGGGGCACCGTCCACTGGGGATGGGCTTCACCTTGCAGACTTGATGGAGAACAAAGCTCATCCATGACAGCAGCCCGCAGGCAACGCCTTGCGACACAGGACACGCACGCTGGTAAACACACCAGGATTCATTCTTCTTTTTCTGATAGTCCCATGAAATGCAATGAAGACACAGAAATGTCCACAAAAATCTATAGTATGCCAAAAAATAAGTAATTATTCATATGATCAAAGCTCTGTTGAGAAATACAATCCTGACAGACACCAGAAGCCCCAAAGGCCATCACCCTGCAGGACCCAGCAAACCTGACAGCACTGACCTTCCTCCCTCCTCCCTCCTCCCTCACCCTCCCTCCTCCCTTCTTCCTCACCCTCCTCCCTCCCTCACCTTCCTCCCTCACCCTCCTCCCTCCCTCCTTGCTCACCCTCCTTCCTCCCTCACCCTGCCTCCTCCCTCCCTCTCCTCACTCATCCTCCTCCCTCTCCCTCCCTCCTCCCTCACCCTCCTCCCTCCCTCACCCTCCTCCCTCCTTCCTCCTTCCTCACCATCTCTCCTGAGGGAGCCTCTTCCCCTGTGGCACCATCTCTCCTGTCTCTGACAAGGACTCACTTGGCACACGATCTTGTGACCTTGCTTCTTTCTCTAACTTCCTGTGTGTAAGGCTGACCCAAGTCCCTACATGGTGGTTTGTTCGAGTCCATTGCTGCGGGACAGTCCCACTGTATGAAAACAGAGTAAGTGCCCTCATTTCCTCTACCACTGACGTTCACGTGGGTTATTTCCACTATGGAAGGGTTATTAACAATCCTGCTTTCCCACCTTCCTGTTCACAGCCCCTCCTAATGCCTGTGCGGGTGCCCTTCCGTCAGGTGGACGCCTGGGCCTGAAATCCCGGGGACTGTATTCCAGTGCCACACCTGCCCCACCGGCTCTCTGGGCTCTCCTTGGAACTTGCACGTTGTATACTCCTCCACCATGTACCCAAGGTTGGGTCTCCACACCCTCAGCCACACCCAGAATTCCCAGACTTTGGGTTTTTGCCATTTAATAGCAGATTCATTGAATTTCATATGGTTCAATTTTCATCTCTCCACTTTAATAATTAGGTCGAACACCATTTTATATATTTCTCAATCATCTGAATTTTCTATTAGAAGTTCTTGTTCATATGTTTTGAAAATGGTTCTTGGTTGTTTTTCCTAATGGTTTGTTGAGGTTATTCCTATCTTGAATATGAGGTCTTTGTTGGTTATATATGTTGAAAATATTTTCTCTCATTCTGTGGCTTGTCTTTCAATTCTATGATGTATTTTAACTAAGAGATAGTCTTGATTTTAATGTAGTTGAAATTACCAATAATTTACCTTGTGCTTAGAGCTTTTTGAGTTGTGTCTCACAATCTTCCTCTACCCTGAAGTCATGAAAACATTATATTCTCATATAAAAACCTTTATAATCTGGCCTTTCATACTTGTGAGTATAGGCATTGAGTTTTTGAAAGAAATTAGGTCCATTTTCATTTTTTTCTAATAAGGGTCATTCGGTTTGCATCTTCCTTTTTTTATTCAAAATGTCTTGAGATCTTTCCATGTCGGCATACAGACATAATTCCATCTTGAAGATGAACCATAATTTGAAGGGTATTTAGGATGTTTGTGGGTTTTTTCTATTACAGTGCATCAGAGAATCACTTTCCATTTGACTCTTTCCACATATGCTTAAACATATTCATCACATCATTTCCTAGGAGAGAGGCTGGTGAGTTAAAAGCATGTGCATTTTTAACTTTCTGAGATATTCAGTTTTCTGTCTTGCTTTTAAAAAATTGCCCCTCAAAATTATTAAAAATTCTCCCAAGTTTCCTTCTAGTATTTGTAAAATTCAATTATATTTTTAAGTCTTTGAACAATCTGGATTTTATTTTGAGGCAGGGAGCTTGGGAAGGGCCCAGCTATATCTTCTCCAGATGTCTGACCAGTTATCCCCAAATCATTACTGAATAATATATCTCTTCCCCACTAATTTAAAATGCCATCACTATCATACACTAAATCCCCACATGCATCTGGGCCTATTTATAGGTTTCTATTCTGTTGCTTATCTGTTTGTCTGTCCACGTCTAATCCCCATGCTGGTTTAAATATTCCATCATTGCAAAGCTCTGAAATGTGCAACAGTCAACATCCTGCATGTAATTTCTTTTTCATAACTTTTCTGTTTAGTATTTATTTCTCAACATGGACTTTAAAACTAGTCTACTTAATTTCAAAAGAAATTTTGTCAATGTTGTGTTGTGCTTGAAACTGGTTAATTTATAATAAAAAGGAATTTATTACAGTATTTATTAAGACATTTGTTACAGTTATGGAGGCCAGGAAGTATAAATTCCAGGGTGTTCATCTGGTGAGGACCTTGTTGCTGGTGGGGACTCTGCAGAGCCCCGAGGTGGCGCAGGACGTCACATGGCCAGGGGACTGGGCAGGCTAACACACCAGGTCAGGTCTCTCTTCCTCTTCTTATAAAACATCAGTTCCCCTCCCGTGATAACCCACTAATCCATTAACCCATCAAGGTTAATGGACTAATCCAGGAGCAGATTAATCCATTCATGGGGCCAGAGCCCTCGTGACTCAATCACCTCTTAAAGGCCCCACCCCTCAATATTGCCACCTTGGGGATTAAATTTCAATCAGAGGGGACAAATATCCAAACCATAGCATGTTCACTCAGAAAGAATTGATATCTTCACAAAATTAATACTTCCCACCCAGAAGCATTGCCTTCCTGATGCTCTGGTGGCTTCCTCCACGTCTCCCAGTAGAGATCTCAGACATGCCGTGATTTACTGTCAGCTGGGCTCCCTCACACCTTCCTCTGTTCTTCCTGGTCCAGCTGCCCGGCCCAGCTTGGCAGGTTCCAGCCCAACCCCCGTGGTCACTTTCCACATGCAGGAGCAGGGAGCTGGGAACCCCCAGCATAGAGTCCCAGTCCTGGGTGACCTCATGCTGGCCACAGCCCCCCGCTGCTGTGACAGGGTCTACCAGATATTCACAGTGGAAGGAGGGCCCAGAAAGCCTTGGCTGGAGGGCCAGGATGCTGGGAAGACCCCTCTGGGAAGAGGGGTTTAGCACGTCAGACGGTGTGAGTGGAGTCTCCAGGGGACAAGGATGAAGATGCCAAGGAAAGGGGAGCTACCAGAAACTTTATGAAACACAAACAAAACTATCTAGGAAAAGAAAAGTTTGAATATAGAAATTCCAAAGCGGCATGCTCAGGGCAGCACTGCAGGATGGAACAGGAGAATCCCCATGAACTGGACGACACTCCTCTGAGTGGCTGCAGGGTGCAGCCAGAGCCCCTGCCCAGCTTGTCTGCAAGCAACACAGACACAGCCACAGCACCGAGACACCCGGGCTCACCCGTCACTACAGCTACAGAACCTCACGTTACACTTTCAACCTAACAGTGTAAAAATCCAATTTTGGCTAACACGGCCTGGGACATGGGGAGTCCCTGCCCTACAGGCAGAGAAGGGCCAAGGTGATTCTCAACAAGATGGGGCAGAAGCACCTAAAAGAGGGGGGTGCCCACCCAGGACCTCAGAGTAGAAGGGCCTGACTGCTGCTCCTGGGAAGGGGGTAGGCATGGGAAGGAGGGGTCTGTTGCTTTTTATTATAAGCCGTATATTGTTCTCCTTTTTTAAAAACCGTGTAGATAGATTACTTTGACAAAATTAATTGAGGAAAAATTTAAAGCATCACACCTCATAAACACACAGACATCTGCTTTGTACCAACTACGTGCTGGGTACTGTTGTAGACACTTAAAAACACGGTTAGCAGAACCGTCAAGGCCCCTCCCACGAAACTCACATTCCAGGGGGAGACAGAGGCAATAAACCACGCACGGACGACCAACACAGTACTGAGACACCTGTCCCCAAGGCCCACCTCCCCAGCCAGGCAGAACGGACAAGCTCATGGTGCCCAGCGCCCGTTTGAACAGCCCCAGGTGGGGGACGGCCGGCGACTCCCCCCGAGGAGGGTCCTGTCTCCCTGCAAGGCTGTGACCCAGCCACGCGACCACAACATTCTCACCCTGGTCAGCTCCATGCAGCAGGCACAGGGTCCCCGCACACTAGTTATCTCTGCATTCATACCTGGACTGCTGTCCACTCAGAAACGTCTGGCGAGTGGCGAACAAATGGGGAAAATGAGAGACTCACATGCCAAAGACGACAATTCTATCCACCTTTGTCTGTGGCCCGAAGCACAGCCACGTGTCAGATCATGACAGTGGAAGTCAGTGGCAGACGTCATATGGTCCACACGTTCAAAAACATCTGCTGTGCGGCCCCCCACACACCTGCATAACGCTACCGCAGCCCCTGTGCCCCGAGCGCGCACGCAGCTGTGGGAGGCACGTTTCCTCCAGCGCACCTGCGATGTTTTCATCCCGCTACCTGAGGCAGCCTGTGGGCAGAGGGCTCCACGAGCGGCTGAGCTCAGAGCCACCTTGGGACGACACGGGCAGCGGCCTCCCTGGACCCCACTCCCCTCTGCCACCTCGGGGGCTGCCTCAGAGAGACCCACCCTCACTTGGAAAACAAAACAGAAACAAAAACACTACGTCATGACTAGGGTGGCCTGTGGGGTGGCCCTCACAGTAGACTTTTTATTTAAGTTTTTGTTGTAGAAATTTTCAAACATACACAAAAGTAGAGATGATACAATGAGCGTCTGTCAACCAAGCCCATGCTGCCCTCAAGCAGCCCTGATTTCACCTCCCGCCCTCCCACCTTTGGAGGAGGAGGAGTAAATTAAGGAAAATCTAATACACCATATTGTACAGATCTCCAACAAATGAGGACTTTTAAAAATATCATCACAAACTCATTATCACACCCCTACAAAATTACCAACCATTCCTTAATAATCTTCTAATACCCAGTCAGTGCTAAATTTCCCCCATTTGCTCCAAAAAATGTCATCTTGTAGTTAATTTGTTTGAATCAAGATCCAAACAGGGTCCATGCACCTTATACATCACTGGTACACCAGATGGATTCGATAATCGTTTTAATACAAACCAGATGAACTGCAAAGGATCGACACTGCGTTTTCTGATCCCTTCTCTAAATCTTGACTTCATAAAGCCTCCCTTGTCTGTTCTGCAAAGCATCCAGGCTCTGCCATTTTTTCCTAATTCTGCCTCCACTTGACTCTGGCAGAACATTTCTGGAATCACCAATGAGAAGAAAACCTCCTGCCTCGCGGGGCCTCCTTAGCACCTTGGGCATGATGTTGCATGATGTCCCCGACGGGCAGCTGTCTGCCTTAGCCCAGAGAAGCAAACAGCGCTAGCCCTAAAAACGAGGGCACCAGATTGGGCCGCGGGATCAGAGCAGATGCACAGCGCCGCAGTCAGCACAGAGCGAGGGACGTCAGCTCCAGCTCCCTTCTCCAAGGGGTTAAATCTGACCTCCAGGGAATGATGATAAAATGGTGATTAAAACCCCCTTCAAGTTTATTGTCCACACCCTGAATTTTCTCAGGAGGTCCAAAACTTCACGTGTCTATGGCTGAATTTCCTTCCACCTGGAAGTGTTCCGATTCTCCTGGGAGTCTCCATCGTTGGATCTTTACATCTTTTCTTCAGTTTTAGAAACTAAGAGTTTGAAGAAGTGGCTGAAAATTGAGGTGGAAGAGCTTTAAGGGAAAGTTACCTCCATGTCTCCTGGGCACTTCACAGGCCTCGAAATACCAGGGATTTGCATCACGCATCCCTCAATACAGAATAAACAAGCCTTATGAAACATCTTCCAGAGAAACCCACTGTCCTAGGCTCAGCCTGAGTTCTCCTCCTCCCCTCCTGTCCCAGATGACACCGCGAACATCCTCTTCCCTGACACCCAGCGGTTCTCAAAGGACGGCTCTCAGACAAGTGCACCAGAGACAGGGCTGGGCCCAGCGGTCTGTAGTCCACGGGGGGCTCCAGGTCATCCTGGTGCCTGCAGCTCAGAAGCTCGGCATGGCACGGGTGGGAACCACCTGCAGCGTCTTAGAAATACGAATTCCCAGCCTCATCCCCCGAATTCTGATTTAAATGACAAGGGGTATAGCCAGAGCCAGGGATTTTTGAAAGCTCCCCTGATTTTTAAAAGCTCTAATGTTCAGCAAAATGCAAGAACTGCCTGACACACACCCAGCTGCCTCCTTGGTTGCCCCCCAGGCTGGCCACTGGAGCTGCAGCTGGTACCTGAGAACACACCCTCTCACGTGGTTGTCCCCACAGCCCTGCAGAGGAAGAATCACTGCTCCAGTTTCATACTCGAGAGGACCGAGGGCCTGGGCAGATACTTAACTGGCAGACTTGGGGCTCAAGTCCAGATCCTACCTGCACCCCATAACACAGGCTATGCTGCCCTGTCTCTCCCCAAACAGGCCCCACACTGCCTGGGGGTGGGGCCCTCTCACCACCCTCCTAGCCCAGCAACCAGCACAGGCAGATCTGCAGCACGCGTCTTTGTCAGCTAACCAGTGGACTCTATCCTTAGCTCTTAGGGCCACCCAAGGGCTGTGTGGTGTCCAAAGGTGCACCCTCCTCGCAGCACAGTGGAGAGAGGGGAGAGGGGAGAGTGGAGCATCAGCAAAGAGCACAGGAGACAAACACAGGAGGGGCAAGAGAGCAGTGTCCATGGGAACACAGGAGGGAGGACAAAGGCCATTACCCGGTGACACCAGGGCCTGGGCTTGGCTACCCTGTGCTAGGTTCACCCACACTCCTGGTTGTGAGGACTTTGTAGACTACGCACTCTGGTGTCTCCACTTCCCAAGGAAGATACTGAGGCCAGAGAGAGGCGCAATAACTTGCCCAAAGTGCACACAGGTGCACATGCACACACATGCACACACACACAGGCCCGTGTGCACACAGGCCACAGCAGGCTACAGGGTGAAAAGGCCCGGGATAGACAGGCCCCAGGGCCACGGGACCGGAAGTCAGGCTCTGCCCCAGCCCTGCCCACCTGTCGCACACAGCACCGCAAACACCACCCATTCCTTGTCCAATTGTCGTAGCTTCTCTTTCTCCTGCTACCCCTGACGGCCACACACACGACTTAGAGAAGCCACAGCCTGGGGGTCACAGGATCACATTAACTGAAGGCTGAGCTGCCCGGAGGCCTGGTCCAGCCACAGTGGCCTGCCCACGCCGTGGTGCTGGGCCTGCCATCTCTCCACCATGGAACCACCAAGGAGGCAACTGAGGTCCCAGAGCACGGCTACCGCGTGATGCTCCAAGATCGGACTCTCACCCCAGACTGCAGGTCCAGGCCACTCCTCCTACAGAGGCCACCTCCGCGTGAGTACAGGAGGGCCTTTTACATGTCCAGCTGTCTGGAAAGGGACGTCTGTGAGTCAACCCAGCATAAGCGCACAGTTTGCTGAAACTAGTCTGGCTCTGTCCTCAAGGCCCCTCAGGAAGGTCCAGGCACGGCCCCGCTCCACCCCCCAGCGTGTTCTCCATCGAGCACGTTCTGATGTCAGTGACAGAAATGGTGAAGACAGCTAAAAATACACAAGAACAGATACAGTTCCAGTAGCACTTCTGAGAGCAGAGTACATCAAAATAGAAGATATTACAGAGAGAAATATTCTCTCTAGTGCAAGCTGGCAGCCAACGAAGAGAAAAGTCAGCTGATCCAGATAAAGCTGGTTAGGAAAACACTTTCAGAGATCCAAACCCATTGCCTCGCAAACTGCAACATCCTCACGCCCCAGGATACACTCCAAGGAAACAACGGCACTTTCTCTTTACTGAGGAGAGCTCTGCCCGAAGGTCGTAAGGTCAGCCTGTAGCTTGGTAAAGAAGCACAGAAGAAACTCAAATCTCCAAATCCCAAATTTCCAAATTCCCAGTCTTTGATCATTTTTTTTCTTGTTTATACAAACAATAAAATCTTACAGCATAAAAATTGGAGCATGCAGAAAAGCATGAAGAAAAAAATCATTCCAGCTGTATTTTCTTCTAATGTTTTTCTGTGCATAAATATGTACTTTTGTAAGCACACTTGAGTTTCTTCTGCAGTCTCAGGGCTGTCACCTGCTGTCTCCACTGGACATGCCTCCTGCCCACCATCTGCAGAAGCTGATCTGAGCATTCGCTGCCACTATGGGTCATACTGGTTGTTTTCAAGTTTTTTAACATTATAAATACAACTGTGATAAACGTTCTTTATAAATTATTTTTCATCCCCATTTTTAAAAACATTTCTTTAGGGTAGATTCCTAAAGTTACTGAGTCTAAAGGGTATTAGCATATTTATGGCTTTCTGGAGGACGATCAGACTCACATCAGTAGCTTGTGGGGTTCCTGTCTCACTGCGGCGTCAAGTGCATGAGTGAAAACCTTCCCTAGTTGAGCAGAACAGCACCGGAGCTTTGATTTATGTTTCTCTTTTCACGGTTATTGATCCTTCGTACTTTCTCCTTTTGCCTCCTGGAATTTGTCTGGTGTGTTGACACAAGTCTACACCATAGCCCTGCCCCGTCACACCGCCTGCTCACACGACACAGTATCGCACCTGCATTTGACAGAGAACACCTTAGAGACTGTATGTGAAAATTAAGGGGCACCTATTTCTGTCTCAGCTACAAACATGGTGGCAGAGAGAGGGAACACCTGCCTGGGGGCCTCTCTGAGGACAACAGGTGTTCACTGCCTCAGCACAGGACAAAGGAGCAGCTCCTCAAGGCATCCCCTCCCCTCCTCCCACCCTGAGACACGTCCTACTGCTGCATGGGCCCTGTGCTTTCTCACTGGTGACAGACAGGAAGGATGTCAGCTGACAGACTGGAAAATTCCAAGCTACCCAAGATCATGTGTGGGGTCCAGGAAACCAGAGGATGAGCTAAAGGTTGGGACCCAGGTCCCTCGAGGCAAATCCACACACAGCCCAGCTTGATTGAAAAAAATCAATAATATAAATTATTTTAAATAATAGTCCAACAACTTGGGTGTGATATTTATTTTATTGAGCACAAATGATTGTTCTATTCCATTCTGCTCATTTTAGCAGTGATTTGAGCTCAGAGTCATAAGATATTGGAGCCAAATAATGTTAGAGAGCATTAGCTTCATGTCCCCTGCTGGCCATACATCAGAGCCAACTGCACCGAGCTTGGGAGCTCTGAACCCCAAGTCCCCCGGTGGGAGACGCTGACTTGAACAGTCTGGGATAGGATCGGGATCGGTGTCATTTTTCAAGCTCCCTGGGTGGTTCTAGCCATTCGGGCAACACTAACAAGAGCCCATTCCTCAATATGCAAGTCCTGAACTGGAGGTCTGAGAGGCCAGGTGAGCCCATAATCTCCTAACGCCACCCCTTCCCATTTCCTCGTCCACCCCCTGCTTGTCACCATTGCCATCATCACCATCATCTTCACCATCATCACCACCATCTTCACCATCATCTTCACCATCATCACCATCATCTTCACCATCACCACCACCATCTTCACCACCATCACCTTCATCATCATCACCACCACTGCCATCATCACCATCATCTTCACCATCACCACCATCATGTTCACCATCATCACCGTCACCACCATCACCACCCACCACCATCACCTTCATCATCACCTTCATCATCACCATCATAATTGCTGCATCGTTTAGTATCACCTTATGCTCATGACCACTAACCTCCAGAAAAATGGTCTTGCCCCATTGTAGAGATAAGGAAGTTGAGGTTCAGAAAGGCTATGTAAGTTGCTTAGGATGACACAGCTAGTTAGAGAGGCTGTAGGCAGCTGAGATTGCAGACCAGAGCTGAGCTGCTCAGACATGAATCCCAACTCCAGCACTAGTGAGCTATGTGACTGTGGGCAGCTCCCAAAGTACTGTGTGTCTACAGTGTTCACAATCCAATCCTAGCAAGAGCCATTGCAACTGCCTCCTCTTCCTTAGTCTGTCTTTATTCTCCCACCAGAGACAACCTCCTGTCTGTCCCCCTCACTCCTTTGAATTATTAAAACACTTTGTTTGTTCTTCCTCCATGTGACTCTGTGTGCCTATCTCTTATACAAGTCATGTGTGTACTGCTTTACCCCCTCATTAGACAGAAGCTCACTGAGGGTATTTTTCATTATAATAACAGTTTTAGCTAACTTTCACTGAGCATCTAATCTTTGCCAGATGCTTCACTAAATATTTTATCTGCAATAACACATGTGGCCTTCATACAAAGAAGGCTCATTACTGTGCTCACTTTAGAGACAAGCCAACTGAGGCGTAGAGAGGGTCAGCACTGTGAGTCCCGGAAGACTCAATTCTCACAGTCTAGGGTACCAGCTATTTGCCACTGTACATCATGTATCTCTGCCCACGATGCAGCCCTGAATGTATTTATTCAACAGCCTCCAGTGGATGCTTGTTAAGAGCCAGCTACATGCCATGCATGTGCTGGACAAAAACGAACTTGGTCTCTGACCGCCTAAGTCTACAACACAGAGAGCCCACAGTCACGTGTGCCATGACATGGGTTGAGCTACCTGGCCTGGGGACCCACAGGCACACATGCTGAGCTGCTTCATGCACTTTCAGGCCTTGCCCAGATCTCCCGTCCTCATACCCTTCCCACTGGGTGACGGACCCATGCAGTAATGAAAAGGGCATCCACAAAGCAGACACAGAATCCATCTCATGGCTTCATTTTTTAAATATTTTGATGTATACATTTGGGTCCAGGTATGGTGGCTCATGCCCATAATCCCAGCACTTTGGGAGGCTGAGGCAGGAGAATAGCTTGAGGCCAGGACTTCAAGACCAGCCTAAACAAGAGCAAGACTCTGTCTCTACAAAAAATAAAAAGATTAGCCAGACTTGGTGGCACGTGTCCGTAGTTCCAGCTACTCAGGAGGCTGAGGCACCACTTTAGCCCAGGAGTCCAAGGCTGCAGTGAACTATGATGACACCATAGCACTCCAGCCCGGGCGACAGAGTGAAACCCACGTTCAGACTTTTTTTTTTTTCCTCTTTATTTTTTTAATTAACAAATGAAAATTGTATATGTTTATGGTGTACTCCATGATATTTTTGACATACGTATACATTGTGGAATGGGTAAATCAAGCTAATTAACATATGCTTTGCCTCACATAGCTTTTTTTTGTGGTGAGAACACTTAAAATCTGCTCTCTTAGTAATTTTTTTTTTTAATTTATTTTTTTAATTTCAGAATATCATGGGGGTACAACTCTTTGGCCATACACATTGCCCCTGTTCTGCCCATGTCAGAGCCACAATCATGGTCGTCTCCCAAACTGTGCTCCCCACATCCATTCAGTGAGAGTTTTTCCCATCCCTTCCACCCCCCTCCCGCCCGCCCGCCCTCAGATGAATGTTATTGCCCTGTGTGATGTAAGTGTTCATCAGTTAGTACCAGTTTGATGGTGAGTACCAGTGGTGCTTGTTTTTCCAATCCTGTGACACTTCGCTTCAAAGAATGGGTTCTAGCTCCAACCAGGATAATACCAGATGTGTTAATTCACTGTTGTTCCTTATTGCTGAGTAATACTCCATGGTATACATATACCACATTTTATTGATCCACTCGTGTATTGATGGGCACCTGGGTTGTTTCCACAACTTTGCAATTGTGAATTGTGCTGCTATGAACATTCGAGAGCAGATGTCTTTATTATAAAATGTCTTTTTTTCTTTTGGATAAATACCCAGTAGTGGGATTGCTGGGTCAAATGGTAATTCTACTTTTAATTCTTTGAGGTATCTCCATATTCTTTTCCATAGAGGTTGTACTAATTTGCAGTCCCACCAGCAGTGTATGAGTGTTCCTATCTGTCCACATCCCCGCCAACATTTGTTATTTGGGATTTTTTTGATATGAGCCAATCTCACTGGAGTTAAGTGATATCTCATTGTGGTTTTGATTTGCATTTCCCTGATGATTAGAGAAGTTGAGCACTTTTTTATATGTTTGCTGGCCATTATTCTGTCTTCTTTGGAAAAGTTTCCGTTCATGTCCTTTGCCCATTTTTAATAGGGTGTTTGATTTTTTCTTGTTGATTTCCTAAGTTCTGTATAGATTCTGGTTATCAGCCCTTTATCAGAGGTGTAGCATGCAAATATTTTGTCCCATTCTGTGGGTTGTCTGTTCACTCTAGTGATAGTTTCCTTGGCTGTGCAGAAGCTTTTCAGTTTGATCAGGTCCCATGTGTTTATTTTTGTTGCTGCTGTGATTGCTTTGGGGGTCTTCTTCATAAATTCTTTGCCTAGGCCAATGTCCATAAGAGTTTTTCCAACGTTTTCTTCGAGAATTCTTATGGTTTCACGTCTTAGGTTTAGATCTGTTATCCATTGTGAGTTGATTTTTGTGAGAGGTGAGAGGTGTGGGTCCAGTTTCAGTCTTCTACATATGGCCATCCAATTTTCCCAGCACCATTTGTTGAATAGGGATTCTTTTCCCCAGTGTACGTTTTTCTGGAATTTGTCAAAGATCAGGTGACTGTATGAGGTTGGTTTTATATTTGGGTTCTCAGTCCTGTTCCATTGGTCTACGTGTCTGTTCTTGTGCCAATACCATGCAGTTTTGGTTACTATAGCCTTGTAGTATAGTTTGAAGTCTGGTAGACAGATGCCTCCAAATTTGTTCTTTTTGCTTAAGATTGCTTTGGCTAGACGGGGTCTTCTCTGGTTCCACACGAAGCGTAGAATTATTTGTTCTAGATCGGCAAAAAATGATGTTGGTATTTTGATAGGGATTGCATTGATTCTGTAAATTAATTTAGGTAGCAAAGCCATTTTTACTATGTTGACTCTGCCTATCCAAGAGCATGGTAGGGCTTTCCATCTATTTACATCCTCTTCAATTTCCTTTCTCAGTGTTTCATAATTCTCTCTATATAGGTCTTTGACCTCCTTAGTTAGATATATTCCTAAATATTTAATTTTCTTTGTTGCTATTGTGAAAGGTATAGCATCTTTAATTGGTTTCTCGGCTTGACTGTTATTAGCATATATGAAGGCTATGGATTTGTGTGTATTAATTTTGTATCCTGAGACTTTGCTGAATTCATTTATCAATTCCAATAATCTCTTGGTTGAATCTTTGGGGTTTTCTATGTATAATATCATATCGTCTGCGAATAGTGAAAGTTTGACCTCTTCTGCCCCTATCTGGACACCCCTGATTCCTCTGTCTTGTCTAATTGCTGTGGCCAGGACTTCCAGCACTATGTTGAAAAGAAGTGGAGATAGTGGACACCCTTGTCTGGTGCCAGTTTTAAGGGGGAATGCCTTCAATTTTTCCCCATTCAGTATGATATTGGCTGTGGGTTTATCGTATATGGCTTTAATAGTTTCTAGGAATGAGCCATCTATGCCTATATTGTTAAGAGTTCTTATCATAAAAGGGTGCTGGATTTTGTCAAAAGCCTTTTCTGCATCTATTGAAAGGATCATATAATCTTTGTTCTTGCTTTATTTATATGGTGAATTACATTTATAGATTTGCGTATGTTGAACCATCCCTGCATCTCGGGAATGAAGCCCACCTGATCATGATGGATTATTTTTTGATGTACATTTGAATTCGGTTTGCAAGGATTTTATTGAGAATTTTTGCATCTATATTCATAAGGGATATTGGTCTGTAGTTTTCTTTTTTTGTTGTGTCCTTTCCTGGCTTTGGTATCAAGGTGATATTGGCTTTGTAGAATGAGTTTGGGAGGATTCCATCCTTCTGGATATTTTCAAATAATTTCTGCAGTATAGGCACCAGTTCTTTGTAGGCTTGGTAGAATTCAGGTGTGAACCCATCTGGTCCGGGACTTTTTTTTGTGGGTAGATTTTTAATTACTGCTTCAATTTCGGTGCTTGATATTGGTCTGTTTAGAAATTCTGTTTCTTCCTGGTTGAGCCTAGGGAGGTAGTGTGTTTCTAAGAATTTGTCCATTTCCTCCATATTTTCATGTTTGTGGGCATAGAGATTTTTGTAGTATTCGAAGATGATGTTTTGTATTTCCATGGTATCAGTTGTGACTTCTCCTTTTTCATTTCTAATTGAGATTATTAGAGTCCTTTCCTTTCTGCTTCTGGTCAACCTGGCAAGTGGCCTGTCTATTTTGTTTATCTTTTCAAAGAACTAGCTTTTCGTTTCATTGATCTTCTGTATTGTTCTTTTGTTCTCGATTTCATTTAATTCTGCTCTAATTTTGGTTATTTCTTTTCTTCTGCTGGCTTTAGGATTGCTTTGCTCTTCCTTTTCCATTTCCTTAAGATGATTCATTAGTTTACTGATTTGTGACTTTTCTGTCTTTTGGATGTGGGAATTTAGGGCAATAAGTTTTCCTCTCAGGACTGCTTTGCTGTATCCCACAGATTTTGATAACTTGTGTCCCCATTATCGTTTAGTTCGAAGAATCTTTTGATTTCATTTTGAATCTCCTCTTTGACCCAATAATCATTCATCAATAGATTGTTTAGTTTCCAAGTTTTTGGAGGAAGATGTGAGTTTCTGTTGGAATTGATTTCTAATTTTATTCCGCTGTGGTCTGAAAAGATACATGGTATGATTTCTATTTTTTTTGAATTTGTTTAGATCTGTTTTGTGGCCTAGGATGTGGTCAATTTTAGAGAAAGTTCCATGAGCTGATGAGAAGAATGTATATTCAGTGTTTTTGGTGGAGTGTTCTGTAGATATCTGTTAGGCCCAAATGTTCTAGAGTCCTCTTTAGATCTTTTATTTCTCTATTTGTTTTTTGTTTGGAGGATCTGTCCAGTTCCGTCAGTGGGGTGTTGAAGTCCCCTGCAATTATGGCATTGCTATTTATTATGTTGTCTAGATCTAGCAGCATTTGCTTTATGTACCTGGGTGTTTTCCTTTGTTGGGTGCATAAATTTTTAGGATGTTAAATCCTCTTGTGAAATTTTCCCTTCACCATATATAGTGTCCATTTTTGGTCTTTCTTATTTTATTGCTTTAAAGTTTATGTCATCTGAAATGAGGATGGCTACTCCGGATTCTTTTTGGTTTCCATTAGCCTGAAAAATTGGATTCCAGTCCTTTCACCTTGAGTCTGAATGAGTCCTTGTGTGAAGGTGTGTTTCCTGAAGACAACAGATACTTGGTTTGTATTTTTTAATCCATTCAGCCAGCCTATGTCTCTTCAAGGGCAGTTCAAGCCATTTACATTTATTGAGAGAATGATATTTGGGGTAAATTTCTGATTATTCTGGTTGGGTGGTATCTTTTGTTTTACCTCTTGCGTCATTGTGGAATCTGGTTTCTGGGGGTTTTAGCCTTTGCATAGTTTTACATAGGGGGTGTCTGTTCCTCTGTTTAGTGTATAATGCAGGTCTAAGCATTTCTTGCAAGGCCGGTCTGGATTTCGCAAATTCTATCAGTGATTGCTTATCTGGAAAGGTCTTTATTTCTCCCTCATATAAGAAGCTTAGTTTGGCAGGATACAGAATTCTGGGTTGACCTTTGTTTTGTTTTAGGAGATTGATGATGTCTCCCCATTCCCTTCTGGCTTGTAAGGTTTCAGCTGAGAAATCTGCAGTTAATCTGATCGGTTTCCCTTTATAGGTTATCTGCTGTTTTTGTCTTACAGCTCTGAGGACTGCCTCTTTTGTGTTTACTTTGGTCAGTCTAATAATTATGTGGCATGGCGAATGCCTTTTCACGTTGAGTCTCCCAGGAGTCCTGTGTGCTTCTTGTACTCGGATATCGAGATTTCTGGCTAAGCCATGGAAATTTTCCTCTATTATTCCTTCAAATAGATTTTCCAGCCCATGCGAATTTTTCCTCTCCTCAGGTACCTATGATCCTTATGTTGGCCTTTTTAATAATCCCACTTTGAGCTGTTTTTAGCTTAAAATTTTTTTCCCCTCTGCAGGGGCCCCCTTTTTTAAGGGTTTTTCCACTGTGTTTTGTAGTCCTAAATTTTTTTTTTCCCATTCTAGGAGAAAAATTTTTTTTTCCCCTAATATTTCATTTTTGGGGAAAATTTTTTTTTTTTTGCATTTTTTTGTGGTTTTTTTTGGGGGGGGAAAATTAAATTTCTCAAAAATTTTTCCTTGAGCTTTTTATAACCCAAAAAAAAAAAATTCCCTTTTTTTTTCATTTACCCATTTCTTTTTTTTTGGTTTCCCATTGGGGGGAAAAATGATAATTCTTTTGGGGGGGGACTTTTCACTTTTTTTTTTTTCATTTCCCTTTTTTCTTTCGTTGGTTTTTTAAAATTGGGGCCCCTTTTGGGGGGACCCCCGGGGTTTTTTTAGAGCTTTTGGGGGGGCCGGGGGGCCCAACCGGGCCCCCAAAAATTTTTGGGGTTGGCCCAAACCAGGGAGAAAAGGGGGGGGGCCCTTTTGTATTGCTTAGGGTTTTTAAAAAAATTTTTGGTTGGTCTTTTTTTAAATTGGGGGGTTGTGGTCTTCTCCTCTTCCCAGGGGGAGGGGGGGGAGAATGAACCCTTTTTGGGGGCTCGAGCTAATGGTTTGTACTTGGGATGGGAAATCCCCCCCCCCTTTAGCTGGGGTATTTTTTATGTCCGGGGCGATTTTTTTTCCCGTTGGGGTATGCAAAAAAGCCCTTTTTTTGGGAAAAGGGGCCATTGTGGTCCTAGGGGGTAATTTTCCCCCTGCCCATGGGGTTTTTTGGTTTTAGAAACCAATTCCTTTGGTCCCAGTGTGGGAGCTTTTTTGGGGGAAAAATTTTTCTAAAAACCCCCAGGGTTGCCATCTAGCCAGTGGGGCCCCCCCCTTCTAGGTGTGACTCCGCGGGATGGGGGGTGATAGGGGGATCTCCAATTTTTGAACCCCTTTTCCCACTAGACTCAAGGCGGGCAGGGGCGTCGCAAACCCCCAGCATTTTCCTTTTGGGGGGGGGGTGTTCCCGGGGGGAAAAGGGGGGAGTAGGGGCCGCTGGAACCCCCTTTTGGAGGCAAAAAATTCCTTTTAAAAGTGGGCGGGCTTTATGGGGGCTGATGGGGGGGTGGCTCTTGAGGATTTGGTTGTCATGGGAAAAAAAAAAGCCCCCCAAATTTTGGTAAATTTGGCCAAAAACCCTTTTAAAAGGGGGAGCGATCGGGGGGGTTACAGGAGGGGGGGGGGGGGGGCCCCAAGGCCCGGCACGGAGGGGGGGTTTATCGGGGGGCCCCCCCAGAGGGGGGGGGTAGCAAAAAACCAGATGGACGAGCTAAAAAGGGTTTAAAAACCCCCAAAAAAGGTCCCCCTCTACAGTTCCGGGATCTCGTCCCACGGGAAAACCCCGGGGGAAAAGGGCCTTTTTGGGGCCCCCTGGCCCCACGGGCAAAGCCGTTCCCACCAGAAAAACCCCCCCGGGCGGGGGGGGGGGGAAAAAGCTAGAGAGGGGGTTAACGGCCCAAAAAGGGGGGGCTGAAAATTTTTGGCGGCCGCCGGGGGGCCGGGGCCCCAAAAACCCGGGTTTTTCCCTTTTTTCCCCCGGGGAAGGGGGCCCCTTTTTTTTCTCCAAAAGGAAAAAAGCGGGGGGTTGCCACCCCCCCCTCTAACCCCGTGTTTTCCGCCTCTCCAAAAAAAACCCCGGGCCCCCCATTTCCCTTTAAATTCTAGGGGCCCCCTTTTTGCTGGCCTGCGGGTTCCCGCGCATTTTCCCCCGGGGAAAGCTGTATTCCCCCCCCGGGGCCCCTTTCCCCCCCGGGGGCCCCCGGCCCCAGTTCTGTAATTGAAAGCTGGGGAGTTGGTCGGGTCTGGCTATTTTCCCCTTTCCCCCCCAAAAAAGGGGCCCCCCCGGCCCCGGGGGGCCAAACCCCGTTTTTGCCCCCCCTTTTCTGGGGGGCCCAAAAAACCCCGGGGGAAGGGGGGGGGGGGGGTAACCGTTGGGGGGGGGGGCGGGGCGCGCCGCCCCCCCCCCGGCCCCTTTTTGGCCCCATCCCGTTTGGGGCCCCCTATTGGGGCTGGGGGCCCCCCCTCCGATTTTTTGTAAAAAATTTGTACCGTTTTCGGGGCTGGGCGGGGGGCGTTTTTTGGGCCCTTCGAAATGGGGTTGGGGGAAAAGGGGAGCCCCCCTGCTCCCCAGGCAGGCTGGGTTCAAAAACCCCCTTCCGGGGGGAGGGGGTTTTTTAGGGGGGAAAAAGGGACCCTATAACAGCGCCATTTTTCAAACTCCCCAAAATTTTTTTTTTCCCCCCCGAGTCTCGCTCTGTCCCCGGGGGCCCCTAGGGTGGGGGTTGGGTCAGCCCCAGCCACAGCAACCCCAAAAATCCTGTGAAAAAAGTGAGCCCCCCCCCCAAGCCCCCACAAGTTTTTTGGGGACAACAGGCACGCCCCCCCAAAAAAAGGGCTTTTTTTTAAAAAATTTTAGTGGGGGAGGGGTCTGCTTTTGCTCAGGTGATCTAAACCCCCTGACCTAAAGGGTTTTTCTCCCCCCCCCCCCTCCCGGGAGGGCGGGACACGGGGGGGAGCCACTGCCCCAGAAAAAAAAAAAATTTTTTTTTATGGATGTATTTGAGGTATACAGCACGAAGCTTTGACCCACACACAACATACTGGTTTTTTTTAGGGGCAAGAAAATTTTAAAATATCTACCTCCATCCCCCTCCATTTTCCCTCTGGCCCCCTCAGCAAAAAACCCCGGGGGGGGGAAATTTCCAACCGCACCCCCGTGCGCACGTGAGGGCCCCCGACCCCCCCTTTTCCCCCTGCGGGGTTTTTAAAACCCTTTGCCCCCCATGGGCCCCCCCCCCGCCCCCCAGAAAACCCCCTTGGGCCCCTCTCTTTTTCCCCCTATTCACCTTTTTTTTGTTTTGTCTTTTGGGGGTTCCCCAAAATTAAAAGGGGGGGCGCGGGGGAAAAATTTTTCTCTCTGTCTGGCTTATCTCATTTTGGGGGGGAAATTTTCCCACCCAAAACCGGGGGTTGTTGCAAGCGAAGGTTTTCCCCCTCCTGAGGCTGAACATTTTTGCGGTAAACACCCCCCTTCCCCTTTAAACCCTTAAAACCCCTCGACAAACAATTCACCCCGTTTCCACTTTTTTGGGGATTGGGAAAAAATGCTGCGTGAACAGGGGGGTGGGACTTTTCCCCTAGCACCCCCGTTTAAATTCCCCCAGGGATATTATACCCAAAAAAGGGTTTGGGGTGGATAAAATGTATTTTTTTTAAAAATTTGAGGAACCCCATTTTTTTTTCCAAAAATTTTGGGGCCCCCAACCCCCCGTTCCCCCCCGCAGGTGCAGGGTTCCTTTTTCCCCCCCCCCTTTGGCCCCCCGCCCCTCTGTTTTTTTTCTAAAAAAACCCAAAACAGGGTGGGGTTTGATTTTGCACGGGCCCCCGTTTTAGGGGGGGGCTTTTTTAAACACCTTTCCCTTTCCTGGGGGCATTGGGTCTTTTTTTTTGGAAAAACATGTCTTTTTGGGGGGCCCTTTTCCCATTTGTTTTTGGGTTTTTCATTTTGCTGCTATTGAGCATATGAGTTCCTTAAAAATTTTTTGGGGTATTAACCTTATAAAAATTTTGGTCAAAATTTTTTCCCCCCAATCTGCGGCTCCCTTTTTTATTTTTTTTTCCCTTTTTCTGTGCAGAAGTTTTAAAGTGAATAGCCCATTTTGGGTTTTTTGTTTTCCCGGGCCCCTTGTTTTTGGGCCCTATGCAGAAAATCACTCCCAAAGGGGCAGCGTCAAGGAGCTCCTTTTCTGTGTTTCTTGGATTTTTTTGGGGGTTTCCGGTCTACTTTTTGGGGCTTTAATCCATTTTGGGGATTTTTTGTAACATAAGGGCCCCAAGTTACTTTTTGAAGGGGGACGTCGGTTTTTCCCCGCCCCCTTTCTGAAAGGCGGCCCCTTTTCCCCTTTGGGGTTTTCCCCGGGGCCCCCCCGTTGGCCCCTATAGGTCAGGTTTTTTCGGAATCTACACCTTTCCCCCCTCATCACTTTCCCCCAGCTGGGGTTTTAAAATCAGGGGGGAAAATTTGGTAATTCTGCGCCAGGGCCCCCGGGAGCCCCAGGTCGGGGTTGCTGCTGTTTTTGGTTTTTTATTTTGTGGCAAATTTTTTAAATTTTTCCCCCGCCAACCCCCCCTGTTCCTCCGTACCAGTACCCCGTCTGGGAAAATGAGCAAAAAATTTTGTGGTAAAATGAAACAACACAAAATTTAAAAACTCCCAAAAAAAGGGAAAACCCACAGGTATTAGAAAACCCCTTTTAGCATTTTACCGTTTTCCCTTTTTTCTGAGCTAATCCCCTTGTAACAAAAAAAAAAAACACCGTCACTCAATTGGGCCCAAAAGGGTTATTCCCCAAACAATTTGGGAAAGGGAATACAAAATTTAAAAGGAAAAATTAGGGCATTTGCATTGATTTTTGTAAGGGGAAAAAATCTTTCTTTTCTAATGAGTTTTGAAAACCCCAAACCCAAAAGAAGAAAAAATGAGGAGACTGAATTCCCTTCCCCCAAACCCCTTTTGGGTTTTTTCCCAAAAGGGGAAAATTTTTGGGATTTGGGGCCCCCAAAATTTTTGGACGGGCCCTTTTTGGGGAAATTTTTTGGGAAAGGGCCCCGACTTCGGGGACAAACCAGCGGGGGAAAAAAAAGGGGAAGGGGAAAAACCCCCAAAAATTTGGGGACCTCGGGGCCGGGGGGGCCCCCTTGTTGTAAAACCCCAAATTTCTTTTTTTCCCCTTTTTCCTCCAAGCACTTTCAGAGGACAAGTTTTTTTCAAGAGAAAAAAAAAAAGGGGTTTTTTTTTTCCCCCCCAAAATTGTAATTGCCCAAACCCAACCTAAAACAACCCCCCTTTTAAAGTCGGGGGGGAAACCCCAGAAAAACATCTTCTTATGAAAAACGGGTGGGAAAGGGTGGGTTTGGGGCCCAAAAAGGGGGCAGTCCTTTTGGGGGGCCCCCCGGGAAATTTCCCCCTTTTTCCCCAGCCCCCGGCCCCCCCCAAAGGGGAGTTTGGTTTCCAGCAGGGCCCCCCCACGCACGCAGGGTCCCCCTTTTCCCCCGCCCCCAAAATTTCCCCCATTCAAGAGCAAATTTTTAAAAAACCCATTAACAAAACAAAATTTAACCCCCAATTTTAAAAAGAGAGAAAAAAACTCTCTAAAATTTTATTTCTCTTTTTTATGAATTTTTAAAAAAAACCCCCCAAAGGGGTTTCCCAAAAAAGGGGAAAACCCTTTGGGCCCCGGCTTCCTCCCCCAAATTTGGGGGAAAACCCCCGGGCCCCCTTATACCCATGGAAAATCAGTCGGGGGGAAAAGGGAAGGACGGCACCCCAAACCGCAGCTCGGGGTTTTAAACCCCCCCGGCCCCGGGGCCCCCGGGCCTGGAGAGCCGCCCCCCGGGACTTTTTTTTCCCCCCGGCTCCCCCCCGGGAAGGGCCCCTTTTTTTTGCCAGACCCCTTAAAAAAAACCCCACAAGGGAAAAAAAAAGGCTGCTGTGGATCCGGGCCCAACCCCCGAAAATGAAAATTTTAAAGGGGGGATTTTTAAACCCGGGGAAATTCCGTGGGGCCCCTGAGAAGGGGAGGGGCGAGCTGAACCGGGGGGAGGGGGGGAAAAACCCCAAAGGGCCCAGCGGGGGGGTCCAACCCGGTGCCGCCGATTTTTGCCCCCCCTTTTTTCTTTAAGTGAGTTTGCCATCAAAAAAAAGAACAAAAATACCCACGTTAATTTTTAGGGATGGTGCAAAAAACAAAAAGTCACATATATGAAAAAACTCAGGTAAAAACCCCCAAAAAAAAACCCCCCACCTTTTTAAAGCCACCCCGTCACAAGAGGGACGTTCTGGGTGTTGACCCGGGGTTTACGAATATCTAAAGTTTTTGGGGGGGCCGGGGGTAGCGGGGTATTTTCCCAAAAAAACCCCCAAAAAAAGCTTTTACACATGAAAAAAAGGGGGGGAAAAACACCCCAAGGACTTGAGCATAAAACAGAGTTGGATACCGTCTAAAAATCCCCCAAACCCCCAAAAACTTTCAAATTTCGGGGCCCCCACCTTTTGGGGAAAACGGGGGCAGAGGGGGGGGACCAAAGGCCCCTAGGGGGGGGCCCCCAGTCCCCCAAAGCCAAAGCCCGGCCCAGGGGGAAAAGGGCTCACGGGAAAAGCAGGGCCCGCCCAATCTCCCCAATGCCCCCTTTTTGGGGGAAACACTTTTTGGCAGGGGAAAAAAAAATTTTGGGGGGGGTTTTTCAGGGGGGAAAATGGTACAAAAAAAACCCCCCAAAAGGGGGCCCCTTTTTAAAAACCCTTTTCCAACACACCAGGGGGTTTTAACCCCCTGAAATTAGGCCCTGCCAAGGGTCCCCCGCCACCCTTGTCAAAAATATGTTTTTTGTTGGGGGCACAATTTTTAAAACCCCCCTTTTTTAATTTTTTTTTTTAAATTTTAAGGGGAAAAATTTTTGTCTTTTAACAATGGGGTGACCGCTGATACAAAAATCTTCCCCCCAAAATTTTTGTTCTGGTTTTAAAAAGGGGTGCAGCTCACCCCCCGGGGGAAACCCAATTTTTCCCAAAATTTGGTTTTCCCCCAACCCCCTTTTGCAAATGTTTTACAAAATTTAAAAAAAGGAAATTTTGCAGTTCCCCCCTAAATTTCATTTTTAAAGTCCTCCCCAAGGGAAAAAAGGTGAGCTGTAAAATATATTTTAAAAAATTTTTTAAAACCTTTTTAGTCAAAAATTTTCCCCGGGGGAATTTTAAACCCCTAACGGGGGGTTTCTTTTTAAGGGGTGGGGGAAAAGCCTAGGGGCAGGCCAGCCCCAACGCCAGGCCCCTCCCCCGTGCGGGCACAGACTGAGAAGCCCGGGGTTTTTACAGCGCAGCGCTCCCTGCCATAATTATTTACAATCTCCAGGGCCCCAAGGGGCCCCCCGGGGGGAAAAAAGGGAAAAGGTTTTCCCCCAAATCCCGAGCAGGGGGTGCTTCATAAACTCCCAAAAAACATCCCAAAAAAGGGGGTCCCAAGAAGGACATGTCATAGGCTCAAAAAATCTGGGGGTGACCCTAAATCACCTCTTTAAAAACCCCAAATTTGGCTTCGGGGAAACAGCCCCGGGCCCCCCCCAAATTCTAAAATTTTAAATGGAAACGGGAAAAAAAAAAAAAACCCCTTTTTTTTAAAAAATTTTTTTTTTTTAAAAAAAATTTAACCAAAAAATTTTTTAAGAACCAAAAAATTTTAAAAAAGATTCTCAAATTCAAAAACCCCCCCCCAGTGTAAACCCCAAAATTTTTAAAATTTTTTGGGTCTGATGTCCCCCTAATTTACTTAATTTTTTTCCCCCGGGCCCCAAAAAACCCCTTTATGCCCCGAAAATCCCTTTTTTCCCCTTTTTAAATTGGGGGACCTTTTGGGGGAAAAACCCGATGGCGTGTTTCCGGGGCGGGGAAAAAAAGGTGGGCTAAGGCCCGGGGAAAAGGTGGCGGCAAAAAACCCCCAGTCTGGGAAAACCCCCCCCCCAAAAACCCCCCGTCTGTGCCCCCCCCAGTGAAAAACCCCCTAAAAGCACGTCACTATCACAAAAAAACCCCCGGGGCCCCCCAAAAGGAAGAGGCCCCCGGAGGGGCGTACATTGAAGTTTGGGGAAACCCCATCAAAGAAAAAAAAAGAAGTTCCCCGGGTCTAGGGGGAAAGGGCCCCCCCAAGGCCCCCGGGCCCCCCAAAAATGACCCCCAAAACCCCCCGGGCCCCGGGCATTTTACCCTTTCCCCCCCGGGGTTTTAGGATACATTTCCCTTTTTGTTTTTTCCCCCCTTCCCCCCAAAAACCCAACCCCCTCTCAGGACTGGGGGGTCAATAGCTTTTTTTAACCTTTTAATTTTTTAAATCCGGGGAAAAAACCCAGTACTTGCGGGGGGCTCCCTTGGGTTTTAAAGGGGAACGGGCCCTTTTTGGGGGGGCTCAATGCCCCCCAAACCCCCAGCCTAAAAAAGGGCCCCGGCCCCAAGGGGGGGAGGAAGTGGGATTTAGTCGTTAAACCCACACGTGCAGGAAAACAAACTAACATCCGTTGTTGCAGACGAAGGGATCCCCTCTCCTGAGGCTGAACAGTATTCCGCTGCGTACACACCACCATCTCTTCACCCATTCACACATCGACAAACACTTCAGCTGTTTCCACGTCTTGGCTATTGTGGATAATGCTGCAGTGAACATGGGAGTGTGGACATCTCCTCAGCACACTGATTTAATTTCCTAGGGATATATACCCAAAAGAGGGATTGCTGGATCATATGTATTTCTATTTTTAACTTTTGAGGAACCTCCATTCTGTTTTCCAAAATGGCTGCACCAACCTCCGTTCCCACCAGCAGTGTGCAGGGTTCCCTTCCCCACACCCTGGCCCACGCTCACCTCTCGTCTTTTTGATAAAAGCCACCCTAGCAGGTGTGGGGTTCTGATTTGCACTGCTCTGATGAGGAGTGACGTTAAGCACCCTTTCACATACCTGGTGGTCATCCGTGTGTCTTCTTTGGACACATGTCTATTTGGGTCCTTTGCCCATTTGTTGCTTGGGTTATACATTTTGCTGCTATTGAGTCATATGAGTTCCTTATATATTTCTGATATTAACCTTATCAAACATATGGTCATAAATATTTCCTCCCAATCTGCAGGCTGCCTTTTCATTTTGTTCTTTCCTTTACTGTGCAGAAGCTTTTAATGTGACATAGACCCACTTGTTTATTTTGCTTCCGAGGCCTTCGTTTCTGGCGCCCTATGCAGAAAAATCACTGCCAAGGCCAGCGTCAAGGAGCTCCTCTTCTGTGTTCTCTTCCAGGAGTTTTATGGTTTCAGGTCTCACGTTTAGGTCTTTAATCCATTTTGAGTGGATTTTTGTGTAACATAAGGGTCCAATTTTACTCTTCTGAATGTGGACGTCGGCTTTCCCAGCACCGTTTACTGAAAGGCTGTCCCTTCCCCAGTGTGTCTTCCCGGTGCCCCAGTTGACCATATATGGTCAGGTTTATTTCTGGACTCTCCACTCTCTTCCCTCCTCATCACTTTGCACAGCATATGTTTAAGTCACTGGCCAAAACTTAGGTAATTCTGCTGCCATGGACCTGGTAGCCCCAGGTCTGGCCTTGCTGCTGCTGTTGTGTTATTTTGTGGCAAACTGTTCACATTCTCCTCCGCCACCCTATCCTGTTCCTACCGTACCAGTAGCCAGTCTAGGATATGAGCAGAATTGTGTGGCTCAAGTGAAACAACACATATAAAATCTCCCATAAACTGTAAGACACCACAGGTATTAGTAAACATTTGTAGCATTTTTACAGTCTTCCTGTCTGAGCTAATACCCTTAGTAACAAAACACAGAACACCGTCACTCAATTAGGCCAGGGTTATTTACCTAAGACAATTTTGCATTGCAATTCACAAACTCTTAAACGGCAAATTAGTCATTTGCATTGATTTGCATGTCCACGGGGAAATATCTTTCATGCTAATGATGTTCTTGCTAACAAACCATAGAAGTAATAATGAGGAGACTGAATTCCCTTCTCCATACCTTTGGCTGTGTTACACAAAGCACAGCTGGGATTTTAGGGCAAATTTTAGGATCAGCCTTTTTGGAATTTTTAGGGTCAGCCTGACTTCTGCACAACCAGCCTGGGCACAGCAGGGCACAGGGGAAGCCACTCTGGGCACCTCAAGGTCCGGGGAGCCCTTCGTGTGTCGAACAATTGCATTTTTCCCTCTTTCCCTCCAAGCACTTTCAGAGGACAAGTTTTATTTCAAGAAAAATCAAAGGTCTTTTTTCTCCCATAAATTGTACTCCTGTCCAACCTCACCTCACAACAACAGCCTTCTAAGTCAGGGGAAACCGAGCAAAGCATCTTCTCTATGAAAGACGCGCCGAAGGTCGGTTGACACGAGAGGGGTCAGCTCCTCTCTGGGGAGCCCGGAACTTCCGCCTTTCCTCCAGCCCCCGGCTCCCTCCCAAGGCAGTCTGGTTTCCAGCAGGGCCCCACCCCACAGCATCGCAGGGTCCCCTGCCTCCGCAATTTCTTCCGATTCCAAGAGCAAGTTTAAAGCCCATTAACAAAACTGATTTCAAGCCAAATTAATAAAGAGAGGAAAAAACTCTCTACAATCATTTTCTCTTATTTCTGAATGTAAAAGCAACCAAGAATGTTCCCAAACTGGGGCACCTTGGCCCCAGGCTTCCTCTCAGGTCTGGGTGCACCCCCGGCTCATTCTACCCATGGAAACTCATCGTCAGGGCAGAAGGAAGGCACAGTCACCGCCCGCACGCTCAGTTAACGCCTCCGGCCGGCCCCGGCGCCTGGAGATGCCGCCCGCACGGCGACTATTCTTCCCTCAGTGCTCACCCAACTGGTAAGCGACCATTTCCTCTTTTGCCAGAGCCATAAAGAATCCACAAGAGACAAATAAAGGCTGCTGTGGATCCCAGCAGCAAGCCCAGAACATGCAATTAAAGGCAGAGGATGGTGAACCACGTAAATTCCGTGGGCCCCTGAGAAGGAGAGGGGCGAGCTGAACCAGAGGAGGCCGGGAAGCCCCAGCCCAGCGTGGGCTCCAGACCCGGTGCCGCCCGAGTTTCGCCTGCATTTAGCATCTAAGAGCTGAGTTTGCCATCTGATAAATAAGAACAAAAATACCCACTGTTATCACTCAGGGATGGTGCAGAAATCTAAGAAGGTCACATATATGAAAACACTCAGGTATAAAACGCAATACAAATGCACCACCGTTAATGCCATTTCAGTCACAAGAGGGACGTTCTGGGTGTTGATCCAGTTCACGAATATCTCAAAGATGCTGAGGCCTGGAATAGATTCGAGTAGGTTCCAAAATAACCCCAAAGTAAGCTTTTATCACATGAATTCAGGCTGTGAAAATCACCCATGACTTAGAGCATAACACAGATGTTGGCACCGTCTGAAATCACCCACCCTTCAATCAACTTTCAACGTACAGACTCCACCTCCATGCAAACTGCGTCAGATGGGGGCACAGACAAAGGTCCCCTAACGGGTGGACCACACGTCTGCAACGCCACAGCCCGGCCCCACGGGCAAGGACTCACGAGAACGCACTGCCCACATCTCCTCCCAATGCCACCTTTAGTGACACCACGTCGGCAGCGGGAAATCAGCTATGGGGGATTTACACGTGGAAACTGGCTACGAATCAGCCCCCCACCGAGAGCCAGTTGTTAACCCTTTACCAACACACCACGGGGTGAACCACTGAAATTAGGCCCTGCCACAGGTGTCAGCCACCCATATGTCAAAAATATGTTTTTTGTTGTACGCACAATCTTTAGAACCCAAGTTTTTTAATATTTTGCTTTAATAATGAAAGTTTCTGTCTTTTCAAAATGGTGTGACCGCTGATACACATTCTTCATCCAACTTCTTGTTCATGGCTAAGAACAGCTGCAGCTCCACAATCCCTGAACCAATTTCCCAATTGGCTTCCTCCAATCCCTTTAGCAAATGATGCAAAATTAAATCAGGATTTAGCAGATTCCTCTAAATATTTCAGCACTCAAGTCCTACTAAGGAGAAGGATGAGCTGTAAAATATATATTAAAACCTTAAAGCCCTTCAGGTCACAATTTCACTCTCTGAATTAACCGCCTCTAACGAGGTGTTTCGTGAGGGTGAGTCCACGCCTAGGGCGCAGAGCCAGCACAATCGCCATGCCGCTCTGCCTGTGCGGGCACAGACTGAGAAGACCGCATGCACAGCGCAGCGCTCCCTTGCCCATAATTTATTTACAATCTCCATGGCAACTGGACTCTGGGAAAAAGAGGAAAGGTTTCCCAACTCCCTGAGCAGCGGCTGCTTCATAAACTGCGAAAACACATTCCCCAAACACAGGGTCCCAAGAAGGACACTGTCATAGGCTCAGAAAATCTAGAGTGATCTGAAATCACCTCATTAAACCCCAACTTTGGCTTCGAGAAACAGTACGGACCATCCAACTATCTAACAGTTGACAATGAGAAACTGGAAAAAAAAAAAAACCTGTTGTTTTAAACATTGATTTTTTAAAAACCAGTTAGCCATAAATATCTTAAGAACCAAATATTTTAAAAAAGATTCTCAAATCAAAAACTACTCCAGTGTAAACCTCACATATTAACATTTCTTGGCTCTGATGTCACCTAATTTACTTAATTTGTTTCACCCAGGACCAACACCCCTTTATGACAGAACATCCCTTTTCCTCTACCTTGGTGACCTCCTAGTGGAAGTCCAGACCTGGCGTGATCCGGGGCAGAAGCAAATGAGCTCAGACTCAGGCCCTGAGCAGGTGGCGGCAGACACAGCCTCAGTCTGGGCACCGACCCCAGACGCCCTGTCTGTGCCCGCCCCAGTGTCACCCGCTCACAGCACGTCACTATCACAGCAAACCCCGGGCCACAACGGAAGAGGCACGGAGGATGCAGCTCACATTGAGCAGCTGCACCTTCATCAAAGAGCAGATGAAGCTGCCAGGCTCCTAGTGGAAAGGCCTCGGATCCCAGCCCTCCCAGCTGACGCCCCACCCGGGCCTGGGCATTACTATCCTTTCCCCGGGTTTCTAGGATACACTTCTCCTGTGTTCGTTCTCCACCTTCCCTGAAACCTAACCACCCCTCTCAGGCCTGTGGGGTCAATAGCTGTTTAGTAACATTAATTTGAAACTCCAGTAGAATGCACGTACTTGCGTGGGGGCTGCCTTGGTTAACTGGCAACTGATTCCCTTAGTGGGAACTCTAATGCAGCCCACGTGAGCCTCATCAGGGCAGCCTAATGGGGAGGAAGTCGGGAGTCAGATCCGTAAACCCACACCGTGCAGGAACACAATACTCAAGAGTTCTTTCCTCGGCCTCCTGACTCGGGGGCAGACCTCAAACCCCAGGGCAGCACACTGGGCTCCGTAACCTACACACGTTACTCACAGGGATTTGTATCCCTTCCACTTCACATTTAGAACAAGACTCTCACGTTATTCCTCCAGTATTTATCATTTTAGTTACAAAGTCACACCAGAGAGGACCAAATTCAGGTCACATCCATGACGTCAATATGGCACAGCAGCACCAACACAAAAGCCAGAGCCCTTAGTCTCCAGCACACGTATGACTTTTAAATCACTGATAACTGCCAGCCCAGAATGCATGAAGGATCAACCCATATCTCCACAAAATTCACACACAGAAGTTGCCAGGGAGGGAGCAGGGAGCCCCGTCAGGTGGTCCCCAGGCTGTGCAGCTCAGTGGGCCTGATAGGGTGAGTCAATCTGCCTCCCCCCTCCCACCTCCTGCCAAACCCCCGGAGGCTGCAAAGGAACGTAGAACGAGTGACTCTGAAATGGTGCTTACTTAGCTCCAACAATGTAGGAACCACCAAGGCAGGTAGATGGGCAGGTGTGCGTCCGGCTGTGCCCTCCTCCTCCCTACAACACCTCGTGAAGTGTGAGCAGCAAACGGAATCTGCAGAGCCCAGCGTGCTCGGTCATGCTCACGTTTCCGAGCACACGTGTGTGAGATTCAAATGGAGCTGAATCAATTTTAACTCACCTCAAGTCATTAATGTGAAGGCTCAAATTTGCATTGCTTTTCCTATTAATATGCCAAATTAAGCTTAGCTGCACATGGTTTGATTCAGTAATTAATTTTCATCCTCTTTTAGGTTTGATTAATTGGAAGTTGGGAGTGGAAAGAGACTTCCAGTCACACCGCGTGATGCAATCTCGCATCTCACAGCTGCGGGTCTTCGGGACGCCCACTGCCCCTTGGAGATGATGAGGCAGGTTCCGGAGCCTCACTCAGAAAAGCCTTAAGCCTGAGTGTCAGGCCAGACGCCAACGGTCAGCCCGGCTGTGGTGCATTCCTGCAGGGCCTCTGGGGCACCTGCGGAGGGGAGGCCTGAGCCCACTCAATGCCTGGGACCCTGAGCTGGGTCCTGTCTGGACACAAGTCCTCTCCCTCTCCTCATGTCCTGGGTCCCCCAGCTCCCACGGACACAGACACTGAGACCCAGGAGGCGACATGGCTGCTGCCTGGGCCACGCCTGCAGCTGGGTCTGTGGAGGCCGCTGCTTCCAGACTCGAATCTCCTGCAGTGATAGGGCTGGGGAAAACAGGAAAATGCAAAGTCATACACATGCCCCCACCCCACATGCACTTTGCTGGCATCTCAAATTGTTCATTTTGAATGAGAATATATCCATGTATTATTTGCATAATTCATTTTTAAAGCAACACATGACACACCTAAAAGAGAAAAGCAGGTGAAATACTGCAATGACTAAAATCGTCCTTTTTATAAAGTCAGACTTTCTGCCATCTTCTACTATCAATACAGAAGTGCATTCAAGAGTAATGGTACCCAAGAAGTTGATTTAACAGTGTGCCGAATCTCCATTAAAGCAAAAAAAAAAAAAAAAAACAAACTTTGCAATCGCAGTGACATGTCTTTTCTACAAGCTTATGGAAATCCACAAGTATTTCCAAAGGAGCATTGCCCGTCACTCACTCTGGTTTTCCGGGCTGGACACAGGATGTGGATGGGTCCCCTCATGAGGCTGCAGAAGCATCGTTCTGAAAAAGCAGCTGAAAAGCACGACCAAAGGGTGTCCAGGTCACTCTTCTCAGCCCCTGCTGACAACAAGCTGCCCCAACAGGCACAAGTGAGGTGTCGCTGGCCTCCGCCACAGCGTGTCTCCACGTGCCCACCCTTGGACGGGAGAGAGGAAAGCTCCTGCAGGCAGAGATGAGGCAGGGGCAGGACACAGAACTTGCGAGGCTGGAAAACTCAACAGGACGGGTGCCGGGATCCCCACGCTGGGTGTTGTGTACTCCCGCAGTGACGCTGCCCCGGGGCACAGCATGTTCCTGAGTTCCTGATGAGGGAATCCAGTACGACCCGGTCAAGACGTGCAGGGAGGTGCAGCACCAGGTGTTGCTTGAATCAAGATCTTAAGGATCAGTCAACGGCTGTTTTCTCTGAGCGTGAGGATGTCTGCTCCTTGTCAGGGTGCAAACCGTCTGGCAATCAGGGGACATTTCTACATGTGCTTTATAGTGATGTCTACAGGAAGAAGGGTAGTGCTTCAGGACAACTCAAGAAACTCCAAGCTAGGAGGGACACGAACACAGGAAACCTTGGGAAGTACTCAAGGCACTCAGTGCCAAGGGTAGGACAAGCCACAGTGGCTTCTGAAGGGCAGAGGGAAGATCAGCACGTCTGCACTGAAGGGGAAGCGGAGGCTTGTTCTGGGTCAGGAGAACGGGTGGGACTTGGACCCGTGAAGAGGGCTCGGGGAAAGAAGTAGGCTGGAATAGTGTCAAACTAACCCAATAAAGGAAGACAAACACATCCCTGAGGCTAGAACCACAAATGCTAATGCCAGCCTCAAGTCTAGATTTGATCCTTTGGGACAGAGGGGGCCACTGAAGGTTTTGGATCAGAAGGTGACGGAATCGAAGCCAGACGTGAGGAGCACCAGTGGCAAGTGACGTGTGGGGGCAGTCGGAGGGGACAGAGATGGAAGGCGGCAGGCCAGTCGCAGGCACTGCTGTGGAAACGAGAGCAAGCAGAGGCGCTGGGGCGAGAGAGGAGGAACGGGCAGGAACCGGGGGTGCTTGTGCACAGCGGCCACCAAGGCTCAGGGGGACCAGAAAATCCCTGGAAGTAAACTCTGACCTGTGCACACGACGTACAAGGATGAAATTTGGTGAAAGTTTAATCGCGACGTGTGGCAGGCATGCTCACGCGGCTAATTACAAAGAGCTCCTACACATCACAGGGAGGGAGGTCGACGGGGAGCTGAGCAGTGCGGTGCACAGCAATTTACAGCAGAGGACCCCACAACGGCCCCACACCGTGTGAGATACATTCAACCCCAACAGGGATCAGCGAGCTGCAAACACGGAAGAGCACCCACCTCGTCTGGGGCAGCAGGACACGGGGCTGAGATCCAGACAGATCGAGGCGCAAACTGGCTGCCCGAACAGCTGTGGCCTTGAGCAGGTCACTCGACTCCTCTGAATTCCAGTGTCCTCACCTTGGGGCTGTGAGTGGGGACGTATTAGTGAACGCGAGACACGTGCAGTAGGATGCACAACACGGCGCACTTACATGAGCTCCCAGAAAACAGCCTCTGTTACTGCTGCAAGGACAGCGGGAGAGCCTAAAAGTGCGTCTGTGACCGACAGGAGCAGCCCCTTCCCTCACGTCTCCTTACTAAAGCTTTCGCAAGGTCTGAAGGAAGCAGAGCCAACAAACACTTGTGCTGGACGTGCTCAGAACGCTTTTTCTTTCCACGTTCACGTTTAGCAGGGTCTGTTAGCTGCTTGTCATGACTCAGCAAGGTACCCAGCGTGCTGCAGCCAATCTGATGACCAGCACCGTTCTACTTTATTGAACCAGAAAAACAGAATAAGAAGAAGTTTTAATTTGACAACTGAGAGGCTGTGCAAAAGCACAGCTGGTTTGAAAAAAAAGATTGAGCAGCAGCAACGAAACCTACACCGTGTGAATCACGGCTGCCTAGAGAGCTCGGAGGGCAGGAAATGAGGAGATTCGAAGGCCAGGGACATGGTCCCAGTGGCCGGGGCTGGCAGTGCCTGTCTGTGGCGGGGCGGGGGCCTGGCAGTGCCTGTCTGGGGCAGGGGTTTCCTGGCTTCCCTGAGAGCAGGAGCCTCACACTCCCCAGGACTCCCCCGGTCTTAAAGGCTGACGCTTGCAGAGCTCAACTGTGGGTTCCACGGGATGGTCGTTAAAAATCCGCTCTGGGATACAGTGATCATTTTCATCACTGTCTTGGAAGATCGTGCTCTTGTTTTGGATATTGCTGTCTGGAGTTACTGAGTTACTAGTGCTTTATTTGGCAATAATATCCCAATTGGGTTTCTAGGTTCTGAGAAGGTAGAGTCTGGTAATCGTTTCCTTGGCATAAATTGAGTTCATTGCTTTATAAAACCTAAATAAAGAGGTTGAGGAACATGCCCCTGGGAGCACTTTATCAGCAAGATGCACAAACACACCTCATTTCATTGCACTTTGCTTTATTGTGCTTCAAAGACACTATGTGGTTTTTTTTACAAATTAAAGGTTTGTGGCAACAGCATGTGCTCACTTCCTGTCTTGGTGCCACATTTTGATAATTCTCGCAATATTCCAAACTTTTTCATTATTATTATATCAGTCATGGTGATCTGTGATCAGTGATCTTTGATGTTACTATTGTAATTATTTGAGGGAACCAGGAACTGTGCCCATAGAAGGCGGCAAAGTTAATCAATAAATGTTTTTCTGACTGCTCCACCAACCAGATGTCCCCCATCTCTCTCTCCCTCTGCTCAGGCCTCCTTATTCCCTGAGACACAGCAACATTGAAATTAGTCCAATTAACACCCTACAATGACCTCTAAGTGTTCAAGTGAAAGGAAGTCACGTCTCTCACTTTAAATCAAAAGCTAGAAATGATTAGGCTTAGTGAGAAAGTCCTATCAAAAACTGAGATAGGCCAAACGGGCTTCTTGTGCCAAACAGCCAAGTTGTGAATGCAAAGGAAGAGTTTTTGAAGGAAATTAAAAGTGCTACTCCAGTGAACACACACATGATAAGAAAGCAACACAGCCCTACTGCTGCTACAGAGAAAGTGTCAGTGGTCTGGGTAGAAGATGGAACCAGCCACAACATTCCCTTAAGCCAAAACCTAATCCAGAGCAAGGCTCTAACTCTCTTCAATTCTATGAAGGCCGAGAGAGGTAAGGAGCTGCAGAAGAAAAGTTAGACACTAGCAGAGGCTGGTTCATGAGGTTTAAGGAAAGAAGTCATCTTCATAAAAGTGAAGCAGCAAGTGCTGATGGAGAAGCTGCAGCAAGTTATCCAGAAGATCTAACTGAGACCATTGATGAAAGTGATGACATTAAACAACAGATTTTCCATGTAGATGAAACAGCTTCCATTGGAAGAAGATGCCATCTGGGACTTTCATAGCTAGAGAGGAGAACTCAGTGCCTGGCCTCAAAGCTTTAAAGGACAGGCTGACTCTTGTGAGGGGCTAATCAGCTGGTGACTCTAGGTTGAAGCCAGTGCTCACTGACCACCCCCCAAATCCTACAGCCCTTAAAAATCATGCTAAAGATACTCCGTGTTCTATAAATGGAACAACAAAGCCTGGAGACAGCACATTTGTTTACAGCATGGTTTACTGTATACTTTAAGCCCACTGTTGAGACCTACTGCTCAGAAAGCAGACTCTTTTCAAAATATTACTGCTCACTGACAATGTACCTGGTCACCCAAGAGTTCTCATGGAGATGTACAAGGAGATTGATGTTTTCATGCCTGCTGACACAACATCCATTCTGCAGCCCATGGATCAAGGAGTTATTTTGACTTTCAAGTCTTAGTATTTAAGGAATACATTTTGTAAGGCTACAGCTGCCAGAGATAGTGATTCCTCTGATGCATCTGGACAAAATAAATTGAAAACCTTCTGGGAAGGATTCACCATTCTAGATGCCATTAAGAAACGTTTGTGACTCACAGGAGGAGATCCAAATATCAACATTAACAGGAGTCTGGAAGAAGTGATTCCAACCCTCATGGATGACTTTGAGGTGTTCCAGACTTCAGTGGAGGAAGTCACTGCAGACGTGGTGGAAATAGCAAGAGAACTGAGATTAGAAGTGGAGCCTGAAGACGTGACTGAATTGCTACAATCTTGGAAAATTTGAATGGATGAGAAGTTGCTTCTTATGGATGAACAAAGAAAGTGGTTTCTTGAGATGGAATCTGCTCCTGGGGAAGATGCCGTGAACATTGTTGAAATGACAACAAAGGATTTAGAATATTCCATAAACTTAGTTGATAAAGCAGCAGCAGGGTTTGAGAGGTTTGACTCCAATGTCGAGAGAAGTTCAACTGTGGGTAAAATGCTGTCAAACAGCAGCACATGCTACAGCGAAATCTTCTGTGAAAGGAAGAGTCAATTGATACAGCAAGCTTCATTGTTATTTTATTTTAAGAAATTGCCGCAGCCACCTTCAGCAACCAACACCCTATCAGTCAGCACCATCCACATCAAGGCAGGACCCTCCACCAGCAAAAAGATTATGATTCACTGAAGACTCAGATGATAGTTAGCATTTTTTTAGCAATAAAATATTTTTAATTAAGGTATGTACATTTTTTTAGACAATGCTATTGCACTTAATAGACTATAGTATAGTGTAAACATAAATTCTACATGCACTGGGAAGCCAAAAACTCATGTGATTTGCTTTATTGCAATATTCGCTTTATTGTAGTAGTCTGGAACCAAACTCACAATATCTTTGAGGTGTGCCTGTAGATGCCACATCTGTGGGTTTTTTGACATTCAAAAATGATCCCATTCACTACCTTTTCTTCGGCAATTTCCAAAGCACACTTTTGGGAATTAACACTCAATATTTGTACTGACAGGGTTCAGGACATGCCACCTCAAAATACGGTCCCTGGCATTTGAGAAAACAGCAGAAGCCAAGGCAAAAACTAAAATTCCCCTCACCCCTTCTCCCCTGAAGCAGAGGCGAGGAATGTCCTTATCTCTGGAGACACAGAAACACCAAGAAGAATGCGGATGGCCTCACTAAGCCCCCAGTCTGTTAGCGTCAGATCACGCCCTTCTGTCTTCCAATCACACTTCTGCACAAGTGTCCATAAAAATACAGTTTCCCTGTTTCATTCGGTCTTCATTTCTGAAGGCTCCGCTGTTACATATAAACCATATTAAATAAATATGTCTGGTTCTCTCCTGTTAATCTGTCTTTTGTCATGAACCTGGCTGTGGCGAGAAGGGAATCACGTTTTCTCCCCTGCGGTATATCCCCTGTTGCTCGAGGGCTTGGGCGATGTCTCTTGTGTGTGGAAATGACGACGTCCCTTCTTTCGCCCATTCACTCAATAAATAATTTCCCACTGAGGGCCTCACTGCTTGCTGTGGCTGGGAACACAAATGGCTGGTTAATCACACGGCTTAAAGGATCAGGGATTGATCCTTTTGGGATTTGAGTAAAGTCACTGTCCTGCAGCTCTAGTGCCCTCGGTCCCATGCTGCACAGGGCCCACCGGGGGCGACGGATTTCTTGAAAAGCTCCTGAATCTCGGGAGAGAAGCTGTGCTTCTTGGTCCAGGTTTGTGCCCACAGGGTGGAGCCATCACTTCAACGACTCTGGTTGAACATGGGGGCGGGCGTCCAGGCACCCGGGGGGCCCCAGACGTAGTTCCATCAAGGAAGCATCATCCTCCTGCTACATCCTCGGCTGTCTGGGTCTTACCTCCTTGTTTAATTGTATCCTCAGTTCTTTTTTTCTTTTTTAAAAACAACTTCATTGAAACATAATTTGCACTCCCTACAATTCACCCTTTTAAAGTGTGGGGCTCGATGGTTTCTGGGATGCTGGGACCGCCCCACAGCCCGTCTCAGAATGTCTCATCAGCACCAGAGGAACAGCGCCCGTGGCCATCACTGCCCGTCTCTCCCCAGCCTGCTTTCTCTGCCCCTTCTGCACAGTTTGTATAAACGTCATCAGGCCACGCGCGACCCTCATGTCTGGCTTCCCTCACTGAGCGTTGCGTTTCCCAGGCTCACGTGCATTGCAGCGCGAGTCAGTGCTTCAGTCCTTCTACAGCTGCACGACATTCCACTGTGAGAGATACCACAGTTCCTCATGACACTCTGCCCTTTTCCCTGGAGAAGGGGCAGGGAAGAGGCAGTCACTGTTGGAAGGCTCCAGTCCCTGCCACAGGGCGGCTGTCCCCAGGATCAGGCTTGTCCACGCCACTTGCTTTGGAGAATGAGCCTCGAGCACACGTGAGGGACACCTGCCAACAACCTGGCTTTTGCTACAACCAGTGATGTCCCAGAGAGGCCCCTCCCAGAGCAAAGGCCAGACCCCATAGCAGCCCGCAGGCCCACGCGTCCTGGGCCACCTGCTCTGGGTTCGCTGGTTATCCAGCGTGATTCAGCGTTGACCACAGAGCAGGGTCAACAGGATGCCCAGCCAAGCCGTCCTTCCCCGTGTGTCACTATGCCTCCTCCGCCCTCCAGGCAGTGAGCATGACCGGTCTTTCTAGCTCTCTGGCCACACTCGGGCTCCAGCTCCGCATGGGTGCAGCTGTCCTGACAATCGCCCGCAAGCCCACACCACGTGGCCGTGCCTCTCCTGCACCCAGGGTTCTCCTCTTCTCTCCTGGGTGGCTGGTGGAGGAAGAAAGCAACCTGTACAGGACACTGCCCAGGGAAGCAAGCCTCCCTGCTCCTCTCTTCTGTTCACAGAGACGTGCTCACAGGAGTTTGAAAAACAGAGAAATAAGAGGAAAATAAAAGTCACTGCCCAGAGAGAACAAGCGTATTTCCTTTAGCCTTTTTTCCTATCCGTATTTTTGCATGGCTGTCATCACATTGACCATATGGTTTTAGTTCCTGAATCTTTCATTTTACATCCTACCACCTGCACTTTCTGATGTTATTAACAATTTTTTGGATGCTTCCTTTTTAACATCTGCCTAACATTCAAATCATGTAAATGTAACATAACTTTAAAAAAGCATTTCCATTTTTTTAATATTAAACATATACATCCACTGTTTTTAAAATTAATATAAATATCGCCACAAAGAACAGTTTTGTGCTTGAACTATTCTTTAGTATTTTGGATTATGGATTATTTTCTTAGAAGATATTCTTACAAATCAGATTATTGGGTCATGGACCATGGAGCTCATGAGGCACCTGAACTCGCCAGCAAGGCAATTTCTACAATCGCACTGACCTGTGCTCCCACCAGCAGTGTAGGAAAGCAAACATCTCGCTTCCCGGCAAATGCATGACTCTTTTTTAGCCTCTGTAAATTTATTTTCCTTCCTTATATATGGAGTAGTCGATTATTATACCTATGGAATTTATTTTTAGGACATACCACCTGTTTTTGGATGTTTCTGAAGTTATTGACCATGAAATCAAATCCACTTAAAAAAATTTTTCTGAATCCTTTTTTCCTAATATTTAGGATACCTACGTAACTACATCTAAACTTCTTTTCTACAACCTGTTCCAGAAGAATGTAATTGCTTTATCTTAAGATACCACTTTCAGAACACTTACAGTTTTTCTCTAAGGACCAAAATTATTTCAGAGTTTCCTTCTTTTCAATTTTGTACTATGGCAACATACATTATATACACCACCACCGATCTCCAGAACTTTTTCATCTTCCCAAACTGACACTCTGTTCCCAAAAACACTGACTCCCCACCTGCCTCCCCAGCCCCGGCACCCACCACCTACTTTGTCTCTGTGAGTTTGATGCCTACTAGTACTTCTTATACGTGGGATCATATGGTATCTGTCCCTTGGCGTCTGCTTATTTCACTCAGCACAGTGTCCTCGAGCTTCATCCACATTGTGGCAGGTGTCAGAAGTTCCTTCCTCTTCAAGGCTGGATGACATCCCATTATGTGTACAGACCACATTTTGCTCTCCTATTCACCCACCAGTGGACACCTAGATTGTGTCTACCTTTTGGATACTGTGAATAATGCTGCAAAGAATGTGGGTGTACAAATAGCTCTTCAAGACCTTGCTTTCAATTTTTTTCCTGTCCAGAAGTGTGAATGCTGGATCACATGGTAGTTCTATTTTTTTACTTTTTGAGGAACCTCCACCATGTTTTCCACAGTGGCTGCACCATCTTCCACTCCCGACAGCACACAAGGTTCCAATATCTCCGCATCCTCACCAATACTTGTTATTTTCTGGTTTTTTTAAACAGTGGCCATCCTAATGTGTGTGAGGTGGTGAGTTTATCCTTTGGCTGTCTTTATAAGGTAACTTATTCCATCCAAACATCTTAATTTTAATTAACAAGGCCTGCTGGGCTTTTTGAAAACATATATAAGCTTAATAAGGTCACACATTTCTACTTGCATCTCCAGAAAAGGGAGGGAAAACAGCAAGAGAGCCCGTGTCTGGCGGTAGAACATCCTGGACTCCGCCCCACGGCCTCCCGTCAACTGTCCTCGGTGGCTGCACAGCCCTTGGCCGACCGGCTGTCAGGCAGAATTATACAGTCACCATGGCAACCATAAATACAGGCCAGCTGGGGTGGGATACAATTGTTTCTTATTACTCTTCTTCAGCTACCCAGAGCACACAATTTTGTAAGACTGAGCACAGCCCACCATGCTATTTCCCAGACCTTAACTGTACTAGAAAAAATTATCAAAAATTGCCTGTTTCTATAAATCAAGACCTGAATATTTGTACTTACATTTAAATTGCTTTTCTCTTCCAAGGAAGTTGAAGTTATCATCTTAACATAACGTTAATACAATTCCACATCAGGGAGGCAAAGTGAGGCTCGGGAAGGGAAGAAACCCAAGATGACTCAACAGCGCCCAAACCTGCCTGCCCCGGGCAGGGGAAGAGCCTTTATCCCGCCGGTGCGGCTGCGTCTTTAATTGAACTAAACACACACCTCTGCTGCCTATGTCCTCGAAATGTGTTCAGTCCAGGCAGATTGTGTATTTTTAAATAGAATTTTTTTAAATGCTGCCTCCAAATAAAAGCTGCACAAGTACATTCCAAGGAGCCACGAGATGGCGAGGCCAGGCCAGAACCTCTCCCCCACCACCCACACCCACAATCTGCGCCATTTTTCTTCTACTTTCCCTCTAATCCAGGTTACTACTTGTCACGTTCTGTACAGAAATCTCCACCCGAAAAGAAAAACCACACAGCAGAATGCTCCAGACTGTCAACAGTTTATTTTCTCCTTTATGCTTCTAGCGTCAGCGCCCTCTCCTGCCCCACAGGAGCTGCCAGGACACAAACTCTCGGCCATTCCCAGCCCAGAAACTCCTGGTCTGGAACCCAGGATGGGCCCCTCCGCAGGGTGCAGGAGCTCCTAGTTTTTGCCTTTCCAACCCTGAAACGGTGCCCACCTCACCTCCGACAAGATGCGCCATGCCCAGGTAAGGCCCATCTAGGAAGCACCTGTGCTCAAGGGCAGCTGCCCGGGGCTTGAGGAAGGGGCCCCACCCTGCAAAGAGCCCCAGCAGGACAGCCAGAGCCCAACACCCTCCTCTGCCAGTCGGGCCCCCATATGCACCCAGGCCTGTGCAGAAGTCCTGTGGGCACGAGGGGCACCTGTGCAGGCTGTCCACAGCGGCAGGCAGGGTCCCGGCTAGGATAAAATACACTCCCTCCTGACAAACAGACAGGGCGGGGAGCTGGGGAAGAGAAGATGCACTCGCTCACCAGTGCTCACCTGCCACCCCAGGCCCACGTGCAGCTGGCAAGATTTTGGGAAAAGCAGCATGGCCAACACCTCCCTGTAGACGTTCGGGTTTAGCCCCCTCCCTTAGTGGCCACAAAATATATGGTCCCACATTCTCTCCCACCAAACAAGACACAGGCTGTCCCCTGTCCCAGCGGAGGCCCTCCACCCGCCATCCTCCTACGCCAGGCCCTCTGCAGCACTTCCTGCTCCGTCCTGTAACCGCAGCCCTCACAGGCAGCGAGCCCAACCCGCAAACATAAAGAAAGCAAGAACCTGCTTTCTTATCTGCCTGACAAGACAGGAAAATCAGTGGCTCAAAGGATAAAAAACTTGCCAACTGACAGAGCAAAACCAGGTGGAGGGTGATGACAAAATGAAAGAGCAACAGGACAGGTCAGAGCGCTGGGCACCACGGAGGCAGAGGGGACCCGCTCTCTCCCCGCCACGGGATCCAGCACCCGTGGCTGTGGGTGCCACCACCCAGGGGGCAGAGCTCCCGTAAGCCGCCTGGAAATGCTGTGGCAGACACAGGCACATACGCACGTGTGAGGAATGTGATCCACATCCAGTAATTTTGCATGTTCTCCCCCTCAACACCCAGGAAGTCCCAGGCTTGGAGACAACCTGGTGCGGCACAGCTGGGCCTGCTGGGGTGGCGCAGGGCCAGCAGGAGAGAGGCAGACCCTGAACCGGCAGCGCGAGTCAGCGGGAGTCACACTTACCATCAACGCAGAACTCCAACACGCCGCAAATGCCGTCCTCGAGTAAGCAGCCTGCGTGGGGAAAGAGAAGAGACAAGTCAGCGCGAGAGGGAAGGAGGCCGCATCCTGGAGGCCGCATCTGGCCACCTGGGAGTCTCAAAGGGACGCTGCTGGCCCCAAGGCAGGCTCCTCCAACCCAGCCTCTCCTAGACAGCACTGGAGAGGGAGCACTCGCTGGGCCCACTCCATCCTGTCAGCACGGGCAGCCTCCTGGCCTAGGTCCACGTGCCGAACTGCCCGGCTGGGCCGGCCCCCCAGGCTGGTGGCAGAGTTTACAGTCAGCATCATCATGAGAGAAAGTTACCTGGGCAGCACAAGAGACAGAATGGGGTCTCCGGGCCCTTCTCTCCAGCACCGCGTGCCTAATGTGCACCACAGGCACACCCCACGAGGGGAAGCAGAGAGCACGGAGCTCGAGGGCGTGGGTGCTGCTCCACACGGAGCCCGGGCACCATCACAAGCAAACAGCGGCCACTGCAGCCTCAGACACACCTCTTCCTCAAATGGGCCTCTGCACCCCCTTCCTGGCACACGGAAGCCCCCTGGACTTGCGCACCTGTCAATGCTCACGGAGGGTCCACGCCAAAGTCTAGACGTCGTTCTGAGGCCAAGCAGCTAAATCCATGAGGAAAGGCCACAACAGCCCACTAGGCCCTTGACCGTGTGGTGCCCAACACTTAAAACTAGCATCCTTAACTCCGATGTATTATCCACACTTTCGAGTGAAAACACGTGACACTTCCAAAATTCCCAAACTGCTCCTCTGGCTGAGCACCCAGAGCAGGGCTGTGGGGCGCAGGGCTCCTCCTCACACTGTGTCCACAGGCCTTCCCTCCGGCTTTAGCACACAGGCGGCCATGCACACGCACACACACACATGCACACTTATACATGTGCGCACACGGGCACGCAAACATGCATGTGCACACACACATGCACACACGTATGCACGCTCACGCGTGTGCACACAAATACACGAGCATACATGCACACACATGTGCACTGCGTGCACACGTGCACACACGCATTTGCACACACACTGATCCTTTCGGTTCTGGTGCTGCTTCCCCTTTTGTCTTCTCGGACACTGAGCAGTGTCTTGTCACCAGCTCAGCACCTCTTTTTTCTCCTCCTCAAAATAAAAATGGATCCAGGTCTTCTGCAAGGAGCAGACGGACCTGCCTCTCCCGCCCCATCGCTCCTGAGAGCGTTTGTGAAGGGTCTGTATCCCGTGGTGGAAACAGTCCATGTGAACAGAGCCTCCGCCCGCTGGGTGGTGGCTGCTCAGCCCACCTGCCCTGCACCCCTGCCGGGTGCCTCCACTGCGGGCTCGGCTTCCTGCCTCTGGAAAGGGAGCAGAAGTGACTCCCTCACCTGCCCACAGGGCTCTGCAAAAGCACAGTAACATAAGGATTTCCTAGGTTTTGTGGCCTAATATGATACAGAAAAAAGTCAATATAAAAAAGAATTCTCTCACCAAAAAATAAAATAGTTTCCCTCTCAGATGGACATGAACAGGATCAATGATTTCGGATCTTCTGCAAAGCAACTGAAAGATGCCAGGAATCCAAGCGTATCCTCACCTGATTTTCTTACAACTGAGAGCTGATAATGCTACAAAACTAGAACAATTTAATAGTGTAGCCAAATAAAACTATAACAAATCCACCTGACAAGCAGTTTATATGACATATGTTAATAACAATATTATGTTTTCCCAATGGTAATTTTCCACAAATAACAAAGTGTTCTCATACATGATTTTTCTCTTACTTTACAGTTTTCCCTCCCCTCTGGGTTCTCTGTACAGTGAATAATGCAATGTCATAGTTTCCCGATACCCTGGCAGCGTTGCTTCCACAACACGCTGAGAGCTGCCGTTTGTCAGGCCCTAGCTTCAGCCATGTTCATCTCACATGTTATATCTGGTCTTCCATGCCCTGCAATGCACCTGCTACTATTTCCATTCTTACAAATGAGGAGCCAGGACTCAAAAAGGTCAGGACCACATCCGTGGCCAGCCAGCTGGTAGACTCGAGCCTGCCCGGTCTCCAAAACATGCTCTTTTCTGCTATTCCAAGGTGCTCCAGGTAAGGGGGCGAGGTGAGCGTTCACACATGTACACCTGAGGAGTAGAACTGCTCACTCAGCTGAGCTGTTCTCCCAAATCCTCAGCCTGTGGGCCTCAATTCCTAACCACCACCCACAACCTTCGTTCTTTATTGGCATGAAACAGATCTAAGCAAAGGAAATGAGGAACGTTCTGTGCCATCACCCGCAGGCGCCACGTGAGGGAAAGGGGACTGCCGACATCCATGAGAGCCCTGGGCCCCACCGGCAGGTGCCTCTTCTGACACACACCCTTCCTCCGAGGCAGACACCACAGGGGTCTCGAGCTCTGCCTGGCCTCACTGAGCAGCCCCTCGCCTGGCAGGAGAGGAGGCCCCAGAGGCACCGGGGCCTCAACACCTGACGCTCAGGCCCCCTGGCGTCTGCAGACACACGGGGGTGCGGAAAGCACATTGCGTGCAAGGCCCGTCCTTGGTGTAGCCAACAGGAGGCACAGCCCAAAGCAGATTCAGGAAAGAACAGAGGCAACGGAGCTGTGGGGCCAATGTGGCGGCTCAGACGGAGCCCAGGATGGACGGGCTTTTTGTGTTTTTGTGTTTGGTCCAAATTTGGTGCACGTTTTGTTTGCGTGTCCTCCATTAACTTGGACCACTTCTCTTTCTGGAGCTGCTCCCTTGGTGCTCAGGCATCTAAACAGCAGTGGTCTGGAAGCTGAGAGTGCGCGTGTCTGGCACTCCACACACACAGGCTTGGAGCCTGGAAAACGCTGTGAGCTGTCTGGAAGGGCAGATGCGAGGAACAGGTCTGTCTGTCCCAGCGAGGCCGGAGACCTGCCCAGGGCAGCTTCCCGGGCTGGCCCGGGACTTTCCGTGGTTGGTCCAAAGCTACGGCCTCTTCTATGGCGGTGTCAGGCCAGCTGGACACCTGTGATGGGGACAGTGGCCCCAACCAACCCCTCAGGCCCAGAGCTGGGTCTCGATGCCGTCTGCCAGCTCCGCTAATCCCTGAGTGAGTGGCTTTCACAGTTTCCCATCACCTCTGCGTTCCTGTGCCCTCCTGCCAGGCCGTTGCAAATTAGAGTAGAAAAAATATGACCATGACCTTCAAAAGCTGCCCAGCCCAGCCCAGTGGTTCTCAAGCAAGCGCCCAGAGGGCTTGTGGAAACACAGACTGTTGGGCCCTCTCCCCGAGCTTCTGACCTGGCAGATCTGGAGAGGGCCTGAGAATCTGCATTTCTGGCAGTTCCCAGGCGATGTTGGTGGCCCTGGGGCCCTTGACACAGCCCCCAGGCGGAAGGTTTCCCAAGGCGTGTTTCAGGGAAGCTAGTGTTTTGAGAGGCTCTGGGCCAAGACCATTTGGGACATTCTGCATCCTCCACGTGTCTCTTAGAAACTCAAATGTGTATGAGGTATTAAACATTCAGGGGAGTTTTCCTGTAGTGAGAACTTTATCAGCTTTGTGTAATCTGGTGTTTTCCTATTTTTGTTATTTTCTTAACCATGACATTGTTGTGCATTCCCATATAAAGAAATAACCTGCTGGCTGAGACCACACAGGGGAAATAATCACTTATTTCTTCCTGAAAGGAAATGTTTTATGATCTCTTATGTTTTAATTAAAGTTATTCTCAGAACCCTTTCATGCCCAATGTTATTGCCAGGCACAATAAAGCATTGCTTAGTGCAGTCTAAGTATCTTAGAGCCTTTCCTTTCCCTCTATCAGTAGACAGAGTTTCACAGTTCAGAAGGCCCCGTCACTTGAATTCCCCCACCAAGGACATGCTTCTAAACAGGAGAGCAGCTCCCTTCTCCTGGGAATCCCTGCTCCTGTCCCACACAATCCAACAGGGAAGTTTCATTCTTTCAAATCCTCCCACGTTCCAAGTCTGGGAGGCAGGAATCCAAGGGATGAACACATTTGTCAGCAACGCTGGGCTTCCCACTCCCACCACACAACCAAGGAGTGACCAGCACCACACCGCCAGCCACTTCGGCGAGAGACAGCCCTGAAGCCAGAAAGAGACAACCAAAAGGACACTTAAGGGAGGGGCTGAAAGAGCCCCAGGGGATGTGGTCACGCCAGCCTCCCACAGCCTTGGCTGTCCCCCAGCCCAGACAGAAAGTCACTTGCCACCAAGGAGGCCAGCTCGCACGTGGACAGCTCTGAGTTTCTCACGGTTTTTTATTGGGGTGAGTTTACCTAGTGGAAGGTGTCATTACTGATCCTACGCTCCCTGGCATTACGCAGAGTAAAGCTTCTCCCCCTTGAAGTGAGACGACAAACCTACACCACCAGCACAACACGGAGCACACGTTACGCTCTCACTGAATGCACATTCCATGCCTCTTCCACAGAGCAGCCCTTCAGACGTTTAAATGTGGCTCTTCTTCAATTTAAACATCTCCTGCTTGTTCCTGTGGCCTGGTTCAAACCACTTTACCAATCTAATCTCTTTGCTCTGAAGACTGCCCGTTTTGTCTAGAGCTGTCTTTAGATACGGTACATGTGCTAGAATTGAGCATAAAACTTCAGGAGTGATAAAGCCGCCGTGGAGTAAGACGGACAACCCTCTCCTTGTCCTCTCTCCTCCTGTCTCTAGGGTTTGATTCCGTCACACTACCTGCGGGCAAGCAAGAGAAACTTCGTCTAGCAGTTTCCAGCACAAGAAGAAGCGACTTCCTCAGGGGTAGGCAGACCACAGCCCGCCACCGCCACATGTTTCTATAAACAAACTTTTGTTGGAGCACAGCCACACCCACTTGCTCACATACTGTCTACAGCCACTCTTCTCCTACAGCAGAATTCAGTAGCTGTGACAGAGACAATCTGGCCTGAAAAGTCTAAAATATTTACAGAAAGATGTAGCCAACCCTTGACTTATTAGAAGGAAATCAGGTTGCTCATAAGATCAAAAGGAGGTTAGAAAATGAGCTTGGAAAAATGAGCAGGAGCCAAGAACACAGCCGTGGCGGCACACCACGATCCCACCCGCGCAAGCCAGGGACCCCGCTCCTCTGGGTCCCTCCTCCTCCTCGCTGCGCTGGCTTGGAATCCGCACCAAGTGTGAGAATGACCTCGCTCATGTCAAGTGGCCTCACGTAGCCCAGCTCACACCTGGCCTCGATTTTGCAGTCTACCCTTACATTAGAAAATAAACTGTTTTCTGGTCCAATTCACAGCTGAGCCACTCTGTTCCATTCAATCTCACCACGGCCTCAGCCCGGAGACAGGACTCTATTCTCACCCTTGTGCACTTTCAGGTTGGTATTTGACACGTGTCCTCGGTCTAAACCCTCCTGGATTCTAACAGGGCAACACCAGCCGCTCTCTGCCCTTCCAGCTGTTGCAACGCAGGACTCGGCGAACAGGCCCTTTGTGTCTTCGTGAGTCACGACGCAGGCAGGAGAGCAGGGTGGGCAGCAGGCAGGCGAGCAGGGTGGGCAGCACGGTGGGCAGCAGGCAGGAGAGCAGGGTGGGCAGCAGGGCGGGCAGCAGGCAGGAGAGCAGGGTGGGCAGCAGGGTGGGCAGCAGGGCGGGCAGCAGGCAGGAGAGCAGGGTGGGCAGCAGGCAGGAGAGCAGGGTGGGCAGCAGGGCGGGCAGCAGGCAGGAGAGCAGGGTGGGCAGCAGGGCGGGCAGCAGGCAGGAGAGCAGGGTGGGCAGCAGGGCGGGCAGCAGGCAGGAGAGCAGGGTGGGCAGCAGCACCGAGCCCGCGGGGCTCCCTGAATCGCCCCGTGCCGTCCTCTCCGGACACAGGAGAACTGGGTGCTGCGGTGGTGACAGGACTCAGAAACGACAGTACTCAACACCCAAAATCCTGCCTGCAGTCTCGGAAACAGCTCGACTAGGAGTAGGAAGTCGCAGACATTAGCCGCGTGACCTTGGACAAGTCACTTATTGTCTCTGCACTGTTTACTTAAAACATTACCGGTTTTTCCTACCCCAAAAGCCTAGGAAAGCAAGAAAATGCAGAAAATCACAAAGGACAACACAGGGGCAGTCACCTCACCACCCAGAGATACGCTCCTCGTCGGTATTCCGGCTGTCGTCGTCCTCGCACCCGCAAGAGGCGCGGGTCGCCCCGCACGCCCTCCCGGCCCGCATCGCCGCGCGGAGCAAGCGCCTCGCCCTCCTCCCGCGGAATCCCCGGCTGGCCAGGCCACGCGGCTGCCCGCCCGCGAACGCACCGCGAACGCCCAGCAAGCGCGCGGCGGCAGGAGCGGGGAGGACGGGAGCACCAGACGGGGAAGCGGAGGGAGGCGCGCGGCGTGGGGCGTCCGCACCGAGCGATCGTCCACCCACCGCCGCCCTCGAGGGATGCGGGCGTCTAGACCCCGGAGCCGCCCAGGGACAGCACACGGCCGAGGCCCTCGCGCCGGGACCCAGGGCCGCGGCCGGTCGGCGGACAGACGCGGAGGACAGGGCTCGGAACGGCCCGCACGCGGAGCGCCGCGCCCGCGTGGACCCGCCACCGTGCCTGCGTGCGGGGGGACGCGCCGCGGCGCCGCACAGAGCAGCGGCGGCAGGACGGGGAAGGGCTCCGGCTCGACTCCAGCGGAGGACGCGGCGCTTGTGAGAAAGCGAGACGAGGACGTGGGGCGGCGTGGGACGCGACCGGCTCCTCCTCCCCGCCCCGCAGGTGCCGCGCGGGCGGGGCTCAGGGCCCACGGCGGGAACCGAATTGCGCTAGGAACCAAATCGAGGCAGGGACGGCTCCCTGGTGGGAACACGCAGAGCAAGGAGCCCCGGTGACCTTCAACTGACCTGTGGTCATTCCCGTGCAATTAAACGAACATAGGCGGAGCCTCGTGAGGGATTCTGGGGCAGACGCATGCGCAGAAAGGGGAACTGTTACAAAACCAACCTGGTCTGTAACTTGGCTTGTGATCTGCTATATAACCCCAGCCTGTCAATCCCCCCAAAGGCGGGAACGGCAACCAATCCCGCCAGGGGAAAGGCGGGACAAACCTGTGGGGTATAAAAGGCGGCTGCGCTCAGCCCCGGCGTCTGTCTCCGGTGGGGGGCTGGTCCGCTGCTGTCCCCGGAGCGCGTTTCCACTTCGTGCCGTTTCGTGTCGCTTCCTTCTCTGCTGTGATAAGCGGTCTGCGTTCAGTTGCCCGGTGTCTGGGATCACCCGCCATCGGCTGCCCTCGGTACCAGGACTTGACGCTGGGGTCCGGGACCAGGGAGCGTCCAGGCGCAGCTGACGGCACGCTGGCAAGTGGCGGCCGCGAGAAAGTGGCGGGACTGCGGGCTCCGCGGCGAGAGCGCCCGGGCCTGCGCCCCAGGTGGCGCCCAGCTCGTTCCCCCTCGGGTAGAACGGCGTGGGCGAGGCCGACCGCAGACTGCAGCCCCGAGTGGCTGGCCCGGCTCGGCCTCCCGCCGGGCGCTCGCCACGTGGCACAGCGAGGTGTTCTGCTTGCTTTGTTCACGGCCCGTCTTCTCCCACCCGAATGGGACCCCTGAGAGCCCAGTGCTAGAGAGCGTGGTGCGCAGGGGCTCCGAGAATGCGCCACCGAGGTCGTCTCCGTGCGCGCCGCAGAACGGGAACGCGGCGGCCGGCTGAGTGGCCCCGAGTCTTCCCCTCCGGCCATACCCCGGACGCTGCGAGCAGCCGCTGGCCGCGCTGGCGTGCACGGTGCGGTGGGAGCGGTTCTGCCGGCCTGAGCCCGGGCCGCAGAGGGCTGGCGGTGTCCTGCTCCCCCGCCGTCGCCACGGGAGGGACAGCCTGGGCGGGCGCCCTGGCCCCGAGAGGAGGAGAGATGTGCGGGCAGAGACCTGGGCGAACGGTAAGTGACGACTGCGGTAAGTGTCGGGGTGGTCCGTTGCCCACTGAGGGCGGGCAGGTAAATCTGCCTCTGACCGAAGGGTGCGCTGGAGAAACGCCACACGCTCAGCTGAGGGATGTCGGGGAAGTTCCAGGAGGAATAAGCTCCGGGCTGGCAGGGAGAGGGGGATGGGCCTGTGCGGGGAACCCCCGCGACAGAGGGCGGGGGTGCGGCACAGGGGCTCGGCACCCACAGAGCGGCAAGGCCTGTCCAAGGCACGGCCCCCCGATGGCAGGCAGGGGACACAGCTGCGACCACCGCGAAGGGCTGTGGCTTTGGCAAGGACATGCCCTGAATCGTGGTCAGCAGGAACTGCCCAGGCATTCTGGGCAGTGGGTGGAAAATCAGAGATGTATCTGGCACCTGGTCTGTGGAACTGACCGGAACAAGGAGTCGGGAGTGAAGAGGATGGTGGAGCGTCTGGGCCAGCAGGAAGGGTGAGGAGGGAGGAAGTCGGGGTCATGGCAGGTGGGGTCTGGGGTAAGGGACAGCCCAGGGGGCTGTTGGGAGGCCTGGTTCAGGGGACTTTGGGAGGTGACGGCAGCGCACGGGACAGACTGGTTGTGGACTCCAGAAGAGGTGAGAATTGGTGGGGGTAGAGGTGGGTGGTCTCTGAAGATAAGAAGGTGAAGGGGGGAAGAGAGGGCTGGAGAGTGAGCGACTGCTGAAGGGAGAAGCGTCACAAACAGCACCTCGCCCCGGCCAGACCAGCAGGGATGGGGCTGTGGCCACAGCCAGGCGCAGTTAACAGGATCTCCGGCAACAGGCTGAGCAAACGCCCCTGTTCACTTTCCTTTCCTTGTTGGGTCCCATGAGACTGCTCCCTAACTCTGGGGCGGCTGAGAACAGCGGGACAGTCTTCAACCAGGCAACGTTTACCACGGGGCAGGAGTGTGCACTAACATCATCAAGGGACAATTCCGGGACTCAGTTCAGGCCAGTCTGGGACTTCACATCCAATCTCATTTCCTCTTTCTATGAACCAGAGTTAGTTTAGCGCAGTTGCAGAAAGCAGCACCAGAATAGCACGTACGTGTGGAAATCAACTCTCAACATCTTTCCTTCTTTGTAAAGTGTTGACGCCTCATTCACGTCTGTATTAAGGGCTCTGTTGAAAGCACGCGACGAGGAAAGGCAAACGGCCGTGCAGGACCCAGCAGGCAGGGCGACCTGGGAGGGCAGAGGCCTGTCTGCTGCCCCGTGCTGGGTAGGTGGGGCTGAGGCCGCACGCAGTACAGAACTGCAGCTGATGCACTGGCAGATCTGTCTGCAGGTTCCCACAGGAAAGGTGACAGGTGAATGGCAGTTCTCTTTGTTCCGTGTGTAAGTGTGGTATGAACATTTTGGGTATCTTAAATTATAATTCCACCCGGCAAGCATTTATTCGAGGATTTTTACAGCCCTTAAATAAGTACTTCGGGCTAGGGTCTGAGGAGAGTGCTTTCTTTAAAAGATGATAAAGGACCAGACCCAAGTCAAGCCCTAAGAAGTCACACTCTCTGCAGAGAAAAGACAGGCACAGGTAAAGTCCAGTATTCCATTCCCCAAAAGCCACCAAGGAGAGAGTATCTGCATATATTAAATGAGTGACAATAACCTACTAGAAATATTTCAGGGCCTCCATTTCCCAAAGGTGCAAGGTCACAGCATTAAACTCGTTTTGTGGCATGCTGAGGGACATTTCTGTGGGCCTGGTTCTCCAAGCAAATATTTGATATATTTTCAATTTCATGAATCAGCCATTTTAGCTTTCCCTCTTGGGTCATGGGGTAGCCCCAGCGACATGGAATAACTTAGATGTCCAGGGTGCTCTGAGGAAATTTCGTTTCACCTACTCAGCCCACAGCAGGTGCTTAGTAGATTGTAACTAAATAAATGAATGAATAAACAAATAATTTCTCAAATAATCACCCCATAAAACCTCATTTCCCTAAGTGTGCACTCTCCCTCTCTCTCATTCTCCCAGAGTTCAGGCCAAGGCTGTTTCATTCTCTTGTTTTATCTTTTCTATGATTTCATTTAAAAAACAAACCCTACCCTTTTCTGTCATCCGCTTCAACTCCCTCTTCTATTCCTAAGCTACATTCTCTTTTCTCGTATTGTAAAACAATTCATAGATATCAGAAACTGTCCCATTTGATGAAAAATACTATAATTCCATGTAGGAAAAACAGCCACGTTCTTTAACAAAATGAGGAGAAAGAAGAGATGAAAGAAAATTTTGAGGTCAGATGTGAATATAAAAAAAATCAGGATACAAAGAATGTTCTGATAGGATGAAATTCTTTTCAGAAAGAATAGACTAATAAGAAAAGTGATGTGTAACTTGTCCCTATAAGCGGGACAGGAGTAACCACAAGAGCCAAAGAAACGTGCTGTTTTACAGTTCCTCCACCAATGTGAGATCATACGTGGTTTGCAAAGAATCTTACTTGCGTGGTGTAACTGCAGTACATGGGCAGTTTTGAATTTCTTATTCTCAAGTCAAAAGGTTGAAAACAGTTGGCCAGGACTTGGGGACAGGAGGAAATGCCAGGTTAGTTTTCTGGTACTTTTGACTCGATGTCCTCTCGGGTACAAATTACTGCAGAACCCCCTCCCTGTCTACTGTTTTCTCTTCCTTTCCCTCCTTGCCTCAAAGTATGAAGAGGCAGTTGAACTGGCTGCGAGGTCAGGGTTGGCCACGGCAACGCAATATCCATTCCAATCATGAGGGTAGGAGCAGGGCATCTTCCGTGCTTTGCACCTGCTGTTCCTGTGACCTGCAAGGCTCTTCTCTCTGGATGACCACTCAGTAACAAGGAGCTGCCTTCACTCGAGTGGTAACTGCCTCAACGTTGAATGACTGATTCCTATGGAATTTGCCCTTACTTATTCTGAGTTTTGCTTTGGGACCCAATTGTGTTCTCAGGAACAGCCCAAATAAAGTTATCCTTGCTGCCTATGACAGCCCCAGGCATGTAAGGACGGCTGCTGTTCCGTTTCACGGTGCCCCTTCTCTGGACAAGCACCTACTACCCCAGGGACTCGGCTCCTAGGCCTTCCACCTTCCACCACCCTCACATGCTCAACGTCCTGTTCATCCACGACCATAAGTGCTGCACACAGCCTGGGCCATTTGTCTCAACTGTGGTCCGGACAGTGGACAGTGATACCACAGCAAGACCACACTCGCTGAGATCTGGACAAGGGGGCCTGTACAGGAAGCCCACGAGTGATTTAGTTTAGTTACCACATCACATTGGGACTGATACTTGCAGAGAATCAAATCTTCAGTTTTGAAGAAACTAATTACATTAGTTTTGAAGAAATTAATTACATTAATTTCTACCTGCCTGTCACCTAGTGCTGGCACAACTTTTTTAACTTAAGCATAAATGGCTTCACTTGTACCCTATTAAATTCCATCTTAATGGCTTTATCCCTGCATTCTAGCTTATCAAATGATTTTCAATTTTTTAGTATGTCATCTGTTGTATTAGCTTTTTTACAGTGAAGCATTAACACAGCAGGGCCGAGACTGCCTCACCTCGGGATGCCTCAGTGCAAGGTTGGTTCTTGCTGGCCTCTGGGAACCTGCCTGGCACACAGTTCCCAGCACTGACATAAACGTTTCACTAAATGACAGGAGTGGCTCGTTGTACCTGAACTGTTCATGCAAACCATGTGGTTTGTGCCAAATGCCTGCTTTCCTTTGGGAGCCTGGAATTGTGGTACATGCCAGGCAGAGGCTGCCCATGTGACCCCCACACACACACCAAATCACTGGCCACTGGGCATACATGAGCTCTCCAGCAGACTGAATTCACATATGTTCCAGCTTATTGCTGGGGAGCTAAGTGATTCCGCTGTGGGGCAATCCTTGGAAACCCTGCCTGGCTTTGCCTGATCTCACCCACACACCTGTCCCTTTTGCTGATTCTGCTTTGTATCCTTTTTCTGCAATAAACCGTAACTACGAGCAGAACAACTTGTGAGTCCTGAGATCCTCCGAAATCACCAGGTCCTCCCAGTCACTAACACTAGGATGGGCCTGGGATCCCAACATGGGTCTCCATCCTGATTTTGAGTCAACTGCACTTTGTATGTCTCAATGCTGTTTTACAAAGGCCTCGGGGCAGGAAAGATATTCCGCATTGAATCACACCATCTGCTCCTACCTGAGGACGGGGAGGATGGTCCTTGTCCCCGAGTTCTGTTCCCATGGGCTGATGGCTGCCCCTGGGACCTCCTCATTTTCAGGGGCATGTACATGAGGCTGAGCAGCCCCAGACACCAGAGCGGGAGCAGCAGCATCTACAAGGGCACAACATCAGCGACAATGCATGCACCTGCCCACCCTGGCCGCACTGGGTCGAGCGGTGGTCCACAGGTGGACACTTCCAGAATGTGACCCTCTGCTCAACTCCCTACAGCTGCCAAGTTTTCTGGATCTCTCTCAAGTCAGCCAGGACTGTCTGCCTCTCCACCCATCTCTAGCCTGGGCTGATGTTCTGACCTGATGGCCTTGCTGCCCTGCCTCACTCCTTCCCAATCTGCTGCATTCAGCAGCCAGAATAATCTTTAGGAAACACAAAGGGATTGTATCGCTCCTGAGCTAAACATCTGCAGTGGATTCCCACTTCCCCATAGGACAGAGTCCCAAGCCAGCTTCATAGGTGGCGGCTCCAGACTCATTCCCCACTGTGGCCAGACAGGCCTTGTCCAGCTCTGCAGACACTCCCCCTTGTTCACAGCCAGGCTTGCACCAGTGTGCCCCTGCGAGAAGATCTTCCCTCCCCTCCTGGCCTGGCCAAATTCCACTCATTCCTCAGGTACCAACATCGCTTCCTCTGGAGGATTCCCTCACTCCTGACTATGGAGGGACCCCTGCAACACGTGTCCAGGGCTCCCCAAGCCTCCCTTCACCTGGTGCTCACCACCTGCACCATCATTATTTCATTACTTGTTTCTTCCATACAAGAAAATCAGACTCCACAAGGCCAGAAGGTGGGTGTATTTTAGTTACTGCTATGGTGTCTGTAAAATACAGGACTCAATAAATGCTTATTGAATCAATCGATCAGTTAATTAATCGGGATGACAGGTATTTAACAGGGTTGGAGAAGGAATGTGAACATACGAACTTCAGCACTTGTCTTTTCCAGTCTTGGCAAAGGCCACGTTTTGTGGCTCAGCTGCCAGGTAAAGCAGAAACTTTAAATGACACAGTGGAGATTGGCCGAAACTTCCCCTAAGCCTGAAAAGGACTCAAGTTTCATCTTTAAAAGCAGGTTGGATTTATATTAACGGAGGAGTGAAAATAAAACCCCAAATTCCTGGAACAGCAGGAACCACAGAGAAATGAGCCCACTATGCTTGCAGCACAAACCAGCCGAGAGGGGCCACGGGCAGGACGAGATGGAAGGACAGCATCTGCTCCAGGGTTTAGAGGAACTGATCAAAAACATAACTTGGCTCTAGAACATTCCTCATCTAGTGGCAATTTTGAAAAACCCCTTTTTTGCCAGTAGTCACAGTGTCCCCAGACCACTGCAGAGAACAGCAGTGCTGCTGTCCCAGGCCAGGTGGTGCACAGGCACCTTCACTGTTCCCAGCAGCCACCAGAGTTTAACAGTCATTTCAAACCTGGCAGCTAGTCTGGATTTTAAGTGGGAAAAGGTAGAGAACATTAGAAGTCCCTTAGCACCACCAGCCAGCACAGCTACTCCTTGTTTTATAAATTTGGAGTTACATCAGCTATCTCAACTAAACACTCAGCCATGACAGTTGAATTGCTTTTCCATGCCGAGAACAGAATTAGTCTATAAATAAGTAATGAGGTGCCGGGGCCGATTCTGCCTCAGGCTCCTTCCCCACCAGACCAGCTGGCAGGCTCACAGGTATTGGAGGGCGGGGGGGAAGCTCTGCGTTTGAGCCTTTACTTTGCATTGGCTGCCCTGAGAGTCTTGAGATACACCAGCATTCTCTGTGTTGGTCTGGATAATTCTGGATCTTAGTTCTAAAGACATTCAAGAATCTAGTGGTGGCCGGGCATGGTGGCTCACGCCTGTGATCCTAGCACTGGGAGGCTGAGGTGGGAGGATCACTTGAGGCCAGGAGTTTGAGGTTGCAGTGATGACGCCACTGCACTCCAGCATGGGTGACAGAGCCAAACCCTGTCTCAAAAAATAGTAATGCAGTGGCCACATACTGTCCTGTTTTTCTCCAGTGCCACTGATACTGTTTCCCATAAATGTAAGGACTTTCTTCCATTCCAAGGTGTCAAGTGAAAGAAGTGACTCACCTTAGAAAGAAGAAAAAGTGTTGCCCAAACACCCGCTCTCTCTCTCTAACCCTCCAGATTCTGTGCCACGCCAGCACTCTGCAAATTAAACCCATCTGCTCTCATTGTATTTTCCAACTTTATTTATCATTAGACTGAAACCAATTTTTCCTGTTCGGTGTAATTACTATTCTGCCAAACACACAAGTTCTGAATAGGATGTGTGCCATGGGGAAACATTTCAATTTAATGAGCTTTTCTGAGGCAACACAGAATGGTTTTTAAAACTCCTGGGCTGTTCCCAACTGAACATTGTCATTTCTTACAAAACAACAACAATGCCAAGGATAAAAAGCATTTTCCAGTCATAAAGTTGCCCCCTTCACATCACCTTCCAAGGGGAGAATGACAACACGGAGGTCAGAGAACTACAATCTGCTGAAGAAAAATGCCGTTTGGGATCTTGGACAAGATACGTCACAGCCTGGTCTCACCAGTCCCTACAGAATGGAGGGGAACAGCAAGTGGGAAGACTTGGAAGAAGGAAAAGTTCAACTATCACAAAATTCCTCCTCAGCACTGAAATACAAAAGGTCTAATGACTTACTCCTTCATGAAAATAACTATTTGTGTCAGTCTAGGTGGTATGTCTTCCTGTTTTCATTACTGCTACAATTTAAAATAATTCATGCACTTCAGTAGATGGTTTCTAGGTCAATCCTTCCTGGATGCTTGAAGCAGGTTCCCCACTTTCCGCGAGTGAATCCTTCAAGCAAACTCTCTGGAGCAGGGCTCTCAGCAGAAGGCCCCTCTGTCGGGTCTGCAGTGGCTCCAACCAGATTCTCCAAGCCGGACAGGCTTTAGTTCTGTGTGATAGCAACAGTACCATTTAAAAGCACATTTTAAAAAAAAAAAAAAGACTATATTTCCTGGATTTTAAAAAAATGTATAACCAATAGAAACAAATACAAAAACGACAGAGCGGCACATTGTCAGAAAATGCAAGTCCCTGCCTCAGCCACTGACCAGCCAGGTAGCCCTGAGCGTGTCCTGGTTTCCAAATCTGACAATGAGGATGACCGTCCCTGTCATATAAGGACGCAGCGGGAGGGTTCCTGTGGGTGGGCTACACAGACTGCAAGGCACCGCACAGACCCACGATGGCCCTGCTGCCATTTCCAGAGATTCCGCTCAGCTGAGACACAGAAAGAAGATTCAACCAGGTTCCTCTCCTCTCTCCCGCAGTAGAATCCCAGCTGCCCCACGGAGTTGCTCAGAACCGCAGACGCACAGATGTCCCACCCCGCTGGGACCTCCAGAGTGGGGAGCTGGGACGGTCTCAGGCTGCGCAGGAATCTAGGGTTGGGGAGTCTGAGTTCTGATCCTGGCTGGTCCCTACTAACTGTTTAATGCAGATGAGTTATCTGACCTTTCCGGACTTTGGATTTCTCATCTGTAAAAAGGTACATAACTTCTAAAATCACATCTAGTTATAAAATTCTACAGGTCTCTGAACCTCTCAAAGTCAGACAAAGTGTGTCATAAGTCATGTGCCTCCACAGCCGGCACATTGGGGTCTTTATACCAAAGCAGAATCAGACACAAGCTACGCAGCTGCTCGGCACTTCCAGGATGGAGCATCCTGGCCCTGCGCATGCAGGTACCTTCCTGCTATTGATGGAACCCGCCAGCTGTTAGATGTGGTCTGGACTTCAAGTTCAGATACAGTTTCAGATGCGCGTGAGCCGTGCAGCCTCTGCAGGTGGAGCCCTGTATCACTGCCATCCTGACCAGGGCCCTCCCAAGGAGCGGGCAGCACAGCTGCTCTCCATGTGACACTGCGGTTAGAAGAACTCCTCCTGGGCGCAACCACACTATCCTTGGTGAGAAATGGATTAATAATATCGGTCACCCACTTCCTTCAAGGAGGGACTATAACAATGAACTTATTCATTCATAAGCAGATACACACTGAGCACCTGCCCATCCCAAGCAGGGCACAGGGGACGTAGCAGCCAACAGTGCAGGCACGGTTTTGTCCTCATGAAGCTTGTCTTCTTGTGAATTAACTAAACACAATATGGTTTCAACAAAAAGCATGCCTTATGCTATAATCACTGGACTGATGATAAATTAAATCCAAGTACAATCATCCCTTGGTGTCCACAGGGTATTGGCTCCAGGACCCCCCTCGGATACCAAAATCCAAGATTCCCAAGTCCCTGATATAAAATGGCATAGTATTTGCAGACAACCTATGCACATCGTCTTATATACTTTAAATTGCCCTTAGATTACTCATAGCATTTAATAAAATGTAAATGCTACATACATAGTGGTTATACTGTATGATTTTGTTTGTATTATTTTTATTGCCTTTTTTTCACATACTTTTGATCCAAGGTTGGTTGAACCTCAGAAGCAGGGCCTAAGGACACAAAGGGCCAATTGCATTATTGCCCAGAGAGCCCCGAGAGAACATCTAGACCAACTCGTGGGGTGTACATGATTTGCCCAAGACCACACAGTTGCTGAGCCAGACACAGAACTAGGTCTCCTGCTGCCCAGCCAGTTGAATTATTTCTATAAATTGTTTTATTTCTCTGTTCCTGAATTCAACATCAAGGAGGAGATCTATTAGTAACCAGAAAATAGTAAAGCAATAATAATTCCAAAACCAGTGCACAATGATTTGTCAAGAATAACATGTGGATAACAGTTTAGAAGGGACAGTCCAGGCCAGAGCAACATGCTGTCTGGGAGGGTGTGTGGGCCAAGGCGTTTTCTGGCACCACTGTGCGTCTACAATGAATCCCTCCCGCTCACGACTGGCAGTGCGTTTCAACATGGGCCCAGCTGGAGTTAGATGCAGCTTGTGGACACAGGACTAAGTGAGGTGATGGGTATAAGTGACAACGCCATGGCAGCCATGGGGCCTGGGCCCAGAGCTCAGCATCTTTCCTGGCCTTTCATGGGGCATTCACTTTCCTTCCCTGCAACCCTGCTCATCGCCCCACGTTCTTCCCTCTGACCAGCCCACTCTTGTCTTCTACACGTCTGGTCCCACGTGCAGCAGGAGGCCCAGAGACTGGATATGCCTTCTACAAGAGGGGTGAATGTGAGGCTCACCTTGAACACGTGGGTTTGAGATGATCGAGTGTCACCATGAATGGGAACAGCCAGGAACTGCCAAGGCCTTAAGTGAGAGGATGAGGCCACATTTGAATTCAGGCGCTTTCAGCACCACGGTGGCTGCCAACATCTCAAAAACTGGAAAGTGGGTCTCAGAAGAGCAAGATCAGAAACTCGGGGCCAGGGCAGGCTCTTTGGCCACAGGAAGAGACATCATAGGAAAGAACAAAGTGTAGGGGGCCAGAGAGACCTGAAGAGCACGGTCCAGAGCCTGGGAAGGATGGCCTCGGGCAGGCGCAGGGCAGGGCTGCAGCCACAGGGGACCGAGGGACTGGCCACAAGAAAAGGCACTGCACTGTCCATTGGGAATCTCCCTGGTGTGGGAGAAATAGAACCAGATCCCCGAGGAGTAGGAAGAAGATTGGTGGTGGTTATGGGTCGAATTGTGTCCCCCCGAAAGTTCATAGGTATTAACCCCCACTACCCCAGAACATGACGTTATTTGGAAATTGAGTTATTGCAGATGTCACTATAGTGGTCCCTTGGCACCTGCAGGGGGTTGGTTCCAGGACCCTTGCTTATACCAAACTCGCACACACTCACGTCCCACAGTTGGCCCTGCAGAACCTGCATACATGGAAAGACAGCCCTCTGGTTATGCAGTTTTCACATCCCGCGTACCCTTGATCTGCATTTGCTTGAAAAAACATCCACGTATAAATGGATGCGCGCAGCTCAGACCCATGTTGTCCAAGAGTCAGCAGTGTTAAGATGGGGTCATTAGGGTGGGCCCTACCGCAGCAGGACTGGTGTCCTTATACAAAGAGGACATCTGGACACAGACCCTCGGGAGAACACTACATGAGGGTAATAGCAGAGACTGGAACAATACGTCCACAAGCCATGGACTGCCTGAGATCGCCAGCGAACCTCCGGAACTGGAGAGAGGCCTGGAACATTCTCTCCCTCGCAGCCTCAGAGAGAACCAGCCCTGCCGACACCTGGACCTTGGACTCAACTCCAGAGCTGAGAGAGCAACTTTGTGGTTGAAGATGCCCAGTGCATGATGCTTTTCTACAGCAGCCGTGGGAAATGTACACAGTGGTAAAAAATATTAGGTCACGTGTGGAAGTATCCATGCTCCACAGGAAGAAGAGAAATTGGGCTGGAGGAGAGAGAGGCAGCGAGGGACCTGGAGACACAGGCCGGAGTGAGCGAGAGGAAGGGGCTGGGGAGGTGCGTGCCCGTGAGAAGCGCCACAGCCGCCTGGGAAAGTCTGGAATGGACATTCGCTGCCCACCCCACCCCACCCCCATACAGGAGTGAATGCCTTTCGGAGGGTGGAACTGACGGCTGTTGTCTGCAACTCCTGACGGACAGCCCTGGGCCGACTGTGGCTCACAATGGGCAAAGGCTTTAACGTGAACTGTCAAACAGACCCGCTACGCCAAGAAATGGTAAGTCCCGGGCCTCTGTAGGGGGACAGGGCAGCTCACGCCTTTCCAGCCCCAGCTTCCGCAGGTGGCTCCACAGCAGAGCATGAAGGCAAAGCACCTGCTCCTCAGAAGGAAAAGCTACTCCTGGGAAGTGGTCCAGAGGTCAGGGTTTCGATATTTTGGAAACTGGGCATCTGCCATGGAGAATGTTTGGCCTAACGTGAACAGCACTCTTGGGCACCAAGCAGAGGTAGCAGCAGAGGCGGCACCAGAAACTGCGGGTAGCAGGTGCACAGGCAGCCGGCACCAGGCTGGGTTCCAACCATGTGAGCCCAGGGGGCCCTTTCTGGATTGGAACAGACGGTGGGAAGGGAGGCCGAGCCGCCTCCCACGCTCCCAGTTCTGCAGATGTGCACAGGCCAGAGCAGCCTCTCTGTGCTTCCTCCTGAGGTCCTCAGGGATGGGAATGCTAATAGCAGAGAGTTTAATTATTATTCAGCATGATTAAATGTATTACAGGGATTTTTAAAGATCCACTCACAGTGAGTATTCCTCTAACACCGTCCTGACTGCTACGCACTCTCGGGCGGCCGACAGCCTCCGCCCTCATCTAATGCTCACGTCTTTGCTAGTCTCTCCCCACCTGGACCCATGCCCTGGCACACCCCAGCACACCCCAGCATGCCCCAGCCCAGGGCTCCGGTTCTACGGAAGGAGAACTCCCGGACATGGAGCGACCCCCCACCTCACACCTGACCAGTGCCCAGTGTCCTCACAGGAAGCCCCACAGCTTGAGCCTGAAGGTTCTGGACACCCCCAGACTAGCATATCCCCCAGCGACCATGGGCCCATCCGCCCAGCCCCTACTGTCCCCCGGCTACCTCCCTGCCAGACACACAAACGCCATCCATTCCTAGTACCGGTTTCCCTTCTTCAGCTCTTTGTGGAAACAAGTGTGTGTTTCGGCCCCTAAGGGGATGACAACTTCTCAGAACTTCTGCGTGGGGCACACCCTGGGGCCCATGACTCCCGTAACAGAGGCCAGCACCCTGGGGGAGCAGGGCTAGCTGGAGACCCGGGTAAGGGGCTGCCCACACACGCAAGAGCTGGCTTCCCCGTCCCACACTGTGGCAGCTGTGGTGAGCTGACACTCAGGAAAATCGCTTGCCACCGCCCAGGATGGACTACAGGGAGGCACACTCCATCAACCAGGTGCTAACGCCCTCTGTCAGACACTCTCCACCGACAGCACCACTGAACCTGCTGCACTGTGGCTTGGAAAACCAGCTATCATTCTTTGTTCCTGGCCTTGTTTGCTGTTTGTGGGTGCTGTGTGCACAATTGTGCCCCCAAAATTCATGTTGAAGTCCTCATCCCCAGGCCCTCAGAATGTGACTATGTTTAGACATAGGGTACCTTAAAGAGGTGATTAAGGTAAAACAAGGTGAGTGGGTAGGCCCTGATCCAACCTGCCTGGCATCCTCATGAGAGGAAACGAGGACGCAGAGGGACGGCCACGCCAGGACACGGGGGAGACAGCGTCTGAGGACACACTGCTCTCACCCCTGCTGCCCTTGCTGGGGAGCCTCACCCTCACCTGGAAATGCCGCAGGCAGTTCCTAACCTCTCCAGGGTGTCCAGTGACCGCCCAGCCTTGTGGCTCTGGTCAAGGATAGCTCTGTGCTGTTCTTCACATTCCGAAACTTGCCGTGGGATTAGGCCCAGGCTCTTCCCACCCACTGCCCTCGAGGCCAGCCCGGGAGAGTCTCCATCCATCAGCCACCTCTGGAGGTCTCAGCTCAACCCCACCATCCCTCCCACAGACAAGTCTCCACAAAGTTCATACCACCCAGGTCAAGGCTGCCCTGCTGCCCAGCGTCACTGGCTGTCTGCCTGGGGCACGCTGGCACTTGGCTGTGCCCGACTCCTGAAGACAAGACATCCTACGCATGCTTCTTGGCTGTAGGCTGCTCGTCAACAAGGTGAGTCGCTAGATCAGTAGAGACAATGTGCACTTTGCCCATTCTGCCGTCCAGGAGGGCGGGAAACACGGAGGGAGACGGGTGAGTCCCGGGTGGCTTCACACATCATTCAGAGACAGAACCACACCTAATTGTCCTCCCTGATGAGGGAATGACTGGCCACAAAGCTCCGTTCCTGCTGAATCATCTCTCAAGCAATTCCCAGCCTGGAAAGGTCAGATTCTGCAGGGAATTCTTTTCTGAGGCTCTTATTCACGTGCCCTAAGGGCTGTTTAGCCTCCAGGTTATCCTGTGGCAAAGGCACATCCTCATCTGCGCATCTGATGCTCCTAACACAGTACAAGGGAAACAACTTTGGCCAAACTTAGCTGATTTAATCACAGGCTCCGTCCCATCCAGCTGTGTGAACCTGGGCAAGGTATTTACATGGACTGAGCCTCAGTTTTCCTTTCTCTAAAATGGGGATCCAAAGTTCCTACTTCACCAGGTCGTGAGAATCTGTTGTTGCAGCTGATGTGGTGTCCGGGAGACCTGCCTGCATTTAGTCTGTGCTGGCAGGCTTCCCCGAGACAGTCGTGTTTGAAATCCTGTGTCTGTGGCTGCCCTTCTGCCAACCACACACTGAAGGATAAGAGGCCGAGGGGTGTCAGGGCTTCCCTGGGATCAGGTCATGGCACAGAGGACGTGTTCCCAGAGCATCCAGGTGGGTATTTACTCAAAACACATGAGAACAATCATCAGGCAATTATTAAATGGGGTTATGGAGATGTTTCCAGTTATTAAATAGTTGGTAAAGTGTTCACACAATGCAAAGCGAAAAAGAAGAATACAGACATACAAGTGTGCCCTCAAATGTGATTTTTTAAAAAATCATGCATTTTAAAAAAAGACTGTAAGGAAATACAGCAAGTCTTAATACAGGGGCTACAGTGAATGGTATTGGGGGTTTCCTTCATTTTAAAAAAAAGTCTCAATATTCTACCATGAGCCTGTGTTATTTTGAAAAGCAGGGAAAAAATACTTCAAAAATTAATCTAAAAGGCTGGTTCCATACTAGAAAAGATGAACAACGAAAATAAAATTTTAGTTCACACCCAAGAGGTGAGGACCTTCCAAACTGCACACCCAGCCGCACCCTCAGCTTAGCTTTGTTGCGATTGCTGGTGATGCAATGCCCAAAATCTCAATCCAGTCAGTTAAAATGAGAGATTAGAAAACATGAGAACTAAAAAATGAAAAGGTCTGAAATGCCCTTTACGACTTGCTGAAAATTTTTACCCCAGCTTTGGGCCCAGATGGGGCTGGATAAATAGCGGCTTGCCAAATGAAATTGAAGATTTTAGATTTGGAGCTTTGATTAGGCTCATAAAGTTGATGACATGTTCAAGAAAATAAGCAAACCATAAGAAGAAATTAAATAAGAGCCTGCTTGGGCAACATCTATCCTCCCAGGCCTACCACCAACGTAGCACCGTGCTGTAGGCCAGGAACTAGGTGGAGGCAGATGGTACCACGTCCTCCCAAAACTCACCCGTTGAATCCCAGACCCCCAAGGTGCTGGATGTAGGAGGTGGGGCCTCGGAGACGATTAGGTTGTGGTGGGGAGCTCTGGGTGGGATCCATGCCTAAGGAGAGACCCAGGACTCCCTCTGTTCTCCACCTGTGAGGACGCAGCAGGAAGACAGCCGTCTGCAAACCAGACACCAAATCTGCCGCCTTGACTGTGGACCTCCAGCCTCCAGGACCATCAGAAATAAATATCCATTGTTGGAGCCGCCTAGTCTGTGGTGTACTTGTTACAGCAGCCTGTGCTGACTGAGACAGAGGGCACAGCCAGATTAAGCTAACTTGGAGGGTTAGCAGAGGGACTGTCACAGGCTGTGAGGAACCGTGGGCCAGGCACACCAGATGGGCAGCTGTGGAGCCCTGACCCCCAAAGCCCAAGAGAAGAAGCAGAGTCCTGCAGAGAGAGGACTGTCAGGGGAGCAGTGATTGGCCACCAAGGATAGGCCAGCTGGGGAGTCGCCAGGAGGGAGCTGAGGAGGGGCAGTGGTCGTCCTGCCATCCCCATGATGCCTGCCGAGGCTCTACTTGGCGGAGCAGACCAGACCGGGGCCAGAGGGCAAGGCTGTTGGGCCGGGATGCAGGACGCACAGGCCGGCCTCGGTGCAGAGCAGAGCGGGGACAGTGGACGGTGCCCTGGTGTGCAGACATGGCACACCGGCCTGCCCTGCCAAGCTACGTTTCTGCGTGCAAATATGAGTATCAGGCTAGACTGCCCTTACATTCTGGGCTTGCCTCACCAGCGCTTTCAGCTCGTTTCTCATTTAGGTCTCTCATAAATGGCTGCCTCTTCTTCATTTTATTTATGAATGTTCCTTTCCTTGTAATACTTGCTAGTTTTACCTTGACCTCATAAATTTAATTTGTTTCAAATTCCAGTAGCAGAACTGCATTTTAAAATGCTGAAAAGCCATCATGTTAGAGCTAGTGAGAGAAAATATTGGTTTTGGTCATAATTTATTTCTTCCAGCTTTGGAAGCAAAACTCCACCTTTCCAAGTACTGACATGAAAAACACCACGGGAACTTCATGCTCTACAGGGTGCTGTGGCGTTCTCTTCCAGACAGCGGCTAAACACCACCCATGTGCATCTTTAGAATCAGGATCCTTTTTTAGGGTCCTCCTGCTCCGTAAATTACTTTCTTTTCTGGAGAACATCGAGGCGCTTTTCATGCTTCACAAAGCCCACTGCCAGGGCTGAGTCGCGTCCTACTTTGAACTGTTTTCAAGGCTGTTCTCTTGCTCACCCATTAACTGACGAGCTGGTTACAAACATTTGTTTTCGGTAGTTTCCCTCCTGGCTTCTGGGGCCTGTATGGGCATCATCCTCTGGACCCACTGACGGACGGTCCCAAAAGTGTGTCCAATGGTCATGTTACCATTTAGGGTATGACTGTGAATTTCCAAAGGAAAAGCACAGTGTTTCATGTTTTATGATTCTTGTCACTCCCATAAATCGTATATGTATTTTAGTTAACACATGTGGCATCTCTCAAACTCGCTGTGCTGCTCAGTGGAAACCCACAGGAAGTGAGTGTCACTGCTCCCCAAAGGAGGACAGGTGATGCCACAGTCCTCTACCTCTCTGAGCCCTCTGCCACGCTCTGTGCGAGACTCGCCTGTGTGCACTGCCTCACACGTCATCTCATGACCCCAACAAGCCCATGAACTCAGTGTGTGACCCCCATTTTACGGCTGACAGAACTAAGATGGAGGCACCCACTCCCAGCTGGCGGGCCTGGACCCAGCAGGGCTGACCCCAAACCTGCCTGCGACCTGCTGAAGTGAAGCCATGTTTAACCCTGAGGAGTTCAGCATTTCCACCACAAAATGGGAAGGGCCACCTTTCACCTCTCGGAAATGTTCTGGGAAAAGCAGTGTTCCCGGATGTCAGCTATAATTTTCCACAGAGACAGGAAAGATCTACCCTGGTAAAAAACAAGTAAATTGGCATATTTTCCCCTGAACTATTTCTTCAAATTTCATCTAAAAATATGACTACGGATTCAAATGAGCCTGAGAATCTTTTAAAATTTATATTCAAGTACATAAAGATTGATTTGCCATTTGTCATATTCACATTTTAAGTGCCTTGAGACACAAGTATTGGTTGTGTGCATTTAATTAACATAGGCTTACCCCAGAGTTGGCTACTTGCCTTTTAAATCTCCTTGGGGTTGCTGCCTTTAAAAGTAAGTGTTATTTCCACAGAGAAACACATGCAAGTGGCTCCTCAATAAATGTGAACGATCAAAGCTGGCCCAACACCCTGGTCCTGTCTCAACAGCATAGCCTTGGAATAAGCCCAAAGAGCAGGTCTCTGACTGCGTGCCCAGGTGGACACGGCTCTAACCTCCAGGACAGAGGAGAGAACTTCCAGGGGCGCCTTTCTGTGGCGGGAGGGAGCACACAGCCTGAGGCTTTGCCCTGGAATAACAGCAGCTCGTTCAGTTCGGGGGTTCGGGCGGAGCCCCTGTCTGTCCACGTCGTCTGCTCTGGGACACTCTGCTGACCCCACAGCTGAGAACGGTCAGGACCAAACAGTCTCAGGTGATTTGGACTATCGCCCACCCATCACTGCTGCAGCACAGGGACAGTGTTGCCCCTGCAGCCAGGAACCAAGGGCCAATGCCCGTGTGGCTGCAGCAGTGGCACATCCCCCCTGGCTGGGTGCCCCCCATCTGCATTGGTTTCTTCATGGGCTCTTCTCTCTGCAGCCACAGCCCTGCTGCCCACGAGGCTTCACCTTCCCTTTTTGCTGGCACGTATCAGGGTCTCCTACTCAGAAGTTACTGACAACAGCCTTTAATGAAGCCCCGTCAGCCCGTCAGCCCCTCACCCTGGACCAGAGGAGCAAGCTGCACGCAGCATCCCCCAGAGTTCCCACTGCTCAGCTCCTGGTCCCAGGCCTTTGTGTGGATCCTCAAGAGCCTGTGGACATGGATTGTGTTTGCAGGGTTGGGGCCTGAGTGGCCACGTGCCCCTCCATCACCTGCGTGCCATGGGAGGGAAAGCACATTGCCATGGGTATTCCTCTGGAGGTGGCTGCACTCCTGCCCACGCCCCTAACACACGTTCCCTCAGGAGGGATCTTTGGGCATAACCACTGCACCAAGGGCACCAAGGCAGCACACGGTCCTGCCACAACCCAGCCCAGGACCTGGGACTTCGGGGCAGTGAGTGGCCGCCCCAGGCTCCACAGGCCGGCTCTGCACCGAGGATGCTCTAATACCTACCACCCCTGAGGTCTCTTCCGCCTTTAAAATCACATGAGTTTTTCCTTCAATTTGGAATAACCAACAAGTTCTCAGGGCCTCCATCTGCCTGTGGTGTTACGACTTCAGTTTTGGCTTTTTCTATTGGGTTACTGAGGTCAATATGCTCTGACATCTGGCGATAATAGATATCATTTATCAAGAATTTACTGAGTTCCAAGCACATAAGTGCTTTCCATAAATTACTTCATTTAATCCTCACAAAACCCTGCCAGATAGGAATCCCCTTTTTTATAGACAAGGAAACTGAGGCTCAGAGAGGATAAGTGATCGATCTGGGGCTGTACAGTCACCAATTGACAATGCTGGGATTCGAATCCAGATCTGACCCTAAGGCCAATGGTCCTTCTACTCGCCACAAAACATCTAAGTAAACAACACTGCCAGTGTGCCTGGCAAGTGCCAGACACTTCATAAATCAGTTCCTCTCACTATCCTTTTGAAAGCATAGGGCAAATTTTTTGTTATAAATTTAAAAGTGACATTCCAACTCTTGGCTTCTCTTTATCAACAGCTTGTGTTTGGCGCCATCACCCTGAGAACTCTGGGCTGTGTTGGCAGTTAGCTCATTAAGTGCACTGTGTTCAGCCTGCCCAGAGCCCCACAAACATAACTTGTTTTCTAAAATTAAAGCCAAAATGCCAGCAAAGCAAGCACTATTGCACCTGGAATCTGCCCAGGTCTGTACCAGACAATGGCACCCAGGGGTCAGCTCGCTCCATCCCCCCCACCCCAGACACCTGCTAGGGACACCACTCCATCCCCGCCCCCAGCACCCGATGTGAACACCACTCTGTATCCTTAAGCAAGTGTGCAGAAATCCTCTGTCCCCCTCCCCAGGCACCCAGTGTGAACACCACTCCATCCCTGAGCAGGTATGCAGAAAGTCTCTGTCCCCCCCCACCTTTGGGCACCCGATGTGAACACATGGGCTCTGCCAGGATCCTTCCAGAAGGCATGGCCAGCAAGTCGTGCGCATCATTTACATCATCAGTCGTCTCTGTGCCCAGGCTAACAACCCTTGGGAAGCAATGCCCAGTTGGAGCAACGCTGGTCCGGGCAGTGGGATCAGGGGAGGGGATGAGGGTGGGGTGGTGCGGGGGACAGGGACAGGGTGGGGTGCACAAAGTGATTTGTCAAAATACACCCAAAGCTGAGCCAAGTCTCTCATTCCTCACAAAACTCTGCTGAGACAGGACACAGTCTGCTCTCATGGCCCAATGTTGCCGAGGACATGGAAAGAAGATCGACCCCTTGTCCCAGCTCCGTCTGTGTCAGGCTGTACCAGAGGTCAACCTCGCCAAGTCGCCGTGAAACAATCGGGGAATTAGGTGGAGGTGATGAAGCGATTGTGGCTTTCTCCCGACTCAGGGGTCACAAAATAGTAAAGTTCCCAACTTTACAAAATAGTAAAGTTCCCAATTCTGGGAAAGTGCCCAGAGACCCTGGGGAAACCCTCCCCACTCAGCACGGCTGCACCTGTGCCAGAGCGCCCAACCACGGGCCGGGACCCCAACAGGCGGTCACACCCAGGAGTGAGCCCAGGGAACGGAATGCCTCAGCCAGGCCAGGGAGTGTGCAAACCTGCCTCGGGGGAGGCGGGACCATCCACCTTCTGCCCACGTGTGTGCATTTCCCTCGAGCAGATTATTCTTACACGGCGTGGCTGAGCAGATTCACCCCAGAACAGGAAAAGCCGTTTAGTTCTACAGCCCTGGGGTCACAGGGCATCACTCCCTGCACCGCCCCCCTCTCAGGTTCCTGCCCGCTCACGCCCGCTCACACTCACCCACTCACATTTGCTCACGCCTGCTCACACTCACCCACTCACACTCATGCCTGTTCACAGACTCACCTATTCATGTCTGCTCACACACCTGTTCATGCCCACTTACACTCACGGCCACTCCCACGCATGCTCACTCCTGCCCACTCACACTCACACCAGCTCACACTCACACCCGCTCATGCCCACCCACACTCCCGCTCACTCCTCTTCCCGTGTCCAAGGCCCAGTGCGCAGCAGGCGTCTGGAGCTCCCTGTCCTGGGAATCGATGGGGTCTGCGTCCTCCCAGCTCCCTCCGATGCCCAGCCCCGCGTGGCTTTTCTGCATTTCGACTCTTGGCTTCCTTGGATTTTTTTTCCTGCTATTAAAAGAACTAGAAGAGATAAGGTCTTGGCACCTCTACCCCCCCTAGTCTTCGTCTGAGAAAAGTACAGACAAAAGACTCTCAGTTTGCCTGTTTCTCTGGCCTCTGAGTTTTAGGGGCTCCCGCAGCATTAGACACACGTGTAGAGTCCAGCTCTGCACTTGCAAATGGACACAGTGTGAAGGTCATGTGTATATTTCCCGATATGTTGCAAATATCTATTTCTTATTCCTTTTACCATTTTCTCATATTTTCAAGCAAAGTATCCCAGCACATTTCCTTCCCTTTTCTGCACCCTGGATTGCCATGGGTCACTCAGGGTTTGCACCATCTGACATGCCACCAGTGGGACCATCCACTCTTCCTGCCCCCAGCTATGAGGTGCTGAGGACAGCTTGTCTGTGGTGAGATCATGGAGCGAGGGACTGTCAAGTTCTCCGCTGCCCTGGAATAGCTGCCACCCCCATGTTCCTGTGATGTCCCTGTTTCCTTTAAGATTTTCAAAATCTTAATTACTGGATTTTCAAAATTACAGGAGGTAATTTAGCAGTAATTTCTTGCAAGGGCTGTAAACCAAAATTGGATAATGGCCCACAGACACTTAAGCAGGCTTGGAGTCTGGCTGAAGGGCCAGGGGAGCTGGCTGGACCTCGGCCCCTGAACCTCGCTGCAAAGGTGCTCTGTCCTTTGTGCAGCCTGGCACATTGCTCCCATGTAGAGCCCTGCTGTGACCTGAGGCCAGTTCAGAGAATTCTTTTTCTTGAGATACTCAAAGGTGATTCCCATGCTGAGGGGTGGGGGCCCTTTGCCTAAACAAAAAATGCATGTCTGTTTTCTTTGAAATTCTTCCTTTGATCAGCTAATACAAATTCTGTGGCCTGATGAGTTTCCCTTTTTGCTTTGGCTGTCAGGAAGCTCAGAGCTCACTTTAATATTAAGACATAACCATGTCACTTCTGTTTTCTGGAGCATTTAATGTTTTCCTTGGAATGTCTGCACTGCAGGCCTTCGCCAAAACGCCTGGTCTTGAGCAGCTGGCCCCAAGGTGCAGCAGCTTGTCCAGTGAGATGATAGTGAGAGTTTTCGTCCACTGAGCACCTTCCATATGCAGCATACTTGACATTACTTTATTTGTTCTGCCCAGCCCTGGGGCAGGCACTATGTTCCAATTCTACCTTTGAGGAGCCAGGGGCTCATGGCGGCAGTTTTAAGGCGGCATGTCAACCACTCACTTCTCCAGGCACACCGGCCCCAGACTAGCATCCAGAAAGCTACACCCAGAAACGCTCACCACCAGCCCCACAGGGGTGCGCACCCGGAACACACCAGCAGTGACACACTGGAGCTGATGTGCAACCTGCATCTTATTTAAGGGGGACTTCCAGACGCCAGAGGAGCCTGTCGACGAGCACGAAGGACCTAGAAACAGGCGTGTTTCCTCCTGGCAGAGGAAGCAGCAAGAAGCCACAGACATGTAAGTGTCACATAGCGGGTGAAAGGTACAGGGAAGATGGCTTCAGTTCAACACGAGGAGAACTTTCTAGCAATCTGAGATTTGCACCTGCACTGGAGGTGGAGGCCCCCGTGGCACAAGCTTTGAGCACCACCAGGTGGTCGTTGGCCGCTGTGGACGAGAAGCCCTCACGGAGGGTCCTCGGGAAGGTGCAGGATCTCGTGGCAATTTGGCGGAGGGGGGCATGAGGGAGCTGAGCTCTCGTGCCCCAGGCCCCCGCAGCCTGTGCACAGCGAAATCTTAACTGACTGAAGGACGAGAAGGTGGCCTGTTAACAATCGCTGCCAGCAACAAGGAAGAGCCTTTGGAAACTCGTCCGGCCAGCTGCCCGGGGCCGCGCTCTGAAGGCGGGAGGCCGCTGGACAGACCAGCCTGTCCCAGTAACGGACGGATGACCGCTGAGGCACTCCGAGGGCATCGGGCCACACTTACCTCGGGCAGCAACCCAGCCACCAGCCCCCCACCACCCAGTTCTCACAAGGAGGACGCGTCTCATGCGCCAAGCACAGGCACACAGCCCGGGCGCGAGGGCCCGAGAGGGGCTCAGGTCTTTCACGCTGGGGCCACCATCATCTCACAAACGTTCCCAGGGTCGGGTGGGAGGGAGTGGACAGCTGTGTTCAGTGCCAGAGCGAGGCCACAGTCCACGCGGTCTAGAGCGCAGTGGACACCAGAGCTCCCGAAGTCACGGCTCAGACCCCAGGGCCCCTCTGCCAGGCAAGCCTTGGGCTCGCTCACCCACACCCAGCCTCCGGGGAGCAACCGGCTTCCTCTTTGTAGTGGTTTTTTGTGGGGTTTTTTGGTGTTTTTTTTTTTTTAATTACCTATTTTCTTAAACTATAGTAAAATATACATAACATAAAATTTACCAACTTAACCACTTTTAAGTATACACTTCTGTAGCATTAAGCACATTCACACTGCTGTGCAGCCATCACCACCATCCATCTCCAGAACTTTCCATTTTCCCAAAATTAGACTCTTTTTCCCAAAGACACTGACCACCGTCCCCTCCCAGCCCTGGCACACCCATTCTGTCTCCAAAGGTGATGACTCCAGGGCCCTCCCATGGTGGAATCAGGCGGGATCTGCCCCTTTGTGGCTGGTGTGTTTCACCCAGCACGACGTCCTCAGGGTTCACCCATGTCTTAGCAAGTGTCAGAATCCTCTGCCCTGATTTCAAACAAAGCACCAGCTCTGACACAGAGGGAGAGAGGCCTGCTGGGGGAACGATAGCAGCAGGGCCCCTGTGGTGGGGACCAGAGCCCCTGGGGGCACTTCCACGGGCTCCTCTCAGGCAAGCAGGGGCTGCTGCATGTCGGAAACCCAAGGACCCTCAGCGAAGGCGTCCGGAAGTCCAGGTCAGCCTCCTGGGCACGCCCCTGTGGCTGTCCAGTCTTCAAAGCCTCAAACATTCCACCGCTGCTCCGTGCACAGTGTCGGGTCAGCACTCTTCAAGGACTGGGTTGGCTCCAAGTGTCACTTTGCAGCAATAAATGTAAAGATTAATCAAAAGCCCCCAGGGAGGTTTTGACTCCCAGGCGCGACCCCGCCCATTGGGACATGCCCATGCCCACGTCCTGGACCCTCAAGGTCAGGCCCAGGCCACCCACACTGACTGATGGGTGGCCAAGGACCCAACTCGCAAGGTTGGTACCGTCACACCCAAGGCTGCCGCACCAGAAGAGGTGTCCCTGGAACCTGCAGCACGAGATGTGACCCCTCAGCTCAGGCTCAAAGGGTCACAGGAGCAGGCAATATCCACCCTGTGTTGTCCACATTCCCCTTGTGGGACAGGGAGCGGCACCAGGGGCTGGAGGAGACGGTCACGATCCTGTCGTGATGTGAGGTTGCCCAGGCTTAGCTAGAGCCGACACAGTGTGGTGGCGGCACGTGCACGAGCCCTGCTCCAAGGACCCACCAGGCTGACCCTGCCTTTGGCTACCTTGAGATAGAAGAATCGGTCAATGTGCCCCCCAGGCCACCGGCCTGCCTTTTCTCCTTCAAGACGTTGGTCAAACCCAGCGTCTTCTAGCATCTTCCCCAGACAGCGCCAAGTGTGCCAAGTGTGTGCTCAGCCTCTGCCGTGGTTCCCATCCCTGTGGGTGGCCCCTCGGCTGTGACAGGTAGACTCCCCCTCCCTGAGACCAGCCACGCCGTGGGGAAGCCAGGGCCTCGGGCTGTCTGCTCCTGGGGACGGGGGATTCACGGCGTCTCAGAGCAGGGTTCAAAATCATGATGCGGCTCAATATTTGGAAAATCTAATGCCTACTACTCAGGATACAAGTTTCAGAGAGTAAAGGTCGACAAACTATCTTAGAAGCTCCGTCCCTGTGAGTGAGTGGCCACCAAACACGGGATGCCAGGCGTGGAGTGAGCGGGAGAGGGGCAGGTGGGTCCACGCAACAGCTGCACGGGGGCTCGGGATTCGGCCCCCGCTAAGGAGAACATGTCAGATGGGGACTGGAGGTCGGGGCCCCAGAGGAGTGGGGGCTGCACATGCTCCTCGTGCCAGGACAGGTCTCCCTGGACCCCGGGATGCCTGACCCCTTAGAGACCAACAACCTCACACACCACCCCTCCCCGGGCCTTTTCCTAAACTGGTCAGCCCAGGAAGCCAGTCTCCTGTCGGGGCGGCCAGCAGCTTCTCCCGTCTTACGCCAGGACTCGGGGCAGAGGCTAAAGCCTCCAGCACGAGTGCGACCATTCTTTGAGGACTGTCTTTGCTTTAGAAAGCATGTACGTCTTGCACTCCTCTCCAACAGATGCCACGGACCTCTCGTGGACGAGTCTTTCTTCCTTCTCATCAGACAAGTCGGACGTCCCCAGGAGGCACACGGCGTCCACCCTGCAGCCACACACCCCTCCTGGTCCCGAGCCCGGCGCAGCACGAACCAGGCCGCCTCCTCTCGGGCTGCTCGGGACGAGGCTCGGGCGTGAGGAGCCGGCACCGGGGGCTCCACTGGCCGGACGTCACAGGTGTGACCCCACGCGGGATGGAAGTGCGGGCTGGGCCGACAGCCTTTTCCAAGCAGGCGCCCGGGAGGCCGGCTCTCCACGGGCTCTCGTGGTCCGACGCGAGGACAGGCGTGAAAGATCCGGCCTGGAATGTCGTGGAGGGAAGGGAGTATTTGATAAATGAGGTCTGCATGGATGATTCAGCCTTTTTCTTTTTATGAAAGAAGGAATCTTATTTTTGGAACTGAAGTGACATAAAACCTTCCCACGTGAGTCAGATGGTAGTTTCTCTCCCAGCCACTGGCGGGGACGGGGTCTCCACAGGACAAGGGTCATCCTCACACGCAGACGGTATTTTTAACTGACTCCAGGCGCACCCTCTTCATCTCCCAGGACCTTGCACCTGGCAGATTCCACACACTGGCCCCTGAGAGTCGGACACCATATCTATCCCGTCCCGCCCCCCACGCTGAGCCAACCGGCCCATGCAAGGGCCTTCTCTCTGGGGGCCAAGACAGCGCATTGGAGGGGGCAGCTGTGAGTGTGGCCAAAATCCATGTAAACTCAGGCAATGCTGTCGTCGGTCTGTGGCTGGGAGCAGAGATCCGCTGCTGTCAAGCTTCTCCACATGTCAGCGTGTGCAGAGGATGCTGCCCAGGGCTGCAGCCGGGGCCAAGGGACACCAACCCGCAGGGCCCCTAGCTCGACAGAGAAAGGGCAGCTCAGTCACGAAGCTCTGGAATGAAGACAGCTTCGGAAAACCGCAGGAGGATGCCATGCATCCCCTCCAATGTGACGTGATGTCGTGTCCCAAAGGAGCTGCCGCTGGCTCCCCAACACCCTCCTCTTCCTCTCTCAGGAGAACCCAGATTAAGAGCCATCAGAAGTTTTGAAAAGACCAGGATTCATGAAGTTTGCATTCTGTGGCCCTGGCAGGGCCCAGGTGTGAGAGGGAGCGGCCCTGGGGCTCTTCCTCCCTCGCCCTCTTCCTGGGGGGCTGCCCAGGCGGCCTCACTGCTCCCACCTGGGATTCCGGGCTGCCGTGGTCTTGGGTCCAGATGGCGAGAGACTGGCGCCAGTAAGCGCCCCGCGGTACTGCCATACAAGGGGATGTGTCTTCAGATTCCTCTAGCCTTGCTCTGAAAACGAGAGACAGAAGCCCAGGACCAACCTCCTCGAATTCTAGGGAACCCCGAGTGTGGGCATCGGGGGGGTTGGGGGGCCCCACTGACAACACATCTGCTCCGAGCCAGGCCACCAACCTGAGCCATGGTGGGTCTCCTGATGCTGCCAGAAGAACAAATGTGGGGGTCTGAGATGAAGGGGCAGGTGGCGTGTTCCCCTGGTCTGCACAGGCCACCTCAGGAGCTGCTGTCTAGGAAGCTGTAAACTCGGTATGGGACACCAGGCCTGCACGCTCTAACACGCACGACTCGGGCTGGACACCCCGGAGAGGGCTGATGTCTGGTGGGGAGAGGGGCCGCCCAGGAGTCTAACCCTGCTCAGCTGAAGACCCCATGCTCACACGCAGCTCTGCCGTGCTGGGGCTGGACACGGCGCTCAGGCCACCACCCCACATTTTCCCTGCGTGGCTCGACTGTGCAACCTCTGTAGGATTCTTTCAGCCTCCTAGCTTATGAGTTTTACTTCCTCTGCACTTGAGGCAGCTTTGTTTCTAATTTTCAAACATCTAAGTTACCTTTTTCTCATGGGCGTCACTAATGGACTGGGACCCACTTCCTACTGAGTGAAACTGCCTTATCTCTGAATGCCCTTTTTAAATCCTGTGGCTTAAATCCAACACTGGGGGAACTTCTGACTTCATCAGGCAGCCAACTGCCACGTTTCCTTTGAGCACTCACGGACATGCCTCCACCCTAAACACACATGTACCACCCAGGGAAGCTCAGGTTCTCTCTGGCCAAGTGGCCTGCACCATATGACATTTCCAGCACTGGCGTCCGGGACAAGAAATAGCTGCGCTAAGGCCTGCCCATCTGCCATGGACCCTGAGTGTGGGGTCCCCTTGGACAGCAGGCCGTGTCTCGGTCCGTGCAGGCAGCTCTGGCAGAACACCACAGCCTGGCGGCTCATGAACAGCAGACACGCATTCTGCAGTCTGGAGGCTGCAGGTCCAAGGTCAGGGAGCAAGCGTGGCCCTATCCTCTTGTGGACAGCCACCTCTCACTTTGTCCTCCTGTGGCGGGGGGGGGGCGGAGGTGGGACCCCTGGGCTCTCACCAGGGCACTGGTCCCGCCACGGGCCACCCTCACAACTCCGCTAGCCTTCACCTCCCCAGGGCCCACCTAACCCCGTCACGTGGGAGGCAGGGTTTCAACAGGTGGACTTCAGGGGGACACAAGCATTCAGTCCATAATGGGACATTTTTATTTATTGCCAGTATTAGCATTTGGCAAAATAACTCACTCCAAGCCCAGCCAAGCTCCAAAAGCTTTCGAGCTCTGAGCAAGATGAGCCATCCGTGATGTCCCAGTGGGGGCCCCTCCTCAGTAACAAATGCACATTTCTTGCATCTGGTCACGTACTCGTGGACACATGCACGAGCACACACGCATGCACAGAAAGCCAGGGCCACTGCACTGCTGAGGGAGGTGACTGTCACGGTAGCGCACACGCCGGCTCTCCCAGGCCACAGGCGCTTCTTCCGCCGACCGTATCTCCACGAGCACGGGCTGGCGGCTGCCCTGTGACTGGCGTGCGCAGGCTGGCAGGTCTGACTAGGCTCCAGCATCCCCCACCCGGGTCTGTATCAGACTTTCCCCCAGAAAAATAAACTTATGCTTCAAAATTAAGTCTTCAGTCTGTCTTTAATGTTTTGTAACAACTTACTAAAAACAAGCTAGAAACCTGACTGGTATGACCAGCACAACTGCACCAGCTCACAAAGCCCACGGATTACCCGGGGCCTCCTCGTCACGGCGTGCCACTGACCCACCGAGATGTGTCACAAAAGCTGTTTCTGAAGCATTTAGATACAAAATATTATCTCAAGTTTTAAGAGTCTGAACTAGGAAAAACATCTTATTAAAAAGTACCCTCATTTCTAGAAGACAGACAGGCATGTGGATAATACTCCCGAACCCAGTTTTAGATCTCCGGGTTAGCAGAATCACCAACCCAGTGTTAGATCTCCGGGTTAGTAGAATCACCAACCCAGTGTTAGATCTCCGGGTTAGTAGAATCACCAACCCAGTGTTAGTTCTCCAAGTTAGTAGAATCACCAACCCAGTTTTAGATCTCCGGGTTAGTAGAATCACCAACCCAGTTTTAGATCTCCGAGTTAGTAGAATCACCAACCCAGTGTTAGATCTCCAAGTTAGTAGAATTACCAACCCAGTTTTAGATCTCCGAGTTAGTAGAATTACCAACCCAGTTTTAGTTCTCCAAGTTAGTAGAATCACCAACCCAGTGTTAGATCTCCAAGTTAGTAGAATCACCAACCCAGTGTTAGATCTCCAAGTTAGTAAAATTACCAACCCAGTGTTAGATCTCTGCCTTTCACATTCTCAGCTCACAGTTGAGAAACGTCCACATCCTCCTGTTTCTGCTCCACAATGCTTTTCCCTTCCCCTCTCATCACCTCCCTTCTCCCCTCACAGCCTGTGAGCCACTGGGCCTGCACAAAAAGGAGATTCTTAAAAGAACTAGCAGGTCGGGCATGGTGGTGGCACCTACAGCCCCAGCTGCTCAGGAGGCCGAGGTGGGAGGATCACTGGAGCCCGGGAGTTGAGGCTGCAGTGAGGTGGCATGAGGCCACCGCACTGCAGCCAGGGCGACAGAGCGGGGCCCTGTCTCTAAAATGAAAAGAAGTAGCAGACTGAGAACATAACAAGACAAAAGAAATGTAGCTGCACCAGGGAAGACCCAAAAATAAGTATCAAGACTACATGGCAGCATCACAAATAGAGATGTGTCAGTGACAAACAGGGTCACGCAGACACACACCACAGAGGATGCTACTGTGGAAGGCGGAAGAGTCTGAGGTCCTGTGGGAACAGACTGGTCTCTAGCATTTAGCAGCTGGAGCCTCTGCAGATGAGCCTGACGAAGCCGCCAACCCACCAAGAGGAAGCAGGAGTTTCCCCGCAGCGGCTCTTCTGACTGCAGGATCCCACAGCTGCCCCTGGGAAGGCCGGGGCTCGGCCTCAGGGTGGGCAGGCACCTCCGGGCGTCAAGCCAGGGCTGGCCCCTCCCCAGGCAGCACGGGCTGGGCAGCCCCCCTCATGCCCCTGCCTTCCTCACTCAAGTTCAGCTGACACCAATGCCGCCCGGGGTGGGGGGCGGCCCACACACATGCCCGTGCCAACGCCACGCCAGGTCCTGTGTTTAGGAAGCCACGGCTGGTCCCACAGCACTTTGGTTCTCCTCATCCTACCCCGGGAAAAGGAAAATGTCCCTGTTCAGTCTGGAGCATCTCCCAGCCACCTCCAGACCCCGCGCCTCTGTCAGCTCCTGTGAGGACAAAGACTTCAGACCGAGCAGGCATCATCCTGGGAACCCTGTGCTCCGGGGAGACACAGAGCATGGACTGCAAGTTGAGCTCTGCGTGGTGGTTACGGCGCTCTTGGGACAGAGCCCAGGCTGTGACCCACAAACACTGGCAGGCCGTCCATGCCAGGCTGGTTGCTGGGATGGACACTGAGGGCTGAGGAGGGCACATCCCTGCCCTTGAGGAGCTCAGCTAGCAGGGAAGACATTTTTGTGACAAATCGCTACATCACAGCACATGCAACCTGTGCACCAAGTGCAAATGACCTCTTGGAAAATGCTTCTTTACAAGATCAAGAGATAGCTGTCATAGAGAGAGACAACAGATAGAGACAGACATGCTGTCGATAGATGACAGATGGACGATGGATGGAGATACACGACTGATAGAGACTGACGTGCTATATAGAGACATAGACGATGGATAGGTGTAGACGTGCCATAGACAGATGATAGATAGATGATTGATAGACATCGACATGCTATGTATAGAGAGAGAGGCGACTGATAGGGGTAGACGTGCTATCAATCATCTGCACAGGGTGCAGAGGTATTGGTCACCTGTTACTCTGGGGTGCCTGTGAGTCTGCACTTGGGTCGAAGGACAGAGCCCCCCACTGCCTGGGACCTGCCTCGAAGCACCCTGAGGACAACGCCAGGCCTGCTCTTTGGAGGCCCAAGGTACAGCAGGCTGAGCACAGGGGGTCTCTCTCTGCCCAACTGTCCTCGGGCAGGGTCGTGGTCCTCTCCTGCCTCAGGACCCGGACTCAGACGGCAACTCGCAGCCCTGGCCCCTCCACGCTCACTGGGACCCTCCGCTGGAAGACCAACCTCGGGCACCTTAGGAGAGTGACTGCTCCCTGGCCCAGGGCCACCGCAGCTGGGGGAACTGTCGTGCAGCTACACACCTGGGCACAGGGGACCTGTGGCCTTCACACCAGCGCAGGGAGCAGACAGAGTCCCACAGAGCACTGCTACATTTTCCTCCACTGGCCTGTAATGACCCCCTTGGGCCAAGAGGGTTCTGCTTATGGTCAGGAAATGACACCAAAGGGCCGGCCGGCCGGCCAGAGCTGGCTGCTCGCGCTCCTGTCTCAGCCGCACACTGAGGCACCCCGTCCCACTGGCAGCCTCCAAGTGCCAGGCGGGACTGTCTGTACGCACACCCGCCCGGGGATGGCGCCCCAGCTGCTCCCGCAATGAAGACGGCCGTTCCCAGGAGCACAGAGTCTTTCTTCTGGGCAGCTGCTCCGTGGCCCAGGCAGGCTGTGCTTGGAGCGACGGGCGTACCCCGGGAGTCTGGACGGGCCTTGGGGCTGACCCCGGCTGGGCCTCGCAGTCTCTGGGCAGCTTCCGGCAGGTTTGGGGCCTTCTCTGGGCTGTGTTCCCAGGGTGCTAAAGAAAACAACGGACCCTTGCAGCCTGTGGTAGACCCGGTCTGGAGCGAGTTGAGCAGCGCCACAGGCCCAGCCTGAAATGCGAATCGTGTCCGCCCATCACAGGTCTGCTGGCAAGGGGGGGCCGATGTGTTCTCCGCCCGGCGTTGGCAGGGACTCCTGGGCCTGAGGGTCCTGGGGCTCGGCAAGCCCCCTACGAGGCACGGAGGCGGGACTCCCACTGCTCGGCGGGGCCGCAGCCGTACTCGCCTGAGTCCGGTCCACCCACACCGAGGCCAGCGCCTGAGGACTCCCCAGCACCGATCACAGACCCCTGAGCAGAGGCCCTGCCTCACTCCCGGGATCGACTCCTGCATGCCGGCACCAGAGGAGACAAGGGAAGGACCCTGGAGCAGCTGTGTCCTGTCCATGGAGAACAGAGCTTAGACGCAGCGAGAGCTGCAGAGTCACGGGGCCCAGCCTTCACCTCTGCTCCTCTCTGCACACCTGAAAGCCAGGACCCCGCGCGCCCACCCCCTTCCTACTATGTGGCTTTACCCGTTTGTCTCTGAGTCTGCATCGTCAAAACCAGTTTGTAAAGCTCCTCTGCTAGTGAGCGGCCTGAGACACTCACGCCCGAGGAAGCAGGGTCGGTACTTCCGGCACACACGGTGCCTGGAGCCGGGCATCCACGCGCTGCGACCCTCGAGTTTATCAAGCACAGGCTCCTCAAGGGGTCACGCTCCCAGGCACCCCCTGCCCACCCTCCAGGCTCAACTACTGGTTCACTTGGCAAACCCCCTTCTAAAGACTCTCGTATCAGAGTTAACTCTAGTCCAGGCACAAACACTAAATTAACAGGCTCAGAATTGACTGTTTGACTGTCTTTGACCCCGAGCCACTGGCCCGGAGGGTGTTGCCCACCCGCTGGTCCCAGGCACCCGCAGGGCCCACTGGAAGCTGGGTGTCCCCAGGCACCAAGAGGCAGGCGTGTCCGAACAAACGGAGCCTGCGAAAACACAGCTGCAGCAATGAGGGACCCAAGGCGAGGTGGGGAGGGAGTGTCCACAACATGGCACAGAGAGGAAAAGACCCTCCTCGCTATCTGTGCCAAGCCAGGGGGTTCTCGCCAGCCCCCACCCCCACCCCCGTACACCAACACTAGACCGCTAGACAAGAGCCGTCTGGAGTCCATCCGGGAGGCGCCCCTCGGCATGCAGGGCACAAGCCCACCCCCTGCCCCCACACACCCAGAAGCAGGCCTGCAGAAGGGAGGCCGCCTCGCCTGACACCCCAGCACAGGACCCGCTAGTCTTCAGACTACCTAGGACTGAATCACCACTGTGACATCATGTTTCAGATGAGGAACCGGACGGCTGAGGCCAGCGGGCAGGAGCTGCACGGGTCCAGAGGCCCAGGGCTCTCGACGGCACCCCTGACGCGGCCCACAGCCCGGCCCCGCCAATTCCCACAGGCAGAGGCCGCGAAGGGCTGGGTCCGCCAGCATTGCCAGCAGGAACCTGCTGATTCTGGGCGGAGATTTTTCCCTCACATATTCTTTGTTCATTACCACCCATTTAAAAGAAATAAATATTTTATATAAAAAGTGAATTTCTGTTGCTCTTATTATATAATGTTTTCTTAAATAGAAGCAGAAAGAAGAAAATAAAATTTGCATACCAAATCCCACTATAATTTTCTCAACATTGACCATTTGTAATTTTTTAAAAACCCACATGGGGTCATACCATATGTACTTTTTTGAGACCTGATTTTTCTCCTTCTCAGAACAATAAAATTCCATCTTTCCAGGCCAATCAGTGGCCTCGCTGGACTCGATCATGGAGGATATCCACTTATTTACCTAATTCCCTCTCACTGAACACTCATTCCCAGTGAAAATAGTGACAGCTCTGTCACACAAAGGAACCCAGCAGCAGCGCAGTGCACCGCACGGGGAAGAAAAGCCCGTGTCCAGGGAGCACCTAATCACCCGACCAAGAAGTAGCCCGGCTGGTCCGCCTGGGGACCCCGCACCCACCGCTGCAGCTCAGCGCCGCCCAGCTGCCCATGTGCCCTCCGCTCCAGCTCATGCAAGTGACGTTGGCAAAGGATAGACGCAGGTGGACTCACCCTGGACTGGGATCCCAGGTCCCAGGACCAGGTAGACCTGGAGCAGAGACAAGGAGACCTGAGGGGAGACAGCCGTCTCAGGACACACCCTGCCTGCTGCCATCTCCCACTGACATAGCTTGATCGTTTTACTGTGGTCAGAGACACATGCACCAACGTGTGCCATCCTAACCACGTGAAGGGCACAGGTCAGGGCACTACAGCACAGGAGCGTAACCCGTGTGCCCTGTGGCCTGTGGATCTCCAGAATGTTCTCACCTTCCCAGACTGCAGCTCTGACCCCAGGCCCTGGCTCCACCATCTACTTTCTGTTCCTGTGAACGAGACGATGCTAGGGACCTCACATCAAACAGCGTCCACCTGTCTGTGACTGGCTGATCTCACCAAGCACAGCACCCCAAGTGAGCACAGCACCCCCCAAGTGAGCACAGCATGCACCAAGTGAGCACAGCATGCACCAAGTGAGCACAGCACCCCAAGTGAGCACAGCACCCCCCAAGTGAGCACAGCACCAACTGAGCACAGCACCCCCCAAGTGAGCACAGCACCCCCCAAGTGCACCGTGCTGCAGCCCAAGTCAGGACCTCCTTCCCTTCCAAGGCTGAGTAATATTCCACTGTGCAGATGGCCCATTCACATATCGACGCACACTTGGGTGCCTCCACCGTTGGCTACTGTAGACAGTGCTGCTGTGAACACAGGTGTGTACATACATGTTCAAGTCCTGCTACCCATTGTTTTAGGAATATACCCAGAAGTGAGCATTTTTAATCTTTACATCATATGGTTTCTGACCATGTGTGTGAACACCAAGGGCAACAGGCAAATGTTCTGGCCTAGATAGGGGATAAAACAAGGGGTTTTGCTTCTTTTTAATTAATTGCTAGGTGACCGTGGAACTGATATTCTCTGAGAACCCACCAGGCGTTGGGCACTACGATGAGTAAGAATGGCTGTCATGCACTCACCACGGGAAGGCCCCACCCCAGGAGCTTCTGGTGGATTAACTCATCTGTGCTCAGTGGCCCCACAATGCGGGCCCAACCATTTGCCTTGTTTCAGATAAGGAAACCTACTGTGTGCAGCTCTTTACATGAAGCTCTTTGAGAACAGGAGTCAGTTCTGCAAATGTTATCTCTTAAGTCAGAGCCAAAAATATTGGGTTTGCCAAAAAAATGAATACAAAACTGCATCTTTAATAGCATTAAATGAAGTCAGCTATCATAACTTCTGCAAGTAAACATTAAAGCAGTTCAGTATCTTCATCAGAAGAGAAATCTTGCCCATATGTTGTTCCCTTACATGTGACTGGACATTGGTTAATTTGGTTTTTGTAGCTCGTCCTGTCGAGAGGGCCCATTGGCACATGCCAATGAATCCCCGGCCCATGCAGGCATCCGCCCCTGTGGTGGGAGGGCAGGGCCTGGAACCAGGAGCCCTGCAGTCTCATTTGACGGAAGTCCCCCACCCCAGTAAACGTGATCGAGTCGATAAACCTCAAAACTTCAGGAAGATTCAGAAGAACAGGACATTGGGATAAATGGTTCTTGTAGTTCCATGAAGCCAGAACATTCCAATGATTCTAGAAGTCACAACCCCAACAATTCTGACGAGTATTTCAGTGTATTTTCCAAAACTACAAATTTAGTTTGTAGTTTGCAGTTTGTAGTTGCCATAGAAAAGACTCTTCTCAGGTCTCAGAGGAAAACTCACCCCTGACAGCTCTCTGGGGCACAGCACTGCCTCTGCAACTCAGGACAACACCTACTTCTGCTGGACGCGGGCACCTGGAAGAGCTGCACATTTTCTCCATGAATACAAGAAATGTTTTAAAGAAAAGACCAAATGGTCTTAGACACACCAGAAGGTTTAGTGACATTTCATTTTTTTCTTTTAAAGCGGAAACTTTTTCCGACCATTCATCAGCTTCAACACTGATCCAGAAGGTGTTGTTCTAAGCATGGCCCCCAAGCTAGCAGCTTCGGCCTCCGCAGGACCCGGTCAGAAGCCCTGAACCTCAGGTCAAAACTGCATCAGAATCATACCCTGACATCCACCTCGGGTCTAACCTGCGTCACCACCGCACTCTGACGTCCACCTCGGGTCTAACCTGTGTCACCACCGCACTCTGACGTCCACCTCGGGTCTAACCTGCGTCACCACTGCACTCTGACGTCCACCTCGGGTCTAACCCGCATCACCACCACACTCTGACATCTAACCTCGGGTCTCACGGGGGTCAGAACTACACTTTTACATCTAATAACCCCACTGAATAGCACATCACAGCTCGATAATCCCCACACAGGAAAAGACACTTCTTGCAGGGGAGTTGGCCCATGGGTGACTCCAGGGCCAGACTCTCCCTGGGGATGCCACCCCCACAATCACGTCAGCCACCCCCCTGCCCATGGTCAGCTGAGACGCCACAATCTGGATGAAGCTTTGTAGCCAAGCAAGTGCAGTCCCAGGAAAGGTGCCCTGACAGGAAGCTCACGAAGGACCTTCCCTCTCGACGTGGGTCCACAGCCCTTCCTCCCACTGGCGCTGACCGGACTGACACGGAGGCCAAGGGACGTGCACCTGCCTCAGAGCTCGCTGGGCGTGTCCCAACTCGAGCTGTAACACAGCCTCACAGACGGGGCGGCCTGCAAATACCAGACGCACTTCTCGTGGTGCCGGGGGCTGGCAGTCAGATGCGGTGTCTGTGAGGGCATCTGGGTCACAGCTGGCGCCTCCTCGTGTGTCCTCACAAGGCGGGGGCCAGGGAGCGCTCTGGGGCCTCTTCACAGGGCGCTGGTCTCTCCTGAGGCCCCTCCAACACCGTCACCCTGGGGTGAGGTGTCAACCCGTGAATTTGGGGGCACAAACATTCAGTCCACAATGGGGGTCACAGACTCTTACTCCTGCACCTCCCCTCACATGAGAAACAATCATAAAACCAACGGCGGCAGCAAATCGACGCAGCAACTCCCAGGGCCTGTCTGCGTTAAGATACCCACTCCATCTACACAAATAAACCCGCATTATGTTAAAGTCACTTCTTATTAATAGCCCACTTAACACTTAAAAGCAGCCATGCCAATGCTTACGCGAAGCTCTGCACACTTGCTCAGGACGTCTGAGGAAGACCATGTCGAGTAATATACCATGAGAGTGAAGCTCTTCAATTACCACTGCCTTAATAATTCATGCAGCATCTTCTGTTGTGCCCCCAACCACTGCCTCACACAGGCACGGACGGCTCGAGGCAGGCAGGCAGGATCGATGACATGACACGCACTGCCCGGGGCACGTGCCTGCGCGTGACGGGATGCAGCTCAGATTCCCACACGTGGACAAATATGAATGAGCCAAACACCAAAGCCTTCCTTACACTGAGAACAGGTCCTTCGAAGACAAGGACGTCGGCCCATCCACTCCAGCATCAGTGAACGGCAAACAGGCTGGCCGCACAGTATTTCCCACAGCAGATGCTTCCTGGCAGGTACCTGGCAGACCCACATCGAGGGGCAGGGAGTGTCCTCCTGACCTCGGGCAATCATCACCCGTGGCCAAACCCTCACCACGCCCTCACTGCCTCCTGCAGGCAAAGGTGTCCACCAGCCCGGTGTGACCTGAGAAGGAAGGTCCCCCCAAAAGCCCATGCGTAGATTCGTTCCTTCTCCCAAGGCAGGACCGCAGACTCGCAGCTGAAGACCTGGGCCAGGGTCCTGAGGTGGCTTCCTAGAAAAGGCAGAATTGCTACGACTGCTCGTGTGGCACTAACTATTCACCAATGGCCTTTTACTTGACAGTCAAAGCGGAAGTACTGAACGAAACGTACACAGGGTACATCAGTAAGAAGCAAAGCAAAGACAAAATACAAGTCTTATTCGTACAGCAGTTGTAACTTGGTTGTGATGTTTCATAATCTGAAGTTTGGGTGAAGCAGCACTAACACCCAGCTGGTGCGAGCTGGAAAAAACGACCAGGCTATAAGGCCTTGGAAATACGACTTGATTACAGCACACACTGCTCTCTACGGAGCTAATCACAGCATTCAGCTGCTTGCGGCCACTCAAATGGGAGCATGTGCAACCCTGCCATCCTCGCCTGGAACATCCAGCGTCCTTGCTGGCTCCAGCCACTCTCTGCAGAGCTCACAGGCGTGTGGCCTGGTGCGAGGGAGGAGGGGAGGACCTGCGGCCTGAGGGGACCCTTAAGAAGAGATGGGTGAGGTCTTTTGATGAGATTCCTGTTGCTTAGTGAATGGCCTTTCTATTTACAGGATCTACACACAGCATGTATTTGTAGGAATGGAGTCAGTCCTTACACGGATTTGTTCTACAATAAGGCATTAAGAACTCAGGCTCTGAAGCCACAGTGCCCGGTGTGTCCACGAGACACACAACAGGGCACCTCCTACGTCAGGGGCTGCTGTGATGATTAAACAACAACAGAAAGAAAGGACATAGAGCAGTGCGGTGCGGCGAGCTCCCAATGGGAGCTGACTGCTACCGTCAGTGTCATTAACGTACAGACTGTGCTATATCCCCACACACAGATCCACCCCGTTCATCTTAACAGCTGCGGGATATTCTGTGACGTGAAGATGATGTATTTAACCAGTCTCTTGTTTATGAAAAATTGTTTCTAGTATTATCTTATAGCAAAAAAAATGCAGCAATGGACATGCTTGAGCAGGCATCTCTGCACATGTGTGCACATACATTTGTAAGAAAAATTCCTAGACGTGGAATTTCTGGGTCACAGAGCTGTGCATTTCATGATGGATGCAGCCCATCACCCTATAAGAGGCCAAGCTGACTTCCACTTCTACCAACAGGACGCGAGGGTGCCGAGCAACCACTCTTCTAGCAACAGCACAGCCAGCTGTGTGGCCGTCACCCCAGTGCTCTGTGTGGCACGTCTGTACCAGGGGCTGGTAAGTTTTGGAGCCAGAAGGTGGGGGCCAGACCAGCCCAACCCCCTGGAACACCTGTCTGGACGCCACCTCCCACTGCAGCCTCCAGCTCCGTGCAGACCCATGACAGCTTCCCCTGGCACATGTTTATTTATAGTGCAGGCAAGAAATGCCAGCGGTAAGGTCCAGGGAGGGAGGGCACAGCCAGGCAGACCACAATCCTTTCTCAGCCCCAGGAAATGGCTCCATGGCCTAAATTCACCAGGAAGATAAAGAGGCCTTGCTGGGAGCTGAAGAGTGACGTAAGGGGCTGTGTGGAGTTTGCATCTGCCCTCTGGCGTGGCTGCTTGCTTTCCAGTGGGATTTGCATTCATGAGAGACTGTAGGGGGAGCTCGTGCAGGGCCTGTCCCCTATGCCTTTATTCGAATTATAAAAAGTGCTCCCTGGGCGTCCACAGCCATTTAGAAAATTGTCTTGTAGGGAGAGAGGCAAGGATGGAACAAACAGGCTGCCGAGGTCGGGCCTTTATAAAATGGTGAGGTTCCCAGGGACGCGACACAACCCACACTGTACCCAGCCTGCACATAGGGGTCCGGCTGTGTGTGCAGCCTGGGTGACTTCTAGAGCTGCAGTCTACGCAGGAATGTTCGTGACTTACATAAACACAGATCAGCGCCCAGAACTAAATAAGCTACTTTCTAACACAACCACACCAAAGGGGACTTTGCCAGTTGCCAGGATCCATCCAGAGAGCGACACCAGGAACCAAGTCAAGCAGAGACACAGGCATGGGGCCCAGGGGTCTCCCTCCGTCCCCCCAGCTGCTGTCCCAATTCCTGTACAAGGAACAGAACATCTTGTCTACGCCCCAGGCAACCTGAGGCAGGCGTGCCCCGTCCACCTGTGAGGTATGGGACCCTCCCAGCTCTGCCTCCAAGCCCTCAGCACAGGCCTCGGAACATTTAGGACAGCTATGTTTTCCCTTGTCTTAGCCATTTCCCTTCCTTTAAAAATCTCTCCCTGAGATTCCCGATAATTCTGCTAACACTGAAGATCAGTGAAATTCCATGTCTCACCCGCCACATCAGGGGGCTCCGCTGACCAATGTCCAGCCCCTGACAATTCGGGAAGAGGAAGCAGGGGCAGGTCCAGGCGAAGGTGCAGCCTCTCCCGGGAGAGCCTCTGGGGAATGGGGCTGGAGCGGGCCAGGTGCCCCAGCCACAGGCGGCCTTGGCCTGCAACCCCAGAGTACGGCACAGCGTGGTGTTTCGCACGTGCCGTGACCATTAGAGGTTGGGGAGCCCTGGCCTGGGAGACGGGGGTTCTTCCTGACTTTCTGAATTTCGCCCCCAAGGGTCTCCAAAAGAGAAAGGACTTTTCATTTTCTTCATCATTTTTTCCAGTGGGGAGGAGGGTGAGGAGCCCCCTGCCGCCTTCTCCACATTTTTACAAGTTCCTGTTGACGCAGCTGGTCCTTAACAAACATTGAGCCGCGGAAATGATCAAACACTGAAGGAGGCTCAGCTGCCACGCGCACAGGCCCGCACGGGCCGCCTGGCACACGCCCTGCACCTGCCGGGTGCTGGTGGCGTTTATTCCAGTGTCTCCGGGGCTGGGGAGTTGGCCATGGGGACACACAGGCCTGCGCCTGCAGCAGCATCTCCCCCTCCAGATGAAACCTACTGGACGTCATGCAGGCCTCGTTTATTTTTAGGAAGGCTTTTAATCACGCAATGTGAAATGTCAAGGCTGACTCTCGGCAGGCTCTGCCCAGACCTCTGGCTCCAGCTCATTAAGGACAAACGTGTGGGTTCCTGCCTCGTGCTGAGCCTGGCTCGGGGTGAGCTCCACAGAGCAGGCAGGTCCCCGAAAAATCCAAGTTAATTAACTGATTGGAAACACGGGGGAGGATGTGTCAGGCAGGGACACGGCCCTCGAGGAGCAAGCTGTGCGGACGGTGAGGTCAGGGGCTCTGGGAGGGCCTGCAAGAGCCAGGCGCCCTCCCCCCGCCACACACACACCCATGCAGGGAGGGGAGCCTCGCACACCCCCAGAGGGCATCTCACCCCCTTTTGCTGCCACCCAGGTGTGCGGAACATGCGATCACCCCGACTCCAAGCCTGGCCTGGACGCAGAGATGACCTTCATGCTAAGGATGGTCCTCAGCTGATACAAGATTTATTAAGATTTATTAAAAACTCATGTTTTAAACTGTGTACTTACAAACAGTATCTAGTTCAACTTCCTTATTTCATGGACAGGGAAACAGCCAGAGGAAGGAAAGTCTGCCCGAGTTCACACAAAGTACACGAAGCCCCTGGCTTGGTTACCCCAGAGCAGAAAGGACATCTATCAAATGATTCCTTCTGCAGTCCTTGGTTTGGGAGAAGGAAGAAGCAGCTTTTAGACTAGATTTCCTTTTTCTTTTTTTTTCTTTTCTTCTTCTTTTTTAGAAGAAGGGTCTCGCTCTGTCACCCAGGCCAACGTGCAGTGGTGTCATCTCACTGCAGCCTGGAACTCTGGGCTCAGGCGATCCTCCTGCCTCAGCCTCCCGAGTATCTGGGACTGCAGGTGCCACCACGCCCGGCTAGATTTCATTTCACTGAAATACTGAGGCTATGTGCAGGAAAAGGCCTTCAAATATTGGTGTAAATCATATGCCTGATTTATATGACACAAAATCGAGAGATTTACCACAAACACTCTAAACAAATATTCCTGGAGCAATCATACTTCACAGAAATATCCTTTGAAATTTTTAATTTCAGACTAGTAAACATTTTTTTAATTGGGGTAACCTCTATATAAGGTTGCCAAATCTTTGTTTCCAATTAAAAATGTTTTTAAAAAAACCTTGCACCTGCTATCAAGATCACTTTCTAAAATTAAAAAAAAATCAATAACATCAAATATACATATATAAACCTCAGAATTTTAAGAAATCTTTTTAACCAAACATATCTGACTTGATAAACGCAAGGTCTGCATCACCTGTGTGCCTGGGTCACCCGGCGCTGGCCCTGCGGAGGGGGCGCCTGGACCTGTGCCCCAGCTCCCACCTCGGGAGGCTCTGCACAAACATCCCTGCGGGCCACTGCCAGAGCACATCTCGCTGGATGCACACGCTGACCTTTGGTCATAAACCAGGGAGCGTGGGTGGAATTCCCGGAAGGTGAGCACCACTGAGAGACCCTAGAAAATATCACGCCTGGGCCTCCCAAAACCGAGGGCCAGAGCCAGGCCACCTGCCCCTCCAAGCAGCTGAGGACCCCACCCTGACTCCTCTGGGACAGGCTGGGACGGGGCTGGGGGAGCCTGAGGGCCATGCACCGTGCTGTCCACGTGTGTGTCCACCTGTGTGTCAGAGCCTCCACTGGCCGCTCACCACAGGAGAAGCGTGGCACCAAGAGGGAGCCACGCAGGAAGCTGCCGAAGCCCCAGTGCAAATCACCAGAAGCCAAGAAAATGCAGTGTCCGGTCCTGTCTGAGGCTTCGCTGACCACAGAGCCTGGTCCCCGGGCTGTGCCCCCCTCGCCAGTCGCAGGAAGCCCTGCCGCTGCTGATGGTGACAATCATGGCAGTAATACCCAAGGTCACGCCGGTAATCGCAGCAATCACAGCAGCGATACCACTGGCCGTGCTGACGATGATCATAGTCACAGTAATAATACCAAGGGCCACGCTGAGGTTCCATGGTGGGCCAGGCCCAGTGACAGCCGCCCCACGTGGTGCTTCCTCCCCCGCCGCATACAGCTCCCCATCACCCCTTCGTGAAAGAGAAAATGAAGGCCACTGGCTCAAGTTCACAAAGCTCTGAGACCCACAGGTGTCCCCCAGAGGCATCTGCTCCTATCCCAGTGACCTTCCTTCTTTCGTCACGGCTCCCTGTGAGTGACCCTGCAGACGTGCACTTGGGGAGGGCAGGAGCATCTCCTCGGGCCTCCAGTGTGGACACTGCGCTGCCCCTCATCTGCCCTCAGGACGCTTGTCACCTGCGACAGCGGCAACATCCGCTTTCTTATCCCAAAGTTCTCGTGGGAAAACCTCTCCCTCTAGAATGAGGTGGGAAAACCCGCTGAGGGCACGGGGCAGATTCTAAAGGAAGCACGGCCGCTCCGCACAGCCTAACGAACAGGAGGGCCAGAACCGCCCGGGCCCCTTTCGGACTCCTGACTAGCAGGTGGGACACGTCTGGTGTCCTGCCTCAGTGGCAGCAAGAGCACTCCCGGCTGCTCCCGGCACGGGAAGTTGGTTTGAGGAGCCACACCTCTCTGGCTTCAGACAACACTCTGGCCAAACAAGCGTCCTCGGCCAAGATTTGGGAGGACAGGGAAAGTTCCGGAGGGCAGAGAAGGTTTCTGAGGGCAGGGAAGGTTCCGGAGGGCAGGGACTCTGTCCTGTTCGTGTCTGCAGCCCAGTGACATGTACAGTCACTATCACATAGTAGGTATTTGCACACTGTACTGAAAAGAGGTTTTTCCTCGGGGCCAACTGCCTAGTTCAGTGGAAAACCGATACTCTTTGCTCACAGAGATGGAGGAACCCGAGAAGGGCGACGTCTGCCCCTCCCTGGGGTTCTGTCTGGTGCCGGGTGTCGGCAGGAGCGGCTGTGGCACTACCTCCCCCAGAGGAGGCGGCTCTGCCCTGCCCTCACCACCGGAGCCCGGCCGGTCAGCGGGGGTGGCTGTGCCCTTCCTCTTGTGCAGCCTGCCCTGGACACACCGGGGCCCTGCCCGGGGCTGCCCGACACCCCTAAAGAGCAGCAGCCCCAAGCCGCCCCCAGGCCCCCCACTCGGATCCTTCACGTGTTCCTACATTTCGTCCAGATTCTGGGTCCTCGGCGGGGCATCATCAAACCCTCGGTCACCACCACCGGGCACAGAGCTCCAGCGGGTGTCTCCGGCCCTGACACGGCTTTACATCCTGTCCTTCCGTAGAGAGTGACTCAGCTGGTGTAGAAATGGTAGCTCCTAAATAAAGATGAAGACGTGGCACAGATCGTGTGGCAAATATGAATTTATACTTTCTGAATGATTTATTTTATTCCAACTAAACAAATAAACCTCACTCTATGACATTCTATGACATAAGCTGAAGAATAGTCGTCAACTCATTTTGAAACATTCTCAAAGAATCGAAACGCAAAACGGAGGTCAGTGCGGTGCTAGATGAGCAGCGAGTCGCCCCAAGTGTGTAGTGCAGAAATGTGTTTCCACCTCATCTTGCTTTTATAAAAATACTGGACAGGAATTAATGACCGTCCCTGGTACGGATGCCCCATCCGACCACCAGCACGCCTGAGTGTTTCATCAGCGTCTTGCGCTCCGAGAAGCGGGAGGGAGGGGTCTTCCCGGAAGGGCAGGAAACATCAGCCCTGGGTGCAGTTGAAGCCAGAACGGATTTTCAGACACAGTCGAGCAGTTTTCAAAATGAGACCATGTTATCTGTGAAAACAGCCGTCCCTTGGTACCACTTTTAAAAATAGCACAAAGGTCTTACATCCAGCCCTAGAGTTACGAGTGGCCAGGACTCCAGCCACCGGGCGGGAACAGTGACCGGCTGCCCTCCTGACCACCAGGGCTTGCCGTGGGCCTCGTGTCCCCGAGAGCCTCTACCACCCTCCTCGGGCCTCTGCCCAGGAAGGTCACAGCAAGTCACTGTTCGTGCCTCGGTCCACAGCTCCTCACTTGGAAGTTACTTGTAAATTGATGAAACTGGATAGGGACTCTGTTCCTGCTCTATAATTGATTTCTTCACTTATTCAGCAAAAATTACTAAGCATATATATATATATATGAGATATACCCACTCTAGACCAACCTAGAAATTAAGCATACCTGATGCAGGGTTAGCGCTGCAGCCCCACTAGACCTGTGGCAAACAGCCCGCTGATTCAGTGCCAGCGGGGACACCTTTAACTTGCTCTCGAGATCCGCTGTGGCTGACTAGGCCTGTGAAGAGATTTATGGGTTGTAAGGACTTTAACTACACACAATGTGATCCAGGGGTCTGACGAGATTCTCACCAAGAAATCACGGATTGTGATGACAACACAACTACCACCGATCTGTACTTCTCCTGGTGGGAGCTCTTCTTCAGACACACTGTGAGGTGGAAGGCATCACACTTTAGTTAGACCCACAAGCAAGCAGCCAAAAAGATTAAAATCATCCTTCAGACTTTCTCAAATGCGGGTTTGCACACATTATCATTGACCATGAGCCGTGTTCTCGGTGCACATTGTACGTGGACACAGCAGATAACCAAGACTAAAGACATTTAAAAACTAAGCACCTGAAGCGTGAGTACAAAGAAATTTTGTAACATCAACAAAATATTTCAATCATTATTGATGTTTAATCTCATTTTGAATTTGTTTTGAATTTTTTATAATAATATACTATGAGTTCAGCAGAGCATATATATAACTCATAAATAGGAATATGTATCTGATAAATAATGCACATTTCTGCTGGTGGCGCCATCAGACCTTCGGACAGCACCAGTGAGAGAGAGAGATCTTGAGGGGGCAGAGGCAGGAGGGGCCCCGGGGCCCCAGAGGCCACGAGCTGGGCTGTGCCTGGGGCAGCATCAGGCAGAAGCAACAGGACCAGGTTTTCAGTTGTGGTGGTCACTCTGGCCAGAATCAGAGGACATGTGGAGAAGGCCAAGACTTCTTTCTTTCTTTCTAAGTTTGCTCCACTACAATTTTTTTTTTAAGATAGGGTCTTGTGATCTAGAACTCCTGGGCTCCCGTGACCCTCCTGCCTCGGTCCCGGCTGGGACCACAGGTGTGCACCCCCAGACCAGCCCGTCCTGCTACGATGTAAGTCAGCCCCTCCTCTCCCACAGGCGAGGACCAGGTGACCAGCAGTTTCCTCCCGCGGCCCCCATGGGCACCAGGCCCTTGGCTTCTCGGGGCTTCTGTGAGGTGGGGCCGCCCTTGTGCAGGGTGTGCAGCCACGTCCCCAGCCGCGGGTGTACACAAAGAATGGACCCTCCAGACACATCAGCCCCTTCTCCTGGCTGCAAGTGAACACAGCCCCCCATCCTCTCCTCAAAGGATATTGTCTTCCCCACTTTATTCATTTATTTTACATGGAAAAGTAGCACCTTCTAATATTCTGGAAGAACTAATGCAACATTTGGAACATGATAACAATATACCCACACCTGAGTAGAATCTTTCAAAATGAGGCTTTGACTTTGGAGCTGGCACCTGTTTAATCTTCTACAGTCTTTGAAAGACGTGTTATTCCACATGGGGTCACTGGTAACACTTTGGAACACTCTGTCCGCAGTGCTCAACTTTAAACTCACCCTGCATGTCTCACATTCTTTCAGAGTTCCCATGAAAAACCATCAAATTAATGCTGTGTATTCTTTGACAGTGCCTATGTAGACCAGACACACCATTTCTCACACGTAATGTCGACTGAGATCGCCAATGATTGAGCGGCACCTGACATGGGTCTGACCTCTGTTTTTCACTTTCCCAAAACCTGTGCAGAATAAAAACAGGCACATCTACATAAATATCCAAATTTTTAGCACAATTGCACATTTTTATTTTCTCAGAACAGCACTAAATCAAGATATCTTTTGAGAACTACATCTTACTTCCCAAAGAGACAAAATAGACATAACCAAGAATAATTTCAGTATTATCAGAAATTATAGAAGAAATTAGAAAATAAATAGATTCTATTTCTTAGGGGACTAAACTAAGCATCTGATCTTTATTTCGAAAAACAATTTTTACACTTAAAAATGTTTCTTTTTTCAAATGATCAAAATGCTTCCTTCTGCTTAAACTCACAGCAAAGAAAACTCATATAAAAAGTACTCTCTGGGGCCGGGCACGGCGGCTCACGCCTGTAATCCCAGCACTTTGGGAGGCTGAGGTGGGAGGATGGCTTGAGCCCGGGAGTTCAAGACCAGCCTGAGCAACTTAGCAAGACCCCATCTCTACAAAAAAATTTAAAAATCAGCCAGGCGTGGTGGCGCACACCTGTAGTCCCAGCTACTCGGGCGGCCAAGGCAGGAGGATGGCTTGAGCCCAGGAGTTTGAGGCTGCAGTGAGCACTCTAGCCCGGGTAACAGAGTGAGACTCTGTCTCAAAAAAAAAAAAAGTACTCTCAGGGTTTTCAGCATTCCTACTTGAGGGTCTGTCAACACTTTCCTCTCTTGAAGCACTTGCTTCTTACCCCAAACAAGCAGCAAGCAGGAATTCCAGGGCTGAGTGAGGTGCTGTTTCCCTGGTGTGGTCAGCAGCGTGCTTTGTAAACACACTGAGTAACTCACCGCTGGCACAGCGGCCACACCAGGCCCAGGCGGAAAGAGTTTTCAGTGCTGGCTGGTTCTGCAAGGATGGACGTCTCTAGAGCTCTGCTTCGCATGTCACAGCTCCTCTATTCCAGGGTAACTCTGCCTCGAAGTCTTCTTTTTAAGCGTATCCCAGGGCACAGGTGTGAAACAGGGCTAAGAACGTGGTGGGCCTCTCTGGGCCCACCCGAGCCCACCACCTGCAGCACCAGGGCATCTGGGGACAGCATGAGCTGCCAAGGAGCCTCCGCGCCCCGCCCGCACCCCACCTCTGCCCACACCGCCTCTTACGTGTCTCCCTGCCTTTTCTCTGGGGAGTAACGTGCTGCTGAATGAGCAAACGTGAGGAACAGGCGCCCACCACAAAAGTCCGCCAGCAGCAACAGAGCAGGGGGAGCCGTCAGCGGACGGCTGGTGCTCAAGACAGACGCTGGGGGGAGGAAAGGTGGATGCTCACTCTTGTCCATCTCCTCTAAGGGGAAAGCTGCTGGGGCGACGCAGGTAAAGTCGGGACGTGGGGGCAGGGACTGGGCGGAGACAGCGCCCGGGGTCTCCAGGACAGGAACGTGCTGCGTAAACTCCTGAAGTGCGCCCTGTGCCCTCACGAAGCCCCCGCAGGTGGAGGGCAAGGCAGACCGGACGCAGACACACCAGCCTCACTCCAGGAGGGCAAAGGGCATGGCGGCCATACAACCCAGGCAAGAACAGAGTGCAGACACAAAGGCAGAGGGCCTGGCCCGTCAGCAGCTGAGGACCCAGCGGCCCACCACATGGGCCTAAGGCCAAAATCAGGACAGCTGAGCCCAGGGCCCTGCAGGAGAGGCCTTGAGGGACCCAGCCAGCGTCTGGGGCCAGGTGGACAACACCATTCAGAGCTGCCCCAACACTACCTGCACCACCCACAGGGTCGCTCTTTCCGAGAGAAGAGCAACACAGCATGCTGGTGCTTCCCACAGCCCGGGCTCCCAGGGGGCCATGCAGAGGCGATAGAGGCAGGGGATCTGTGTGTGCTCACACCCACACACATGTGTACGTGCAGTCAGACTGGCAAGTATGGAGGGAGGGCAAGTGTCTTCCTTATTCAATCCCCACCCTCTTCTCCTGGAGAAATCAGGAGAACGTGGACGGGACTCCTGCCTTAGGACCTAAATGTCGCAACACAGCGGCCTCCCCCGAGATCACCGTGCTCCATGGAGGCTGAGGGAGGAAGACGCTCCGTACGGCTGGTCCTGCATGCGGCCAGTGCTGTAGGTGACACTCCCTGCTTGTGACAGAGAATACACAATTCCTTTGGGCTTTATCGTCAAGTATTTTCCATGCCTCATTGGCAAGGCAAAAATTCAGACAATTAAAAACAGTGCAACCTAAGCCAGGCATGGTGGCTACTCAGGAGGCTGAGGCAGAAGGATCCCCTGAGCCCGGGAGCTGGAGGCTGCAGTGAGCTGGGATTGTACCACTGCAACTCAGCCAGGGAGACAGAGTGAGACCTTGTCTCTAAAAAATACTAAAATTAAAATTAAAATTTTTTTTTAAAAAGTACAACCTAGACATGCCAAGTATACAAGAAGACATGTTCAGAATTTTGCATTCATCATATAATAAATTTTATTAAATAAATAATAAAATGTATTAAATTTTAATTAAAATTATAAAGATTTAATAAAATTTAAAATAAATTTAATAAATTCATTAAAATATTTTAAAAGAAAGTGTTTAGTGTATCTAAAAAAGAATATTTACTGTCACTTTTTATTCTACTTTCTGCTCAAGCTTTTTGTAAGAAATTTGTATAACTATTATTTAAGTCACATTTCTTTTATTCCAGGGCTCTTTGAAGAGATGATGTGAAATAAACCATCACAACACAGTCGGGCCTGCATCCTACTTGGATGTGACCTAGTAAGATATGCTTATTGGAAAATATAAATATTACTATTTAAAACATAATAGTAATGCTTTTGTAATCATCTCAATAGTCAATTCATCTGCAACTTGGACTCTCTAAAATAACATTATTTTCAATAACAAACCTGAAGCTCCCAGGAATAACAACTAGGACTTGGAAACTCTGTGATTACCAAAGACCCTCCCACCCCATCTCACATAATCCCCTCAAAAACATGAAGAATTGGATATTTTGCTCATGGTATAAATTCAGAGAAATTATACATGAAGTCTTCATTTCTCTTGGCTTCTAATATGAGTGTAAGTGCAAACTGCAAAGATGATCAGGTTGGGAAGATCAGGCCACCTCTCAGTTAGTCAACACGTGGCACTAAAACATGACCTTCTGTCATTTAATTTGTGGTTGGCCCATATCCACACTCCCCACCAAATTTTCAGAAACCACCTGCAGTTTCTGACTCTGCGAGAATCCTCTTTTCATTCCAGTGAAAAAGCCTGGTTCCTGTTACCATCACTGGTTATAATTTTGTGCAATCAAGGACCAGAACACCGTGACAAAGCAGGCACGAGGACGCCGGGTGCTTCTCAGCAGGAGCTGACAGCCGAACTTCCTCAGAGGCCATCGGCCACGTCTGTGTTTCAGCTCATGGGACATTTCAACCAGATGGAAGTTTGACGAGCTCCGCCTTGGCCTGTTTTCAGGAAAGCAGGGAGATTTGGGACTCCTGGTAGGCGCGACGCCCTCTGAGGGACAGAGCTGGACATGAAGCACAAAGTCTCGAGGCAGCTCCGGCAGCGGCCTCACCCACATTCCACCCGACTCCCGCTGAGAAATGGAGTTGTCGCCGGTGTGCAAGGTCTGGTTCCAGCCGAATGCTGGCAGGGGACAGATACACTGCTGGGCTGGCTCAACTCATACCACACGCTAATTGCTGCTGTGAGCTGGATCAAAACCACTGTTCCAAATGGAAAAGGCATCAGCCTCTGATGCCTACTTTTACCAGCTACTCCAACCATTTACAAGTTGAATGTGTTTCAGGGCTGGAGCCAGAATTGACTTGCACCATTAATATGAGATCCTTTCCCTCTGGAAACCAGGTCAGCCTTTCTTCTGAAAATTCCTTACACCAAAAAAACCATTTCCAAACACATCCTTTGTACTGTGTATAGGATATTGCATCAGAAACCAAAACGGGCTTCTGGACCCACACGACAACACAGAGTGCCCTGTCACATGAAGGTCACGTTCCTTCTACCAGCATTTCTCAGAAAAGAGTAAATAAGAAGTCACTGAAACAAGCCATCCTATGCCTGTTTGCCACTTGGAATATCAAGCTTAAATGGAACCTACTCTTAAAATTTTCTTATGAAAGTGATGCCTCTTCAGTCCTTACTCTGAAGAGAGCTGTTTATTATAACAAGGCTATGATGAGAGCTTGCGTCTTCCGTGTTTGTGTCACCACATTTTAAAAAATCTGACGGACCCAGCAAGCGTTCTGAACAGAGTTTTAATGGACACACCAAGTGGTGAATTCCACGATGGCATCTTCATTCCCTGCCATGATGGGAAGGTGAAAAATCTCTAAAAACAAGTCATCTATATCCAAACATCAAAATTCCCTTAGAGAGGCAAACCAAATATTTGAATCTGACACCCTGAAACAAAACCCAACTCGGAAAATTAACCCATCCCGCAGTGCCAAAGAGCACTTTAAACTTGCTTTGGAACAGACCTGACTTCAGGCTCCGAAGTTCCCGAGAGAAAGGCAGTTTGGCAAGTGGAAGTGATCCCTGCTCCACGAGGGAAAGAGGCAGATGCCCTTGTTCTGTGGGGCTGGAGGGTTGTGTCCTAACAACACGCAGAGTCTGTCTGCTGGGACCTGAACCCTACAGGGGCCACCCTTGGCCAGTCCTGGGATCAACTGCTGGGAGAGACGGGAGGCTCCAGAGACACAGGACCCAAGCCCAGAACCACGTCTACCTACTGGGTATCTCACAGTACATGCTCACCCACAACAAGCCTCGGTCTCTCCATCTGTAAAATGGACATGGAAATGTTCCCCTACCGAGGGTATTCTGGGGAGTACCCGTGAGCACACACAGAGAGCTCAAGGCGACAGGGATGGGGGAGGCTGCTCTGTGGAGGGAGAACACGGGGCAGTTTGGGGAAGGTGCAACCGCTCTGTACCCTGAAAGAGGAGGCGGTTGCCTGGATCTGTACAGAGCACAGTAGACCACAAGAAAAAAGCCAACTCTACTGTATGATAACTTTTCAATTAAATTTTAAGCAGCAGCTCCACTGCCTGTTTAGTAACTGTTAATATTAGCACACCCCCGACCCACCATGCCCTCCAGTCTGCCTCAGAAGAACCACTGCTATTCCTGGAGGCACGGAGGGCACGAGCCTGCTTTCTGCATCCCAGATAGTGCTGTTGGAGGGCACAGATAAAAACAAAATAAAATGCCCTCTCATCCACCGGCACAGATGAAATTCCCACGAAGCCATCACTACAGACACTGGCGTCCTATTGCTGTACATTACAGGCGCAGAGGCCGTTAAAGACAAAGGCAACTCTCAAGGCCAAAGTCCAGTTTTCTGGCCTCCTGTGGACCCACCCACTTAGCAGCCTTAAGGCAGACTAACAAACAGAAGGTGTTTAATGCGTGCAGAAGTAGGTGTTCCCAGGGAGCCCTGTCCGCCTTTACTTCCTGTTAGGTATTTAAATAGTGGCTGTGGCACAGTAGCTGGAGATAGCACAAAGTAAAAGCAAAAATGTCCTTCCTCAGCAAACTCTGCTTCCACACCGTTTCCAGGCAGCAGCAAAGTGGGTGCACTGTTTTCTGCTTCTCGGGTTTTCTGGCCTCCTATCAACCAAGATGAAAAACACTGAGTCCAGCTGGGTCTACATTTATGAAGGTCAATTTAGACCAATGTGGAAACAGCTGCCAGGTGCTTTTATACGGCCCAGAGGGTTATCTGCCGCAAATTCAGCTGTTTGCCTTCTCTGGGAGGGGGAACACCTTGTCAGAAAAGATAAGAGAGGTTCTTAGTTCGCGGAGGCTCATCTGGCCTCATCTTCCAGGATTCAGCTGGACAAAAACCCTTTCTGCCATTTCGTAAGCTTTTTCTTTGCCTCTCCACACACCAAGAATCCTTAAACGAGCAATATTTGCACACACCCAGGCATATCTTAGATATCTGCTGCCCAAAGCCAGAGAGTTATTTTTAGTTTGGGCCACATTTGTTACAAACACCTTTTCATAAGGAATCTGAAATTCCAGGGCAGTGGTCACGGCTCAGCCCAAAGCCAGAGTCGTTGAGTGAACTTTCTCAGCACAACCGCGTCGGTGACAGTTCAGCCGGCCTGTCTCTCCTTCCTATTCCACTCCTCTTCCTAGTCCCACACCCTAACTTTCAAAAATCCAAAGAAAAGTGGGTGAAGAACCGCATGCACAAATTAGGTGATACTGCATGTAACGCTAGAACAAAACAAACCCAGAATGCAGAGATTCTTGTCACGCCAAAGAATCACCGTTGCTGCAGAGAAGGCCCTGGGCCCGTGAGCCTTGGTCCGCAGCTCACGCCGGCCTCCGTCGGGGGCACCTGCTGCTACAGCCCTACTCTTCACGGGAGCCGGAGGGCCTGACAGATCTGCACCGTCCACGGCACAGAGATTCCCGGCGTGTGTGCCATGGTGGGGCCCAACTCCACTGCAGAGCAAAGTGGAAAGGGGATCATGACAAACCAAGGGCCTTCCTCCACCTCCCTGGCAGGCACCACTGGGTAAGAACCTTGGAAACCAGGCGCAAGAGCACATCAGGCGCTGAAATGCACAGCTAAGCTCAGCACGGAGAGGAAGCCATTTGAAAACCTCTTCTGTTCCCTGCCCAGCCCCTCTGAGTCTGACACATTTAGCTGCCGTCCCTGGACACAGGAAACAGCCACCCACAGCCCCACTCAGTGAATGCGTCTGGTTTCGTGGATGAGCCCACCGCCTGGCACCTCCTAGGGTTTTCCGTGCACCCCCATCCTTCTGCCCTGGACACCATCACCTGAGGCTGATGGAAACAACCAGCAGAGATGCGGAGGGAGTGGCGTGGAGGGAGGGCAGGCTGCTCATTGCCACACGACCAAACAGAATCAAGACTCCAGACCCCAAGAGCAAAGATGGATTTCTGCTTTTGTGGCAGGAGGATCGTTTGATTTAAAAATAAACAATCACGCCATCTCGTTCACAAAGCCAGCCGGCTCCTGTGCCGACTGCTCTGCTCCTCAGCTCCACGTGGGCTCGCTGGTGAATGAAATGTATGTGCAGGCAAATTGGGAGGCAAAAACAAAGGAGCAAAACCAAGAGTCTGCTGTGTTCACAGCCAGGTGTGGCCGCTAGGTTGGAATCTGGATTCTCTAAGCAAAACCTACATGAGAAGCTGACTCCTTTATCTGTGGCAAATAAAATTCATGCTTCTTTAGCAAAAGAGGGAGGGTCCTTTATAAAACTACCCCTTAAACGTGGGGGCCGCCTAAGGAGGTTCACAAATCAGCCTCCATGTAGCTGAAGAATGGCTTAAAGCCCTTAACAAAAGGCTTATGTTCAACTTAGAAAAGAGTACTGAGAACCTGCACAAAAGGACCCCTGAAACCACAAAGGGGGTGGGGTGGGGGCAGGGGCGGCTGAGAGAGGGAGCAAAGGGAAACCCGTGCATGAGAGAAGAGCGTTGCGCTGTCCTGGGCAGTCCTGCCTCACGCAGCAGTGTTATTTGGGCTACAAGCAAAGTTGAGTCATGTCATTAAAAAGGGCGCCACGTTCCTCTGAGCTGGGCTCTGGTAACGTTCTCACGGACAACAAATGCTGTGAGGGAGCCCTACCCAACCAAAGGGCGTGGGCACGGTGCGTGGCAGGGGGCGGGAAGCTAAAGAGATTAGGGAGAAGAGAGCGTCCTCTGAGGAAAGGATGCTGGCACGGCGGTCCTGCCACAGCCGTTCTGGAAATAAGCCAGCCTCAGAGTGCAGCTCCAAGCAACAAGAATGAACTCGGAGGTGGCAACTGTTGGCGCTGGGTGTTTCAAGGGCCCCTCTCTCCAGCCAAGGAATTCGACACAAAAAGAACTGGCCTTCAGGTCTCGGCAACACCAACCCCAGTCCTAACCGTAACACAAGGCTTCCGGATGCAGGAGGGTGCTGGAACCATGTGTGTTCTGGAGGCCTCAACCTGAGGTTGAATGTTAACAGCTAAACGAGTAAACAGGTTACAAACGGCTCAGCTAGGCTGGATTTAAGTTCGCTCTGTGCATCTTCAATTGTGCGTCGTTATTTGGAACAATGCAGTTGATGTGAGATTATGAAACAAGATCCAGACAAGAGAAGAAAAATAGCATCACCACCCTCTTGTGGGGGCACGTCCCCCTGCGTGCCCTGGGATTGTATTGTAAGGATGTACACGGAGTGAGGAGGGCGCAGGGTCAGGATGACAGGTGGAGCTCACATGGGCAGAAGAGGCCACACTCGACCCCGGGAGGTCCCAAAATGAGAAGACCACACTCACATCCCACTCTGAACACACTGCCGGGCAGGCTCCAGTTATGTGAGGGATGGAGTCCTCGAAACAATTCCAGTGTTGTCTGGGCCCTTAATGATGTCCCACAAAAAGACTGGTCCATAAATCTCCCTTATGAAGCACAGCACCCCATCATCAGTGACACCGTTGTCAGAGCTGAGGGGGATGTGACACCCTTTTCAATAATCTGATTCAGCTTCGCTTGTACCCAAAGTGACACTGCTCCGTGAGGCAGGACTGCCCTGGCAGCTTCCCAGCTTCCCTCCCTTCACGTACTTCTGTCCTTCAATGCCTTTTGCTCCCTCTCTCAGCTGGCCACCCAATTCCCTGATTTTGGCAAAGGCTATGAACTGGCAGTTACAATGGGAAAGACAGCCATCTCCAGCTCACACAGTGAGGCCCCCCACCCCCAGGACGCTGGGCAGGCCACGTGGCTGCCCTGCCTCTCCCCACCCTGTGTCCAGCTCGTGTGTGGGTGTGTGTGGAGGGTGGCGTCAGGCCAGGGAGGCACACAGCTCTCCCATGAGGTGACAGGCCAGTTCAAGCCAGATGGAGGAAGGAAGACAACCCCAGCAAGAGAGGACTGCACAGCTCAGCCTCTCTGATCTGGGGCAAGGCAGCAGGAGGTGACCCCGAGTGAGCGAGGCCCCCAGCCTGGCCAAGCAGGGCTCACCTGGGAAGGATGCTGTGTGCACCACCATGGCATGGTGGGGACCTGGTACTGGCCCTCAAGGCACACAGTGGCTCTGGCAGCAGCATTCCAGGACGCGAGGGACCTCTTCCCCCGGACCCCACAGCCGGTGGGCAAGGACCTCCCCTCCCACCCCCGAGTCCCTCTGACTGCAGGGCAATGACAGGGTCGGGGAGGGAGGGAGGAGTCGAGCACAGCAAGGGAGAGACCGGGACACGGGCGCTGCGTTGGCCCAGGAGTCTGGCGACTGTGTCCCAGGCCTCCTCCTCCCCAGCTTTTTTGTTTAGGATTTTGATGGGTAAAGCCACCAACCAGGGAGACCGGCGCTGAGGTGGTGCCGGTAGGCACCGGGCAGCGAACGTGGGCCTCCCCGCCGCCCTGGACCTGCGTCCCGACACATTCTAATCCGAGTAATTCCGGCCTTGAAGCCGCCTGGAAACACTGGCTTTATGGTAAATCTTAACAAATAAGATTAGCATGGAGGGAGGTGCCGGGGAACACACAGCTCACCCGTCAAGAATCGGCGGAAGGAAAACGTCCTCTAATTTCCATGGCGTGGGGAGAAGGCGGTGGGACCAGGCGGGGCCCTGAGGGCACCGGGTCCCCGCGGCACACGCGGCACGAACGCGCGCGGGGGCGCACCCACTCCGGGTCGCCCAGGGCGCGGGCCCACGACACACGCGAGCCCGGGGCGGCGGAGCGGGCGGCGGAGCGGCCGGCAGAGGCCCGGGGCGGGCGCGCGGCCGGGCTGGGGCGGGAGGCGGCGGCGCTGCGGGAGGAAACTGAGGCAGGGCGGGACACCTGCTCTGCATCGCTGGTGAGGACCCACCGCCTGGGGCTTGCGGCCCAGAGCCTGGGGCTGCGCGCTGGAACACCGGGGACCCGCGCCTCATCCCGGCCTCCCCGCGCCCCCCACTCATTCCGCCCTGCGCCCCTCCCCCACGACCCACAATCACCCAGGCGCCCCTCCCCCGAGACCCCCACTCACCCGGCGCCCCTCCCCCGAGACCCCCACTCACCCGGCGCCCCTCCCCCGCGACACCCACTCACCCGGCGCCCCTCCCCCGAGACCCCCACTCACCCAGGCGCCCCGGGAGCTGCCGGCCGCGGGGGCCGAGAGCGGGGGCGGCGGGCAGGGCGCGCGGCGGCGGCGCCAGCAGCAGCAGCAGCAGCAGCGGGAGCGGCGGCCCCATCCCCGCGGCGCTCAGTCCACCCGCGCGGGGCCGAGCCAGGCGCGCCGCCGCCCGCTCCTCCGCCTCCCCGCTCCTGCGGCGGCGCCGGGCCGGGCTTCAGCACCGGACAGCGCCCCGGCCCGCCCCGGCCACGCCCCTCCCGGCGCGGCCACGCCCCGGCCCGCCCCGGCCCCGCCCCTCCCGCGGGGACACGCCCCGCGCCCGCCCGCCGGCTCCGCCCCGCCCCGGCCCCGCCCCTCGCCCCGCCCCCCCCCAGCCCCGGGTCGCGCCGCCCTCCTGTGCCCCAGGCCCTGGGCGCGGGGTGTCCACCTGCGCGGTCCCACGCGGCGCACGGCCACGCGGGGCTGGCGGGCCCCGGAAGCGCTCCGACTCTTACGTCATTAAATTTAAACGCTACGGGCCACACGCGGCGGCAGCGGCGCCTCCGGTCGCCAGGTGTGGACCGAATCGAATCGAAGCGGAGCCTCACCTGCACGGCGCGGAGCTGCCCGCGAGGGAGGCCCGCGGGGCCGGCGCCCCCGCAGTCCCCAGCCCGACGCTGGCCTGGGCGTGCGCGTCCCTCGGCCGCCGCGCTCCTTGCTGGGCCCGGGCAGCGCCCACTCCCGCACGCGGCAGCGCGGCCCCCAAGCGGCAGTTTCCTCCCGCAACGGCAGGCCCGTGCGCACCGTGCGGAGCGTGCCGAGCGCGGCCACTGGCTGGGCCGAGCGTGGTCCGCAAAACTCTTCCGTGGGCCTGGGTTTCTTTTCCTTGTCGCTCTTTGCAGCCTGGACTGCGGGTGAACACAGCGGTGCTGTCACCTCAAGGCAAATGAGACGCCTCGAGCTGTGACACAGTCACGCTCAGCGCAAGCAGAGCCGTCCACGCCGCAGAGCGCGCACAGGGCTCGCCCCAAAACGTGGGAGAGGTCCCTGGGAAGGACGTCGGGGAGGCTGCGCAGAAGGGAGCCGTCGGGGGCAGACGGGCAGGCGCAGCCCAGAGGGCCTGAGGGACATCTAATGACGAGGGGCACCAGGAGCAGCAGGAACAGACGAAAGGAAGATGGAGCTAGGCCCGCAGAGGGACGCGCCTGCGGGACAGCATGAAGCATGCGGGCGGGACGTGAGTCTTCAGTGAAATCGCTGTGTGAGGCTGAAAACCCTATCAGATGGCCTTGACTGCATTTCTCGGTGCAGATGAAGGTCTAAGCAGTAAGGTCCCCTGTGAGTCACTGCGTTGACCTCGCGGAAGAGCCGCTCTCCAAGAACCAAAGCCCAGCTGCACCTGCGGTAGCTCAGAGGCCATCTGACGTCTGTCCCATCCCTTGGCGTTTACAGTGGACCTTGTGAAGGAGCCAGTCCTGAGTCTACATCCTGGAGGGCTGTTTGTTTTGGAGCTGCGGTGTCCTTTGTTCCTCACCAGAAGCCTTGTTTATTGTTAGACGGGTCTCAGGCTCAGGCGGGAAGGGCCTGGATTGTTTGCACTTTTATTGTTTGACTTGCAGCTTAATCATTTCCTGAACAAGGTCCTGTTTCACACCAAGGGCCCTAACTTCAGGACTCTGTCAAAGCAAAGTTAGAAAAACGACCAAAGAAAAAGGCAAGTGAAAACCAAAGGCCCAGGAGACGCAGGAGATCAGCAGCAGGTCGCAGCAGGTGTGGCCGACGGGGCTCCAGCACCCGGTGTGGCACTGGTCAACCTCGGGCTCTGCTAAATGACAGAAGAAACGGAAGGCAAAGAAATGCAAAGGACGACGGGAGGAGGAAAAACATTGTTTAGGAACAACAAGGCTGAGTTCCAGAACTCAATCTGAGCTAGCTAGATTTCTGATCTAAAAGAAAACTGTGTGGGCCAGGGAGGGGGTCCCCGTGAGCTCCTCAGTGTGTGCCCTGACGTGCAGAAGAGTGCACGGGTGTCAGAGCGTGTGTGGATGCTCCACACAGGCACATATGAGACCTGTCCACCGTGGGCACAGCTTTCAGACGCGCTCTTACATTCTCTGAGCCTTTTAACTCGTGTATTTATGCTTTGGGCCTTTCTACTTATAAAATTGTTGAGCCCTTTATTGTCACACGAGCTCATGTTTATGATACATACACATAGCATGGCAGGGGTTGTGTACATGCAGTCTTACAGTTCCAATGCAGTGAGAATATCTCCCTCACGTTTGCAGTCATAGGTCAACAAACAACTCTTCCGAGATTTCCAAGGTTGAGAGGCGTGTCTGCCAGGAGTCCAGTCAAGTGGGACTGCAGCCATGTGTCCTGGGGGAGGACACTGGGCTTGAGGTCAAGAGGTCAGGGCCCGAATCCCAGTCCTGCAGCACACCAGCTCTGGGATCTTGAACATTGCTAAATGGTGACGAAGATCAAACTATCAGCCAATCTGATGGTTTTGACTGTATTAATCAGTCTCTGGATTATAAGAGTTAGCCACAACAACTATGACATTTAATGAGGACCAGAAAGTGTTTCAAAATGGGGCACCTGGGCCCCTAATTCTGTTTAAAATCCCACAGCTGGGAGGGACCGAATGAGAGGGCCTGCGGCCCAGGAGTGTCACCTGAGTCACTCGTGCGCTCTCAAAGGGTTGCACCTCCTCACACAATACCAAGTGCATCGTATGTGTGTTTCCTTCGTCAGATTGAGGCCTGGTGTTTTGATCTTCCACGTTTCGTGTCCTCTGCTGGAAATCCTCACTGGTTTCCACTTGATCAGGAAAGCTTTGTAAAGAAGGGCAGATTTGAGGTAAGCTTGCAGAGAAAGTGGAGAGGTAGCTTTTGCACACTCTATGTTTGTGAGCAAAAGTGCCTGAATATGTGCCAGCAAATATACTCAAAATTATTCATTTTAGACAAATATTTTGGCCCCTGCTAAATGATGTAGTAGCTCTGGTCAACTGTGTTGAAATTTGAATGATCGATTAGAACAGGCAAAACTGCCGGATTGGCCATCTTTAATTGGGTATTTTTCACCATTTAAACTCAGCCCAGGTCTAGTGGAATGGCAAGCCTGTGAGGCAGAAAGTGGGGTCAGCTGTGGAGAGGAGCCTCCTGAGCCGGCCAGTCCACTGTCAGCCTGTGATGTTTTCTGGGCTCAATCTAGAGGGGCTGGAGTGAGCCGTTCCCGTCCCCGCTGCTGTAAAGAAGTTACCCCGCAAAGCTGCCCACCATGGAGCAGAGGGGAATCACCGGGAAGTCACCCCCGGCTCCTCAATGTCCTGTCCTGCTGTGGACTTCGGCTCACCTCCCCCCTTCAGGATGTATCCCTGCCCCAAGACAGTGACACCTCTGTTCAGTACCAAGTGTCACTGACTCCAGGGTGCAATCTCAGGGTAGGAAACAGGAAGCTGTACCCCCAATATTGCTCCTAGACCCCAGAGCTCTGAAGAATTAGCCTTAGCATGTTACACACTGTCATCAATGTTCCACCAGTCAGCAGACAAGAAGGGGGGCCAGGAGGTCTGGATCATCCATCTTGGGTGGTCGTGGAGGTGGAGGTGATGGTGAGCATGCCTGTTATGGTGGTGTTGGTGTTGAGGGTGACAGTGGTGGTGATAGTCATGGGTGGTGGTGGTGATGATGGTAGTGGTATTGATGTTGGCAGTGTTGCTGGTGGTGATGATGGTAGAGGTGGTGGTGGTATCGGTGGAGGAGGTGGTGATGGTGGTGATGATGTTGGCAGAGTTCATGGAGGAGATGGTGGTGATGGTGGTAGAGGTGGAGGTGTTAGTGGTGGTGATGGTTTTGTCTACACAGCATCTTTCCCATTTATGGCTAACAGCACTACAGTTATTCTTTTTGGGACTTCTCCCCTGAAAGCCTGTCCATCAAGGTGAGCCCCTGGTATAGGCATGGGCTTGTGCCTGAGCCAGGCCACAGCTGCCTCGTCCCCACAGCAGCACCCGGGGGAGACTGCCCATCAGTGCTCGAGGCCTGGACCCCATTCCCAGGTCTGCAACTCCCTCTTACTTGATTCTGTGGGCCCCCTCCTTCCAGTACAGTCCTGCATTCTCCTTGTCACCAGACTACTGAGTCACCTGCACTGAGACTTGGGCCGCAGCCTCCTTGTTAGTAAATAGTTATCAGTAATAAGCAGTAAGAAAAGCATCTAACTTGATGAGGTGCTGACTAGGTGCCAGCCAATCATGATAACGACAGTGAGGTTCCATACTTATTCCCATTTTACAAACGAGACCAAGTCTGACAAGATTTAAACTGTCGTCCAAGATCCTACAGCCAGAACATGCTGGAATCAGTGTCCAGACCCACTGTGGTCTCACTCCAGGCTGCCGTCTGCTGATTCTATTGGAAAACTCCCAAAGCCAGCACTCCGACCCCTCCCAACCTCCTCTGACTGAGCAGTCGGGACACCGATCGGCTGTGGCTCCAGGGAGTCGGTGCAGAGGTGTTTGGCGTCGCGAGGCATTTGCCTGTTCAAATCAGTGTTGCTTCTTTCACGGAGTCAGAGAAGGGGAGGCAGAAGCAACCACGTCAATCTTACTCCGCCAACATTCCAGCTTAGCAGTAAGTCACGCTCTCCCGCAAACTGGCTAACAAACCTGTTGCTAGAAGACATTCGTATTCTGTGGTTCTTTCTCAGAATGTTCTAGATGAACAAGTGGTGCACACAGCTGAAAGTCTGGCAAAGCAACAGAAGAACCAAGCCAGGGTCTTGGGAGCTGCCCCTCTGACACCCACCCCATCCTCTGCCCCCAGTGACCCACTGCCCAGCCAGCACCCAGGCCCCCCACACCCATAAGCCACAGAGTCCCAGCATGCTCTTCTTCAGACCACACGCAGGCACTGCCGACTTCCTGTCAGCTCTCTAGCCGGCTCTGCCCTGGGCCAGGTTGGGAGCTGACCGTCTGCAGTCTGAATGTGCCAGCTTCCATCTCCATGGCCAAGTTCAGCTGGAGCAGCTGCAGGTTTGCCACGTGGGTTTCAGAGGCAGAGGGTCCACAGGGTGGAGCCCCACTGTGCTCACTGCAGTGGGAGAGCCTCTTCACATTCTGCCTTTCAGCCTGGGGATTATAAAGGACCCAGCAAGCCTTAATTAAGCCACATCCCCCTTCAGAGAGGCAAGTACCTCTGACCAAATGGAGCAGAGCTAAGACCACAGCACTGTGGGTCCAAGTCCTAAACCAGGGTTTAAATGATGTTCATTGGCAGAGCCAAACCAACACAGCTTTGCATCTGATCTGGACTCTAATTCCCAACAAGTGACATTTGAGAATCAGGTAACTTGGGAATGGGGTAGGGAGGAAATTCCAAGTCCCAATTTGTATGTCATGTGTTCTCTGTCCCCACTTTATTTACTTATTTTATTTATTATTTTAGAGACAGGGTCTTGCTATGTTGCCCAGGCTGGTCTTGAACTCCTGGCCTCAAGCAATCCTCTCGCCTTGGCCTCCCAAAGTGCTGGGAGTAAAGGCATGAGCCACTGCGACCAGCTATTCTCTGTCCCCACTTTATTTTATTTAAATATATTTAAGGGGTACAGTGGTTTTTTGTTACATGGATGAACTGCATAGTAGAGAAGTCTCTAGGCTTTTAATTTACCCATCACCTGAATAGTGTACATTGTACCAAACAGGTAATTTTTCATCCTGTGCCCCCTCCCCCTTCTGAGTCTCCAGTTCCATTAAGTCACTCTGTATGACCATGCACACCCATTGCTTAGCTCCCACTTGTAAGTGAGAACATGTGGTGTTTGTTTTTTTATTCCTGAGATACTTCACTTAGAATAACGGCCTCCAGTTCCATCCAAGTTGCTGCAAGAGACATTATTTCATTCCTTTCTAAGGCTGAGTAGTTCTCCATGGTGTGCACACATTTTCTTTATCCTCTCATGTGTTGATGGGCCCTCAGGTTGGTTACATATCCCTACAATTGTGAATTGTGCTGTGATAAATGTTCGCGTGCAGGTGTCTTTTTAATGAAATGACTTCTTTCCCTTTGGGCAGATACCCAGTAGTGGGACTGCTGGATCAAATGGTAGGTCGACTTTTACTTCTTTGAGGAATCTCCGCACTGTTTTCCATAGAGGTTGCACTAATTCACAGTCCCACCAACAGTGTATAAGCGTTACCTTTTCACTGCATCTGTGCCAGCATCTACTGTTTTTTGACTTTTTGATAATGGCCATTCTGAGAAGGGTAAGGTGGTATCTCATTGTGGTTTTAATTTGCATTTTCCTGATGATTAGTGATGTTGAACATTTTTTCATGTTTGTTGGTCATTTGTTTCATTTCTTTTGAAAAACTTCTTTTGCCTGCTTTTTAATGGTCTTTTTCTTGCTGATTTGTTTGAGTTCCTTATAGATTCTGGATATCAAGCCTTTGTCAGATGTATAGCTTGTGAATATTTTCTCCCATTCTGTAGGTTGTCTATTTACTCTGTTGATTATTTCTTTTGCTGTGCAGACGCTTTTTAGTTTAAGTCCCATATATTTATTTTTGGTTTTGTTGTATTTTGGTGGGGGGTCTTAGTCATAAATTCTTTGCCAAGGCCCTTGTCGAGGATATTTTTTCCTAGGTTTTCTTCTAATATTTTTATGGTTTCAGGTCTTACATTTAAGTTTTTAATCAATCCTGAGTTAATTTTTGTGTATGGTGAGAGACAGGGGTCCAGTTTCATTCTTCTGCATGAGGCTATACAATTTTGCAGCATGATTTATTTAATAGGTATCCTTTCCCCAGTGTATGCTTTTGTCTGCTTTGTCAAAGATCAGTTGGTTGTAGGTATTTATTAATATTTCTACATTCTCTATCCTCTTCCATTGGTCTATGTGTCTACTTTTATGCCAGTACCATGCTGTTTTGGTTACTATTGCCTTGTAGTATAATTTGAAGTCAGGTAATGTGGTGCCTCCAGATTTGTTCTTTTTGCTCAGGATTTCTTTGGCTATTCACGCTCTTTTTTAGTTCCATATGAATTTTAGGGTTTTTCTAATTCTGTGAAAAATGATGTTGGTATTTTGATAAGAATTTTATTGCATATGTAGATTACTCTGGGCAGTATAGACATTGTAACAATGTTGATTCTTCTAATCCATGAGTATAGGATGCTTTTCCATTTGGTTGTGTCATCTGTGATTTCTTTCATCACTGTTTGGTAGTTCTCCTTGTAGAGATCTTTCACCTCTTTAGTTACATATATTTCCAATTTTTTTTTCAGCTATTGTAAGTGGGACTGAGTTCTTGATTTGACTCTCAGCTTGACTGTTATTAGTATATAGAAATTCTGTTGACTTGTGTACATTAATTTTGTAACCTGAGACTTTACTGAATTCGTTTATCAATTTTAGGAGTCTTCTGGAGGAGGCTTTAGTGTTTTCTAGGTACTCCAAGGGCTGTCCGGAAAGTATCCAGCCATGTAATATGAAAAATAGAGACATGCATGGCTGGATACTTTCCGGACAGCCCTTCATAAGATCATATTTTTGGCAAACAGGGATAGTTTGACCTCCTCTTTCCTGAGTTGGATATCCTTTATTTATTTCCCTTCCCTGATTGTTCTGCCTAGGAGTTCCAGTACTGGGTTAAATAGAAATGGTGACAGTGGACATCTTTGTCTTGTTCCAGTTCTTAGGGTGAATGCTTTCAACTTTTCCCCATTCAGGATGATGTTGGCTGTGGGTTTGTCATATACGACTTTTATTATTTTGAGATATGTTCCTTCTATACCTAGTTTGTTAAGGGTTTTTATCATAAAGGAGTGCTGGCTTTTTTTTTTCTTTTTTCTTTTTTTTTTTTTTTGAGACAGAGTCTCACTCTGTGACCCCAGGTAGAGTGCAATGGTGTCATCATAGCTCCCTGCAACCTCAAACTCCTGGGCTCAAGTGATCCTCCTGCCTCAGCCTCCTGAGTAGCTGGGACTACAGGCACACACCACCACGCCCAGCTGATTTTTCTATTTTTTGTAGAGATGGGGTCTCACTCTTGCTCAGGCTGGTCTTGGACTCCTGACCTCAAGCAATCCTCCCACCTCAGCCTCCCAGAGTGCTAGGATTATAGGCATGAGCCACCATGCCTGGCCAGGAGTGCTGGATTTTATCAAATGCTTTTTCTGCATCTGTTGAGGTGATCATATGGCTTTTGTTTTTAATTCTGTTTAGTGGTGAATCACATTTATTGTTTTGTATATGTTGAACCATCCTTGCATCCCTGGGATGAAAACCACTTGATCGTGGTGAATTATTTTTTTGATGTGCTATTGGATTCAGTTTGCTAGTATTTTGTTAAGGATTTTTGCATCTATACTCATCAGGGATATTGGTCTGTAGTTTTCCTTTTGTTATTGTTGTGTCCTTTCCTGGCTTTGGTATTATGGTGATACTGGCTTCATAGAATGAGTTAGGGAGGATTCCCTCCTTCTTGATGTTATGGAACAGTTTCAGTAGGATTGGTGCCAGTTCTTCTTTGTAAGGTCTGGTAGAATTCGACTGCGAATCTGTCTGGTCCTGGGCTTTTTGTTTTTGGGAAATTTTTTATTACTGATTCAATCTTGCTACTCATTATTGGTCTGTTCAGGATTTCTATTTATTCCTGATTCAGGCTTGGGAGATCATGTGTTTCCAAAATTTATCCATTTCCTCTAGATTTTCTAGTTTGTGTGCATAGAGGTGTTCATAGTAGTCTCAGATTATTTTATATTTCTGTGGTATCATTGTAATGTCTCCTTTTCATTTCCTATTGAGCTTATTTGAATCCTCTTGCTTCTTTTCATGGTTAATCTAGCAAGTGATCTGTCAATTTGGTTTATCTTTTCAAAGAACCAACTTTTCATTTCATTGATCCTTTGTATTTTTTTTTTTTTTGTTTCAATTTCATTTAGTTCTGCTCCGATCTTTGTTATTTCTTGTCTTCTGCTAGCCTTGGGTTTGGTTTGTTCTTGTCTTTCTGGTTCCCTGAGGTGTTACATAAGGTTGTTAATTAGTGATCTTTCTGTCTTTTTGATATAGGCATTTAGTGCTGTGAACCTCCCTTTTAGCACTTCTTTTTCTGTATCCCAGAGATTTTCACAGCTTGTGTCACCACTGTCATTCAGTTCAAAACATTTTTTTTATTTCCATCTTGATTTCATGCTTGACTCAAAGGTTGTTCAGCAGCTGCTTATTTAATTTCCATGTATTTGTATAGTTTTGTGAGTTTCTTGTGGAATTGATTTCTAGTTTTATTCCACTGTGGTCTGAGAAGATACATGGTATGATTTCAATTTTTAAAAATCTGCTGATACTTGTATTGTGGCCTAACAAATGGTTTATCTTGGAAAATGTTCCTTGTGCTGATGAAAAGATATATATTCTGAAATTTTGGAGTAGAATGTTCTGTAAATGTCTGTTAGGTACATGTGTTCTAGAATCCCACTTAAGTCCAGTGTTTCTTTGTTGATTTTCTGCCTTGATGATCTGTGTAGTTCTGTCAATGGAGTGTTGAAGTCCCCCACTTTTATTATGTTGCTGTTTATTTTATTTTTTAGGTCTAGTAGTATTTGTTTTATGAATCTGTGTGCTCTGTTGTTAGGTGTATATATTTTTAGAATTTCTGTAACTTCTTGTTGAATTGATCCCTTTATCATTATATAGTGACTTATTGTTCTTTGGTACGCTGTATTTAAAGTTTTTTAGTAAGAATAGTCCCATATCACTTTAGTTTCATTGGGGAATTTTTTTGCCCTTTACTTGAGTTATTGATCTATGAGTAATGGGTTTTTGGAACAGCAATTATGGGGTTTTTAAATTCAGTCCATCATCTAATCTTGTAAGTGGGGATTTTACATTTTGATGTGTTACTATTGATAGTTTTTACACTGGTTACAGTTCTTCTGATGGTTTGACCAGTTGCTAGATTCTCTGCTGGGTACTGTTTTGTAAAGTTGAGTTAGTTTTGCGTTGTGAATTTATTCCTTAGGTATGAACTTAGTTTTGGGATAAGATCTTGGTGAGGCTTTTGTAGGGAGTACTAGTGGGACAAATCCTTAGGTTTGCTTGTCAGGAAAGATTTCAGTAGCGCTTCTTTAGAATTGGTTTTGCAGGATAAGAATTCTTGGTGAGGCTATTCTGTTAAAAGACTGAAGATGGCCGCAGTCCCTTTGGGCTTGTAAGGTTCGTGAGAAGTCTGCTGTAATTGATGGTTTCTTTGGGTGATGTCCTGATTTCATGAATCTCCAGGAGACTCTTGATGCAGCTTTACTGTATTGCCTCTGGATGTCTAAATTTCTAGCAAGATCTGAGAAGTCTTCCTCTATTATTTCCTCAAATAGGTTTTCCATGCTCTTTGCTTTTTTTTCTTTTCCCTCAGGGATACCTATGATTCTTATGTTTGGGTGTTTTATATAATCCCATATTTCTTGGATATTTTGTTCATTTCTCTTGATTCTTTTTTATGTATTTTTGACTGACTGGGTTAATTTGAAAGCCTTGTCTTCAAGCTCTGAAATTCTTTCTTCTGCTTGGTCTAGTCTGTTGTTAAGACTTTCCACTGTATTTTGAAATTCCCTAAATGACTCTTTTATTTCCAGAAGTTGTGTTATTTATTTTTTAAAAATTATCTATCTCTTTAGTGAATTTTTCATTTCATGAATTTTTTTTTTTTTTGGCTTCCTTGTGTTGGTTTTCAACTTTCTCATTGATCCCATTGAGCTAACTTGTGATCCATATATTGAATTCCACATCTGACATTTCAACAATTTCCTTTTGGTTGGAGTCCATTGCTGGAGAGCTAGTGTGATCTTTTACAGGTGTTGAGAGAGCTTGTTTTTTCATATTGCCAAATTTCTTATGCTGGTTCCTTCTCATCTTGAACCTCTTCCCTCAGCTCAAAACAGATAGCTTTATGGTTCACCTGTTCTCCTCTGCTGGGAACTCAGCTGCTTAGTGTAGAGAGGGAGATGTACACTGCTTTTTAGCTGGTGCAGGTAGGTACCCACTGTGGTCTTGCTGGCAGTTTGGGTCTGTTGGACCTCAGACCCCTGGGAGAGTGTTCAGGTGCCAGCGGTGGTAGACTAGGTTAGGTAATCTCCAGTTCCTAGGCCCCTGGATGGTGTGCTTGGGTCCTGGGGGGACCAGACTGAGACTAGGTTGGCTAACTTGCCCTCGAGCCTCCCGGAGTTCAGGTGCTGGCTGTGATCATGAGGGGTGGCGTGATCTTCAGCTCTGGAAGAATGCTCAGGCAGGAGAAGGCAGATACACTATGAGCCCCTCTTGACGAGATTAGCAGAGGCAGGCAGCTGTGGGAGGCACATGTCACTCACACCTCCCTCTCAGCAGTGACAGTGGTCTCTATCCTTTGGGCGCACAAAAGTGCCCAAATTCTTGGCTCCCTCCCTGATCCAGCTACAGCAGAAGTGGTGGGGGCAGCTCAACCCGCTGTGTGCAGGGTTGCCAGATTGGCTGTGGACTGTGGCTGAAATACTCTGGCAGGGGAGGTGTGGTTGTGCCAGGGACTTGCTTCTCAGGAGGGTAGGCTCCTCCCAGAAGAGGCAGTCAGTTTGGGGAGAGGACTGCTAGCCCCATCCTCTCTCGGGGGAGGCAGTAGCTTTAGTCTGGGGAACATGAAAGCACTTGCTGTGGCTTTTTAAAGGCAAAGGGGTGCACCAAGCTCCATGGAATCCTGGGTGTGATAGGTGCTCTGTCAGAGGTGGAGCAGTCGCTCCCAAATGCCCTGGCTTAATCTTCCCCTGTGGAACCCTTTCTGGTCCTGAGTGGAAATAGCCACAGCTGCCTCGTCAACAGCGGGCAGGGGAAGAGAAGCCCCCAAATGGTGGGGAGCTGGTTCCCTGGACCCCTTTGTCCTAAGGGGACCTCCTGTGTGCTGCACTCTCCTCTCAGCCGGAAGCAGCCCTCTGTCAATGCCCAAGCTCCAGGACACCCACAGTTTCCCAGGATGCACCTTTCTTCTAAGGCTGCTGTGGTCTGAATGGTGCTGGGGAGCACTGGCTATGGATACAGCGATATAGAGACCCAGGGGCTGAGATTCCCAAGTTGGGACAGCTGCAAAAACACTGCCTGTCTATGAAGGGAGGGAAATGAGCTGTACCCTCCTTACAGAACCCCAGCATGGTACACCCCTAGCAGAGTACTGTTAGGGGTGTACCCTCCTTGCTAGCCTAGAACTGCTTATTCCACAGCTCACCCGCAGCAAAGGCTCATGCTTGGGAGCAGAGGTGGCTATGTCTGCAGCATTGGACGGTTGGAGGAGGGGAGGTCCCTGTCTCCATGTCCCTTTCCATGCTGCCTTGCTTAAAACTCCTGAAATGGCACCTGAGGACTGTGACCTGAGAGGGTAGAGCCCCTTCCGGGCAAACAGTGTGGGCAAGATGCTGCGGGGGGAGTGCTATCCACTTGCATCTCAGTCTCACTGCAGCCCTTAGCAGGGCGGTAGGAATTGTCCTAGGAACAGGTAGGAGAGCTTGGGCTCCCTTGTCTCTCTTCAGGTGGGCGGGGCTGCATCAGTCCAAATTCAGCCCAAGGGTGGGGCACGGACTGGCTTCAACCTCCCGAAATGGCACCCTGGGCCTGTGGCCAGAGAGGGCGGAGCCCTTCTCAGGCAGGCTATGCTGGTAATGAAACTGTGGGAAGTGCAGTTTACTCAAGGCTTGGTCCCATAGCTTGTGGCTGCAGGATTGTGGGCACCATCCCAGATACATGCTGCAAAGCCTAGTTTCCCTGCCCCTCCTCAGCCAGGTGAGGGCTGCAGCCACGTCAAGCCCAAACTCAGCCCAAGGGTGGCACTCTGCCCAGTGTCTAACTCACAATATGGCACCTTGGACCTGTGACCGGAAAGGGTGGGGCCCCACTCAGGCAGTCAGCGTGGGTGAGAAACCATGGGAGATGTCCGCGTACGTCTGAGTCTCAAATGCAGCCCGTAGCAGGGCGGTGGAGACCTTCCCGGGGGTACATGGGAGCACCTGGTTCCTTTAGGCCTCCTTGGAGCTGCACAGTGGCTGTAGGCACGCCTGTGGTTCTCTGGTATCCAGGCTGTCAGAATGGTGCCCAGCTCAAGCTGCTCTAGGCTCGCATGCCTGTGGGATTCTGCGTGAGTTCCCTTTCTGGAGCAGTGTCTCTGTGCAATCTCCAAGCAGCTCCCTATGTTAGGCCCCAGACCTGTGTGGGTTGGTAGGGTGTGTTCTCCTGCAGCCAAGATTGTAAAAGCTCGTCTTGGCCAGCAGAGCCCTGGGGGCTTCTCTTACCGCCTCCCGGTCTCCAGGAGCTTCTCCTGTCTCTCAGGCAGTTCCTGGCCGGGCAAGCTGCCTTGAACCCTGTCCTTACCCACTTGTGGATCTTCTAGTTGCTTCCCTGGTGAATCCTAGCTTTCTCTCCTAGGGGAACTGTTCGCAGTGTGAGAATCTGCTCACTATTCTGGTTCTTTCCACAGGGGAGGCACGTACTACTTGTGTCTAGTCAGCAATCTTGATCCTGTCTCCCTCCCCACTTTAAAACATTAATAACACCTCCCCATGCGCCACTCCAGCGGCGGGTCATCTGTAAATCATCAGCAGGCATGTGTTCTTTTTGCCGCTACAAGGCACAGGAGGATGTCAGGAAGCAGCCTGTGAAATAGGGAAAGGGGAAACGTTTGTTATTCTGCCTGTAGTTCCAGCAGTTCACACCTGACACCTGGCCAGCATGAGATGAGTGTTATTACCCCAGCTTTAGAGATGAGAAAATGAGTCTCAGAAGGTTTATGCAACTTGTCCAAGCCTCACAGCTAGTAAGAAGCTAACCCAGGGCATGAACCAGATTCGAGTGTGTCCGTGCCAGGATGCGCCAAAAGGTGTCTCACAGAACCCCAGCATCGAGAGCTGGAAGCAGCCACAGGAACAACTGAAGCATCCTGCTGGCCAGAGACGGGAAACAAACTTCAGCAAGAATGATGACTGCACTGCAGTACAATTCATCAGACACGTGAAAACGCATTTGTTCATGAGTTCATCACGGTACTAAAAAATCACTGGTGACTTTCAAAGGTTGCTAAGGCATCAACTCATTCTTCTGAAAATTGTTCTAGTAAAGGAATTAAAGCATTTATCCTGACTTTTCTACATAATATTTTGAGTTTACCAAATGATTTTTGAAGGGAAATTCTTTACAGAAAAAGTGCAGGTAATCAATGTAAAAGAATGAAAGATTTAGAAAATCACCATTTTGCAATGTCTAGTGAAATAACAGATCCAGATAACAATCATTGATTGTTAATAACTACAAGTGGGCAAGTAAAGACATTCTGTGACCGCCACAACATAACAGGAAGTACATGACACCACTATTCAATATTTTGGGGGAAAAAATTAAATATGAATCTAATCAGACTGCTATCAGTTTATAGGAAATATGGGAAGTAAACAAATATTAAAAAATGCCACATGCTGCTATGAGGCAAATGTAGAATGTTCAAAATTCTACAGAACAAACATCCTGGTTTCTTTAACAAATTAATGTGGGGGAGGGTACAGAAGCTGTTATATATTAAGAGAGATTTAAAGGACATATTAATTAATTAGTTTGAATCCAGAGTCAAGCAAATGAATTGTAAAAAGACATTTTTTAAAGATGAACAGATTTATTTAATCATTAATGTTAATATTAAATGATATTTTAGATGAAACATTTTAAAGAAAATGTTTATTCAGTATTTATTACTTGAAAAATTTCATTGGCATATGAAGTAAAAACTATGTCAAGGAATACCAAGTATCCATTATTCATCCATTTAAATTTTGAATAGTTCTAAATGCCACATCCCCTTATTCATAAGGTCTATAAAAAAACATTTTCATGACTTGTTTAACTCAGACTGATTGGTAGTTTTGAGAGAATTTTGGAATTATATGTGGGTCTAGATGGACAACCTGCCATGTCAAGGGAATAGCAACACACACATCAGGCATCTAAATTCTCTAGAAAAATATGTATCTGTTTTGAGAAATATATTCAATGTGAGCCAAAGGATTTAGTACTGTTTATTTTAATGTTACTTGAGCACAAACATAGAACTAGTTATAGTTGTGCATATAGCTCCTGCATCCGTCTGCTCTGGCTGTAACAACAGAAACACGTCCTCTCCTGGTCCTGGAGGCTGGCTTCACTCTGAGGCCTCTCTCCCCGGTTTGCAGATGCCATCTCCACCCTTTGTCTTCATGTAGGCTGTGTCCTAATCTCCTTTTCTTATAAGGACAACAGGCATAATGCATTAGGGCCACCCTGATGATGTCATTTTACTCATTTACCTCTTCAAAGATTTATCTCCAAATACAGTAGAGGTTATATTCTAACATACTGGGGTCTAGGACTTCAACATACACAACTGGGGGACACACTTCAGCCCATAACAGCTCTTTAACAATTAAACAACCAAAACAAAATTAAAAAGACATTTTATTTTTTGAGAGACAGGGTCTTGCTCTGTCATCCAGGCTGGAGTGCGCTGGTGTCATCACAGCTCACCGCAGCCTCGAGCTCCTGGGCTCAAACAATCCTCCTGCCTCTGCCTCCCAAAGTGTTGGAACTACAGGTGTGAGCCATCGCACCTAAAGAGACCTTTTTAAGACAATAGGGAAATTTGAATAGACTATTAGATGACATTAAGAAGTATGTCATTTAATATAAATTTCACATTAAATATATCATATAGAAATTTGTTGTATGTGGTAATTATTTTTTAAACCACTCTTATCTGGTAGAGACACAAACTGAGGTATTTATGTGTCAAATCAGCTAAAGCCTGGGATATGCTATAAAATATTCTAGTGCCTGGGTGTGGTGGATCATGCCCATAATCCCAGCACTGTGGGAGGCTGAGGCAGGAGGATGCTTGAGCCCAGGAGCTGCAGTGAGCTGTGATCCAGCCACTGTACTCTAGCCTGGGAGACAGAGTGACACTCTGTCTCTAAAAAATAAAATATTCTAGCAACAAAAACAAAAGGCAAAGATTAATGAGGTTAGTTGTATTATTCTGCTTTTTTTATATTTAAAAATGAAAGATTCTTTCTATAAAAAACATTGTGACCAAGGAGGATTTTTCCAAGGAATGTCAGGGTAGTGCAACATTTCAAAGGCTACTGTTTAAGCACTGTAATTCTTGGAATATCTTCAGCTAGTCATAACAGAAACCAAAAAACAGTAACTTAAACATATTAGGGATTTTGTTTTTCTCATGTACCAGAGGCCCAAGGTGGGCAGCCTGGGGCTGGGGTGTGGCTCCAGCACACCTGCCCATACAGCCTGGCGGCCTCCAGTTCAGGTCACCAGACTGCCCCGCAGGGCAGGGAGGTGCCATTCCCATGCACCCCATGCAAAAGGCCTCCCTACACCTTCTTTTTGACTTGAATCTCATAAACGAAACTATTTCAAATGACTGCCCCCAGCCTAGCTAAAGGGAGGCTGGAAATTGTAGGAGATTTTTTAGCTGTGCACGTTACCACCCAAAATAAAATCAAATTTCTGCTAGTATTAAATACAAAGAAGAGGAAATGAATACTGGATAAACAACTAGCAGTCTCTGCCATAATTATATATATTAGGTTGAACCCTATGAAAGTTCTAATATTTTGATCTACAAAAAATTTCATATGAATTAACCTGATACTGAAGATTAAAGGAAAAAAGCAATAAATATATAGATTGAGTTGACCAAAGTGAAACTGCCATCATTGTAGATCAAAAAGAAGCTGAGTCATTGCAAATGATTCAAACTACATAATGTCTACCAAAAAAGTTAATAGAATCACCTGACAATTTATAAATATTGAGGTTAATTTTTCTGGATACAAGATCAACTTAAAAAAAATTCAACTTTTCTGTGGTGACCTAGCAATAACAGATAACGTAAGAGTTAAAAAAAAAAAAAAAACAAAGGTTCCACTCACAATAGTAAAAGAACAAATCTATTGCAGCCTGGGTCTTAATAAACATTACAAAAATAGACATTCATGGAATAAAAACTTCTTTGAAGCACATTAAAATACAACTGACTAGAGAGCCACCAAGCTCAGTGGCAGGAAGTCAGTATGGGAAGCTGCCCCTGCTCCCAAATTAGCTATAAATGAATGTGATGGGGTCAAAACCCCAATCGAATTGTTCATGGAACTTGGTAAACTAAATCTCATGTAGGAGACTAGGGAAGGGCTCTTTCTCACCTCTGGAAACAGCAGACTCAGGGCCTCAGACCCGTCCAGCCTCCTGCTGAGGATGATGAATAGAACTGAATGAATGTAAAATATGTCTAACAAATTAAAAAGCTTCTACACAGACAAGGAAACAATCATTAGTGCGAACAGACAACCTACAGAATGGGAGAAAATAGTTGCATGCTATATATCTGATAAAGGGCTAATAACTAGAATCTATAAAGAACTCAAGCAAATCAGCACGAAAAAAATCAAACAACCCGATTAAAAAGTGGCCAAAAGACATGAACAGAAACTTTTCAAAAGAAGATAGACTAATGGCCAAGAAACATATGAAAAAATGCTCAACATCTCTAATCATCAGGGAAATGCAAATCAAAACCACAATGAGATATCACTTAACTCCAGTGGAATTGGCTTATATCAAAAATTCCCAAAACTGCAAATGTTGGTGTGGATGTGGAGAGATAGGAACACTCATACACTGCTGGTGGGACTGCAAACTAGTACAACCTCTACGGAAAGTAATATGGAGATACCTCAAAGAACTAAAAGTAAAGCTACCATTTGATCCAGCAATCCCACTACTGGGTATTTACCCAAAGGAAAAAAAGACATTCTATAAAAAAAAAAACCAACAAAAAAACCTGCACTCAAATGTTTATTGCAGCACAATTCACAATTGCAAAGATGTGGAAACAACCCAAATGCCCATCAATCCATGAGTGGATTAATAAAATGTGGTACATGTACACCATGGAGTACTGCTAAGCCATAAAAAAATGGTGAGCTAATATCTCTTGTATTAACCTGGATGGAACTGGATGGAACTGGTTCTTCTAAGTGAAGTATCACAGGAATGGAAAAACAAACACCCACATGTACTCACCATTAAATTGAAACTAATTGATCAACACTTACGTGCACATATGGAAATAACACTCATCGGAAATCAAGCAGGTGGGAGGGAAAAGAAGGGGATGGGTAAATTCACACCTAGCAGGTACAATGCACACTATCTGGGGGATGGGCACACTTATAACTTTGACCCAAATGGTATAAAAGCAATTCATGTAACCAAAACGTTTGTACACTGTAATAGTCTGAAATAAAAAAAAAAAATAAACGTCTAACAAGATATTTAAAAATTACTATAAGATTCAGGAGAAGATGAAATACCCAGAGAAGTCAGTAAATATTTGGGCCACTTGTGCCTAGGGTGGCATTTCCCAGTCTTGATGAGGTCCCTGAGAGACTGAGCTTTGGACTTCAGCCTAGCCTTAAATCATCTGAACATCCCCAAATCCCAAGCCCTGAAATTTACATTCAGATGATCGTAACATTAAGATGCATTTATCTTATTTAGACAAAATACACTAAACTGAGATTCCTTAATAGGTATAAACATTTTTATGACAACTGATATATATCAATACATATTTCAATCTAATGATGTACCAATTTGAACTAATTTAATGCTGCCCCAAAATAAAGTATACCAATTTCACCACACCCATGCCAGAATTATTATACTTTTTATTTGTTTGTTTTGAGACAGGGTCTCGCTGTTGTTGCCCAGGCTGGAGTGCGGTGGCGTCATCACAGCTCACTGCAGCCTCAAACTCCATGCTCAAGGGATTCTCCCGCCTCAGCCTCCCAAAGCGCTGGGATTACAGGCATGAGCCATCGAGCCTGGCCTTTAAAAAGTACTTTAGTGATTGGAAATAGTGCCTTATTTACATATTAATCACGTGAGTCAATCACCCTGCAAGTGTTCCTGCCAGTACTGGCTCCAGCAGCACTTGCTGCTCACAGAAGCTGTGATTCTCTGCATCCACCTGCCTGACTCTCCAGTTCCGGGGGCAGCAGTTTGCCCGTGACCTCATTTCCCTGATGGAGCTCAGAAGGGCTGTTGATTTCAGTTTATTCAGCTCTTATTGTGGAGTTAGGAATGATGGCCTTCCAGCGCTTTATGTGTCCAAATCATTACCTTTTAGTATTTTATTTTTGCATGTAGATTTACATTCCACCAGGAATATTTCTTTTATGCATAATATAAGTAGGGAACTAATCTTTCTTAGTGAAAATCTGTCACCCTCTCATTAACCTCTGGGGCACTCTAGTGTACTCAGTGTCCCACACCAGTGCGTGTGCTCCGGGCCCTCCGCCTTGTTCTGCATACTGCAGCTTTGCCACGTGCCTGTCGACACCTGCGGCTGCTGGCTGCTCTCACGTTAACTCCTCTGTGCTGGAGAAAACTTTCTCTCTCTCTCTCATGTCTGATGTTAATTACTTGTGTTCTTTTCTATTCTTTTTTTTCTTTTCTTCTCATTTTAAGGCTGGTCAAGTGAAGCAGTGGCAGTGGAGAAGGAACAAAGGAATCTGTCACTGGTTGTGATCCATTAGTTGTAAACAGCACTGCACTTGGACCAACCTTTTTTTTATTAGACTTTCTAGAAGTCTTCTATTTGTTTTATCTATTTATTTTATTATATATATAGGGGTTTTTAAAGTTGCTAAATGTATTCCCACATATTCACTAATTTCTTCCCTTTTTAGTTTTCTCTTTCTTGCTTCTTGAATTAAATGCTTAATTCTTTTTTATTATACAAGTAATATTACTGCCTTCCCATTTGGAAAATCATCAGTGCAAAATATGCAGAGGAGGAGGAGGAGCGCCCAGACCTCTCCCAGGAGCGAGAAGCGTCACAGCTTTGTGGGCCCATCTCTTTCCATGTACCCAACACACAAGTGTACTTACGCTCAAATGTCATATTTTTATTTTTAAAAAGATGAGATCGTAGTTTGTACTGTTTTGACTTGCTTTTTTTCACTAGAATATGTCATAGATCTTTTTGCATCCGTATAGATAGGTTTGCCTCATTTCAGGTAAAGGCTGCATAATATCCCTCAGAATAGGTGGGCCATAATTAAATTACGTACTTTACCATTAAAGGGTATTTAGCTTGCTTTCCAACATAAACTCTTCAGGTGCCTGAAAAGCAGTACATACAAGAAACAATTTAGCCAGTAGGCAGAGACAGGGACACTTGCGTTGCTAGAATATTAAAATGCTTCCCTACCCACTGGTGAACAGCAAAGACCCCGATGTCCACATTCGCAGACAACGTGATTTTCAACTCGGCACCCCATCCTGTAAGTGGGCGCACCCCAAACACAGACACAAACGAGAAGGGACGGCTTTTCCACTCCCCGGGAACGGCTAATGGAAACGCACAGTGAGAGCCACAAGGCAGGGATCGGTGCCAGCACCCGCCACAGGGCCTGCCCCACGCACGGCCCCGCGCCCCACGCACGCGTCCGCTCCCCCGGTGCCACCGCAGCGGACCCGCGCCCTTCCGGTCCGCGCCTCACGCGCCGGCCACGGGGGCAGGCCTCGTCCAGAGGCAGAATTACAGAACTACTTGCGCGTTATCCGCGGGTGCTCCCGCGGGTGCTCCCCCAGCCGCCCCGGGCCACCCTTCGGTGACGCCGGCAGAGCCGCAGGTCAGGAGGTCCTTCGGCGGGGACGCCGCCCCTGCGGTGTCTCTGTGGGGGGGGTCCGCGCGCAGGGCGGGTTGTTCACCCGCAGCAACATGCGGGACGCGCCGCCCCCAGCGCAGGGCGGAGCCTTGAGCGTCCCCTAAGGAGCAAACCAAAGGCAGCGCCCAGCAGCCTGCTCCGCGTCACCAGGTCACCGCGTCACGTGTCACCGCACGTCATCGTGTCACATCACTGCGCCACCGCACATCATGTCACCGCATCACTGGCACCACGCATCATCGCATCACTGTACATCACCGCGTCACCACGTCACTGCACATCACCGTACATCACCGCGTCACCATGTCACTGTACATCACGTCACTGCGCATCACCGTGTCACAGCGTCACTGTCACCGCGTCACCGTGTCACTGTCACCGTGCTCCCGGAGCTTCTCTGAGGGAGGTTCTCGTGGGGGCCTGTGGGGAGTTTGGGGCTTGGGTTTTTAAAAATTAGCTACCAATCTATACAATTCGGGAGATTTCAAACAAAACTTGAGGCTCCTGTTGTGCCCTGGACAGCGAGCGCGTCCTGGGGGCCTGTCGCCCGCCCCCGCCGTCCCGCATTTCTGAGAAAAACCGCATTTTTGGAGGAGGCGCAGCGAGAGGGCGAGGCTCCCGCCAGGCAAGCCGCCAACGCGAACGCAGGCGTCGCGGCTCAGCTAGGGGACGGTGCTGGCCCCCCCGCCCCCCAGTCAAGGCCGAGCCCGTCGTGAGCCCAGAAAACCGCAACGGCAGCAGCGCGTCCCGTTCGCGGCTGCCTGAAGCCTGCGAGCCCGCATGTCCCCGCCCTCCCCGCCGCTGCCTGGTAACGGCCCGCAGCCTGGAAACCCAAAGCGTCCTGCAGCCGTTCCTGCCAAAGACACCTCGTTGGCTTAACATACCCTTGCGACCCCGAGAGCGAGGACCTTCCTCCGCGCCGCAGGACGCCCGCCCGCCCGCTGCTCGAGGTCGCCGCCTGCGGGGAGGGGACGCGGGCGCCGAGCGCCAGGCCGGCTGCGGGAGGAACGGCGGCACCGGGACGCGCTCACGCGCTCACGCCAGGCGGGAAGGTCGCCGAGCCGCCCGCGCCCTCGGGCTCCCGCTTGCAAACGCTGCGCCGCGGGCGTGCGGGGGCGGGAATCGGACGGCGTGACGTCGGCACCCTCGTGCGCGCGGTAGTCGTCCGCTGACACAGCGGGCGCGTGCACGACGGTCCTCGGCCGCCGCAGAGGTCGACTTTGCCGCCAGGAAGCGGCCCGTGCGGTTAACCGGCCTCGAGCCGGAGCAGCCACGTCTTCCCGTGGAACGGCCCGCGGGTACGGACGGCGGACGGCGTCTGTGGCCATTCAGACATGGAAGTTGGCACTTAAGAAAAATCAAGTCCTTCAGTTCAAGAACTTGACAGTATTTGTTAGTGATGAAACTGAGCTTTCAAGCAGAAATGAGAATTTTGGAAAACACGTATCGATGATGTGAGCTTGACAAATTCCCAAAACTAAGCCATTTCTGATGAGATTGGTGGTGACATTAACAAATGTAACTTTTGAATATTTTATAGCATGTGTCAAAATGTGGGAGATCTGCGTAACTCAGGCCACCGAGACTCGCGCGGTGAGCACAGCGCAGCGCGACGAGCACTCGCGGGAAGGGCCCGTCCCCGCGCAGCTGCCGCGGGGGTCTCTGCGTCACAGGACCACGACGTCCCTGACGCGCTCTCGGGTTGCACATCGCGACGAGCTAAGAAACCCCCGCCGCCAACGTCTAGTGCAGTATCAGAGAAGAGCGCCCACGCTCACCTAAAAGGCCACTAAACGCTCCTCCGTGCTCCGACTACGCATCTGTGCAAAGTAGCACTTTTTTCATAAACTTCAGCCAAACCGACGTGTCACAACAGAGGGAACGCAGAAGCAGATGTGAGAATCCAGCTGCCTTAAAGAAACTCACGTAGATGTAAAACAACGCCACCCCTCTCGATGACCACTTTCCTTTAGGAAAATGGAGTTATGTTCATAAAAATGTTAGCATGGAATGGGTTTGCTTTTTACTTAATAGTTTGAAGTTTGTCGGCCTTAATTCCTAATACGGTAAGTACTGATCGACGTAAACCGCAGAAACGGAAGTTGTTTGGGGTCCGCAGTAACTCGCGAGTGTCAGGCGCAGGCGACGGTTACTCTCGTGTGGCCGCGGGGTCCCTGGGCGCGTCCGAGGGTCTTCCCGCCAGGGACCGGAACGTGAGCCAGGTGGGGCGGGGCAGGCGGCCCCGTGCCCGCGCCGAGGCCTGAGCAGAACGGGGAGGCGGAGGGCTGGGCCCCACCTCCCACCCGACGTCAGCTTCTCTCGCCGACGCCTGGCTCAGGCCTGTGGCTCAAACGGGCATCCGCGCCCCCGCCTTCCCGGGGTCCACTTTGCAGACAGCGGACCTGGGGACTGCTCAGCCTCCCAACCGCACGAGCCCGTCCCTCGTTTCTCTCTCTCTCTCTCTCTCTCACACACACACACACACACAGACACACACACAGTGGACCTGGAGACTGCTCAGCCTCCCAACCGCACGAGCCCGTCCCTCGTTTCTCTCTCTCTCTCTCTCTCACACACACACACACACACACAGACACACACACACACACAGTGGACCTGGGGACTGCTCAGCCTCCCAACCGCACGAGCCCGCCCCTCGTTTCTCTCTCTCTCTCACACACACACACACACACACACACACACCCCCACACCCCCCGCTCGCTCTGGAGGACGCTGACTGACGGTGCGAGACCAAGCTTTGGAGAACGGCCGCTCCGCGAGCGCCAAACCCCCGCTGTGCCGGCGTCGCACCGCTCACTCCGGCCCCTTGCGGGAGGGCGGGCTCATCTCCCAGCAGCACGGCCGGCCGGAGGCAGCCGCCGCCGCAGTCGCCGCGAGGGCTTTGCGATGAAACGGAGAGAAACGGGCAGACACGGATGAGGCGCGCGTCTGAGGGATGGCGCCGGAACCTTCAGAGGCCCCTGGGACGAGGCTGCGGAGCAGCGCGGGAAGGAGCGAGACCCCGAGGCCGGAGAGCAGGACAGGCAGGTGCAGCCTCCCGCCCGCGCGCCTCGTGCTGCGGGTCTGCGGGCCCCGCGCTGCGGGCTGCGGGCCTCACACGGGCCTCACGCTGCGGGTCTGCGGGCCTCACACGGGCCCCGCGCTGCGGGCTGCGGGCCTCACACGAGCCTCGTGCTGCGGGCTGCGGGCCTCACACGGGCCTCACGCTGCGGGTCTGCGGGCCTCACACGGGCCTCACGCTGCGGGTCTGCGGGCCGCCCAGGCGGGCGGGCACCTTGCGGACGGGACTCCGGGCTCCCGCCCCGGCGCCTCCGCGGCAGACCCGAGCCCCAGCCACGCGCGGCTTCTCCGCCCCTGGCGCCGTCGCCGCCCCGGGGCCTCGTCCCTCGGGTCCGGCGACCTGCGAGACCCCGGAGCCCGGTCATTCTGGGGGACCGGCCGGGGAGAGGGCGGGAGACGACCAGCGTGAGGACTTCCCCACCCAGGCGCGCGCGCGCCCGCACGGGGGCTCCGCGGCGGCGGGGCTCAGACCCTTGTCCCGGGTCCGCGCGGCCTGCGGGGACGCCCCCGAGGCGGGGGACGCGGAACCAGCTGCGCCCCGGGTGACACCGGCCCGTGCTCCTCCGGCGCCGTCAGGGACTGGTCTCCGGCGGGGACGGCCGCAGAGGGGACGTCTGGATCAGTCCCGGGGGAAACTGAGGAACAGGGAGGGCGGGGAGCAACCTTTGACCCCCGCTGACAGGGAGCCGGGGGCGGCTCCCCCGCCCCGCACCCCTGCGCAGCTGGAGAACAAGGGGTCACCCGGGCCCCGGCCCCGCCCACCACCTGGGGCATCGGAGCGTCTCCGGGGGCTAGAGCTGCCGCAGGGCCCAGAAACAACATGGCAGCGCGTTCCTCCGGCGAGCGCCGCCTCCTGGCGGGGAGGGCAACCTGCAGCGTTTGCTGCCTCATTGCACCTGGCCAGGAGGTGAACCTGCAGCGTTTGCGACCCATCGCAGGGGGCACGGTTGACGCTCACCCACAAGATCCACCCACTGTCTTAGAGATTAAACTGAGCATGGCATTATCTAAACAAAAGAAAATCCAAAGGTAAGAAGCAAAAGCAGCTCCAGATGAGCAGGAATCAATGAAAGAACTCTGGAAGTATGAAGAAGCCAAGTGAAAGGACACCCCCCAAAAGGGAACGCCAGCTCTCTAGCAACGGATACCAACCAAAAGCAGAATATTGAAATGACTGATAAAGAATTCCAAATATGGAGTGTAAGGAAGCTCGATGAAATCCAAGAGTAAATGGAAAACCAAGTCAAAGAAACCGGAAAAATAATTCAGGAAACAAATGAAAAATTCACTAAAGAGATAGACATTGTGGAAAAAAAAAAAAAAAAAAAAAAAACCAGATAGAACTTCTGGAAATGAGAAATCCACTTAGGGAAATACAAAACACAGTGGAAAGTTTGAATAATAGACTAGACCAGGCAGAAGAAAGACTCAGAGCTTGAAGACAACTCTTTAGAATTAACTCAGTAAAAAATGAAGAACAGAGAATTAAGAGGAATGAACAAAGTCTACAATATATATGGGATTATGTAAAATGGTCAAATATAAGACTCATAGGCATCCCTGAGGATGAAGAAGAAAATGCACAAGGCCTGGAAACCCTATTTAAGGAAATAATTGAGGAAAATTTCCCAGGTCTTGCTAGAGATTTAGACAACCACATATAAGAATCTCAACAAACACCTGGGAGATTCATCACAAAGAAGCAATCACAAGGATACATAGTCATCAGACTGGCCAAAGTCAACAAAAAGAAGGAACGCCTATGAGCCATGCAGCAAAAACATGAAGTAAAGAAAAACGAAGATGGTCATTATATAATGATAAAGGGAACAATTCAACAAGAAGATATAACACTCCTAACTATTTATGCACCTAACACAGGAGTGTCCAGATTCATAAAGCAAATCCTACTAGATCTAAGCAAAGAGATAAACAGCACCATTGTAATTGCTGGGGACTTCAATACCCCACTGACAGAACTGGACAGATCATCCAAGCAGAAAATACATAAAGAAACACTTCACTTAAATGGGACTCTAGAACAAATGGGCCTAATAGACATTTAAGGAACATTTTACCCAAGAACTACTGAATATACATTCTTCTCATCAGCACATGGAACATTCTCCAAGATTGACCATGTATTAGGCCACAAAACATAGCTCAGCAAATTCAAAAAAACAGAAATCATACCATGTATCTTCTCAGATTGTAGCGAAATAAAACTAGAAATCAACTCCAAGAGAAACACTCAATTCTACACAAAGTCATGGAAATTAAACAACCTCCTGATGAATGATTATTGGATCAATGATGAAATTAAGTTGGAAATTAAAAGATTCCTCAAACTGAATGACAAAGGGGACACGAGACATCAAAATCTATGGGATACAGCAAAAGCAGTCCTAAGGGGAAAATTCATAGCCTTAGATGCCTATTTAAAAAAAAGACATATCACAAATTAACAATCTAATGACACATCTCAAGGAACTAGAAAAGGAAGAGCAAACTAAACCCAAAGCCAGCAGAAGGAAAGAAATAACTAAGGTTAGAGCAGAACTTAATGAAATTGAAAACAAGAAAATTATACAGAAGATCAACAAATCAAAAAGGCAGTTCTCTGAAAAGATAAACAAAATTGACAGACATCTTGCTAGATTAACCAGAAATACAAGAGAAAGGACTCAAATAAGCTCAATTACAAATGAAAAATAAGATATTACAACTGATACCACAGAAATACAAAATATCACCTGTGAATACTATGAAAATCTCTATGCACATAAACACAAAAACATAGAGGAAATGGACAAATTTCTGGAATCACACAACCTCCCAAGACTCAGTCAGGAAGAAACAGAACTTCTGACCTGACCAATAAGGAGCAATGAGATTGAAGCAGCAATAAAAAATCTTCCAAGAAAAAGAAGCCCCGAACCAGATGGATTCACAGCCAAATTTTACCAGACCTACAAAGAAGAGTTGGTACCCATTCTGCAGAAATTATTTCATAACAGTGAGAAGGAGGGAATCCTCCCCAACTCATTCTACGAGGCCACTATCATCTTGATACCAAAGCCAGGAAAGGACACTACAAAAAAAGAAAACTACAGACCAATATCCCTGATGAATATAGATGCAAAAATCCTCAATGAAATACTAGCAAAACGAATTCAACAGCACATCAAAAAAATTATTGACCATGACCAAGTGGGCTTCATCCCAGGGATGCAAGGGTGGTTCAACACACGTAAATCAATAAATGTGATTCACCACATAAACAGAAGCAAAAACAAAGATCATATGACCATCTCAATAGATGCATAAAAAGTATACAACAAAATTCAGCACCCTTTCATGATAAAAGCTCTCAACAAACTAAGCACAGATGGAATATATCTCAAAATTATAAAAGCCATAAATGACAAACCCACAGCCCACATCATACTGAATGGGGAAAAGGTGAATGCCTTCCCACTAAGAACTAGAACACGACAAGGATGCCTACTGTCACCACTTCTATTCAACATAGTGCTGGAAGCCCTAGCCAGAGCAATCAGGCAAGAGAAAGAAATTAAGGGTATCCAAATCGGAAAGAGGAGCTCAAACTATCACTTTTTGCAGATGATATGATTTTATATCTAGAAAACCCCAAAGATTCCATCAAGAGACTCCTGGAATTGATAAATTCAGCAAAGTCTCAGGTTACAAAATCAATGTGCACAAATCAGTAGCATTCCTATACACCAACAACAGTCAAGCTGAGAGTCAAATCAAAGACTCAATTCCATTCACAATTGCTACAAAGAAAATAAAATATTAGGAATATACTTAACCAAATAGGTGAAAGATCTCTACAAGGAGAACTATGAAACACTGAGGAAAGAAATCACAGATGATACAAATAAGAAGAAAAACATCATGCCTATGGATCAGAAGAATCAACATTGTTAAAATGTCCATACTACCCAAAGTGATCTACAGATTCAGGCCAATCCCCATCAAAATACTGAAGTCATAATTCACAGATCTAGAAAAAATAATTCTATGCTTCATTTGGAACCAGAAAAGAGCCCGAATAGCCAAAGCAATCTTAAGCAAAAGGAACAAATCTGGAGGCATCACATTACCAGACTTCAAACTATACTACAAGGCTATAGTAACCAAAACAGCATGGCATTGGCACAAAAATAGAGACATAGACCAATGGAACATAACAGAAAACCCAGATATAAAACCATCCGCATACAGGCAACTGATCTTTGACAAAGCAGAAAAAAACATACACTGAGGAAAAGAATCCCTATTCAATAAATGGTGCTGGGAAAATTGGCTAGCCACATGCATGCAGAAGAATGAAACAGGATCCATATCTCTCACCACTCACAAAAATTAATTCAAGATGGATAAAGGACTTAAATGTAAGGCATTAAACCATACGAATTCTAGAAGAAAATGTTGGAAAAACTCTTCTAGACATCAGCCTAGGCAAAGAACTTATGAAGAAGATTTCAATGGCAGTCACAGCAACAAAAAAAATAAATAAATGGGACTTGATTAAATTAAAAAGCATCTGCAAAGCCGGGGAAATAATTAACAGAGCTAATAGACAACCTACAGAATGGGAGAAAATATATGCAAGCTACATCCAATAAAGGACTAATAATCCCTTAGTCCTACAAAGAACAAAGCAAATCAGCAAGAGAAAATCAAACAACCCCATTAAAAAGTGGGCAAAAGACATGAACAGAAGCTTCTCTAAAGAGGATAGACAAATGGATAATAAATACATTAAAAAATGCTCAATGTCACTAATCATCAGGGAAATGCAAATCAAAACCACAATGAGCTATCACCTTACCTCAGTGAGAATGGCCATTGTTAAAAAGTCAAAAAACAATAGATGCTGGCATGGAGGCAGAGAGAAAGGAACACTTATACACTGTTGGTAGGACTACAAATTAGTACAACCTCTGTGGAAAACAGTATGGAGATTTCTCATAAAACTAAAAGTAGACCTACCATTTGATCCTGCAATCCCACTACTGGGTATTTACCCAAAGGAAAAGAAGTCATTTTATCAAAAAGATAACTGCACTCAAATGTTTATTGCAGCACAATTCACACCTGCAAAGATGTGGAATCAACCCAAATGCCCATCAATTCATGAGAGTATTAACAAAATGTGGTGTATGTATACCACGGAATACTATTTAGCCATGAAGGATGACTTCATGCCTTTTGCAATAATTTGGATGGAACTGGGGACCATTAACCTAATTGAAGTATCTAAAGAATGGAAAAACAAACACCACATGTACTCGCTTTTAAACTGGAATTAACTGATGAGCACAAATGTGCATAGAGGGAAGTTAATCTCAAAGGAAATTGAGCAGGGGGTAGGGAGACACAGGGGATGGGTGAAAACCTACCTAATAGGTACAATGAACACTATCTGGGTGATGGGCACACTTTTGACCTGGACTTAAGCATTACAAAAGCAATCCATGTAACCAAAAACATTTGTACGTCCATAGTACTTAGAAATTAAAAAAAAAAAAAAAAGAATAAGAAACTTAGCCATAGAGCAGTTAACATTAGCCTGGCATGCCCAACATTAGCCTGGCAGCTATAACAGAAGTAACACGTGTTCCCTCCTCTTTGTTAAGACCCACAGATGAACACACACACGCACTCCCTGTCTGCACTGAGATACGTCCAATGACTGGTTTTCAGAAAGATGGTAGTGGGGTGGAAAAATCAATCTTCTTCCAGGGCCTGGACAGCAGGAGCTGAGGTTGACTTGCTGGATTCCCCTCCCAAGCACTCAGGATATGTTTGTTCATATTGTGGGGCAACAGGATGTCAGTTTTCTTCAGCCTCAAGGTGAGGGAACAGGAAAGCTGGGCTGTGAGCCTTGGTTCCACAGACTCCAAGCTGCCCTTGAGGTTTTCATCTGCTTCATGCAAGTAAGAATCAACCCCTGGCACCAAATCTGGCAACTGTGCTGGTCACATCGCGACTCCACTGTCACAGGAAGACACCATTAGCACTTCAGCAGCAGCAATTTAAAGTAGACCCAAGAAGGCTCTTAATAAGTTAATGGGCCCTGATACACAGGAAGCTGTTAAAGTAAATCAGAGAAACTCATTTTCTTTTTCACTCTGTAAAAAGTATGTACTGTATTTCCAGGGAAAACCAATTCCACACCTATCCAAAAGTTATTTTCCTCACAGCTTCTCTGCCTATACTAGGGTGCGGGATGTGGTGCCGAGAACACAATGCAGCTGCCACGACTTGGGCCATTTCCTCAGGATGTCCCAGCCACATTCAGCACAAATGCTGTGTCCTCCCCGCTGGGGAGGGGTGTGCCGACAGTGGCCACCACCCAAGCTTGTGCAGCTGTGGAATCCGACTGTCCTTGTGACTCGGATTCTTAAGGGTGCTGGTGGGAGCAAGGGTGGGCCAGCCGCCTTCACAGCCCACCCCCAACAGCCAGGGCTGCCAGCTAGCAAGACCCCAACACACACTGACAAGGCTCCTGTCTCTGAAGACCTCAAGCTGTCTATCACTGCAGCCCAACCTCACTTCTCAGGAAACAACACAACTGCACTTATTCCTAACCACAATCACGGAGCAGAGAACTAAGTTAGGGATGTTGACTGTCAGCCCAAAGGTTCTGGGAAAAAGAATGAACCTGGGGGGCTTCCTTGGCAACATACTCATTTACTAAGCACCTTCACTACACACACTGGACGTAAGTCAAATTCACTGACTTACATCAGAACCTGAGCAGCTTTTCCTTTTAATATAAATCGCATGACACACAATTAGAGTACTTTTACTTTGTACTTATCACGTTAAGATTCACCATCACATGAGATACTATGGAATTAGCTAAGTCCTTTCTTGCAGGTTAGTTTCCCTACAGGAAAACTGTCTCTTCAGGAAAAAAACCTTGTGTGGAGGTACATTACTAGATGTTACTGAATCCAAAAAAGTGAAAGGTGCATGTGATGATCAGACAAGGGGTCATAAAAATACCATCTTTGCTGTTATATAATCTTGAAAGACCATACACACATAAGATCAATGAGGTTAAGTTAAAATCTTGCCATTATGATCAAGATAACTTACCTTTGCAGTATCTTTCCCTCTGAGGAGTGCCAGCACTGCAGTGAACCTTGCATGAGGTTCTCACCAGTGAAGTCACGAAGGGAGGTGACCAGCGGCCTCCACCTCCACAGATGTGCAGGCTGAGTGGGCCCTCCCGGGAGGGTGAGGGAAAGGCCAGAGTGTCATGACACTTGGGCTTCTCCCAGTACACAAACACCCCAAAGCGTCCTCTAAACTTACCCGTCCTATTCCCAACTAAAAGGATCCACACAAACTTGGAAAGCTCATACTGGAGTCACACGCTGTGGAACTGATTTGTGTTTACTGCCATGGAATTGATTCAAGCGAAATTGATTCATGACTTTAAGTAGAGGAAGAAAATAAAAGCAGTGCCTGGCCAGGCACAGTGGCTCATGCCTGTAATCACAGCACTCTGGGAGGCCGAGGCGGGAGGATTAATTGAGGTCAGGAGTTTAAGACCAGCCTGAGCAAGAACGAGACCCTGTCTCTACCAAAAATAGAAAAATTAGCCAGGTGTGGTGGTGGTGGTGCACACCTGAAGTCCCAGCTACTTGGGAGGCTGAGGCAGGAGGATCGCTTCAGCCCAGGAGTTGGAGCTATGATGATGCCACTGCACTCTACCCAGGGCAACAGAGGGAAACTCTGTCTCAAAAAAAAAAGCAGTCCCCCTTGAAACAGTTATTCACACCAGAACTGCTACTTCTAAGTTCTGAAGTATATTGTGAAGGAACTGGAAGTGGTTTTTCCCCCCAAATCATGAAAATAGATAAAATTTGTGGTGGCTTTCAGCCTAGCAAAAGTCCCTTTTGGATTCTGATTAAAGATGTGTGGATTGAACATAAGCATTTGCTTCTGCCACCCTCAAAGCCCAGTAAGACAAGAAGGAAGTACTTTCTTAGGCAGAGATCCACGTGAAGGAACGCAGTGGGGAAAAGACAGTAAGAGCGCCCACATTGTAACGGGCAGGACAGAAGGAGGCACAGTCTGTCTTCCCACACCCAAGGAAAGCCTGAGTGCAGGCAACTCTAAGAATGAAGTTGGGGCAAAAAAATCCCCGAGAGTCTGTTTAAGAAATAGTTTGACTCGCTTGTAATGAATCGCCAATTAAAACTATACCGAGGTACCGCTCCTCACCTATCAGACTGGCAAAAATCCAAAATTTCAAGGACACGCTCATCGGCAAGACTGAGGGAAACAGGTGCTCTCCCTGGTGCTGCCGGCGCCACCTCCAGACAGGAACTGGGCAGGTCAGCAAGACCATGAGCCTGTTCACCCCCATCCAGTCTCTCTTTCAGGAACCTGTCCCAGCTACACACCAGCAAAGGCACAGGAAGAAACACGCACAAGGCTATTCCCTGAAGCAGAGGTGAAAATGGCCTGGAAGTCTCTCAGCAGGGGACTGGCTGAACACACCATGTTCTATGTTGAAGTGGTTTCCTGAATGTATTAAGCTAAAAACTAAAACAAGGGTAAAGTGCATCTGGTATGGTACCATTTATCTAAGAAAGAGGGTATCAGCATAACACAAACTTGCTTATTTTTTAATAGAATAAACATAGATTTTTTTAAAATTAGTTACCTATTTTGGAAATGAGAAAATATGTATTCTTTCAATATACCTTTTTGGGCAATTTGATTTTTGGCACCATGCAAATATAATTAATTAAAATACAGACAGATTTTAAAAACAATGCCTACAAATTGATGGTAAAATTAAATAAATATATCTGACTATATATCCAGCTGGGGGCAAAATAGCCATACAGGAAGAGCTTTGTTTGTACTCTCCTAATGGGATATACCTAAAGTCAAAAGAACTGCAACAAAATTTTAAGCTGCTTTCAAGAACCACACCGATGTTTGCCATGTTATCCTGAGACTAAGGGGATTGTGTTGTTGGTTGAACCACATGAGTGATCACAACGGTGTCACTGAGAACTCAGACTTGTGGCTTGGCTGAAAGGATATAAATACATGAGACCAATGAGCTTAAGTTAAAATGCTGAAGTCCTGGATGTGAACTGGAATCATCAGTATGAACTCATGTTCATCCTAAAAAATTACAGATAATTATATATATACAACGATATGTAGTTATCACAAAATAAGTCTATGTATAATTATATATATAATTTCACACGTATATATAATCATCTCTGAGCTCTAAACACTGAACGGGTCTAGAAACAACCCATTAATAGTTCTCTCTGAGAGGCACCTGGGACCCTACAACACAGAATCAGGGGCTACCCAGGACTGCTGGGGTCACGTCGGCAGACAAGGACCCACCTAACAGCCATGCTGCCCAGAAGTGTGGCCCCAGGGAGGACAATAACTGCCACACACCAAAACACACCAAATGATTCTATTTTAAAAATCCTCATTAGCTGCTTTTGGAAGATGCTCATTATTTTGAACACTGGTGAATAAAAGGGAAAATCCAGCACGTTTCCCTCCTTTCCTGTACAATCTATACAAGAACACCATCAAACTAAATACTCCAGCTGATGAGAGAGAAAGGAATACAAGAAATAGAGTATGACTTTTTGCGATCCTTTATGAATTAACAGACCTAGGCAATTACCATCAACAGTAATCACATCCCAAAAACACAGGCCGTGGTACGGTGTGCACATCCTGAAGGGAGTGCCAGCACCACCCAGCAGGAACCTAAACAAAAATAAACCTGAGTTTGATCAAATTGAAAGCTACAAACTACAGTAAGATCTCACTAAAACTGCCAGGAAAAACAGAGAGAGAAACATGTTAAATGATGCCGCGAGTACGCAGGAAAAACAACAGTGCACAAAACAAGCACAAGTGACATCTTAGAAAGGTAGGGCAGGATGCAAGAGACATGAAACACGTAATACATAACCCTCACTTGGACCCCCCCCCCCCAAGCTAGCAGGCTGCAAGAACACACCTGCTGGGGAATCTGAGATATGGGATCATGCTGCACTTTTTTTCTTGTTTTTTTTTTGAAGACAAAGTCTCGCTCTGTTGCCCCGGCTGGAGTGCAGTGGCGTCATCACAGCTCACTGCAGCCTCAAGCTCCAGGCTCAAGCCATTCTCCCGCCTCAGCCTCCCGAGTAGCTGGGACTACAGGCATGTGCACACCACGCCCAGATAATTTTCCTATTTTTTGCACAGATGGGGTCTCACTCTTGCTCAGGCTGGTCTTGAACTGCTGGCCTCAAGCCATCCTCCTGCCTCGGCCTCCCCGAGAGCTGGGATTACAGGCGTGAGCCGCCACACCTGGCCGATACTGTACAATTTTTATCACGACTGCCTACTAGCATAATTAACACCTTATTTACATACCTTTTTAGGTGTGATAATGGTATTGTGGCTGCATTTTTCGTGATATCTGAGATCTGCTTTGAAATCATGCAGGTTTGGGCCGTGGATGAAAGTATAAATGGAACAAATCCACCACGAAGCTGGTCAGTGCTCCCCCACAATGAAACCCAGAAGAAAGTAGAGAGGCAGACAGAGCCCAGCCCCGAGCCCTCCCTGGCAGGCAGCAAGGAAGGTGGAGGCTCCGACTGAGGGTGCCGTACCCCACAGCAGACAGAGTTCCCAACACTGGCTCTGTCAAGCAGGAAGGGCCTGCATGTCTCCCCTCCCTCGGCACCCAGGACACGCGTGCTGGGCCACACCCTCCAGGCAGGAGCCTGGAGGAAAAAACACACAAGAACATGGACACAGAGTTTCCCAACGAAAACACCCAGCCAGGCCACCCTGTTGTGAGCTGTCGTTACATGGCCAGGGTTTCAACCTGCTTCTTAGTGCCCTGATCTCAAAGATGAACAAAGATGCCCAGAACCTGGGAGAAGGGAATGTGACAGCAGTAAGACAACAGAAGTTCCAGAAAGAGAGAACAGACAAGAGGGGGAGGGTGGTAAGGAAATCAGAGAATGATCTAAGAAACCCCCCCGGAAAGCAAAGACAGGAGAGGAGCCACTGAGTAAGCTGCAGACAGACCCAGCCCCGGCATGTCCAGGGAAATCCAGACCACTGGGTCCGAGAAAAGGATCCTAAAAGTCCCGGAGAAAGGTGGGGAGAAGATCAAGAATCAGAGTGGCCTGAGACTCCTCAACTGTTGAGACACAAAGGTAACAAAACACTACCATCATAAGTAAGAGGAAAACTATTTCTGCCCCGGAATTCTATACCCAAACAGGCAAGCAAGTTTGACAACAGAACAGTTTTCCAACATTAAAGATCTCACAAAATTAACTTTTCACACACTCTTTTTCGCAGGAAGCTACTGGAGCAAGTGCTCCACCAAAACAAGGGAGTAGATCCAGAAAGAAAAAGAGATTCATCCAGGAAACAGAGAAACCAAGTAAGAGAAAAGCAACTTCTGTTTCTATTCATGATGGAGTAACAAGGGCTGCGTTTACCCACCCCTCGTAACCAAATGGAAAAATGGACAGAATATGTCAAACAACAGCTTTCAGACACTGGCATCTGTAGTGCAGAACTGGGAGCCCCGAGATCCCTCTGGCTTCTGGTCGGAGGCGTCTCCTGGCCACGGACATGGCTGGAAGGCCCCAGACACAGCCCGAGAGTCTTGCTGACCGGAGGAGAGGGAGACGCTCGTGGGGTCCCTGCGTGGCTAGAGGTGCAGGGCACAGTCCCAGAAAGGAGGAGGAAGGAGGATGTGAAGGGGTAAGAGGCCATGATGTACAGAGCGAACAAAACAAAACACTATCAGGACGCTGTAAGAGAACAGTCCTGAGAGCTCACACAGCAAAGTCCTTGGCCGTTCCCAGGTCACTCAGCAAAGACCACTGAGGGTCCCGCCTTGGCAGCAGGGCTGAACTAGGGGTAGAGGTGTGACATGTATAAAAATAGGCCTCATTACCAAAAACAGTGTGGAGATTCCTCAAAAAACTAAACATAGAATTAGCATATGACCCAGCAATTCCACTCCTGGGTACATATCCAAAAGAATTTAAAGCAAGATGTCAAAGAGATATCTGTCCACTCATACTCACTGCAGCATTATCCACAATAGCCAAGAGGTGTAAACAACTCCAGTGTCCACGGATGGATGAATGGATTAACAGAATGTGGCACATCCATACAGTGGAATATCACTCAGCCCTAAATAGGAAGGAAATTCTGGCATATGCTACAACATAGATAAACTTTGAAGACATTATGCTAAGTGAAATAAATAAGCCAGCCACAAAAGGACTAATACTGTATGATTCTACTTACATGGGGTCCCTGGAGTCGTCAAATTCAGAGACAGAAAGTGGGTGGTGGGTGCCAGGTGCTGGGGGAGGGGATGGGGAGTGAGTGTTTAATGGGGACAGAGTTTCAGTTTGGGAAGATGAAAAAGTTCTGGAAATGTATGGTGACGATGGTTGTACAACAATGTAAACGTACTTAATGCCACTGAAGAACATTTAAAATAGTAAAAACAGTAAATTTTATGTTGTTTATATCTTACTACAATTTAAAAATAAATGAATGTTTTCTTTTTGTTCTTCCTTTTTTTTTTTTTAAGAGGCAGGGTCTCACTCTGTCACCCTGCAGTGGTGCAATCACAGCTCACTATAACCTCAAACTCCTGGGCTCCAGGGATCCTCCGGCCTCAGCCTCCCAAGGTGCTGGGATTACAGGTGTGAGCCACCGCGCCAGGGCCCCTTTTTCTTATTAATAGAAAAAAAAAAACCCCAGGCCTCAAATGGATCTAATTGATTCACATATAACTATCTGACAAAACAAAGCCCACAACTCTTTAAAGAAAGACAACAAAATCCAGACACCCAACAACGTAACATTCACAGTGATCTAATAAAAAATTACTAGTAATATCTAATTTCAACACTTTTCTTCCTCTTCACATCATGGTGAAGTAACACAGACTAAATTTACCCTTACACAACAATGAACCAGACAAAACGTGGGACTGGACAGCTTTCTGCCGCTGGACAGCAGGCAGCAGGGTTCCGGCTCCGCGGGGAGGGAACCAGTGACTCCCCCAGGTGCTGCCGGAGGCCGTCTCCAGGCCACAGCGCAGGGAGGGCGCACGGTCTGGCCGTCTCACTCTGTGCAGAGAGCAAGGCGGAAGGGAGTTTGGGAGGTCGGGGCACTAACACACACAGGACAGGATACCCCAGAGGGGGACAAGGAAAGCACGGGAGATCTGCGAGAGCTTCGCCTGAGCCTCTGGCTGAGTTCTGAACTGCGTGTCCAGGAGAGGAAACAACTCAAGACCAGGGAAGGAATCACCAGGATGGTGTTGACGGAACAGTTCCCTGAGAATAGTTCACACAGCACACCCCCCGCGAGAGTGGGATGAGCTTGCAGTGTACAGGGAGCTGGGTGGAGTCTTCAGAAGGGTATTGCCTTAGTAGAGGAATAAACTAGTCCTAGGGTAAAGGCTGTTCTATACCCATGTTAACTAAACTTAAACGCAATCCTCAAAAGAACTGAATAGGTTCCAGGTAACTTAACTGTTTGCCAGAACAAAGTCCAACACTATTTAAAGGTATACAACAAGAACCAGCAAACACCTGCTGTGATATAAAGTTCCCAATGTCCATCATCTATTCAAAAATCTATTAGAACACAAAAAAAACAGACCAGAAATGACTGAATAAGCAGACAAGGACATTAAAATATCTATTATAAATATGCAATATATACTCAAAAAGGCATAGAAGAACATGAACTTAATGAGGAACTATTAAAAACGACCCCAGAGTAACTTCTGGAAATGAAAAATACACAAAGAGAAAAAAAAGTGGGGGAAAAAAAACCAAACTGAGCATGAAGCGCCAAGTGGGAAAATACCAAGCACGCTGACACACGCAACCGAGCACGCTGACACACACAACCGAGCATGCTGACACACGCAACCGAGCATGCTGACACACGCCAGCAGAGTCAGGGAAGTGGGGTGGGAGCAGGGGTGGGTACAGGAACAACCGCTGAGATTTTCTCAATTGTAAAAACTAAAAACCCCACACATCCATGAATCCCAGTGAAACCCAAGCAGAAGAAACACGAAGAAAACCAAACCCAAACACATTACACTCAAACTGCTGAGAGCCAGTGCCAGGCGGGGAGGGCGGCAGGGCCCCAGCGACCGTGCAGCCAAAGCAAGGCTCTGGACAGGGCACAAAAGGCACAAACCACAGAAGTGTAATTGATAAATAGGACTTCCTCAAAATTAAAATTTTCTGCTCTTTCAAAGACACCCTTTAAAAAAATAAAAAAGGAAACTACTTAGAATACCTACATCTAATAAAGGACTTGTATCCAAAGCACCTAAAGAAGAATTACAACTAAGACAAACAATGCAATAAGACAATGAAAAACAGGAGGGAACTGGGCAGGCATTTCGCCAGCGCAGATACAGGGCTGGAGACGTGTGCAGCATGAGTCCTCAGGACATGCAAATTAAACACACAATGAGTTACCACCACACACCCAACAGAAAGAGTATAATTTAAAACCCTGAAAACCATTTTGGGGGAGGATATAAAGGAAATGATGGGAATATAAAATGTTACAACCACTAACGAAGACAGTTTGGGAAGTTAGTTAAAAAGTTAAATGCACACGTAACATATTAGGCAGCAATTCCTCTCCAAGAAACTGACCCAGTGAAACATGCCCACGCAGGCTTGTATACACGAATGTTCCCAGCAACTGTACTGCAACAGCCAAGCCACCACCACCAGGCAGGTGGACAGACACACAGCCACCGGGCGAAGCTCAAGCCACCGTGCTGGGGCACAACATGGGGCTGGGCCCAGCAACCTGCCCCGACAACCTCCAGGCAGTCCTGACACTTGCTGAAAGCTGAGCCGCAAGAACCACTGCTCTAGACAGTCAGGATAATTTAAACTATCATTACTGCCACTTTCTCTTGGCCGCCCAGCGTCTAATTATTTTTTTGTCTGGGGATCTCTCCACTTTGAGTATCGGTGAGTAGTTAAAGAACGTCTTCCATCGCAGAAAACGTTTAGAAGTTTAAAATGGTGGATATTTGCTTTCCCAGTCTCGCAGCTTAGGGTGCCAGTTTTGTGGCGTTAGCGCCGCAAACGGAACGGGACGGGCCGCTCGCGACCTCTCACCCCTCTCCCTGGCAGCCTGGCACGGGAGGAATGCTGGTGTTGGAGATGGCAGCGGTGCAGGTGAGTTTTGGGGGTAGAAGTACTAATTGAAACATCAGGTGCCTGGTGGCAACCACAGGGGATTCATCCTCAGACTGGGTGCCAGGTATGGTTCTGGCCTCAGTTTCAAGTCCTCCCACAGATATCAGGAGCTTAAACAACGTAGGCGTGTGGACGCAGCCCAAAACTGCACCATCCTCACGGTCCCAAATGACAACAAGAGCTCCATCCATCACAGCCCCATCCCAGGCAGAACATTAGAAAGGTGAAGAGACACAGCGTATCTTTTAAGGTGCCCCATGACACCTTCACTAGCACCTCACTGGAAGCACCTGGATACACGGGCACACACAGGTGCACGATGGCTGGCGAGTGTGGTCTTTACTCAGGATGGGCATGTACCTAGTTACAGAATCAGAGACGGCATCTCTGTGGAAAACGAGGAAAATGAACAAGGAGGGAAACCAGCCATTTCTCCCTTACATGCTCAATTAATTGCCAATCTTAAATTAGCACAAATGACTTTGACTATTCAAGTGTACTTCACTGTAATTGCAGCGTCAGCTGCCACTCACCAACACAGTGCAGTTAACAAAGGTGTCTAAAAAGTCCTACTTTCAAAATTAGGTGAATTAAGCTGCAATCTTATTCCAACCTCCACTTCCCATTTCTCAGATCCTTGGCCAACCCTTACCCTGAGTGCTCACAGCTAAAATATGCAGTCTGTTTCTTGTACCTTCTAAGAGAAATAAGGGCACTGAAACATCGGCATTTCTTTACTTTTTTGCTCAAGGGCTGAGGACAGGCAGAGTAAGCATGAAATCTAAGCAGCACTGATTCCACTGTGCTGTAAGGTGGCCCCCAGGGCCACGGCCTGCAGACCAGCCGCCACTTAGGGCCTTTGGCTGACAGGCCAGGAACACCGGCCACAAGATGGCTGGTCCCCGCAGGGTGGCACAAGGGGACGCCAGCACCACTGGTGCCGTGACAGCTCTCAGAAAGAAGGGACACAAATAACAGTGGTTCACCTGCAGGCTCAACAACGCACACTTACAGCCACAGGCCCGTCTCGGCATCCAGCAAAGGCAACAGGAAGATGAGAACAGGAGAGCTCAGAGTCCTGCCGCAGCACGCTGGCCTCTCCCTGGGCTCCGGCACCCCGCTTCGCAGCATGACGGCAGGCGCAAGAGGGGGCCAGCACCCAGGAAATCAGCCTTTGTCCCTTGGGGGAAACTCATACTAACAGTTTTAAATAAAGTACACAAATTGATGTTGTCATTGCTTTATTACTCATAGTTTGCAAGCAATATTATATATATAAAAGTCATTTTTAAAAACAACCAGTTTTGCTAGGGAAAAAAGTCTTTTTTTCCTTTGTATCATGGATTTCTGCACTGACACCTGGAGTCCTTTATATTGAATATATTATTCATGGAGGCACTGGGCAAACATTGAAGGACTGCTGAGCTCTCTACTCACAACTCCCCACAAAAAGTGCCCCCCTTCCCTTATGTGGGTCATCCACCTTAAAAACACGAGGAGAACACGCTTGTGCTTCACTGCCTGAGTCCTCTTCCCAGTCTGTACGTGTCTGGAGATGCTGGCTTGGTTATGAATTCAGAAGTTCTCCCAAAGTTCTTGTTGACGCCTCATAGAGAAATCTGAAACACGAAGAAAGAAACACTTGGCTACAGGAAAAGTAACCAAATTATCCAAGTATGCATTTTCAAAAATACAATCTAAAAATGGTTTGCAACCAGATGTGCCTAAACACAAAGTTGAAATAGTCTGTTTCACTGATAGTTTGTCTTACGTAAAATGGAGCCAAAACCCCCACGGCAAGCCCCCAGCACACGCCTCAGCACCGCACGTGGCCTGCAGTGGTGGTGGACAGCAGGCACTGCTGGTCAGTAAGCTGTGCCCACCCGGCAGCGCGCAATGCTGGGGACTCTGTTTTACTCAAGACTACTCTCCCTTGAGGCAGGACGCGCTCTCTCTTGCCAGCACCCACAGTCCTGAGCCTGTTTCTCTGCTACACAAGAAAACAAGATACACGAGAACTATTTTGCCCACCAAGACACTCTACTGCCGTGACGTTTACCCTGCACCTCTAATAACCTGGGAACTCCAGAAAAGCCTCACCTTCCCACCCGTGCCCTGCACCCCTGCCCCAAGGCAAGGCTCTGCCTCCAGCACTGCACGTGAGAACACGTGTTCACCTGGAGCTCGCCCCGTGGAGACCGACTGCTCTGCCCACAAGAGCCCCGTCTAAGGTAAATCCAAGTCACATGTGCTGCTTTACATTTTCTAGTAATCACATTAAAAAAGCTGTCAAAGGGTGAAATTCATCTTAGTATATTTTATCTAACCCAGTGTGAAAACACATCAACCAGGAATCAATCACAACTCCCCACGCAACATTTACATTCTTTTCTCCACACTAAGTCTTCAGAATCTGCATTTTACATGCGGGCCCCGTCTCTACAGACTGGCCAGGCTGGCGTTTCTGCAGCCACCACACTGGCCGGCACACACCCAGAGGAGTTTTAATATTTTCTCTTTACACCTAGAATTTGGGAATTTTATCCAGAATTATTTAGGTTTGATTTTTTTTTTTCCATCAATCCCATCCAGAATTATTGAAAGAAAAAAAAGGGGAATCTTCAAAATTATGCATTTCTTCAGCTCTGGGGAACTTTCTCCGATCTTTTGTTGAACCGCTGCTTCTCCCTGACGTCAGGCCTCCGAGCCTGCGTCACCTGGCGACCCCCCCGCCAGCGTCGGTGTCTCTGTCCTGGGCCCTCCCAGTATGGCCTGCAGACCACCTGGGATCCGGCTGTCAACGGGGCCCTCCCTGTGTGTGACGTTTCAGCTACAGACTGGCCCGCGGGGCTGCAACCGACTGGTCTCCCCTCATCACTGTCCGGCCACCCTCAGCACGGTCACTTCTGTCTGTGCCAAGCCGGGCACCACAAGTGGATGCGGAGAAGGTGTGCACAAGGGCACAGTTGTGCAGTGGCCACCATGCAGTGGCAGGTAGGACACCTGGCCCTGAAGTGACACCAGGAGACACCAGGTGCCCACAGCCCCTTCAGCTCTCCTGGACTCAGTGGTGGAGAAGACCCCACCCGGGTCAGCTCTCTAGAAGAGGCCAGGACCCTCATCAGGGCCAGTCTCACTGGGCTTCTGCTGGACCCGCTGCCTCAGGGTCTCCTGCCCGAGCCCCGACCCCCGACCCCCAGGGGAGGAGAGTGCACTGTCCACACACCAGGTCCCGACCCCCCTTCCCCCAAGGGAGGAGTGCTCTGTCCACACCCCAGGTCCCAACGCCCCTTCCCCCAAGGGAGGAGTGCTCTGTCCACACCCAGGTCCCCTCACCCGCCCTGGCTCAGCAGCAGTGCCTCTGCAGTTCAGACAGAGGGGAAATCCTCCAAAATCTAAAACTGATTTTTAATTACTCAAAAATATTATTTTCTCCTTAAGTGGGCATGAATTTTTAAATACTCAAGAGCAAAATGTTAGGTTATCTTGGCAAAGTATAGTAGTCCTTGGTATCCGCAGGGGAGGGATCCCCATGGATGCCGAAATCCACAGGTGCTCAGGCCGATATAGAACAGTGCAGTATCCGCATACGGCCACACACCTCCTCCTGTGTGGTTTATCATCTCTAGGTTACCTGTGACACCCAATGCAACGTAAATGCTACACAAATAGCTGTCATGCTGTGTTGTTAGCGAGTAATGACGAGAGAAAGTCTGTACCTGTTCAGTACAGACCCAACCACCCATTTTTTTCCCTGAATATTTTCGATCCCTGGTTGGTTGAATCCGTCGATGTAGAGCCCACAGACACGGCGGGCTGGCTGTACTTACCAGCCAGATGGTAAGTGACCAGCAACTCATGCCGACCTAAGCCTAGACTGGCGACAGTAACAGCTACTGACCGCTCTCCTTGGACAGACAAGGTGAGGAGGCACACAGTTGATCAGGCCGTCGGGGCTGGAACCCAGGCTGTGCGTCTCCTGACCACAGAAGACAAGGGTGGAACGCACTGTGCAAGCCAGAGGACTAAGAACTATTAAAGAACAAAATGAAGAAAACATGGAACTTCAGAGCTAGACGGGACAGGCCAGGGCTGTCCTCACACGTGTACATTCACCTCAGCCCTACAGCCTGTAAACTGCGTCCAGCACGAGGGCCGAGACGTCAGCCTCTTCACCCCACTGTCTGTGCCAAGGCAGGGTCACGTGCTGGTGGTCACAGCCACAGAAAGGCAGGCAGAATCAATTCTCTAAGGAAAAACAATTAACAAAATCAAAAGACAATGTATGTATTTATTAAAGAGTGGCTTATGAATAGTTTTTAATTATCCACACCAAGTTCCATGAGGTATTAATGACAGAAACATGGTGCTACATAAGCAATAAAAAGCATCCAGTCCCAAATTCATTTTTAAAAAGGCCTGTTAAAATTACATAGAGCAGAATAAAATGAATTGGTATTCACTTATCAGTCCTTGATAACAAGCAGGTGGCCACTTTTCAGGGACTGCTCCTGTCCCGCCAGGCCCCATGACAAGGGTGGAAGTTGGGGACCACCTCATCTCACTGTTAGAGCTGCCTGCATATAGGCATAATTAATATTGGTGAGTAATTTGCTTGTGATATTACAGTTCACTTACTCAATGGGAAAAATTCATGAGGGAACACAAGCCTTAAATATTTATACTTCTATAATTTCAAATTACAAACTTATTACTACCTTCATGCTATTTATGAAAGAAATAAATTTCACACACTTGACATTTAAATGCACCAGTGCATTGGCAAACGCATGTTGTTTCTCCTGAGAAAGTGCGTGCAGTTTACAACGTGCTGTACTGGGGGAGGCAGTTAATAAGCAGTGAGACGCGATTTTTACTCAGCACCCAATAGACCAGTCAACAAAATACTAACCCTGCTGGAGAGAAAACTAGATCAGTTGTTCAGAAAATGTTCACTTCTGAATTAATGCCCCATTGCCTAAAATATTAATTGCAGCAAGGGGTTCCCAGAGTCTTAAAGATGTTTACTTGCCTTAATGTCTCTAGTGCAACATTAAATCAATGATATTTAAAAATATAGTCTTAAATCTTAATTGTTTATCTTCCATTAGATTGACTTTTCTTGTTTCATTGATTTGTCAGATTGATTTTTTTTAGACACTAGTTTCTCTACAGTTTGCCTCTTGCATATTTAAGTAAGAAGCCAGTACTTCACAGTGCCTACCTGTTTATTTTCTAAGATGCTTCCTCCTTAAAGGGAAGAGCTCTTTTTCCATCTGTGGATCAGCTGAGTAGAGAGGATGGCATACATGTGCAGAAACAATGGGAACAAAACACTACATCTCCCACGTTTAATTTCTGTTCATGTCCTTTTCGTTCCTACAGTGTAAGTTCCGCATTTGCCTGGACTTTTTTCCTCTCCATGTAACTAACACAATTAAAGCACCTACCACGTGCGAGGGGAGATGGAAGCCATTCCTAACAAGGTGCAAACGCTCCTCTCCTCTTACACTTTCAGCGCACACTGTTCCGCAACCCGAATAAATTGCCCTTGCTAACGTCGTCTCTAACAACGAAATGTTACAAAATGTGTGGACGTCTGAGATTGTTAGCGTGTCCCATGAAAACAATTCAACACTCACATAGTGTGTAATTCTGATCATGTAATCTTTGTGTCTAGTAAAACGATTGACGCTGCCATGTGCTTTCTGAAATGTACAAGCACCCCGCTGTCATCCCCAAATCAGATCACTGCCTAAAAACAAGTTCACAAAACCAAAAGTTTGTCGGGTTTCTTCCTAAAATACACAGTTGCAAGTCCTAACCTCATTAATAGCAGCACAGTGAATATCCAAATAGTCTTAAGACTAAAGTACATAACTAAATGCATTTCCTTTACTCACGCGCTAGGAGCCCAAAACCCCCCGTGCGTCAGTACCCAGCTCAATGCCCCACAGCGGGGTGGGAGGACACTGGCAGAGGGGCTGTCTCCAGCTTCCTGAGGGACCCCGAGTTCTCCAGGAGACCCTAACAGCACGGGTGGCACAGACCGCTAACCCCCCTGGATCCAAGCCAGACACGAGGCCTGCAAGACTTAAGGGCAGCACCTCCCTGGGCCCCGGCGCCCACCTCAGCAAGTGGGTGTCCATCAGCTCCCACAGAAAAGCCCCGACTGCATCCAGGGAGCCAGGCCTCAGCCCAGGGGGTGTACCTGGGGGCTCTGCCTCCCCTAGGGCTGGAGGGCTCAGTTTGTCCTTCAGAGTGTCTCGAGCTCTCACCAGCCAGGAACACCGCGCCAACCCCCTGTAAAGAATCCTTGACACTGAGTTTCCCTGTCCAATTCACTGTGTGGTTTCTGCCTCCTCCTGGGACCTGACAGACACACAGACAAACACTCACCAAAAGAGAGCTGGTACAGTTATCTTAATACCTAAGGAAATGGCCTTCATGGGAGGAAGCGTTACTAGAGGCAGAGACCTTCATAAAAGAAACAGGGTCAGTCCACCAAGGGGGGGTAGCAGCTCCAAGTCCATGTGCACTGAACAGCAGGACCACAGACACGTAAAGCAAAAACCAACAGTCCTAAATAGGATAATCAGACAAACTCACAAGCACAAGGACAAAATGAAACACAAGTCTCTCAGTAAAACAAGTGACAAAAAATCACTACATCACAGAAGAGTTGAGGTAACACGACCTACAAACCTGACTAATCAGCATATGGAAGGTCACACCCCCATCCGAGGAACACAAGAGGACGCACAGACACTGACCACAGGTGGGCCCACAGCAAGTCTCAGCGACACAATAAGAAAGACCCAAAGAGTAGGAGGGGCCACACGAATGCTACGCTCAGTATAAAACAACACACACTCTGTCCCCCCAGCGCACACAGCCCCAGTCAACCTGCAGGGTCAGGGCTGGCTGACGCCCTCAAAGAGGTAGAGAGAAGCAGTGTCCAGCAGATGCAGCCGGGCCCTGTGGGAGCCACACTGCTCGATTTAGGTGGTGACTGTATTTTATGACAACTCACTCAGCAGTACACACATTACTTACTTACTTCTCCATATATGTAACACTTCAATGAATAAATTCTATTCTACTAAAATTAATAAAACCACAAGCCACTGTATGTTAATAAATTTGGAAATCTAGATCAATGCATAATTTTATAAGAAATTATAAATTAAATTTATTCAGGCAGTAATTGAAAATCAGACTAAACTAATAACATGAAAGAAACGGGGAATGGTGACAAAGCCATCGTGGATGCCTGCCGTCCCGCAGCTCGGATGTATCCAACCTGCCCCACAGCAGTGAAGGGGGAGAAGTGACAGCTGACACCGGCAGCAGAACTGACACGAATCCCACTAAGAATCAAAACCAAACACACAAGAACTACGCAACCTTATCAAATGTCTCCAATGAAATACTAGCAAATAGGATTCAACAACTCACTTTAAAATAACGTAACTTCCAGGCCAGCCTGCGAGGAACGTGGAAGTTGCTACGACCAAGTAAAAGGCTGAACAGATTGGACAGCCCAATGCTCTTCTTAACCCTGGGAGCAGCGAGACCACAGGGTGGACCCCACCCGCCCACCCACCCTGGGACAGCAGGGAGACCATAGGGCGGAACCCCCCACACCTCCTGGGAGAGCAGGGAGACCACAGGGTGGACGCCCCCCAACCTGGGGAGACGAACCTACAGACACGGGAATCACAGCTTAAGGGACAGAAACCTCCCTGGGAACCAGTGTTGGGAGGGAAACCTCAACTGCGACTAACAGACTGCCAGAGGCTCAGAACAGACAATCCTGAGAGATAAAACTCCAGGGGACAGAGTCACGGGGGCCCCACACTTCTGTGGGATTTACCTCCAGGAGCTCCACCTGGTGCTCATGTTAAATATTGGCAAAAAATCCCGGGGGCTTCTGGCTGGAGGAGGGGAAGAGGAACCATCTGGAAACAGGCCCGAGCGCTCTGTTCCTGCGAGGCCTGCCCTCAGGAGGGGCTGCTGACCAGAGCCCAACCTGCCATCAGAACCCACCTGACCCAGGGGAAGGGAACACCCGCCGGCAGCCCCTCTAGGTGGTGGCTTGGGACACAGAGAAGCAGCAGTGACGTCCGCAGTCCAGGGCACAGGCTCAGGGAGACGGAGACCTGCTCCTCAGTCTGCAGGATGCCTCCCCCACGGCTCCCCCCACACCACCAAAGGCCGTCACCCCAGTTCCTCTTACCCGGCGCTCGAGGAAAGGTTAAGGCATACTGAAAGACAAAAACACACTTTAAAGAGACAGGGCAAGCATGAGTGCCAGTCATGAAATTACCAGACCGGGAATTTAAAACAACTGTGATTAACATGCTAAGGGCTGTGAAGGACGAGCAGACGGCTCCCAGGACAGACATGCAACGTAACAGGCAGGTGGAAACTGCTCTTGCTTTTTGGAAAAAAAAATAAACGCTAGAGATAAAAACACGGCAAGGGAAATGAAGAGTGCCTCTGATGGGCTCATTAGGAGACGGGACGCAGCTGAGAAAAAGAACTCTGAACCTGAGAAGATCTCAGCAGAAACCTCCAAAACTGAAAAGCAAAGAGAACAAAGACTAAAAAAAAGAACAAAATATCCAAGAACCGTGGGACAGATACAAAAAGTGCAACACACACGTAACGGGGATTTAAGGAGGAGAAGAGAGAAAGGAAGAGAAGAAATACTTGACTGAGAATTTCTCCAAATTAGCATCAGACACCAAACCACAGATCCAGGAAGCTGAGAACACCAGGCAGGACAAACGCCCAAAAACAACAGCTTCAAACAACAGAAAGTCACAGATAAAGAGAAAGTCCTGAAAGAAGCCAGAGGAAAACTACCTTATCTACTGCGGAGCAGAGGTGAGAATTACACCCAATTCTCCTCAGACACACACAAGCAAGAAGAGGCAGAGAAACACTCCAGGTGTGGGGAGAAAAAAGTCACTGACCTAGAACTATACACTCTACAAAATTATCCTTCCAAAGTGAAGGAGAAATAGAGACCTTGTCAGAAAAACAAAGATTGTGGGGATTTGTTGCCCGTACACTGACCTTGCAAGAAACACTAAAAGTTCTTCCCGGGGAAGGAAAACAAGGGCCCGGTTCTCGTATCTGCACAGAGAGGTGGTGGGGGAGGAGGACGTGCAGGTCAAGGACAACCTTCACTCTTACTCTTCCACGTTTCATCCACTTCACACGCAGTCTGCTCACCACCATGGCAACAGTTACGTGCACTTCTGCGCACATCCACGTGTGCACACACGTGTCCGGCACGCTCATAAACAAGGGGGATACAGGACGGCAGGGAGACGGGCGAGAGATCACCGCAAGGGACTCACCACGGGGAAGTAGTGCAGTCATCTGACAGTGAGTGCGGGTGCGCTGTAAATGCTGCAATTCTAGGACAACCACTAACAAAGGTTAAAAAAAAAAAGTATAACTGATATGGAAAAATAGAAAATGGAATCATAAAATCATAAAAAATGGAGCATATAGAATGCTCAATTTAAATGCTCCATTATAGCTACCAAAGACAGAAAAAGAGTGGAAGACAAAACCAGGAACAAACAAGGGCAACAGGCAGAAAACAGTAAAAGACATGGTCGATAGTAATGCAGCTACATCAACAATCCCTCTGAATGTGAATGGTCTAAATGCAGCAATTACAGGACAGAGGCTGTCAAAGAGCATAAACAAGACCCAACTATACATTAATATGCCATCTGCAAGGAACCCACTTTAAATATAAAGACACACAGATTAAAAGTGAATGAGCTGGGCACGGCAGCGACACCTGTAGTCCCAGTTTCTTGGGAGGATCCCTTGAGCCCAGGAGTTCAAGGCCAGTCTGGGCAACACAGTGAGACCCTGCCTACTGGGGGAAAAAAAAGTAAATGGATGAATAAAGATATACCATGATAACACTAATTAAAGCAAAGCAGGAGTAATTGTATTGACTTCAGACAGAGCAGGATTCACAGTAAGGAGAGTTATCAGATAAAGAAGGACATTACATAATGATAAAAAGGGGTCAGTTGTGTGTCTTTAAGAAAAGACACAACAATCCTTGATGTATGTACACCTAACAAAAGAGCATCAAACACATGAGCCAAGAACAGACAGACCTGCAAGGAGAAACAGAGGAATCTACTATCACAGTTGGAGGCTATAAGACGCAGTTGAAAACAGAAAATGAATAGAGAAAAATCAGTGAAACCAAAAGCGGGTTCTCTGAAAATATCAATAAAAATTGATAAACCTCTAGCCAGTCTAACTAAAAAAAAAAAGAAAAAGAACACAAATTACTAATATCAGAAATGAAACAGGTCCCATGGGCGTTAAGAGGACAACCAGGAGCTTGACAAGCCAGGCGACATGATGGACCAACCCCTTGAAAGACACCATCTGTTAAAACTTACACAGGAAGAAATAGTCTAAATGCTCCTATAGCTACTCAAGAAATTGGATTAATAACTAATGACCCTCCAAAACAGAAAGCATGGGGCCCAGACGGGTTCACAGGTGAATTCTACCAAACGTTTAAAGAAGAATTTATACCTATTTTCTACAATCTCAGAGGACAGAAGCAGAGGGAATACTTCCTAATTCATCCTATGAGGCCAGCATTCCCCAATACCAAAACCAGACAAAGATATTACAACAAAACAAACCACAGATCAATTATCTCTCATGAACACAGATACAAAATTCCTTAACACAATACTACCAAATTAAATCCAACAAAATATTACCAAATTGTATTCAACAATGGAGAAAAATAATTATACACCTACAACCAAGTAGGATTTACCCTAGGTATGCAAGGCTGGTTCAACACTTGAAAATTAATTGATGTAATCCATCAAATCAACAGGCTAAAGGAGAAAAATAACATGATTCTATCCACAGATGCAGAAAAAGTATTTGGCAAAATTTAACACCCACTCATAATAAAAACTCTCAGTAAACTAAAAATAGAGGGAAATTTCCTCAAGATGATAAACAATATCTACAAAAAACCTACAGCTGACATCCTACGTAACTGTGAGAAACTCGACATTTTCCAATAAGATCAGGCACAAGGCAAGAATGTCCCCGTCACCATTCCAATTAAACACTACAGTGACAGTCCTCGCTGATGCAGTAAGACAAGGAAAGGAAACACAGGGTATACTGATTGCAAAGAAAGAAATAAAACTATTCACAGATGACATGATTGTCTGTGTAAAAACTCCAAAATCATCAACAAGAAAACTTCTGGAATGAGCAATTATAGCAAGGTTGCAGGACACAGGTTCTCAGGCCTTCAGCCTCAGACTGAATTACACCACCAGCTTCCCTGGTTTTGCAGCGTGGAGACAGCAGACAGTGCACCTCACCTCCATGGTTGCGTGCACCAGTGCCCACATTAAGCCCCTTCTCACCTCTCTCTATATAAATGCCATTGGTTCTGTTAACCTGGACAGCCCTGACTGATACAGGTGAACAGGTATCATTCAGCACTAAAAAGAAATGAGCTATTAAACCATGAAAAGATACAGAGGAATCTTAAATGTATACTACTAAGTGAAAGAAGCCAATCTGAAAAGGCTACATACTATGTGGCTCCAACTACGTGACATTCTGGAAAAGGAAAAACTATGGAGACAGTAAAATGATCACTGGTTGCCAGGGGTTGGGGAAGGGAGGGACAAACAGGCAGAACACAGACAACTTTTAGGGCAGTGAGACCACTCTGTGCGATACTATAATGGGTGGATACGTGAACCAGCGGCCTCAGGGCCACATATCGCCCTCTAGATCCCCAAGTGCCACCCCTCGACCAAATCCAAACTTCACAGAACAAATCGGATTTGTTCTGTAAAATTTGGATTCAGTCAAAAGGCCATACTCAAGGATCCAGAAGGCCACATGTGGCCCCGAGGCCACAGGTTCCCCGCCCCAAAGTACGACACCAAGAGCGAATTCTAATGTAAACTGTGGACTTCGAGTGATAATCATGGATCGATGTAGGCTCACCAGTTGTGACAAATGTACCACTCTGGTGGGATTGCTGATGACGGAGGAGGCTGTGCGTGTGCAGGGGCAGGGGGTACACGGAAAATCTCTGTACTTTCCCCTCAATTTGCTGTGAACCTAAAACTGCTCTAAAAAAATTGTCTTTGACTAAAAAACCACTAAGATATTCTAACGATGCAAGAATTATTCAGTATTAGCAAATCTATTAATACAATCTATTCCATTTGTTTATTTATTTATTTATTTATTTTTTTAATGAGACAGGGCCTCACTCTGTCACCCATCCTGGAGAGCAGTGGTGTCATTATAGCTCACTGCAGTCTCAAACTCCTGGGCTCATGCGATCCTCCTGCCTCAGCCTCTCAAGTAGCTGGGATGACAGGTGCATACCACCACACCAGGCTAATTTTTGTATTTTTTTTTTACAGATAGGGTCTTGCTATGTTGCCCAGGCTGGTCTCGAACTGCTAGCCTCAAGCAATCCTCCTGCCTCAGCCTCGCAAAGTGCTGGGATTATAGGCATGAGCCACCATGCCTAGCTGAAGAATATTTTTTAACAAATTTATTGTAGCCTACACATACAGTGTTTATAAAGTCTACAGCAGCATACAGTAATGTCCTAGGCCTGCCAAGCTCCATTCATGGTAAGTGCCCTAGACAGGTGTACCATGTTTTATTTTTTATAATGTATTTCTACTGTACTTTCCTATGATTGATAGTGTGGATACACAAATACTTACCATTGTGTTACAGTTGCCTACAGCATTCAGTATAGTAACCTGCTGTACAGGTTTGTAGCCCAGGAGCAACAGGCTAGACCATCGACCTAGGTGTGCAGTAGGCTAGACCATCTAAGTTTGCGCAAGTGCACTGAATGATGTTTGCACCACAATGAAATGGCCTAATGACACATTTCTCAGATTGTATCCCTGTGGTTAAGAGACACAGAACTGTATCACATTTATTTATACTTACAAAAGCAACAGAAACCTACCTGGGGTGAGGAGTAACAGGGACTTTCTAAACCCTTAGCTCATACCAGTAAAATGCCTGTATTTACATATCCATGGGAGTTCCAGGGCCCAGGAGAAAGCCGAGCTTGCTGTTTTACAGCTGGACTCAGTCTACCTGCCCTGCCACTCTCTTCCTTTTCCTCTCCCGTCAGTGTAGTCGGGGCCCCTGTGTGAATGTGACAAAGAGGCTTGTTTCTACCGGGGTGGGACAGAGACTCTGGGGCTGTGGTGAAGGTGCTGGGGACATCTGGGGCAGCCTTGGAGACAGGAGGCGGCCCAACAGGACAAGGCTGCACAGCCACGAGCAGGCAGACAGCAGGAGCACAGCAGGAGCACAGCAGTGCACAGGCTGGAGCTGCGCTGTGCTGACACCAAGGCAGCCTGGCGGCTTCACTCAACCGACGCACCAGCTCACAGTGGAACAGACGCCGCTCACATCACGAAGTCAAAATATCACATGTATATTGTCTAAGCCCCTACCAATTGGAAAAAGACTAACCAAGTGTTTCAAAAATCTAAAATAAGTTTTAGAGAAACTAAATTTTGTTACTTCGTTTTTATGAGGAGCTGCCGGATAAGCTAACGAGATCTCATTTCGCTGATGACAATGATTAAAATCCGGATAACGGGACAGAAATGTATACAGTAATCCTGCAGTTAACTGTTAATACCTCAATTCCCAAATTTATTTGTAAACCTCATTTTCTACACTTAATGCTCACTTTACTAGGAAATCAGGTTTACAGATAAACATGGAAATTGAGGTATTAAAGTGAGCATTAAGTGTATTTGTGCCTACAGAACAAGTCTAGTCTATAAAAAGCCACACTTAGGAAGTGTATTCCTATATTAGCAACTTAGGATTTTGAAAGCTTTTCCCCAAAGGAGTGGTTTGTTTCCCAGGCACATCAAACACCTGGACCACCCAGTGCAGAGCTCTGTAACACTCCACCTTTGTGGCTCATAAAACAGAAGGAACGCACTGTTTTTGTGACTGATCCAAAAGTCACACAAGTTCATAGTAGAGTCTACGGAGACAGGCAAAGCAGGCCAGGACAGCACATGGCAGTGAAAGCACTGCGCAGAAAGGCAGCCTGTGAGCCCGTTCACAGCCAGTGGTCCTATGTGGCATAGCACATGCCTCCTCCAGGCCTGCGAGGGGCAACCACCTCAGTGTGGATGTCGGTGCACTGGGTGCCTATTCTCAGGAAATGCCCACGGTCTCAAAAATGCAGCACCACCAAAAATGTCTACTTCTAAAACCACATTAAAATAAGTTTGTACGCCCTCCTTTTTCTACAGCAGGATTTCGCACATGACGGTTTTTTTGGGGAAGACAGGATTAGTAAGTAAATCAAACGCAAGCTCAAAGGGCTTTGAGGACAGCAACGTCTCCATCCTGACAGTCCTCCATCCAGTGACCACCTGGCCGTATGCAGCAGAAACGGAAATACAACCTCACACGCACCCCAGGAACGGCCAGCAGTTTTCAGACCATCTCATCGGGAGTCCATCTCGTGCTTTACCTTTCAAGGCTGTCCTCTTCCAAGGTGATTTCCATGAATGTCTTCAGTTTTCTGTGAACAGTAGCTGCAACCTCCTTCACGTTTGAACTTTTATGTTTACCTGGGAAGATTATCATGAAAGTCAGAGAAAAGACTTTAACATCACCACGTAAAACAAACACACTCTGCTATACATGTGGGTACAGTTTCCAAAAGCTGCGCTTCCTCATCCTTCCCTTCGTGGTGACCCATTCACTGACCTGCAGAACACTAACTGCCCCTTTTGCAGGGCTGCCGTAAAGCTCAAATGTTTTTGAAAGCAGCTCACTGGCTGTGAGGGAGAGGTCACTGGGGCAGCATCCCGTCCATGCCATCAAGCTCATACGTGCCTCCACCAGAATCAACAACTACCATTCCAGGGTCACTCCCCAGTTTAAACTTCACGGGTGTGTAAGGACCTACTAAGTGCCAGACACTGATCAGCACCCAACCTCCATACTAACACCCTCCACATGGAGAAGCCCCTCACTCTGGGATCCCAACTCAGGGGGAGGCCCTTAGGGAAGTCTGTTCTGACGCCCACCTTGGTTTAAACTAGTGATAACGTATTATTATCCGTCAGGTGTGGTGGCTCACGCCTGTAATCCCAGCACTTTGGGAGGCTGAGGCGGGAGGATTGCTTGAGGCCAGGAGTTGGAAGCTGCAGGGAGCTATGATGACCACTGCACTCCAGCCTGGACCACACAGCGAGAACTTGTCTCAAAAATAAATAAATAAATAAAAAGAGAACCAATGGACAGACTAAATATCAACACTAAAATGTCCATCATCAACAAAAATAAATTCAGATTTTAAAATATAGGTAATACATGACAAATCAATAGAAATTCAATTCTGAGGCACAGAGAGGAATACTCTAATGAGTCCAATGGCAAAGGTGAAAGGGAGACAGGAACTGTGTCACGTGCACAGGGTAAGCGGAGGAGGGAGGCCCAGGTGGGCAGTACCACGTCCAGGGAGCTGGAGCACGTGGGTGTGGGAGCTGTGGGAACCTGGCCTGGTGGTGGCCATTCCCCAGCATCCTGTAACCGTGCCTGTGAGGTGCACCCAGGGCCATGCAGACGACAGACAAGCAAATGTAACCAACCTTTATTAATAACCAAAATAATGTGCACGACAGCGGCGAGGCACACGATCCCTTCTATGTCATCAGAAGTCACACATGCCCTTAACTCATCCAAAAACGACCTGTAAAAATTCAACAAACACCTGAAATTACTGCACAGTCCAGACTCTGATGCTTTATAGGAAAACAAACACAGCCAAGGTCCACCAAGAACCACAAACTCCAGTTCTCAGGTAACACGAATGCTGGCAGAGCTCGTCCCATACTTTCCGTTGTACATATGCAAATCACACAGGGCAGACGTGAAGCCAGTGATGTTGCTGTAAGGAGAACAGGAGTGTGGTACAAGTGAAAAGAGCTACCCAGACACCCTCAATGCACACAAAAAAGATTTGATGTGTGCTGAAAGATAATTCATAGCTGCTAAAGATGGTGCTTTTAAAAGTTTTCTTTGAATGTATCTACTATTAAAGCTATTTCCTCTGTAATCTGTCCCTCCTGCACGCACCACAACAAACCTGGAATAGTGGTCCAGAGACATGTGGGCAGCTGCGCATTGAATGGAAATGACACTGGCGTCTGCCCTGAGAAGTTTCGTGTTCCACATTAACACTTTGTGTTTCTCCCTTAACTGAATTTTAGTTTGATAGGCGTAACCAAAAACTATTTAGATGAACATACTTTAATGAAAGTTAGAATTTTTCTTTGTGTAAGTTTAGTGTAAATATTTTCAATCACTGATAGAGAAAATTCTATGGAACATTTTTCTCATAGAAAAAAATGCACTTTGAAAATGCGAGAGAGGAGGAGGACAGCAACAGCTGGTGGGGCTCACGAGCACAGGCAAGAGAGTGGTTACCTGACCACACTTGAGGACTTCATCACTATTCCTATCAAACACCTTGAAAACGGCGGGAGGTCAGAGAGACGCTCTGGAGGGGTAAGCGCTTCTATATCAGAAACCTAAAAAAAAGTTCCAAATAAGTAAGTTATAAACTGAGACTGGGCTAATTACTTACTTTACATTGCTCTGGGTTTTCTTCAACACCTGAGAAAAGCTTTCCAGAATTCAAAAGAATTACCTTTATTAACTGTTGAAATGTCCACAGGAATTATGAATAATCTATTATTACAAACAGGTGTGCCTTATTCAGTAAAACAGCAATGAAGAAAAAAGACTTGTCACTTGATAAGCCTTTTGTCAAACAGTCTTTAATTTGTTACCCTCTACTGCAAACAATGTGTCTCTAGGCAGCACAATGGTCATTTTGGACAGGACCCTTCCTGTGGTGGGGCTGTGCCATGTACTGCAGGGTGAGCAGCATCCCACACCCCGCTCCCACCCGGTGTGACGACCCTAAACGTTCCCAGACATCACCAGTATCCCCTGGAGGGACAGACGCAGAATCCCACAGGGAAGCACCACTCTTCTGGAGCTACAAGGGCGCCTGCCTGGACCTATGCTCTTTATCACCAGGCGAACACGCCTCAACAAGCCATTCCCCCTTGATGAATGAGTTCCACATGGGAAAGTCCATGTCCAGAATACCTGCTCCAGGTGGAGGCTCACACCTTTGTTTTCCCCATAACGGCTGAGGCATGAATAAGTCTACCCTACCCACATATATCCCCACCACTGTCTTTTGCCTAATTCCTGGCTATCTGAATGGATTTCACAGAGCTGTGACTAGACAGCACTTCTAATGAGCTGCCCCATATTTCCTCTGCTAGGATTGCAGTGCAGGTTTGGAAGTTAAAGTCAATCATCATTACATATGAAATAGTTCTGTTTCTCATTAAAATGCTCTATATCTTAAAATAAATATAAATGCATTTCTCACACCATGAGAGAAAAGACTATTGAATGGTTAACGTAAAAATAATAAAAGTCTATCTAGAGATTTTTAGCCTAAACAGAAGTAAAACACATGACAACAGCACAGGGAAGGAGAGCACAGCTGTGAGATTCCTGCCATGTGCACAAGTGTAATTCCCGAAAGTAACCACGATGAGTTAAACACGTACACTGAACTCTCTAGAGAAACACTAAAATAATTTCACGAAGGATAATATATTAGTCAACAGAGAAGACAAAATGAAACCATAAAAACACTTGACTTATCAAAAAATGGCAGCACAGGAGAAAAGCAGAGACTAACAGAGCAGAGCAACAGAAAGCCAACACCAAGAGGGTCGACTTAGACCCCAACCTGTCAACATTCTCCTTAAAGTCGAAGGGACCATAAGCACTCCAAATAAAAGGCAGAGATCATCAGAATGGATTTTTAAACCCCTGTCCATGTGGTGTTTACAAGAAACACACTTTAAAAATAAAGAAAGGTAAAAAGCAAAAGGATTAAAAAAAGATTTGCAGTGTGAACATGAAGCACAGGAAAGCTGGTTTGGCATGAAAATGTCACAGCAGACCTCATGACGAAAGTGTCATAGGGGATACAGAGAGATATTTCATAATAATATGACAGTGAATTCATCAAAAAGACACACCACCTTACATGTGTACGGACCCAAGAACAAAGCTCCCAAATCCATGAAAAGAAAATTCGCAGAACTAATGGAAAAAAAGACAAATTCACAATCACAGCTGGAACAAGTAGACAAAATTGGTAAGGAAACAGAACAGAGTTCAGCAAACTTTTTCTGTAAGGTAGCAAAACAGTAAATATTTAAATAAAATAGTAAATATTTCTGCTTTGTGGGCAGAGTTGCAATGATTTCTGTCATAACCACTCAACCAACTTTTCTGTTGTAGCACAAAAGCAGCCACAGAAAACTGAGCAAATGGGCATGACTGCATTCCAGTAAGACGTTATTTGCAAAAACCGATGGTGGGCCAGGTTTGACCCACAGCCATTAACAATCCGTAATTCTTAGCTATACAGCTCACTGGAGCAAACAAGTCCTGGTTTTTATTCTATGTATACTCTAGTAATTACTTTGCTAAACGAATGACCTCCCTTCAAGCTTGAAGGAGGGCCTTAAATTCTATTTAATGTTTTAGAATTCAGTCATCTTTTTATTAGTTGTAATTTTATATTACAAAACTCATAATTTATACATAAACACATATAATTCAATGTTATTCCCTGGCAGATTTCATCTTTTCCTACGAAGAAAGCCCATCCTGATTTCCACTGTCTTCGTCAGTCACCACCCCGCTCCCACACTCAACTGTATCTTTGGGAGAAGAGGAGAATGCCTTGAATCTTCCCTCTGGTAAAACATCACTTTTTGTGTTGGCTTGAATCATCACCCTGACTGTGACGATCATTAACCAAACAGGCTAATAATTTCTGCATTAATAATAATTATCTTCCAGTCACCTATAGCTACTGGTAGGAAAATAAGACAGTAGCAGTGAATAAATTATCTGTTTAAACTGATGATATCAGAAGTTTGAATTTCCTGTGCTTAGAATGACAAAGGGGAGGACCAGTAATACAGCAAACAAAGAGCCGTGACCCTTCCCACAAAGACAGCCAGGAGTGGTCCCGTGCCTGCTCACCACAACCACGACCGCTTTCGTCTTCTCAGGGAGAGAACCTTAAGCAAGCATCAATTCATTTAAATCTCTAAAATGTAGCAAAAGAAACGTTCAAATGTAAGGACAAGTTCCACCTTAATCAAGGCTGGTAACATGAGGTATAGCTGCTGGGAAAGTGTACGACTCACTGAAGTTTGAGTCCTCAAAAAATGCTTTGAAAAACTTAAAAATGTGTTAATAGAAACAGCCTCTTGTATAGTCAAATGAGACACAGCAGTTTCAAGATCCATGTACCTCACCTTCCGCAGCTGGTGGCTTATCTCTACCACGGGTCCGGCAATGAGCGTGGAGAGCACGCCCCGGTGCACGGGAGTGTCCGTGTGCCAAGACTGCACGGTGGTTATGAATTCATGAAGTGGAGTCTGAACAGAATACAGGAGCTACAAGGAAGTACATCAGTTGTTTTTAGCAGAGCTAAAATATCATGGTTTTTTAAAAAAGCCAGAAAGACACTATAAAGTCAATATTCCTACTGCCCTCTCCCAGGCTCCCAGGAAGCGCTGCCAATGCCCGCTACTGCCCTTACCACTGCTGATTCAAACCTCTCAAACACCAGGGCCAGAAGGGGACAGATGGGACCAGAGCCCACAGGGAGATACCATCCCCCAGAGCAAGGAAAACCCTCCAGAACAGGAGCATCAGGAGGAGGGGGGCAGGAAGGAGGGCAGACGTCAAGGACGCTGGGCGAGGCACCAGCCACAGGCACCATACGGCCAACCGTGAAAGGTTTGATGGGAAAATTAAAGGTTTTAGCACCAATTACATAAACAGATCAGACACCTGAAACAACTCACCAAAAACAGGAATATTTCAAATGAATTCGAATTGAACTAGACTGAAAAAATATGGACAACAACCTTCAATTACCTCTATCAGCTAAGGACAGAATAAAACTGAAAGTCTTCAATATTTCATAAACAGCCTCCCATTTAAGCAATTTTTAAAATCTTCATTAGAAAATAATAGCTTGTTGATATTTTTAAACCACCACTTAGAAAAAATAATGGCTCTCTCTGATTACAATATAATTTTGCTCAGGAGATGGCACTGCATTATTTTCAGGAGTAAAGCAAATCTGGCACATGGGTTTTCTTTACGAATTGGTTGCATAATCTCACTTCACATCAGCTTTCAACCAGCACAGGGGAACCACAGGGAGGTCAACACGCAATAGGAGCACAACCCATGACAGAAATCAGCCTTTCACCTGGGCAAGTCACTCTACAAATAATCAAAATTAGTATCTTCAAAAGTGTATTTTATTTGGAAATTCTGTGAAATAACAATTGAGTACTCAGGGCCTACAGCAACCAGTCCTCTGCTTCCTGTTCTGCTGGCTGGTTGCGACCTGAACTCATGAAACCTTGTTTCAAGACTGATGGTCAGAATCTGAAACGGCTGCAGCTCTGGGCCTCCCTGGCCGCTGAGTGTGCTCCACTAGGAAGGGCAGCACCTAGCAACAAGCCCCTACACCACGGGGCGTGTCACTCAAGAGCAAACAGTACACAAGCTCACTGTGCCCGCACGTAGCAGCTGAGATCTCCACACACTCCAGCCACTAGAGCCCCAGCTAGTGACCCGTCCTGGGAAGGCCTCAGTACCCTCAGGCCGTCCTCTGGTTGCTTCCTGAAGCTCCGTGCGATACATTCCAACATTTTCTGAAATACTTTCTGGACTGCGTCAAACAGCGTTGCAACTTCTTCATCTGAATCTGTTTTCTGAATCAAGGGACTTCCAGTTATCTCTTTCAGAATGTCAAGAAGCAAGGAAACGTAAAAAAATCCCTTCACTAGGAAACAATTGGAAAAAAACCAGTTATCTAATCACATATTAGTTAAAATCATGACACATTTTTCACTTAACACATGTATATGACAGTAACATAAAAGATTATTACTGGTGAGCCAATACGAAAAACCAGGTTGACCAGATTAATTTAAATTCTAACCTAAACAAACAAATAAATAAATAAACCCTTTGCTTCGTGTCAGTATAAAACCAACGCCTTCAATAACAGCAAGGGTGTATCTGACTCAGCCCCTGAACTGAGAAGGTGTTCACTGCACATGGGAACACAGCAATCTAGCAGTGTGGCTCCTCGGACACCTGAATTAGAGAACAGTGTGGTCAGCTTTGCCTATATTTTTGGGGAACAGATTTCCCTATGTGATGAAATTGGCTACATGGGAAATCTAAAATCCCAGTTAGCTCCTCAGAATAGTAAATTTTATAAATGCTAAAAATAGATTCAGTCCTCAGGGAAAAAAATTCCCAAATGATAAAAGTTAAAAAAGTAAATCATTTTAACTGTTTCAATCATTAAGCTTAAGAATAAAGTGCTCTTTTCACAATAGAAAGTAACAGTTATAAAGGATTAAGCAAACAAAAAAGAGCTAGACTTTAAAACAAATAATATTGGTCCTATTTAACATTCAGTCTTTAACTCTGGATATGTTAAACAAATGATGTAAAATCTTGCTTGTAATTCAAGATTAACTTCAGGACATTGACCAATGTCCTGTTCCAGTGTCGTCACAGCTTAACCTCAGCAGCAGCACCGAGGAGAGAAAGATGCTGGGGGTGTTTCCCCAACAAAAAGCCTGCTCTGGAGCCACCTCAAGGTATTTAAGCCTACAAGACTACAGACAGATTAACTAGAAACTGAACTATAGACTTACTGACTCCAGTTTTCAAAACTTAATGGTGAATTTTCTAAATGTTGTCATTTTCAATGTCTTCTAGCAAATATCTCGGCTTAAGGAAATGTAAACCTCAAATGTCGAAGCTTCTACAGATCTCAGTGAGAACCAAATGCAGCACTGAGATGCTGAATAAAAACCATCCAGAAGCAGGTCTGCACGGCACTCGGCTATCCCACAGAGGCAGGAGAGCAGGAGGCTGGCTGTTAGGGCTGGGGGGTCAGGGTCAGGGGTTGGGGACCTGGGTGGGGCCCCAGCTCAGGAGTCTCTGTCAGAGACTGCACAAGTGGCCCAGGTGCTCACTGCCCTGGCCCAGGTGGCTCTGGGACTGCCCTCTTGCTCCCAGAGCAGGTATGATCCAGCACTGAGCAGGTGGTAACCCTGGCACCGTGTCGTCAGCTGCCAGGGTCACCCCATGTCACCCCTTCCCCTAGGCCCTGGGGGGGGGGGCATCACCAACAAGTCCAGACCTCCCCCCACCCGCAGGGGCACGTGGCCAGCAAGGGCCCACCCGTGGGGAGGTCTGCTGGCAATGAGCGGAGCACAGGGAGGCAGAACCCCAAGGGCCCCATCAGAAACACTGGGTGCCATGTCTCGCACAGAAACACTTGTGAACTTCCTGGCCGCATCAACCAGTAATTTCTTTCTGGCACATGCTAGTGTGTGTCACACATCTGTCTCTTAAAAGTGAGAGTCCAGACCTGTGGCAGGGCGGGGGGGGGTGGTGGTGTTGGGTGTTCACAGCTCTGAAACACCCTTCAGGGGACGAGGCACCTGTACCTGTCTGCATGATCCCAAGACTCCTCTGTAAAAGCTGTATCTGAAACTCATGATCGCCAAGGCCAACCATAACCACATCTTTACACACGGTCAGGTAGGTCTGGAAGAGACACATGTGATTCACCAACAAAGGCCATAAAAAAAAGGGAATAAATCTGGCCTGACAGATCCTTTCATATCTGATGCACTAGTTATCTCACAAAGCAGATACTTATAAAGCAGATATTTGTAAAGGAATTTCCATAAATATAAATTCACTTTCATTTTTGTTTCCATAAGAAATCTAGGAACATATTTTATGTAATTTCTAAACCATACTTAAACACCTATTACACGCAATGTGTAAAATTATGCAATTTATGCTTTGTGAGGAGATAAACTCTAGATACATAAATGCCACTGTAAGTATTTAAGAAGAGTAACACTAATGTCTAAAATTACCACTTTAAAATAGAAAATGAAATCCTGAAATGCATAACAAACTTGGTAAAGAGAAAGGTTTCTGTGTCATAAGACTTCTAACCTGGATAATTTGCTGATATATGACCTTGTGAAGCTTCAGATATTCTTCTTCTTGATCTTGAATAAAAGGCAAAACTTTGCTTTCTAACCAAAAGCCAGTGTCTTCCAAAATGGACAGATAAACTTTTCCTTCTGAGCAGAACTGTCCAACAACAAAAAGGTAAATCAGTAATGAAATGGCTTTGCTGACATGCGCTCATCCTCCCAGAGAACCAGACACAGGCGCACCTTGTGCTGGAGGTGAATGCTCAGGCGACAGTGCAGACAGAAGGCGCGCAGGGCCGCTGCTTCGCTGAAGTGACGCGGTTTCCCACCTGGCATCTGTAGAAGTGACTCCAGATCTGCCTGTAACATGGGAACCCTAAGGGCCACATTCTCACTGGTAAGTCACCATGACATCCCATACGGCCAGCACAATCGGAAGCACCTGACCCGCAGGTGAACCAAAAAGACACCAGCTCTGATGGAGCCCAACCTCAGCTGACTCCACACCTGGGCACGAGCCACTGCAGGAGCATGAGGTGCGCACAGCCAGGTAAGCAGGCTCACAGTCCACCCAGAGCACCGCCCGCAGTCCCTGCCCAGCACTGGGCGGCCCCCTGTCCACCTCCTCTGCCTGCACACCTCTGTACCTCTTCCCACCTCAGGCCCAGCACTGCTCAAATGAGGCTTTGCCTCAGACACAACCAAACTCGACAGCAGAGTAACTAGACGCTGTCAGGGGGGCCAGCTCCTGGAGGTGACAGCATAAGCTGGTCCAGAGGACGAGGACACAATGCAGCCGAGTGCATGGGGAACTCATATGAAAGCACTCTCCAAACATTCCTAGAAAAAACTGCCAAGGACATTGAAGGGAGAGGGTATTCTACATCGCCAGGTGGGAGCAGAGCAGGAGAGGACCGTGTGTGTGAGTCTCGCCTCCAGTGGTGTGTTCTGAGAAACACGGCTATCCCTGAGTCCAGTGCCCCAACAGCCTCGACCAAAACCCCAGGTTCTATTCTCATGGGAAAGACCAGGGTCCTGGTCCACAAACTGAAGTGGGTGGACGAGATCACTCTCCATTCCTTTCCGGCTAAAAAAACTTTATAGCACCATGGATACAAAAGGTCCACGTCTTGCTTCGTTGCTCCTGCTATTACATGAGATCAACTTTCAGGGTACAAAGTTACCTTTGACGTCTCAAGTGCTTTCAAAAGGTTGTTAAGTTTCTTCCGGGGAGCAGAGAGCAGGCTGTCTCGGTTCTTTGGATGGGTCAGCAAATACTCTATGTAAACCAGCGCTAATTCAGGTTTTATTGGGCGTGTATCATGGATTTGCACTTTACGTTTAGAAGCTGCGTTGCTCTGAAAGAAAGGAGAGGGATAAACTGAAAACTAAAACACATGTCCCTGGAAAAGCCTGATTTCTAATACACAGTTATTCTCATTCACCAAGTTTTAAAGAAACATGATGGGAACACACCTTGGTCTGGGGGTGCTCCCCGGGCAGCCAGTTGTCAACGAGCTCCAGAATGTGCCCCACCTGCCCCCAGGCGCACAGGCAATCCAGCAAAGTGCAGTAGCTCTTGTCCACGGTGCCCTCCTCCTGGCTTCTCAGGGTGGGAATCACTCCACAGCTGAAAGGTGACAAGTATCAAATCAGATCTACTATTTCAACAATTCCCCCAGTTTCCAAAAGGTGAGGGCAATCAAGAAGCTAAACACTGAAGGTGCACCAGCCCTTTTCATGCTATCAACCCTGCAATGCTCTCCAAGGCAGGAGTCAGGATGCTGTTTCCCACAATCGCTGCTCAGCCGAGCCCCGCTGTGAAACAGGACAAGACGGCAGCTCTGGGCTACACCAACCACTGCGCCTTTCTGTTTCTGTGACACCTGTTGGATTCTAGAGCTTGAGGTCCTAATTTTGGGGGATAATTTTTGTTAAGCATCAATAAGCATTCATTTTTTCATAAATATGAATAGAAGTAAATTTTACTGAAATAATAACCAATACTTTAGCCGCAAAAGCAAGCCACATATGTAATTTGAAGTTTTCAGTACTCACATTTTAAGCGAAATAGGTGAAATTAATTTTAATAACATATCTAACCCAATCTATCCAAAATATCATTTTAACATGTAATCAATATTTTATATTCTTTTCACACCAAGGCTGCAACTCTGTATTTTGTACTCACAGCACATCTCCACTCAGACTTCACACCAGGTATGAAGAACAAGCCCCTAGACTTTAAAGTGGAGTAGCAGTTTCAGTGCCACGCATCTCTTCCCCACCATGGGGAGAGGGCAGGGCAGAAGGATGCAGCAGCAAGGAGCTGAAGGCTGCATGCCAGCGTCTGCTGACTGTACACAAGTAATTTGGCACAACAGTTAAAGGTCCGGCTTTACCGCTGTACATACCTGAACGGGGGGACGGCTGACGCAGGCATAAAAGACATTAGCATGAAGAGAGGTGTCTTGCAGCGATCATCCTATGAGCATAAAAAGGAAAACCAGACAAACAAAGTATAAACACTAGGAAATGCAGAAAGCCTCTCCACATAACTTCCTAATGACTTATTTTCAAAGTTGCTCAGTAAGAACTATAGCAATCCTTTCAATGTTCAAAGGGAAAACTTGAACCAACCTTATGTTTGAGGGATAGAGAAAATTACTTGACAAGTATTGTCAGGCTTGATATAATATTGCACAACTTTACAAGTATTTCTTAAGCACCTGCTGTGTACCAGATACCAATCTAGATCCTGGGACTACATCTGTAACCAGAATAGACAAAATTCCATGCTGCTATGGAAATGAGTTTATCGGAAAAAAATTTAACTGTATACACGTGGTATCCTCAACCAGAGGAAATTTTATAAAATGATCCAGAATATCTTTGGAAAACAGTCTAATTTAATGGGAAAGGCACAGCAGGTTCCACAACCTAACAGCTGGTACCACACAGAGGAATGGGGCTGAACTCACTTTTCCTCTGCCAAACGGACAGAGGCTGTTGGAAGAACTGAATGGATTGTACCACACAAAACCCTAACAATAGGGCCTACTATGCACTAAGTGCTTAATACGTTGTAGCTATATTATTATTAACACAACAGTACACTAAAAGGTGGTCCAGCCTCCACCAAGAACACTCAGTAAGAAATATTCTTGGCTGGGTGCAGTGGCTAATGCCTGTAGTGCCAGCACTCTGGGAGGCCGAGGCAGGAGGCTCACGTGAGGCCAGGAGTTCAAGACCAGCCTGGGCAATATAACAAGACCCCATCTCTACAAAAAAATTAAAAAATTAGCCAGATGCAGTGGCACATGTCTATAGTCCCAGCTACTCAGGAGGCTGAGGCAGAAGGGTCACTTGAGCCCAGGAGTTTGAGGCTGCAGTGAGCTATGACTGCGCCACTGCACCCCAGCCTGGGTGACAGAGTGAGACCCCATCTCTTAAAAAAAAAAAAAAATTATTGTCTGGGAGAATGAGGAAATGGTGGATCAGAAAAGAAACTGAAATAACAATTTTCCCGAAAAATATACATGACACCGAAATAGGCCCCAAATCAAAATGTATCTGTAATTAATTTGTATTCAGTTACTGCAAACCCGCCCTTACGCCCCAACTCCCAATAAAGGAAGAAAATATTTCCTCAGTGTCCCAAGTAGACTGAGATTTACAGCCGACTCCACAGTGTGGCTTGAGTATCATCTCTGCACCTGGAGGAGGACACGGTGTTGCCTGAGCTCCTAGCGGTTTCGATAACTCTTCCCAGAAACACTCGGCACTAACTGAACCTGGACCCCCCACCTGGGCCCCCAAGGCCACACTGCCCATCTGCCAACCCACCCCATGTCCTATGTGGGCTTCTGTGCTTCCTCTGAGACTTCTGGAATAACGCTGGTTTTTCAGCCCAAGGTAATTATTTGAGCTTTTTAACTTATTGGTAAATCCAGCAACTAAGATGATTCACCTTCATGGACAGGTCACGCGTTCATCTCAGAGCTTCAACAGTCACGGAAACAGGCTCAGAGGAGCTACGTGGCCCAGAGTCACGTCAGTGGGCAGGAGGGAGCCAAGAGTGGCATTCGGGAAGAGAAGGGTGGTTTCTAAGACCTATGGCCTCTCTATATTTAAATCATGCTTTCTTCACAGTTGGGAATAAACTTGCATTTTTACCTGTTAGTCTTTTTTTAAATTTGGTTTTGAAATATGAAACTTCCTCCAGAAGAAAAAGGTCAAGGGAGGAGGCTCCCTTCACCCAAATGGAAACTGCACACGTGGAGAGTGGGAGGCGGCCAGAGGACACTACCTGCCTAAGACAGAGGAGCAACTTCTGGAGCTGTAACTCGTGGAGCTCTGACTTCTGGAGTTCCATCTTCTAGAGCTCTAACTTCTAGAGATCTGTTACAACAACACTCCTGAGAACCACTAACAGCAGGTCTACGAACAATGGTAAGTCTGTGAGGTAATACCTATGTTATTTAGCTTGGTTTAGTCAATCCACAATATGGGCATATCAAGACATCATGTTGAACACAATAAATACATATAGTTTTTGTCAATTAAAAATTAAAAAATGATTTTTTCCAAAAAAGAAATCACACACATGGCTCTGTTTGCCCCAACAACACAGACTCAACTCAGTTTCTTCAGGGACATACTTGCTTCCCAAAGGCCTTCAAATGCCTCAGTGAAACTGCCCAGAACTTGGGTACCAACCTGCACCTTCATGTTCACAGAATTCTTTCTCACACTCCTGAAAATCAAGTTAGGTTCTGAAATAATGCCACCAACCATCAGAGACAGGGGAATCGAGGGCTCACCCTGGACGTTCCTCTGGGTGCTGAGGTCAGGAAGCAGAGACACATGGTGCCCACCCTCAGGAAGGACGAGACTGTGGTACTGCAGGAGGCGGCTGCCCACCCTCCCACTTCACAGGTGAGAAGACAGGTCCCAGGACACAAACACAATCGGAATACGCCTCGTTTACAAGGATGGTTCCAGACTTACCTTGAAGACCTTCAGGTACTCTGGGAGAACAGAGGCAAACTTGTTAATGGTGTAAACTCTGGCCTCCTTATTGTTTTCCATGCTTCTGTGAATACTTTTCCAGAGAATCACAATGATTTCCAGCAAGCCTGCCATGGAGGCTACGTCATTTACGGACAATGTTTTGTCCAGAACCTAAGACACAGACAGCTGTATTGCAGAAGAGTCTAATCCCGACAAGTACTGAAAGATAACAGCACTCTTCCAAAGCACACCTCAGAATTACAGACAGAAAGCACAAGCGTAAAGAATATCAAGTCTACTTTCAAGTCATGATATGACTTTATTCCCTACTTTAGAATCTCTATTAGGGAAGTAAATTTGTTTTTAAAAGCCCACCCTATTCACAGGTTCTAAAGATTAGGACAAAAGAGATTAAAAAAAAAAATTCCCCCAAGGAGTAAGTTCCAAATTAACCCCACAACTTTCACTTCTTTTCTTAGATCACCCTTACATGTCAAGTTAACCCTGCATCCTTTAAAGAAACAGCTTATCTGAACTAAACCTCCTCCAAAAATCAAAACATATAAATTATTGTCTCTATCTAGGAATATAACACTATAAAAAGCATGCCCTTTCTTTCTCTATATCTTCTGATTTGTTAGAAGATGTCACTTGCTATGGTGACACCCAGGCGACAGAGTGAGGCCCTGTCTGGCGAGAAAAAAAAAAAAAAGATGTCACTTTTCACCACAAACCTCAATGTGAGTGCGGGACAGCACTTCCAAACCTACTTCCAAACTCACAGGTGACTTCTGCTGAAACAGGTGCCAACGCCCAGCCTGTCAGAGCGCAGCCATCTGCATTCTGCACGTACTGATTACGATGAATCACCACTAAGTCAGGGGCTTCTTTGGTTTGTTTTAAAAGAAATACACCTACTTACACTTTCCTGAACTTACGCTGGTGGTATGTGGTAATCACTACTCTGGATATTCGGTTTAAGCCACAAGTGCTCTCTAATGAATCCCTCTTCTACCCAGAGCGGGTGGCCCCACAGCAGCAGTGCCAGAGCCACCCGCGAGCATGCGCCGTGGCTGCGTGCCCGTCACTGGGAAGGGACACACACTGGCGAGACCTGCTAGTGGTGCCCTCTGGGGAGGCCTGTCAGGGAACTGCAGTAAAGACAGCCCAGCGGTCTGCTAATAACCAATACAGGCAATTTCCTGAAAGGCGCAACCTTGACACGAAAAGGATGGTTTCATTTCAGGCTTTGGTACTTTTGTGCTATCTACTCAAATATAATGCAAAAAGATACTAGGAGGAAAAACAAATTTGATTAGTAAGGCTATACAGAAAAAAACAAGTGCAGTTTCTATATAAAGTTAAATATCTCAACATGCACTCAATGCTTTGAAATGAGTTACAGCCAATCAAATCTAAAAAGCAAAGCAAAGAAACAGCTAATGGTTTATCCACTACCAGAAGAGCAATACAAGTAACAGATGGACAAAGGTGTTCCTTCTGAACCCAGCTTGACTTCTGTGGTTCCAGGGTTTAGCATGGCAGGTCCTTATCACTGAGTTTCACGAGGAAGCCACCCTTTTCCCCTACGAACATCATCTGAAAAATGTGAACCTAAGTGACCATTCATTAAATATGAAGCCAACTTTTTATTTTAGCAGAGAACATCTTTGGTTTTTAGTATATAGCAATGAGAAAAAGTTAAAGGACCACTCTAAAAATGTTTGCTATGAGCCATGTAGATGTTCTCAGAATGAGAATACCTATATGACAAATTGCATATTTTCTAACATAGTTTACAATATAGCTATGTATTCCTAAAGCCCTGTCAATCTAGAAGGAGAATATCTATATGGCAAATAATGTTTTTCTTTTTACATGGGATACAATGGAACTAAATACTTCTAAACCTTCATCTTTTCTAATGGTTGAGAAATTGACATAAAATGTTATAATGCAAGGACCTCACCAAGCAATGGACACAACACACTATGTTTCACAAAGGGTAAACTGCGTTTTATGATTTTCTTTTAAAGTCCAGTTTTCTAATCTAGTTGGGCACTGCAAAACCACCCAAAAATTTTACTTTAGATGTCCATAAGCAGTAAGAGTTTATTCATAAGCTTAAGATACTTCTTATAAGTAAAAAGTGTGTCTAAGTCTTAGAACATTGCTTTCTTCTGCAGTAACTGGTGACTCTGGATGTTTCTAGTGGAATCTTGGGCAGTGGCTTTGAGCGACACCACACCACTGAATTATAAATCACGGAACGTCCAGAAACCAATCCAGCTATGCTGCACCCAGGTTCGAGTCAGAACACACGGAGAAGTTTTTTCTCCCATATTAAATCCTACCCAAACTCCAAAATGAACTACAAAGGGCACACAGCAATTCTTTCAAAAACAATTATTTACGATCTTCCAAAATAGTTTGTTCAAATAACAGTACTGAAAGAATAAATGGAAAATAAAAATATTCCTAACATAGGGCCCGTGGAAAGGGCATCACTGCTTTCACGCTCGGCCAGACCCAGGCCAGCTCTACTCACGCTCCCGTTCTCCTTCTGGCCGCCGCCCTCCGCCCGAGGCTCGCTCGCCGCCCTCTGGATGCAGGCATTCAAGCAATGGCGAATAACATGAATCAACTTCGCTAAAATGTTTAAGATAATCGAGAATTAATTTATGTGTTTCTTCTACAAAGTTAACTTTCTAATAGTAAAATTATAATCCCAAATAGTTGAAAGCATTATTTCAATGGGAATCATTAAAGAAATGCATTAAAGTGTGAAGCTTATTAACTTGACAAACACTGAACATACACAAAGTGTATCATGCCGCTGGGTATGGTAGCTCACGCCTGTAACCCCAGAATTTTGGGTGGTTGAGGTGGGAGGATCACTTGAGGCCAGGAATTCAACACCAGCCTAGGCAACATAGTGAGACCCCATCTCTACAAAAAATACAAAAATTAGCTGGGCATGGTGGTGCGCGCCTGTAATCCCAGCTACTGGGGAGGCTGAGGCAGGAGGATCGCTGGAGCCCAGGAGTTTGAGGTTGCAGTGAGCTATGACAACGCCACTGCACTCTAGCTGGGGCAACGGAGTGAGACCCTATTTCAAAAAAATAGTAAAAAAAAAAAAAAAAAAAAAAGTAAAAGTAAAGCGTATTATGCTTTGGGGGAAACATAACAGGAACTGAGAAACAGCAGTGCCCAGTACCTATGTTGGTGCAGGCCGTGTGCTCATGGGCGTACTGATAGAACTTCCTGGCGGCTGCGTGGTTCATTTGTACCAGTGTGACGCAGCGCTCACACCAGACTTCCTCCGGCTGGTTCACAGGCAGGAAAGAATTAAATATGAGGCTCACCAGGCGCCGAGACACAGGTCGAGAATCGGTTTCCAGACGAACTAAAATGTGCTCCATGGGGCATATCTTCCAAAACTGTACATAAAGCACATACAGAAGGAAACAACCCATTGTTCCTATTATCTTGAAAACAGCCTAACCAAAATTTCTAGAGTATAACCAAAAAAAGACCTTATTTTTATATTCAAGAAAATTCATTTCAAATGACTATACCAGAATCTGTGACTTTTCTGTAGAGCAATTAGAATAAATAAATCTATATTTTAAAAAGTACCAATGCATATGGCACCCAAGTATAAGGTTGTTGGGAGAGTTGATTATAATTATTTAGCACCATTTTTGATGTATAGTAAACTCTCAAATGATAACTATGATTATCAATCTAACACTTTTTAAATTTCTAACACACCATAACTTTTGGCCTATTAATGTGAAAAGTAGGAAAATGTTTAACAGTGTCGACAGGGACACTCCGTCTGCTCTCCCAGAGGCAGCACTGCTGGGCCCAGGGCTCCCCGTCCCCTCTACAGTGTCCCCTCTCCCACCCTGCCTGCCCAGACCATCTCAGACACCGCAGCCAGACAACCTGCAAAAATCACAACTGACCAGTGTCCCTCTACTCAAAAGCATCCCAAGGTGCCTATAGAAAGCACCAAGCTTCTGAGCAGCAAATTCAAAACCAGAGAAAATTATTACAGAGTAACAGAAAGAAAACACCTCACAGGCACCAGCAGTGCTGCCTCTGGGAGAGCAGACGGTGAGCCAGCCCCTCACCTGCAGGGCGGGTGACACCCTCTGCTGCTCCAAGGACCAATCCCTTTCCGGTATTTTCAACTGAATCCTCTGCACCAGCATTTAAATATTTTCACCTCATTCCGACCCTTAAAACACCCACCCCACCCCCCATGATCCCCCCACCCTGAGTGCTGCACCACCTCCACCTGAAGCTGTTCTCGCCAAAGCTTTGCCTCGGAAATTCAAAGCATCCTATCTGTGCCCTCAACTGAAACAAGGTCTCTGCAGTACCTGACACTGTCCTTCCTGAAATGCTCCTGGGACACTCAGACACTTCTTGGTATTTCTGAAAAAGCTAATGGCGTGAAGACAATAACTAACCCCAAATCCCACCCATACTGGACACTTCTGCTCACACCCTCACATTGGGGAGACAAAGCATAGCCCCAGGGCTTCAAGCAGCCACAGGAAAAAGGACAGAGCAACCGTTCCCAGCACTGGGCCCCCAGCAGCATGGACAGTGTCATTCCGCCAGCTGAAGCTCCTACGCCGGCCGAGGGCTTGGAAGTCAAAGGCAGCGCTTTCAAGATTTAAGAGAACAAGAAAGACAAACAGCAGGACTCCTATTCCGACCCCCCTAACAACTCCCCTCTAGCCCGGGCCCTTTCTGCCCAACCAGCAGGCGCGTCCTTCTGAGTGCCAGGCGCCAGGCTGAGGCCCGAGTAACATGCCGGCAGAGCAGGGGGGACAATGCTGCCAGCACGTCTCCTTTCTGGAAACACCCAAGGGTGCCACGCACTGAACAAAGTGTTTACGTTACTCCTTCTTGTGCTCTTTATTCACAATCACCCCAAAAGGAGGTATTAGTAACCTCAGCTTCCCCCGTTTATGGACAGGAGCGGAGGGTTAGAGTATCAAGCACGAAGTCATAACGCTTTCCTCTGCTCCGCAAGAACGCACGCGGGCCGTGCACAGCTGCGGAAACAGATGACGCGCTCAGGCCGCTGGGCGCGCCTGTGGCCCCAGCTACTGGGGAGGCCGAGGCGGGAGGATCTCGTGAAACAGGAGTTCAAGGCCAGCCTGGGCAACACGGCGAGACGCAGTCTCTTAAAAAAAAAAATAAAACAAAATAAAGAAGTAGACACACCAGGAGAGAGTCTCAGCCAGTGCTCGGGCCTGCGGCCGACAAAGGGACTGGCGAAGCGTGACTCTTTCCCGCCCAAGCGACAAGCGCCTCCCGGCGGCGCCTCGCGCCCTCATCAGCGAAGCGTGAGCCAGTCGAAGCGGCGCTCGCCCGCGCGCCCTGCCAGCTGCGGCCCGCCGAGCCCGTGCGAGCGCAGCACGAGGAGCGCGGCCGCAGGGAGGGGAAGGGCGCAAGCCGCCGCGGAGCTCCGTGGCAACAGCGGCACAGGCAGGCGCGGGAAGACGCCCCCGGACGGAGCAGGGGCAGGGCACCGTCGGGAAGCGGCGACGATCGCCACACGGCGCCGCGGCAAGCCCGGGGGCTGACCGGGGCGTCCGCGCCGCACGGAGCCCTCAGGCCGGGACCTTTGGTTTTTCTAATAAGACCAACCCGGGCGCGCGCGCGGCTCTGGCGCCCAGGCGGGAGCACCGCTCCGAGAGTCCGGGCCGCGGCGGCCGCGACCGTCTCCAAGAACAAGCAAAGAGCCCGGAGTCCGCCACGCAAACCGCCCGCCGCCTCCCCCTGCGGGGCGGGAGCCTCGTGAGCGCGCGCGGCCCCGCCCACCCCGGCGGGCGACCCGGCCGTCCCCTCCCCCTCCCCGGGAAGCGGCCGAGGACGCGGAGCCGAGACCCCGCCCCCCACGCAGGCGACGCCGGGCGAGCGAATCGCCGCAGAGCTGCGGGCCAGCGGCGCGCTCTGATTGGACGGCGGGGAAGCCTGTCAGCTTATCGGCCCGGTGGCCCCGCCCACTCAGACCGCTTCCTGTCCGCGCGGAGCGCGGAGGTGGCGGGTCTGAGCCCCAGCCGGCATGCGCTGTGGCCAGCGGGAATGCATCCTGTGGGTCAGCGCGCGAATGTGCCTCCCGTCCCTCACGGGATGACGCCGCAAATGCTGCCTCTTCCGGAGGGCCACCCGTGAGACCAATGCCTGGAATGTGAGGCACATGTCTCAGGCGTCCATGCAGCCTGCCTTACTGCCAGGAGCAAACAGTATGGATGTAGCAGCAGGTACAACGGCTGGTGCAAAATCAATGTGGACTGAACATAAATCGCCTGATAGAAGGACTTACTACTATAAAGCTGAAACAAAACAGTGTACTTGGGAGAAACCAGATGATCTTAAAACACCTGCTGAACAACTGTTGTCTGAATGCCCCTGGCAGGAGTACAAATCTGATTCTAGAAAGCCTTACTATTATAATTCTCAAACAAAAGAATCCCGCTGGGCCAAACCTAAAGAACGTGAGGATCTTGAAGGATACCAGAATACCACTGTTGCTGGAAGTCTTATTACAAAAATCAAAACTGCACGCAGTGATCAAAGCTGAAGAAAGTAGTAAGCAAGAAGAGTGCACAACAGCAGCCCCGATTCCTACAACAGAAATTCCGACCACCCTGAGCACCGTGGCTGCTGCAGCCAGTGCCAGCCAGTGCTTCTGCTTCTGCGTCTGATACTGTCAATGGAGGTGTTCCAGTTGTTCCTGATCCCGAAGTTACTTCCATCGTTGGTACTGTTGTAGATAATGAAAATACAGTGACTATTTCAACTGAGGAACAGCTGCAACTAACTAGCACCCCTGCTTTGCAGGATCAGAGTATTGAATGAAGTATCTAGTAATACTGGAGAAGAAACATCTAAACAGGAAACTGTAGCTGATTTTACTCCCAAAAATAAGAGGAAGAGAGCCAACCAGCAAAAAAAAAAAAAAAAAAACAAAAAACACTTGGAATATAAAGGAGGAGGGAAAGCAGGCTTTTAAGGAATTGTTGAAAAAAAAGCAGGTAGCATCCAGTGCTTCATAGGAGCAAGCTATGAAAATGATCATTAATGATCCATGATACAGAGCTTTAGCAATGTTGAAAGCAGGCCTTATATATGCCTATAAAGTCCAGACAGAAGAAGAAGCAAGATTGAAATACAAAGAAGCTAAGGAGTCCTTTCAGCATTTTCTTGAAAATCATGAGAAAATGACATCACAACAAGATACAAAAAAGCAGAGCAAATGGTTGGAGAGATGGAAGTCTGGAATGCAATAGCAAAACGTGATCATCTTGAAATCTATGAAGATGTTTTATTCTTTCTCTCAAAAAAAGAAAAGGAACAAGCAAAGCAGCTGCGAAAGAAAAATTGGGAAACCCTAAAAAACATACTGGACAACATGGTTAATGTAACATACTCTACTACTTCATCTGAAGCCCAGCAGTACCTGATGGATAATCCAACTTTTGCAGAAGATGAGGAGTTAAAAAACATGGACAAAGAAGATGCACTAATTTGCTTCGAAGAACACATTCAGGCTTTAGAAAAGAAAAAAGAAAAACAAAAGTTTGCTGAGAGAAAGGAGACAACAGCGTAAAAACAGGGGATCTTTTCAGATATTTTTAGATGAATTGTATGAACTTGGACGACATGCTATGTCATCGTGGATGGAACTGTATCCAACTGTTAGTTCTGACATTAGATTCACTAATATGCTTGGTCAGCCTGTTTTTTCATTAGGATCAACTGCACTTGATCTTTTCAAGTTTTATGTTGAGGATCTTAAAGCACGTTATCATGATGAGAAGAAGATAATAAAAGACATTCTAAAGGATTTGTAGTTGAAGTAAATACTACTTTTGAAGATTTTGTGGCAATAATCAGTTCAACTAAAAGATTAACTACATTAGATGCTGGAAATATCAAATTGGCTTTCAATAGTTTACTAGAAAAGGCAGAAGCCCATGAATGTTAAAGAGAAAAAGAAGAGGCTCAGAAGATGAAATGAAAAGAATCTGCGTTTAAGAGTACGTTGAAACAAGTCACTCTTGCAATAGAATTGGATGCCGTCTGGGAAGATACCCAGGAGAGATTTGTAAAAGAGCCAGCATTTGAGGACATAACTCTAGAATCTGGAAGAAAATGAATATTTAAAGATTTTATGCATGTGCCTGAGCATGAATGTCAACATCATCATTCAAAGAACAAGAAACATTCTAAAAATCTAAAAAACATCATAGGAAATGTTCTTGCTCTTGATTGGGGTCAGATTCAGATGACGATGATGCCATTCAAAGAAAAAAAGACAGTGATCAGAAACTCATCCTGCTTCAGAACATTCTGCTAGTGCAGAGTCTGAGAGAAGTTATAAGAAATCAAAAAAGCATAAGAAGAAAAGTAAGGAGACATAAATCTGACTCTGCAGAATCGGATGCTGAGCAAGAGAAGGAAAAAAAAGAAAAAGACTGGGAAAGTAAAAAAGACAGAACTAGACAAAGATCGGAATCAAAACACAAATCACCTAAGAAAAAAACTGGAAAAGATTCTGGTAATTGGGATACTTCTGGCAGGGAACTGAGTGAAGGGGAATTAGAAAAACGCAGAACCCTTTTGGAGCAACTGGATGATGATCAATAAATTATGCCAAATACATGTTTACAGTATGATTTAAAGTCTAATTCAGAGCAGGGACTCTATTTTAAGTTCAACTGAAGTAACACTGGGTTTTAATTATATCACAGAAAAACAGTGCATTTAAGTATTCTTATTGTGGACTTTATAAAAGCAAAGGAAATTAAAAATAACTTTTGATTCTGTGTCAAGAACTGTGTCAAGAACAGTTATGGTCGTAACTGTCTTTCTGTGACCCTTTCATAGGGCACTACAGGATGGATTAAAGGTAGCAATTTACTGAAAAAAAAAAAATCAAAAAGCATAAACTAACATCTACCACATGCAGTGACAAGGTGTCTCATTCCTGTCCCTGGACTTCCAATCCCCTCACCTCAGGCACCTGCTACTATGTGATCTGTATCTGGGCAAACACATGCGTATACGTATGTTCTCCATTTTATATGGCTGGTAGCACACTATAAACACCTCTACACTGCGCTTTTATGCTTGTACATTTTAGAGGTATTTCCATGCACGCTCCACAAAAATATCCTCGTCCTTCATCATTTCTCATACGAATGCACGAACCCGTCTACACCCATGGACATGCCAGGCTGCTCCTAAATCCTGTGATCATTTTAAAGTGAGTTTCCAAGAACTGTCCTGTGGAAAAAGGAAGCTCACAGTGGTACCAAGTAATAATGAATTCAAGAATATCATAACTGACGTTTTTAGGCAAAAGTTGAATAGAACTAGAGCTAAAAGAGAACAGTCACTTCAGCAGTTTATAAAAGGCCCAAATGCACATCTATTGTAAAGCGAGCACCTCTTCCCGCGACCGAGTGCACGTCTATTATGCAGCAAGCATCTCCTCCCTCCTTTTGTAAAGGGGGAAGAATCATAATCAACACTTTTCCAACCAATAATTAAGTGCTTACTGGGTGCCAGGTATTTAAATATTACACCAAATAGTTCAATACAAACTTTGAACACATGATAAAAATACAATGCAAGGCGGGGTTGCTTACGTTAATATCTTTACAAAAAAATACACATTGGTAATATTTATAGAACATTCAATGAAAAACACAAAACAAAATATTATGACACATGCAATTGGTCAAACATAGCAGTTAACAGTTTAAAAGAGATCACTCAGCCTCTCGGGGAGAGAAGTGCCCTGTCTCCCTGTCTGAGGAACCTGCTGACTCACCTTGGCAGCCCTCACAGCCTTGATCTTCAGCAGCATGTCCACAAAAGCCACCCTCACTTTCTCCGAGTTGTCGTGCAGACTGTACCTGAGAGTGGGCAAAAGCTGCTCTAGCAACGGGTGGCTCAGCCTGTTGTCCAGAACCATCGGCAGACACTGCAACAAAGAGGAAGACAAACATTCGATGAAGGGGTCAGGTACGAAAACGCTCAGATCCATCTTCACTAGAACTACTAGTGAGGTAAACATGCCTACAGAAAATAACTTTCGAAAACACTTTCACATAAAAAGCATACCTTTAATGAATTAGTGTGGTTTCAACAATTGAAAGAAACAGAACAACTGCCGGTAGCGTGGTCTCCAAAGACACTGCGTCCAAGAATCCTTTAATATTTTTTAGAAACAGGGCCTCACTGTCACCCAGGCTGGAGTACAGTGGCGCAATCACAGCTCACTGCAGCTTCGAGCTCCTGGGCTCCAGCCATCCTCCCGCCTCAGCCTCCCAGAGTGCTGGGACTACAGGCGTGTGCCACCGTGCCCGGGCCCTTTTACTTTTTTAACAGCACATTAAACTCTCTGTGTTTCTTGACTCAATATTGCACGAAGATCGGCAAGAGCAGAGCCCCCATGTGGTTTACCCCGTGCCCCCCAGCCCGGCTGCACGGTGCCCAGACCAGCAGGCGGTGCTCCCCTGAGGGACAAGGGCCAGCTGGCCCGTCCAGGCTTGGCTGAGGCACCCGCCTAGGATCTGAGCTCCTGTACTCTTCAGGCTCTACTGCCTTCTCTTTACAGTTATTAGGAGAAAGGATATTTTTGTAGATTCTTATTAAAGGTACATACTGTATGCAAAGTATATTTTAATGTATAACAATTTTTTTTAAATTTCAAGTACATCTGCTCCTCTTCTAAAGCACTGTGCCCAAGGATGGCCTGAGGTGACTGTGATTCATCTGCCCCCCACCACAAATACCCACCTTCATCAGGGCCGCCCCCACACTCTGCCGCCCTCAGCTGCCACAACACCAGGATCAGCACGCAGTAGGAGCCCTGTCCCTTAGCCCAGCCCAGAGTCTTCACAGGCTGTGTCATAGCTGAACTTCCTTCTGGGGGTGCACGTGGCACACCCTCATTGCATGCTGCAGATAATCTCCATGTCTGACCCACCTGCTGGGCAGATGCTCCTCTGTAAACTGAGCCCAGCTGCACAGACTCCAGTCAGAGCCACGGCTGGAAACCACAGCGCCAGGATGAGCCCACCACAGCGCAAGGAGCAGGTAGGTCCCCAAGAGCTCCGCCCTCAGCCGACATCTAAAGAATAAGAGGATCCCACCCAAACAGGGGAGGCGGAGGGACTAAGGGTTTACAACATTGTCCCGAAGGACAAGGGAACAGCCTGGGCTCAAATTCTGCTCAAAGATCAAAAGAACAGTAACGGTCATGGGACATTAACCTTGGTTAGAAACACTTTCTTGGTGCAATGACTTGGAAAACACATCACAGTGTTTTCAGATCAGGGAATAAGCAGGGACGGAATATTTAAATTACTCGAGTTGATCCAAATAACATTCTACGTATACAAACATTCAAAGTACCATCCCAATGTAAAAAGGACTTTTAAATATGTGTTATCTATGAAGGTAACAAGGAGACCCCTTGAAGTGGGAAAGGACCAGCCTCACTGTGCTGGTGTGGTGATCAGATCAGAGGAGGGTGGCGGAGTCACCAGGGCCCTGGCTTCGGAGCAGGGGCATGCCTGGCCTTGCGTGTTTGCCAAGAGCCCCAGTGACCGACACCACCAGGGCTAGAAACCACCGGACTGGGTCGTGTGCCACCATCAAGGCCACGAGCTCCACGGCCCCATCCACATGGTGTCACTTTCTACTGACAGACTGCGGGCCAATTGATACACGTCTCACTTCTCTGAGACATGGCACAGAGACAAAAAAGGATAAATCCAACAACGCTGGGCCCCTTCCCTCCATACACTAAAAACTACTGTTATTTCAAGTAGCCATTTTTTTTTTGTTGAAAACACTTTTAATTAAGTTTTTAAAAGCCTCACTTTGGATATACAACAAAAATGTCAACAGTGTTATCTCTGTGGAATAGGATATGGGTAATTTCTACCTTTTTCCCTCTCTTCATTTTCTAACTATTCTATAATAAGTAAATACTGCTTATATAATTTTTAAAACTGTTACCTTAAAGACAGAACAACGAACATCCGCTGAGCTTGTATCAAGTGCCAGTTCCTCAGTCACCTTCTTCAGAAGGTCAATAAGAATGGTCGGAGGCAACATTTCCCAGTATTTGGAGGTTATTTTACAAACACCAAGGATCCCCGTGGAACGGACCATCGGGTAAGGATCTTCTAAAAGGCTCTGTAAGTAGGAGGGGAAAAAGGATTAAAAAGCTTAAATCAGTTCCCTTTACATCAATATTTGCTTTACACATTAGCACTTTGGGGATTCATAACTTAACAACAGACACTTCAAGCTATAGAAATATTGGTCATATACAGATTCCTGGATCTCAGAGTATTCAAAGAGAACAATCCCAAAACACATGGCACCTTATTTGCTGCATCCCATCTACAAGACTTTGCTGACAGCAGGGCCTCAGACCCAGTTCATCACGCAGTGAAGTCTGCAGACCCAGCTGACCACGGCAGGCATTTGGATTAGACACGGCCCACACATGCCACTCTCTTGAATCCCAAAATGCTGTAATACACAGACCCCAGAACAAAATAATTCTACTTGTAACAAACTGATCCAGGCCATGGTCATCAGTGCGTGCTCACAATTCAAAAAGAGACAATGAAACGTGCACCCGCGCTGGGAGTACACGACTCCACCAGGAAGTAATCTCGCACAGCAAAACCCCGTGAAAAATGAATCTGATCAACTCTCCACATTGAACTACCAATTTACAGGAAATACAAAAGGCAGAGGAACATACTAAAGGCACCAAAGGAATGGGTTCTGTAAAACCCAGACTCTGGGAAACTCAACAGAATAATTTGGCTTCAACAACAACAAAAATAGCAAAAAAAAAAGACCACAGAGAGAAAGACTGATGGAGAGGAACTCCTAGCCGACGCTCAGCCATCACAGCGTGCGGCTCTTGGTTAAATAGACTCAAACAGAGCCAGAGAAACTGTGAGCAACGACTCGGGCAACCACTGTTCACTTTTCCTTGGCTGTGATAATGGCATGGTCATGTTTAAAAGGGATCCTCACCTTTAGCAATACCTCCTAAACGTGTTCAGAGCTGAAATCACGTGATGTCTCAGGTTTGTTCTAAAATAAGGAACTGTGAGGGAAAAATAGAAATTCACTAAAAACCTTTTACCCTGAAACGGACAAGCTATAGCCCTATGGATGTTAATTGCTTAATCTGCTTCTGTAAGGCTGCCTGTCGCCACACTGCAGGAATGTCTGTGAAACTGATGTTACAAAGACAGACGTTGAAACTAAGGCCTGCAGCTCATGCTCGGTAAACAGCTCCCCTGGCAGCAGCTGCCGTGTAAGTTACAGTGACATCCCTGCCTGTGCACTTCCTGGTACAAGCCGCTCTGTACCCCCCTTGCTCCTGAAGTGTGGAAGACAAGTCCCCCTGACCGGGGATGCTCAGAATTTGGCGGAGGATCCCCTCTGAGCCCGCCGGCGTTAATAAACCCGATCTCTCTGCATCCTCGTGTACCTCTCAGTGCTTCCCCCGGCAACGTGACTCCGGTTTTTGCCGTTACAGAACGAGATCAGGGCAGCAATGACTGCAACTCGCGGGTGCACAAGGTTCCTGACCCCGGTCCCACTCTTTTTAATATGCGTGAAATGTTCTATTATGAAAGTTTAAAGACTCAGAGGACTTCATCATTCCTTTTCAACTAGGATAAAAAGACTTCAAGTTAAGATAGATAAGCATTTACCCCATTCTCCTCCCCCAAATCTGGCCAAAATGGCAAATAAGATAATGGAGAAAAGTCCTTAAAATAGGAACCAGAAGACTGGGGACTTCCGTAAGAAAGTGGACAAGGAACGGACCCATGGGGAAAGGGGCCGGGACAGCTGCGCCCTGTGCGTGCCTAGGAGGCAGCTCGAGAGGGGAAGCTGTGCCCCGAGGGAACCCGGACCAGCCCCAAACCAGAGTCCAGCTGACAGGACAGAGGCCGTGGGCTCTGGGCAGACGCAGGGTGGCAGATCAGGGCAAACACCCACCCGGGAAGCAGCTTTAGAAACGGCTTCTCAACAAAGGGCAGAGCCTGCTGGGGCGCAGCTCATGAACAGATATTAGGGACTGAAGAACCAGCAATGACTCCAAACTTCCACAGAGGGACAAGAAGGGAGAACGATGCGACCCACGGGGAAGGGCCCTTGTACTGGGTGCCCACGGAACCAGGGAGCCCCTGCGGTCACACCTGCCCACAGCCAGCTCTGTCCAAGCGACACAACACTGCAGCACCAAAGGACCCTTTGCTAACTGCCTCCTCACTCCAATCCTCTATCCAGGCACGAGAATGGAAGAGCAGAGACGACCAGTCATTTGAGAAAAAGCAAACAGCAAGAAAAACACGATGAAAAAACAGCTCAGTCTCTCCCGAACCCCCCCCAACGCCCCTGGACTGGGACATGGGGAACAGCGAGTCCTCCAGCCTTCACCACGGTGCTCCTTCCCTCAGCCTAGCAGAACCTCGTCACGTATCAACCCTGAACAACTGAGCCACCAAAATCACCCCAGGAAAAAACCCAGCTCGATGAAGATGGTACAGACTTTTGAGCCCAGCCTGTGGATGTGGGGAAAACCCAACATCGTGTATCCTCCCAAAAGCTGCAGGTCCCAGAACCTAGCAAGAGGGAGGCTCTGACAAGCACACGCCCCTCGAGAGGAGGAAGATGAAAAGTACACAGAAGCCACAGGGTAAATCGCTGCCCCTTCCTCCTGCAAGCAGTCGCCCCCTCAGAAGCGGTTTGCCTCTGCCCCCGGCCACCGGGAGAACTTCAGGAATCTGAGGACCTGTTCCTGGAATTCACAAGCTTTTATACATCTTGTTTTCTATTAATTACTTTCAATAATATTCTTTAAAAATAATAAACATATACTCTGGACAATCACCATATAACCACCTTTGTTTGCAACCACACTGTCGTTACCAGGCAAAAACTCGAAAGGACAGCAAGAGGAGAATCGTGGTGTCTCTCCATCTACAGACATTCATGGGGGTCCTTTTTGATCTTCTTGAAAAGGTCTCCATGTTCCTCAAGTTTAAGAAACACTAATAGAGCAGGAAGTATGCTAGAACACGGAGGTGACCAGAGATAACCACTGCTCCTATCTAGCAGAACTCCTTCCTTACCCACCCTCACAAGAGAGACTCAGCCCAGACTTTTCCATTTACAGGTCCAATTACAAAACCCACGAGGCTCAGTACCAGGGCCTTGAACGCTCAGCCAGCTTCGCAAACTATGCCCACAGGCCAAATGCAGCCAGTACTGAGAATGCTTTCTACATTTCTAAATGGTTGAAAAAAAATCAAAAGATTATCATTTTGTGACATGTGAAAATTACATGAAATTAAAATTTCATTGTCCATAAAGTTGTTTTTATTCTTTAGAGACAAGGTCTCGCTCTGTGGCCCAGGCTGGAGTGCGGTAGCTGTGACAGGCAGGACCACAGCACACGCAGCACTGGGCTCCAGCAAACCTCCCGCCTGAGCCTCCCAAGTAGCTGGGACTGCAGGGTGCGGCCACTGTCCAAACAGCTTTACTGGGACCCATCCTCTCATCGGTTCCTGTGCTGTCTACGGCTGCATCTGGACGGCAGCAGCAGCAGGGTAGCTGTGGAGAACGTGTGCCAGCCCCAGCTCCTCAAAGATACACTGCACTGCCCACTAATAGGAGTAAGGAAAGGGAAGGACAGACGTTGGAAAGAATAAATAGATTATTAAGAAAATTTCCTTGTGGTAAGGACTCAAACTAGTAGCATGAATTTCAAGGTACACCAGCAAAGAGGGAAAAATCAAAGATAAAGAAAAACAGGCCAGGGGCAGTGGCTCACACCTGTAATCCCAGCATGTTGGGAGGCCAAGGTGGGATGATCACTTGAGCCCAAGAGTTTGAGACCATCCTGGGCAACACAGCAAGACCCTGTCTCTAAAAAAATTTTTTTTAAAAAATTAGCCAGGCATGGTGGTGCACCCCTATAGTCCCAGCTACTCGGGAGGCTGAGGCAAAGCATCACTCAAGCCCAGGAGTTCGAGGCTACAGTGGGCTATGATTGCACCACCGCACTCCAGCCTGGGTGACGGAGCAAGAGCCTGGCTCAAAAACAGAAAAGAAACAGAAACACCACTAAAGTTTCAGAAACTCTTGATGCTAGATGACAATGCAATATACTCTGACAATCCTAGAGAAAAATGATTTTGAACATAAAATTCTCCCCCTGACCAAATATAAATTAAGTATGAGGGAAAAATAAAGGACAATTTTGGGATTCAAACACCCAGAAACACCTGCCTCCCCTACCACTCAAGGACATCCTGCAGCAAAGCAGGACGGATACTCTTCTAGCTCACAATACGGACAGCTGAGATCATCTCCCCACAACAAGTTTACTTACTTCCCAAAAGTGATTCACAGCTTTCATAGGATATGTTGCTTACACACAAACCTCTTCCTATTAAGTTTTCATCCTAAATGTAAATTTAGAGATGAAACTTTCTTATTGTTTTTAATAAAATACAATATTTTAAAACAGTTTAGATAATAACATCTCATTTTTATGAAACTGTGAGTTGACTAAGTTTTGCTACTTGAGAATATAAACCTATCTCCACAAAGAAATATATAACTTTAGAAAACATAACACCAGTGTTTTCTATAATCTACTATTTTTTAAACGTTAGAGGAATGATTTAGAATCTAATTATTTCTTGTTCTGAAAAAAACATTTAACTGATTTCAACAACTCTTTTAGTTTCTTCCTTCCCTTAGATTCAAATAAAATAGCATTTAATCATTTTTATTTTTTAAAAGGTTAAAACAACAAAGAAAAACCCACAATGGTTAATCCGTATATACGTGGCTTGGTGTTCTGACCTTAACATGGTGCAAGTTCCTTTGATTCTGGCAAGGACTTGGCTTCTCCTTTGTCTTTGATAATAATTTGTCATTCCTATATGTAATATATTTTTAACTGTAAAATAATTCTTTCACAGGTCCTGCCTCTTAAACTTATAAGCATGTACATAGCACACAATTGCTAAAAATGCATTAACCTTCATATCTTAGAAAGATTGTTATTCATATGACACTTCTATCAACTGTAACATTCTCACATTTAGATTTCCTCAATTCCAATTAATATAATTTGAAGGACTGAATGGAACAGAAATCTAAGCATCAGGAAAAGGTCAAGCTGCACTTCTCATTCATTAGCTGACATCCTCATATTATATTTATCCACGATACGGAGCAGCTGAGGCCGCCCCCTCCTCTCATCCCGCTGCAAACTCAGCTGCATTCCTAGTACAGGATGCACAGACCCACCCACCCACTCATGTTACACCAGACAATCTTCCCACTTACAAGGTCCACATTCCCATGGACGAGGACAGCCACCACCACCCTCACTAGGGACTGAGCAAAATGCTTTACGTACAGTGTTGTACTTAATCCTAATCACAATCCTATGAAATATCATTATTCAGGTTGGAAAGAAGCCCCAGGACCAGAAAGCAGTTACGTAACCCGATGAGACCACACCCATGAAGCACCAGCTTCACTGTGGCCCCATCTGGGGAGCTAAAACGTCCCCCAAGTCACACATACCCAGATCAGGAGCAACAAGTGCCCACACCCTACAGGGTCAAGCACCTGCTAGATACGCCCAGGGGGCACGGTGCCCCCAGGAGGGCGGTGGCTGGTTGGGCGCACACACCTCACAGAAGCAAACCCTGAAGCATTTCAGGCAAAACCCACAGTGGGTCACAGTTTTGGACACCTGAGTCCAAAAAGGCAAAAGTTTTCATTTTTTTTTTTACTAAAAGCTACTAACATCTAGTTTTGGTTTGCTCAGCAACATTTGTTCTCACAAACTTGCCCACGACCCTCAAGAGGAATTTTAGATGAATGCACCCGTGGATAAGGCACACACAGCAAGACACTAAAACTGTTCACTTTAGCAGTGTGTGCACCCGTGAAAAAGTACATAAGGAGACTATCATTACACTATCATCTTGACTTTCTGTGTACCTGAGAGTTTTCATAAGTCAGAAAACAGACAAAAGAGAATATTTTAGGAGTACCATGGGTAACATTGTGATGGGCATTTTGCTATGATTGTTTGCTAAAATTTTATTCCACTAGAACAGTAAATAATACAGATTAACTTGTGTCTGTGAGGGAATACAGGGAAGTCAGCAGATGCCAGCACCCTCCAGCTAAATGAAGAGGATCCACAACAGCCCTCGGAAATAAATGCCACACCCTAACACCCTAACGCCTCATTTGAAAGAATCAGCTGCCACAGGCGTTAGCTACAGGCTCGCCCTGGACACAAGCAATGTCTGTTCATTATGCTGCCCAACAACTTCGGTGGGCAGTGTCACAATCCCCATTCATAGATAAAGGCACAGAGAAGTTAAGGAACTTGCCCAAAGTCACACAGCTATTAAGTGAGAGCAGTGGACTCCAATGCAGGGGTCCTGACACCAGAGCATGTGCTCCACCCACTAGGTGACACCCCCTCTCTGCTGGGGAAACAGTAAGAACACACATAAAATGTTTAAAACTATACAAGGTAATAATTAAATGTCCCAAAAGTGACTAAGAGGAGGAGAAAAGGACACCACAGGTCCATACAGTTGCAGAAGGTCCCGGGGAGAGAACAGGCATTTCTCAGAATCGCTGGGGTCTGGGGAGCATGCCCTGTGGGGCAGCGCTGGCCGTATGGCAGGGCGGGGGACACACAGCACCAAGTGCCCCGCCTGCACAGGGTTGGAGCCCACAGAAGTTCGACCACACGGGATACATACATAGAGTTCTTCAAACTGTCTCTGAATTTCACCATCCATCTCAACTGCATGAAGGTTTGGATCCCTAACAGGAAATGCTTCAACAAACAATAATGCAGCATTTGATCGAACTTCAGAGTTTCTGGCCTATAATAATAAAAAAGAGTATTTCAGAATCGTAGAGAGTTAACATACAAAGGCCTAAGTCCAGTGTTCCCAAAGTAAGACTTTTACTATCTCAATATAGACTTATTTATAAATTAAAGACAATCATAACACTTAAATTGATCAAACTCTATAAGGCCTTCCTTAAACTAAGCAGAACTCTCAGTTCAATGTCAATAGATTATTTAAAAAAAAAAAACAAAAAACAGCTTCTTCACTTCAAAGCCCCCTCATGTCAGAAAGAAATGGTCCCCGTTGCATCCCAACTGAGGACGCCAGGCCGTCTCTGCCCTCCTGGCCAGCCCTGCAGCCCCCGCAACCCCTGCAGCCTCGCTGGTGTTTCACGATGTGCCTCCAATCCCTCCACAGCACGGTTACTTCAAAATACCTGTGTATTCAGCACTAAACTAATCCAAATTTCCAGTTAAATGGACCCAAGAACTGCTTTTGATAACCGAAAAAACAGTTTTCCAAAATTCCACAAAGCACTCAGTCAAAAGTCTTATTTTTACTACCCAATTACAACTTTGAATTTGAGTTTGCTAAATTCATAAGCATAATTAGTACACTCCACACCCAGGTAAACTGTCTAAAATGCATACCTTTAACCCTCTCCAGAGGATGGGTTTATATAACCTGTAAAGCATCTCCTCTACTCCCTGACGAACTTTCTTCTGGTGGTGAAAGTAACTCAGCACCTAAGGCACAAAAAATAAAGAAGAAAAGAAAGACAGTGTTGCAACATTGTTTCTGAAATGGTCAACCCGGAGGGGCTGTTCTCTGCACCGCAGGGGGTGCTGGCGCCCACATGTCATGACGGTGCCCCAGCAAGACCAACTACGATGGACACGGGACAGCACTCTACACGGTTCATCGTGGGAAAGAAATCTAAGGCTGAAATGAAGACCGACGACCTTGAGCTATAAAATGGTTTGGGTTCTGGTCTCCACTGTCTACCAATAGCCACATAACCTCAAAGACAGCCATTTAACCTCTGACCTTCAGGCTGACCTGGAAAGAGGGCGTGTAGGCATCTGCCTGGGTGGGTCCCAAGTGCCCTCTGGCCCAAACACTCTGACTGAACCTCTTCATCAGCAACTCGACAGCGCTCTGCCGTATCAAGACGTGGCAATAAGGAGGAGCTGCCACCAGCGGCCCTCACTCGCAAGCCTCATCTCCCAGAACTCACGAATAACTGGAAGCGATCATTCTTATGGCTTCCATTCCTTTCTTCTTTTCCAGCCAGAACCTTCCTGCAATTCTTTATAGACGCTTATCCCTAACAACAACCAACTCTGCCTGACTTCTTTAATTCACGCTTCTTGGAGCTAAAACTTACTAGTGAAAAACAGAAAAATTTTAAAATTAAACAGGCTATGAAACAATAGCCCAGGCTGGGAGCAGTGGCTCGTGCCTGGAGTTCCAGGCGGGAGGAGGGCTTGAGGCCAGGAGTCCCGGACTGTGGGGAGCTACGGGCGCCGCTGCACTCAGCCTGGGCAAGACTTGGCCTCTTAAAAACAAACAAACAAACAAACAAACAACAGCCTATCCCCTAAGGGAGCTGCTTGTGTCAACTTTACCCTAAAAGAACTAGAGTATGGAGATTATTTTTTCTGATTATTAATTATTTGGGAATTTTTAATGATGGTGACCTTAGTCTATAGTTTGCTTTTTTGTGCACAATATTGTCAAGTTTCGGTATCAATGGTACACTCGCTTCATAGAAAGATTTTCTAAACAGCTTTATTAAGATCAAATCCACATGCCATAAAATTCACTCTTTTAAAATGTACAGTTCAGTGGTTTTTAGCATATTCAGAGTTGTGTAACCATCACTACTACCTAACTCTAAAACATCTTCATCAAACACATCAGGATTTCTACCTTCAAATGATGTCTGAAGAACTACGTGGAGTTTCTTTCAGCATATAAATAAAATGATGTATCAGATAAATTTAATATTTATCAAATAAAAACAAGTGGAGAAAGAAGCTATGATGTGTTATAAATGACATTAAAAACAATTACTTCAAGTCCAGTAATACATTTCACTTGAAAAATGAAATCTAATATTCTTCCTTGGAATCATTTTCGTGCTTTTTTCCATAGCTTAACAAATAGTTATATCTATAGTTATGATATCTTAGTTACTAAGACTACCACAGCAAGAAATAACATATGAAAAAAAGTCATTAGTTAGTTGGTGCCAAGAGTGAAGTAACTATGTGAAATTTTTTGTGTCATTCAACATGATGCAATTCTTTATTACTAAATAGAATTTGAAACACCAAATCATATATGTGAAATAAATAAACCAAACTGACTACAACTAAATAAAGCCACACTAGGACTGGGGGAGGGGTGGGGGGATTCATTTAATATATTTATCCTAATATATTATATCCTAATAAATATATATGAAATCATAATTTTTAAACCCTCTGGAAAACTCAGTGATCTAGATAAATCTCTGGGTTCTCTATCCTTGGGTAACAAACTAAATCATCAGTAATGTAAAGAAATGTTTTCTTATCCATCCAAAATTAATATAATTAGTATATTTATATTCTACAAATAGTAGTAATTTCACTATACAAAAAAATAAAGAAAAAGGTAGTCTTTATTCACTTTGCTTCTTGACACATGGTTGCTAAAACCAAGCAAGCAAACAGGCCTCCCTGCGGATCAGAACTGTGATCAACAGCATCCGCCCGATGGAACCAAACACTCAGACCACATTTTCTATTTCCTCTTGCCAGGATCATTATGATCCATTGAACACCTATTAGTGTAATGACACTGATGACAGAGCCTTCTTTAGTTGGACCATTTACAAATATAAGGATAAAATTCCTATCTAAATTCTGAGATTACCTCTTAAAAACGAAATACCTTCTCAAGAGAAACTAGCAAAACATTTATTTCATTTGGTTTTCAGAACACGAAAATGGGAATTTAATGTATAAAAGTAAGTAATAAAAATAATTTCAAACATTCTCTAAGATCTTTGAAAAAGTGATAGTGGCAGTTAGAAAGTGATGATTCTAGAAATTCTTTGGTCAGAGAACTGAATTAAAGGTTGTTCAAATAAAGGTCAACTAGCTTAACAACAATATACCTTTGCTTTCCTCATTCAAACTTTCGTGGCAGGAATAAAACTGCCAGACATCAAATATCAAGATCCTGAGAAATCCCTCTAATTGATGCCTGTCAAAACTTAATTTTTAAATGTAAGCAAAACAGTGATCTAAAAACAAAACAGATGAAACAGTATTTCAAAATCAATTTGTTCACAATAGACGTGATTAAAAGAGCCTGACTCACCTCCCGCACTTTGGAGTGCACTGGAGACCTCCTTGGAAGGTGGATCCCGTGGAACATGAAGTCCTGGATGCACTCGCTTTCAATCGTCTGAAACGACAAACGCAACGCAAGGCGCTTGGCACATGGGTCCTGCCGGTAACCTGACGGGCGGTGCGGCACTCGAGTACAAAAAGGGGTCTGACCTCGTCACCTCGTGTTTCCCGAGGAAAAACCTAGGTCCCTTCACCAGAGATTTCTTATTCCAAGTCCATACTTCTTGGAATTCCTTTAGTTTTCATATACCAAGGAGAATGCTTAGCTTCTTCTATCTTATTTGACTGAATATCAAATCTGTGCCAGACGGCCAGGTAAGCTTCCACCTACCACTCGTGGCTGTTCCAATCAGACAACACCCAGAGACTGAGGCAGTGGTGAGTGTGGAGCCCTCCTGGGTCCCCACTGACCTGGACAGCCTCCGAAGACTGGATCTGTTCCAACAGCCTCCCCAGAACTGAAACAGAGCTACCTCTGCAGTGGTGGCCAGGATTCCAGACCAAGTAAGACTGTCCCGGGCTACCACTGAGAAGGGCTGGGCTGGGCGGGTGTGGCAGCCGCTGAGCATGGCGGCTGAGGAGAGCCCAAGCCCCCAAGAGCAGCCCAAACCCCAGCGGACCACAGGGTCTGTCACCCCTGACTCTGTGCCCGCCTCGTGCGCACGCCCAGGACTTCCACAGCTTTAGGGAAGGACCCAAGGAAACACTGCTATTAATATTAACCTTCTCCATTACCTTTGGAAATCTCTTTCACCTAAAGCTACTGATAAATGCTAGCATTGCGTAACGTGGGACAACCTGAGTGTCAGGTGGCTTGTGATGAAGTATGAAACACACAGCACTAGCTGGTAAGTTACTGGGCCATGAAAGTTGAATCCAAACCTTTAGAGCTAACGACCAGAATGCGGACATTCTACAGCACAACTGACCCACTTTCTTCAACATGTCAATGGCACAGGTCCAAAAAAAAGAAGGGGCAGGGAACCTGCAGCCTGAATCCAAATTTTACAGAACAAATCCTTTTATTAAAAGGGGTACAGCAGAGAAAGATGAAGCTTTTCTTGCCTCCTTTGGTGCTTAAAAAAGAACAATCTTGAAATCAGAAGGCTGCAGGTCCCCATCACCCATCTCCCAGGCGCAACATGTAAATGCCATGTGGGCAACTTGTTGAACCCGGATTCAAAAAAATCATAAAAAGACATTTTGAGACAAACAATAAAATTTAAATATGGTCTAATTATTTTAAAAAATACCAAGGAGTCATTGCTAATTTTTGAGGTGTTGTAATGGCATCATACAGTCACATTTTTTAAGAGATGCATAATGAAGTACGTAGAAATGAAAAGTCATGTCTGGGATTTGCTTTAAACACCTACAGGGAGGAGGGAAGTGAGGAAGGAGAGGGAGACCAAGACATGCACACTATTGGTGCTAATTCTGTGCACGGCTAGTCAACTAGCTAAGTGTTTAATTACAAACTCCTATTTTTTAAGCCACTGGAGAAAAGGAAACAAAATACACTAAGGACAAATATTCCTACCTAACAAGTTTTATGCAGTAGTAAAACACAAAGCAAAAAATAATTCAGAACAATGTCCTGATTTTGCCCTTCTCCCCCAAAAAATTACATACTGTAAAACTTCTAGAAGTTGTCCACAGGGGACTATAACAGATAATTTTTTGTTTCCAGGAGAAGTCAGGGCTAAACCGTGGCAATAAAATCAGGCCTAAGTGGGGCAGAGCAGCAGAGGACAGAAGGCAGCCCCAGACATCAGACAGCCCTGGCTAGCCCCGCAGGTGCCTCCTCCACCAAAGAGGAACAGTCAGGATGGAAGACAGGCTTGCTGAAGACCTCTTTCCGATTTAGAGCAAAAATTTTACTCTCAGAGAAAAAGAAAAACATTTGAGAGTCTAGTATAAGAAAAATGTAAGAGAAAACAAAGATACTTTTTTGTCCCAGAGGATCTTTGTGGAGTTGGCACTGTGGCTTATACAGCCCTCTCTTCCCAACATACAGATTACTTGGTCAGCAGAGGCCATATTCAAAGTGAGTATCTTCAAATTCTCAAAAGCAATGTAACAAACGGAGGTGACATCAGGGGCCTGAACAGCACTGTCCCACAGAAACAGCACCAACCACGGATGCACTATTACATTTTCTAGTGGTTGCATTAAAAACAGACAAAAGAAAACAGGTAAAATTATTTCAATAATGTACAGTTGTCCCTCAGTGTCCACAGGGGATCGGTTCCAGGACCTTCCTTGGATACCAAAGTCTGCAGGTGCCCCAGCCTGATAAAAAGTGGTGCATTTGCACATAACCCACGCCCGTCCTCCCGTACACTTTAACTCACTCTAGATCACTTGCCATACCTAATACAGTGTAAATGCCATGCAAATAGTTACTATACTGTATGTCTAGGGAGTAACAACAAGAAGTCTACACATGCTCATTTTTTTCCTGAATATTTTTGATCCATGGTTGGTTGAATTCATCAGTGCAAAACCCACAGATATCGAAGGGCCAACTGTATTTTCTTTAGCCCAATATATCCAAACCACTATTATTTCAATTTGCAATAAATAGTTTGAAAAAATATTAGTGAGATTTTTATATTCTTCTTTTTCCATATTAAGTGTTTGAAATATGGTGTGTTTCTTATACTTGCAACACTTCTTGATTCAGACTGGCCACATTCCAAGTGCCCAATAACCACACGCGCTGGGCAGCGTAGGCCTAGAGCCACTCAGTGATGAAAGTACAACCTCAGCCTCCCCTGGACCACATCTCCGTGAGCAACACGACTCTGGGAGGCTGCCCGCAAGAACTGGATCTCCTTTCTACCACTCAGATTTTCTTTACTTGGCTTTATTTTGACAGAGCACATAAACACAAGTCTTAAGTAACCCTTCCTTGATTACTTATTTAGTATCCAGAATACCATAAAAATAAGTGTTAGTATTTAAATAAATGAAAATACCTCCAATATTTTCCCTGAAGCCTTTTTCCAAGCTCTGAAATAAATATCTGCAATGTGTACCATCAAAGACCTATTAAAAAAGACAAAAATATTGTAATATAAATTTAAAGAATTATACTTTTAACATGTATCATTTTAGTTACTCTCCTACCCTAGGGAAGAAGGAAGTGCTTTTGCACAGTATCTGTAGAGATATGTTATCCACCTGTGGCAGAAGTAGAACAAAAAGAGTTTGGGGAAGGGCAGTAGACGTGACAAACTACTGCCTCCTCCTCAGCCAAGGCTTACTCAGAACTTTACTATTTTCTGTGAAACTATGAGAACATAAGCTCAAAACCAAAAAAAATTAAATATAAATAAACTTTTGACTTGGAATCATTTTGGACTTTCCAGGCTACTAATTCCTCAGGTACAGGAAGCCCTAAAATACCAGAACTGACTTTAGAATCATAGATATTTAGAACTCTATTAGTTCAACCCAAATATTCTGAAAATGAGGAAATATGAGAAAGCAATCTAGTATACAATAGGAGCTTTGCAATCAGGAATCCAGAATCGAATCCCAACTTGGAACTTACACAGCTACCTGACAGGGGAGATTTAGTAACTAAAGCCCACCCTGAAAGAGAGCTGCAGGGACTGAACGTAAAATGCAGACTGAGCACTCCACAGCGTTCCACTCGGGGCGTCTGGACTCTGTAGGCTCCTGCCCCCCAACCATACAACACACGCCAGATTCAACTAGAAGGTACACACTGCACTCAAATTGTTATCGGGGCTGGGTGTGGTGGCTCATGCCTATAATCCCAGCACTCTGGGAGTCTGAGGCGCGAGGATCGCTTGAGCCCAGGAGCTCAAGACCAGCCTGAGCAAGAGCGAGACCCCGTCTCTACAAAAAATAGAAAAAATTAGTTGGGCGACTAAAATAGAAAAAATCACTTGAGCCCAGGAATTGGAGGTTGCAGTGAGTTATGATGATGCCACTGCACTCTAGCCAGGGTGACAGAGCAAGACCCTGTCTCAAAAAAAAAAAGAATGTTTTCGGAAGTACTGGTGACATGGGCTTTATTGTCAGTGGGGCTAAGATTTAACTGGCAAACAATTTGACTATTTAAAGAACTACCACAAATTAAAATCTTAATTTCAATGGTCATTACTGAAAGTAAATGATTTCCTATAGAAGGAAAAAAACTATCCAGTGATACAATGGTATAAAATAAGTAATATAATTATAAGATATAATTTCTAAAGCTTCCAATACATTAATACAACTTTTAAAGTCATATCAGGCCAGGTGCAGTGGCTCACACCTATAATCCCAGCACTTTGGGAGGCCAAAGCCAGAGGATCACTTGAGGCCAGGAGTTCGAGACCAGCCTGGGCAACATAGTGAGACCCTGTCACCATAAACAAAGTAGAAAAAATTAGCCAGGCATGGTGGTACATGCCTGTAGTCCCACCTACTTGGGAGGCTGAGGTGGGAGAATCACTTGAGCCCAGGAGTTGGAGGTGGCAGTGAGCTGTGATGACACCACTGCACTGCAGCCTGGGTGACAGAGCAAGACCTTGTCTCAAAAAAAAAAAATCAAATAGAATCTTTCAAAAGCAGATTAAGACTGCAAAAAATTTTAATTACCCTTAATACTTACTTTTGTAATCCCTCTAACTGGTTTTTAATGGTCCCGTGGATCATTTTAATAAAGTTTATATTCCAATTGAAGAGAGAACTAAGAAATCTTCTTCCCTATAAATAAAAAAGGACATAATGTCAAAATTGCAACCAAATAAAAAGTCCTCATTAAAAATTCTTTGAATGTTTAATAATATTAAAAGTCAGCTATTGCTAAAAAGGAAGCACACATAATCATAACGGGCAACACAAGCACTGCGGCTGGGTCAGGAAAAGTGCCTCAGGTGGCAGCTCCTGTCTGCAGACTAAGCAGCCTTGGGGCCTTGGAAGCCACCTCCCCTCGAGCGTTGAACAGCAGCAGACATTCACCATGGGCCCACAGACATTTCATTGCGGCTGTCACGGATGGCTGTGCAACCTCAAACCTAAGACTGCTTTAAGTCTAGCATTTGTCGGTAGTAACAGAATTGAATTATCAGTTCATTTCACCTTCTCATCTACAAATGAGGAAAGTGAGGACTCGTACGGTTAAGAGGTTAAGAGGCTAAGTGCTTGCCAAGCTGGAATTCCAGATGCACAATCTTGTGAGGTGCACCTGTGAGGCCACAGGCAACCCAAGGCAAAGGCACGTGGAAGGCTCTGTCACCTCTGCAGCCTGGGCTAACAGTTGGTGCTCAATAATCAACTACAGGAGGACCCCAGCACAGTGGAGCTGTAGAAGCCTTGTTGATAAAAGAAGATTAAATTAATTTTAACATTTTATGTGAAATTACATAGCCAAAATATTATCATTAGGTATATAATAAATATAAAAATTACTGACGAGCTATTTTACACACTTAAGGCACATCTCAGTCAGACAGGCTCCGCCTCAAGTACTGAGGAGCCACCTGCAGGAGGCCCAGGATGGGCAGTGCAGCCACAGGCCAGACGCCTGCTTTCGGAGTCCCTGCACGGTGGGAAGGAGAAATGGAGGATGCGGTGCAAGGATGGCTGTAAGTATGAGCCAGTTGAAGTGGAATTCGGGCAGAGGGCCAGATGTCATCCATAGGGAAGTGCTTTCTCCACCTCATTTTTAATCATCATTCATTTAAAATGCAATTATGGCTTCCCCAGGATTCACACAGCCACCTGTTGCCATCCGATTTAATGACGAAATAAGCAAGGACTTGTAAAATGTTTGCTTTAGTACTGCTATGCGGTAAAAATGATGTGTAATAAATATATAATAACTCTTGGCAAGTGAGGTGAATCTCTCAAGAAAACACTGAGCACAGCGCAAACAGCATCATGAACTTAGGAAGAACATCTATTAAAAAGCAGCTCACAGACCAAAAAAGAAAGCCTCTTTACCTCTTCTTTCTTGATATGATTAATATTTATGAAGCACTCAAGTAGCATATCTTTAATTTCTCTACTTTCCTCCAAATCATAATCAAAGCAATACAAAGCTTGATGGATACGCCAAAGCCGACATATGTCTGCACCCTAGGAATGATGCACAAAAAATGTTGTATTTAGGTGTTTTTAATAAACAGTAAAGTCATATCTCAAATTAAGTATATTTTATATCATAAATAATGATATTTCTAATTGATTCACCAAAGAGTAGAAAATAGTGACAAATGAAAACAGATTTTAAAATTTGCAAATGCCACTTGTAGCTCTAGAGAACACTTTTTAAAAACATAGGCAAAAGCAATCAGAAATCCAGCACTGTTCACAGAACCCCTGCAACAATGAAGATGTTCTAAGTCTGCACTGTCCAGTGTGGCAGACCTGGGCCACATCTGGCTACCAAGCTACTGGAATGTGACTAGTGCCACGGAGGAAACAAATTTTTCATTATTTTTGACTTTAAATTTAAATAGCCTTATGTGGCTAGTGGCTACTATACTGAACAGCACAGGTTTAGAGTATTAGGAAGACATTAAAAAATAAAGGCTTAGTCAGGCACAGTGGCAGCTGTAGTCCCAGCTACTCGGAAGGCCAAGGCGGGAGGGTCACTGGAGCCCAGGAGTTTGAGTCCAGCCTGGGTGACATGGCGAGATCCCAACTCTAAATAGATAAATAAATAAAGTCTTGATTTAATAGCTGAACAATTTTGACGGAAAATGGATTTTAAAAAGACAAATCAATGATGGCATAAAGATAAGTTCTGACACACACAAAAAAGGATTTCTCAATCACACCCTTGACCAGCAGAGAAAATCAGGTACTAGCTAAGGGTGCAGCCAAAACAGGTCTTTTCCATCATAAAACTGACTGCTCCATGGAGAGGGTAAGACAGACTCTCGATCTTAGATGGGGGTAACATAAACAGGTATAAGCTTTCCAAAATGCCGTTGGGAACACACATTCAGAACCTTCCAGCTCATACCCACTGACCTGCTAAGAATCTCTCACAGAAGTAGAGCTATGGTGGTGGGGGGCGGGGGAGAGGGTCAAAAAGAAATATTCTCAACATCCCTAGAACAAAAATGACCACTTTGGGAGGTGGAATTATGGGCGACTTTTATTTTCATTTGCACAACTTTCTAAGATGACCCTAAGTATTTGCTGTCTTGATTTGGGGGAAAAATGTTATTTTTCTAAATTTCTTAACTGTATACCAAAGATTAAAGTATGAGAAACAGCCCAAGTTACAACCAACCTTCAAACACACTCTCCCTTGGTCTGGTCTCAACTTTCTTAGGACAGTGCTGCGGTGTGAAATAATCCCAGTAATAACCTACAATCATGCCTGCATCACAGTCCAAGGCCCTCCCTGCCCAGTCCACGCCCCGTGGTCCTCAGAGGACCGCACAGACGCTACCACCTATCACCCACACCAGGAGCTCAGGCCTTCTTTGCTACTTGAAAGATCCCTAATTTAGTAAAGGGTGGCAATGCATCCCTTTAAAAACCTCATTTTGCAGCAGACAGAGGTGGCCATAGATACTGGACACCAGCTCAGAAGTTAGAAACGTTGGCCCTTCCCGCTCTCCTGCTTTCTCTTCCTGCCTGGAACTCACACAAGGTGGTGGGGAGTGGCCCCCTTGCGAGCGAGAAGACACAGTGGGAGGACAGAAGCCACACGCCGAGGAAGGTGGGGAGAAGGCCTGGCACCCAATCGCAGCACAGAGCTGCCACACCCACTCTTGACCTCTGAACATCGTGGTTTTTAAAAAATCCCCTAACTGGGGAAGCTGCCCTAATAGCCAGGCCCCTCACAGTCAAACACACTCCCTTCTCAGTAGAGCGTGTACTTCAGAAAGTAAACGCACTGTCTTAGCCTCGAGGCTCTTCCTCAGTAACAAGGTAAAGGCCGTCTTTCCCATGTCTTCTTTGGCTGGCAGGCCTTTCTCCCACCATTTAACACACAAGTCCCGAATGGAACTCTGCAGTTTTCGTTCAGATTCAGGCAGTGCATACAAAATACCTAAAACAGAGCACAGCAATTTCCTAGTCAGTAAGGCAAATTCTTTTTCGTTCAGATTCAATAGGTTAGAGTATCATGACTTTGTATATTATTATGAAGCTTTGCTAAGCAAAAATATTAGTTTACATTTAACTAGCCAAAGATTTATATAGATTACTTATGTGGTCTATGGGTCTGTTTTTATAACAATTGTCAAATAATTTTTTAATTAACAACAGACCCAATAGAACAGAGAATTTTCGAACTGGAAGCCTCAGAGAGATGATACTGCCCAAACCCCTAATTTTAGAAAGGCAGATTTTGAGGCTAACTAAACATAAGTTCAACACCTGTGGAAACCCTTTTAACACCAGAGCCAGTCATGTCTACTGATGGCTAATCCACTACAAACATCCCTCAGTATGCTGGCCTCAAATTTTGGCAGAGGTGAAAAACAGTAAAAGCAACTATCATGATGAATACACAAACTACAGTGCTTTTATTAACAGAAAAGCTCATAATCACATTAATAATACTAATAATGTGCTTATAATTATAATCTATAGATATTTGAATGCCATTATACTAATATAAAATTCCTGAATTAACTGGGAGGTTGGTAGCAACTACAATGTTAGCACTAATCATTTTACCAAACAGTTATTTGGAGACTGTACAAATAAACTGGTAGTAAAATTCACTAAGTATTTGGGAGCTATTTTTATATTGATTAGGGTTGACTTTTTAGTACAATGCTGTATTTCAATTCAAGAATTCAGAATAAAACAACACACTACTGAACACACACCTAAGTCTAAGTGATCCTAAGAACAGGAAGCTTGACTTGAGCATCTGTCACGTGGAACTACTTACACCCACACAGTGTGGGATGAGGATACTTGCAGATTTTTCTTAAAAATCATTGCTTAAAATAAAATTAGTTTTACCTCTTTTATATCCCCTATAAAATAATTTTATATAAATATTTTACAATCAGATCTTCTAATTCAGACTAGTACACCTTCTAAATTAATAACTACAGCTTTACAGTTTAAACACAAAAAGTACCATGATTTAAATTTCAGTAATAGTAAAATTCCCACAGGAGTCAGCAGTTACTCCTCAGATCATGTTCATGACACATTTAAAGAAAAAACGGAGTGCTCGCTTCGGCAGCACATATACTAAAATTGGAACCATACAGAGAAGATTAGCACGGCCCTTGCGCAAGGATGACACGCAAATTCGTGAAGCGTTCCATATTTTTAAGAAAAAAATTATAAAAATTTAAAAAATAAAAGAAAGAAAGAAAAGAAAGAAAAAGAAAAAAACGCAACGTCACAAAAGCTTGGTGAGTGGACTTGCTCGGGCAGTAGTAATCACACAACCAGATGTCTTCTTTTAAACAAGCTCTTCATCATTGGTCCTGTAAGCCAACGATTTTCCTGAAAAACCTGTAACCAACGGCAGTTAGTCGCTGGGTACTGCACATCCCACCATTTGAAACATTTAAATGGAGCTGAAAATAAACTAACTATTCGGGACAGCCCTTACAGTACGTTCCTTTCTACCTTTTTTTTTGGTTTGGTAGAGACAGGGTCTCACTATGTTGCCCAGGCTCATTTCAAACTCTTGGCCTCAAGCGGTCTCCTCCTGCCTTGGCCTCCCAAAGCGCTGGGATTTCGGTCTGAGCCACTGCACCCGGCCAGCGTGCTCCTTTTCTAGCTGAAGTAAAAGAACTTGATCACACAGCTACGCCTTTACACCACTCTGCCTCCGAATTCAACAGTGCTCATGACAACAAGAGGCTTCCCTTTCACAAAGCATCGTTTCAATGCTAAATATGCCACCTAAAGGCAACTTACCATTTAATACGACCACACACGCCAGTAAGGCCTCACAGTTGTCACTGTCATTTATCACAGACACAGAAGCAAGAACCACAGATGTAACTGCATGAAGTATTTCTATGTTTTTTCTCTATAAATAAAAAATAAAGTAGAAGTGAATTAAAATCATCAATTTAAAATCAATTCTTAAAAGAAATTTAAGTTACAAAATTTCCAAAAACCAAGCCACACCTCTAGCTTATTCTAAAAGTGAATTAAAGTTAAATACAAGTCAATTGTCCTAAAAGAATAGCAATATTTCATACTGGACTAAATAACAGTAGGGTTGAAAAGTGGGCAAAACCACAACAAACACTTAGCTTCTAAAATTCTTGACTTTGAAATTTTTATTAACTTAAAATTCGATTATACACAATAATTACTTTTTAACAAAGAAAAGGGGAAATTTTTTTATTTTTGAAAAACAAATGGTACCATTTTTGAGCCATGCTCTGTTTCCATAGCATCTCCACCCTGGGCGTGCACTGCCTGCCACTCATCCACGGGGCTTGCTAACAGTACGTGTGTTAATAAATCCTTCAGCCTTTGCCATAATTCTTCTTTCTGTTTCCTTGATAACTCATCTAATAATTCATTTAGGCTGAAAGGGTCAGAGGGATCTTTCTGTAAAATAAACAGCAAGTGTCACATTTCAAATACAGAAAATGGTTATATTAATATCCTTTTCATAATGCCATAGGAAAAAAAGTTAAGCGTTAGCTCATTACAAGTTCAAGAGTTTGGCTGCAGTTTTCAAAATCCATTCCTAAAAGGAAAAAAGCACAGGGATTATCAGTTAGAAAGTAGAAAATTTCTCCTCTAACTATTCTTCCCTGGTATCCTAATCTTTAGAGTTTAAAATTTTATACAATTAGCAAAACCCTCCCTAAAAGCAACCCAAATGTCCACCATCTCCAGACCTGTAATTAGGTCACAAAAGTATACTAGAGTTAAACAACAACAACAACAACAACACAGCCACGCAGACAGACTCCACCCTCAGTTTCTGGGGTCCAGCCCCACATGGACCACCAACACCACCCCTAAACACCATGCTCTCCTGCCGGCAAAGAGATGACTTGAGATCTTCCCAGCAACCCTCTCAAGACACTTCCCTGGCTCTGAACAGACGAGCTCACCTACTCTCTGACAGCACAAATAGAGGCCACTACCAAAAGGGCACAGAAGCCAGGTAAAGGGACTTCCTGTAGCCTAATCTGGGACGACGTGAGCACCAAGGCAGCGACAGCGATGGATTCCAACCTACTGAATGAGGTAAGAAGCAGAGAGGCCGAGCGGGCCTGTGGCCCAGCGACCCGGGAGGTGGGAGGATCATGGGAGCCCAGGGGGTCTCCACCAGCAACCCTGCCCCCAAAAATAAAAATAAATCAACAAGGTCATACTAATAAATACTAAATAACAAATCATTCATTAATAGCATTTGAATGCTGTAGAATGCTAATGAATAAATATAGAAGGAGTATGGGGTTAAAAAACCACAATTTTATAACCATCATAATAAAAACACCAATGGATGCTAAAACTGAGGGCAGGAGCTTGGAGAGGAGCAGAATGTTTACACGGGGTCAGCTTACTCCCCACGGTGCCTTACTGAGGACAAAGGGGAAAACAGTAGCTACCAATGCGGAGACGTGGTGGACACCCACCCACACGGGGCAGGCCACACCTCGTGCTTCCTGCCCGGCAGCAACGCACCAGGACCTAACACTGTTTCCAGTTCCTGCCAAAAGGCACACTCTGAATTTAATCAGATCATCAAATAGATGCAAATTGCAGGACAGGCCACACTTCAAAACTGTGTCATGACAAGCACGGGAAGGTAGAGAAACTCTTCCACTAGATTAAAGACGACTAATAAGACATGACAGCTAAAAGCTGTCTGTGATCCTAGACTGGATCCTGAATCAGGAAAAAATGTTGCTAAAAAGGACATTATTGGGACAATAATGTAGAAATGTGAATATGTACTGCAGATAACGGTATTATCTGTCATGCTAAATTTCCCGATTTTGAGGATTTTAACGTGGTTATATAAGAACACATCTTTGTTTTAGAAAAATACACACTGAACTATTCAGGGGTAGACGCACAATGCCTGCAACTGACTCTCCAGTGATTCCACAAAAACACGTAAACACGAGAATGGTAAAATGCGGCAAGTAGTAACAACTGGTAAATCCCAGAGCAGGTACTCAGGACTCCCCTGTACGCTGCCTGCAACTTTTCTTTCACCTTGCATTTGCTTCACTAGGAAAGAAAGTAAAGAGAAGGGAAGGAGGAAACACACGAATTGAACTGGAATCCCCTCAACACACACGGGCCCTTCCTCCCTCCTGTGCCACGAGAGAAGCGGTCAGCCTGTCCAGGGCCAGGGCCCTGCGGGGCCCTCCCACGCCCACCCTCCTTAACATCCCATCCCTTCCCTACCTGTGGCCTCTGCATCTTATGAAATGAGGCCTGGCCTCACAGCTCCTCTGACTGCTCTTGCCAAGATCCAAGATGCCTAGTGGCCTTTTCTCAGCCCTCACTGGGCGACCCCTCAGCACCCCACACTGGTGACAACCCCTTCCTGGCTTACCTCTTAGCTCGTGGGTGCCCCAGAGGACGCATCCCTGCCAGGCCTACAAGGCCCTACAAGACCTGGCCTGGCTGCTCCTCCACCCTGAGCCCACCACCCTCCTCCTGCTCAGTGAGTCACGCCCTTGGCTTCCCAGGCATGCCCTGGCTGCCCCAGGGCCTGGCCTCTCCTGTTCCTTTCGTCTGGAATCCTCTTCTCCCAAACCTCCACATGGCCCATTCGGACCTCTGGTCAAATACAGTCACATGCCACATAATGATGGACCACATACACCATAAGATCACAATGGAGCTGAAAAATCCCTATCGCCTAGTGACACTGCAGCCATTACTCACGTTTGTGGTGATGCTGGTGTGAACTAACCCACTGTGCTGACTTTTCACCATTACTTTAGAGTGTACTCCTACTTATAAAGAAAATTTTAACTGTAAAACAGCCTCAGGCAGGCCATTCAGGAGGTATCCAAAAGGAGGTGTTGTCATCTCAGGAGATGAAGCTCTATTCCTATTACTGCGCCTGAAGACCTTCCAGTGGGACAAGATGTGGAGGCGGAAGACCGCAATATTGGTGATCCTCACCCTGTGTAGGCCTAAGGTAATGTGTGTGTGTCTTAGTTTTTAACAAAAACATTTAAAAAGTAAAAAAAGTAAAAATTATAAAAACAGAAAAAAGCATATCAAATAAGGGTATAAAGAAAATATTTTTGTAAAGCTGTGCAATGTGTTTGCGTCTTCAGGTAAGTGTTATTACAAGAGTCAAAAAGTTAAAAAAATGTTCTTAAGTTTATCAAATAAAAGTTATAGTAAGCTAGGGTTAACTTATTATTGATGAAAAATATTTTTTATAAATTTAGTGCAGCCTAGGTGTAGTGTGTTTATAAAATCGACAGCAGCACCAGGACATCCTCAGCCTTCACATTCACTCCCTTGCTGACTCACAGAGCAACTTCCCGTCCTGCGAGCCCCGTTCATGGCAAGTGTCCTGCACAGGTGTGCCACTGTTTATCTTTAATACCATATTTTTACTGCACCTTTTCTATGTTTAGAGATACAAATACTTACCAGTGCGTTACAATTGCCCACAGTATTCAGTACAGAAACCTGCTGCACAGGACTGTGGCTCAGGAGCAACAGGCCACACCACACAGCCCAGGTGTGCAGTAGGCTCTGCCACCTGGGCTTGTGCACTCTCTGCATTCACACGACAACATCAGCAGCTAAGGATGCGTTTCTCAGAATGCATCCCCATCATGAAGCGGTGCGTGACTGTACCACCTCCAATCAAATGCCTCCTCCTTCGAGGTTTTCTCTGACCACTCCCACCCAGCTTCACTGCTTACATCCTGTCTTCTTGTTTTTCCCCCTCCAACACCAGGACACAAACTCCACCTGTGCAGGGACTCTCCCAGCAGGGCCTGGCACACAGGGCACTTGGACGTGCTTACGAAAGGACTGGACTCTCCTCTGCTGTGTCCTCCTTCTTGCCACCTATTCTCTGAGGAAACACCAGGTGCGTGCGGAGCCACCAGGATCACACACACTTCACACACCTCAGGTGCCCAGCAGCTCGGTCCACCCATACCCGGGCCACACTGCACCCCCACGTGCCACAACCCACGGCCCCGCCCCCTTCCCCATGCCCTCCCCAGGCCACACCCCTCTCTACCGCACCCTGCTCCCCACTGCCTAGCTCGGCTTTTCCTCCTCTCTTCCTCTTGCACACAGGGTAGGCAGGTGTGCCCTAAAAGCAGGGGCACCCACTTCTACCTACAAAATTTAAACATTTTTCGAGTTCAAGTGCCATACTTATTATAGTGCTTATGTATTTCCTATGATTTAACATGTACAGAGCTATGATACTGTTTTATTCAGTTTCTACCTTTTTTTTAATGTGTCACTGACGAAATTCTCTAGTGTTGTGCCCCCAGCCCCATTTCCTCATAACCTTTCTGGTTCTTATCACCAGTGTTGCAGAGTGCAGTAACTGCTGGCAACGCATGAGCTGGATTACAGCAGAACTGCTTTTGGAGACGTCCACCCAGTAGGCCTCAAACTGAAAGAAGTTCTTATGAGGTGGAACCAAGGGAAACCGTCGCTTTTACACCAAGTGGCATTTTGTATCACCCCACTTGATAAAACCAAATGATGCACAACCCTATATGCTTCCATTTTTATGTTTAAGAGCTATACAGTGACTAGGTACTAAGCTGACTTATTAAGTGTTAATAAAGCTTATTACTTATAAACTAAAACGACCACCTCATTAGGATGAAGACTAATTCAGTGTTCTCCTGAGACGTGTGCTGGCTGCCAGGCAACAATACAAAGCCTCAACAGCACACAACAGGCAGCAAGAAACAATGCACCTCAGGAAGGCATTTGTCATTGGGAGGCCACCAGTGTGATCGTGAATTGCTACTCTTGCTTTTTGATTTTAAATTAATTTAGCTTCATTATCAATTTAGTTTGCTGTGATTTAACACTATGGTATGTAGTTTGCAACAACAATCTTTTAGGCTTTATAATATGTATTATTGGACTTCTAATACAAATCATATACACTCCTACTGCTAAAGCAAACATTTATATACCTAAATAACTTGCTCTTATAAACACTTCTGTGGTGATGTGCTGCCTATGAGTTTGTGATTTTTTTTTTTTTTTTGAGACAGAGTCTCACTGTCGCCCATGTTAGAGTTCAGTGTCGTCATCACAGCTCACTGCAGCCTCCAACTCCTGGGCTCGAGGGATCCTCCCACCTCTGCCTCCCAAAGTGCTGGGACTACAGGTGAGAGCCACCACGCCCAGCCTGTGCTGATTATTTTTAACTTAATAGGAGATCATTTTATAATACCAAATCATGTTACAAGCTCATTTCTCTTATAAAGAAATATAATTCTTACACGTTGCTAGCAACAAATTCATTATTAGGTTCCTCTCTAATTCCTTGTTATCACTAATTTGATTTTCACCACATAACACAACAAGTGAGGCAGCTGGGCTGGGGGTCTCCTGCCCCAGAGTCACAGTAGTTTGGAGTCAGTGCCTTCAAAACAGGCTTCCTGAGAGCTTCGTCCTGGACTCCTTTCCTCTGAGACACAACAGGGACAATCCCAGGCATTCCCATGACTTACACGTCCATGCCCAGCCCTCTTCCCTGTCTCCAGATGCGCCTTTCCATCTGCCCACTGGCCATCTCCTTGTGCATGTCCCGCCGGCAGTCGCCCAGCACTTGCAGACCTGCCCTTCCCACGTTCATGAGCTCACTGCGTGGGCTCTTCCCCACCCTCCCCATACCCAGTCAGCCCAGCAGCGCCATCGCCTCACCACCTGACAGCTTCCCACCTCCTGTCCCCGACTCGCCCACCATCGCAAAGAGCACAACCGCTGAACTACTCTGGCTGCGGTGTTGGTCCCTCCGACCTATTCTTCACATGCAACCAGAGGGAAATTTCCAAAAGGCAAATCTTATTTTTCCCTCTTTACCTTCGTCCACTAGTTTTCCTTCCTTCTCTTTTGTCCTCTTCATCCCTGAGTACTGGTCACTCCCTGCTGAAAGCCCTCATTGCTCTCAAGATAAAATGTGAACTCCCTAAAACAGTAAAGGCCATGCAGCCGAGCCCCCAGCCTCATCTGCTGCCCTTCTCTGCTGACCCTCAAGTTTACACACAACTCACCTTTTCCAGGCTTCAGAGTGATCCCGGAGGGTACACGGGTCTTTCCCCTCGTCCCTGTGGTTAACTTCCACGTATCTTTTACATCTCAGGTTAGCTCATCAGCAGGCTGATGAGTTATCAGCAAATAAAGAGTTTTGTTTTCTTTTTTTAAACAAACACTGGTCACTAGGATTCACTGAGATAACTATATGTCATTTGGGACACAATGATTTTAGAACATTATTTCATATTAATAGCCAAAATCACAATAAAGCTAACACATGAAACTTACATCAAGTTGAATAAATTGCAAAAACTCTCCAACCAGCTCCTTAGACACCGCTTGTACAAATGTCTCACGTTTTTCCATGACAGATGAAACTGTTCAAGTGGATTTATTTTGTGACCCTAGTGGAAAACACAATCACACTGGAACTTACATTTGCAAATATATCTTTTCCTACAAGATTTAATTTGATATTAACATCTAAGAACTGCAAGAAAATTCCTATACCACCTATGGCAGACAGTTTCTAACAACATTCTGACATAAAACAAGTTACAGTATCTGAAAAGTAATTTACTTATTTCCTTTATTGGGGATATAATCAACATAATATCAATGATATGTTATTATCAGTTGTTAATGAAGTTACCAACTAAGGAAAGAGAAATCCACATGGCCCAGGAAGCTTACCGTCTCTCCCTTTAGTGCCTCAGCAAGATGCTGGCTCAGGCAGACCTGAATTAGCTCAACAAAAGAACAGCCTGATCCCAGCAGCTAAATCCTAAAGACTCTCCCTTTCTAAAGTGCTGTTCCTCTATCCGAAAAATATCCCACTGTTACAGTCATCTTGTTATTCAAAGTGAGATGGAGAACAGCAGCCCTGGGGCCGCCAGGGAGCTTGTTAGACTACCTGGGAGCACCTCCTCCCACCCATGGGGAATGAGAGCTCAGGGACTGAGCACACACTCCTTCCTTCCTGCTGCGTCTCCCCAGGAAACCCTACTTCACAGTCCCAACACCTGGTGCTACAGTACCCTGCTCAAAAACAGCAACCTAAAGATGAAGTAACAGCAAGTGATGGAACATATATTCACAACAGGACTCCCACTTTAAAAATAGACAAAAGCCACCTGCACCATTATAAATGGAGCAATATGGAAAATTGCCAGCAATAACTGTGGAGATAGGGAGTCACCTTAAATATATAAATACCGGCTCTTAATGTCCACACTGGACAAAGGAGAGGACAACTTCAGTTGGACGACCCCCACATAAACAACACTGCAGTGCGGCCACCTCATTGCTCCGCTCAGATAGCCAAGCTGTGAACTACAGCTATTGCCACACATCACTTTGGTCAGCGATGGACCACATATGACAGTGGTCCCACAGGACTATAATACTGTATTTTTAGTGTGCCTTTTCTACGTTTAGGTCTGTTTAGATACACAGATACTTACCATTGTGTTACAACTGCCTACAACGTTCAGCATAGTCACACCTATGCAGGTCTGCAGCCCAGGAGCAACAGACTGCACCACACAGCCCAGGTGTATCGTGAGCTACACCATCTAGGTGTGTGTGTGTGCTCTCTGAGAGTTCCATGATGACGAATCACTACGGACGCACTTCTCAGAACATATGCCCATTGTTAAGCAGCTCTTGACTGTAACTTTTTAGAGACCAAGAAAATTGGGAGGGCAGGGAGTGTGGCCAGCAACAACCATGATGAATAGTGGCTAGTTCATGATTTTAGAAAAACAAACAACATTCCAATAAGGTGCAACAAGCACACAGACTCACAATCGTAAGGTGGCAAGTCTGTGAACCCTCCCCCTTTTTCATAATTTCAACTCTTCTTGTTTGCTCTATTTCCAAGTGCACCCCTTTGGCATTTTAGTCTGACATATAGTGCTATAGTAATCTACTTCCTCTAGACCAGCAGTCCCCAACCTTTTTGACACCAGGGACCGGTTTTATGGACGACAGTTTTTCCACGGAAGCGGGGTAAGCGGAGCCCAGGTGGTGATGCAAGCGATGGGGAGTGGCTGTAAATACACATGAAGCTTCACTCACTCACTTGCCCACTGTTCATCTCCTGCTGTGCGCCTCCCCTCTTCCCTAAATTTGCGGGGGTCGTGGGCAGTGGAGCTCTGCAGCCTGGCCCCTAACAGACCGGTACCGGGGGTTGGGGACCGCAGCTCTAGACTACCAAACTTTTTACCACACTTCCTATTCTCCCTTACGATAGTAACTATAATTTTTTTTTTTTTGAGACAGGGGCTGGCTCTGTCACCCAGGCTGGAGTACAGTGGTACAATCACAGCTCACTTGAGCTCTTGGGCTCAAGCCATCTCCTGCCTCGGCCTCCCAAAGTGCTGGGATTACAGGCATGAGCCATCCCAGTGACTGTAATTTTTTAGTGGTTAATTTCTCCACTTACACTCAGTCTAGCTCCCGAAGTAGCAACACTGTTACATTTCTTGTACTACATGAGCACAAGACCACATCCCTGCCGCCAGAATGCTACTTTCCAGGTAAGGCGAACAGTGGCTTTACTAATGACCTATCCAACAGGGGAAAATAAACTATCCCACAGAAAGTAAGGGAAATAAACTCACAGCACATAATTGCCCCTCTGAAGAAAAAACTCACAGCATAACTGCCTTTTGTTTTGTTTGATTCAACACCTGGGACTTAACTCTATCTTTAAGAGTTCAATTTCACAGCCTCCAGAGCCCTAAGTGGACAGCAGGGGTGCAGCTCCCTCCCAGATTCCAAGGACTGATAAAGCCAGCCTTGCAGAGAACAGGAAAAAAATGGAAAAAGGCAACACAGTGAGCCCCTCCTATCAGTCTGCTGCAGTAGGACAAAAGAAAAAACAACCCTGCTAATTGGGCTACAGCCATAAATTTCCCTCTAGCCCTTCTCAGTCTTCCCTAACAAAGAGCCAGAGCCGTTGGCCTCAGGGCCAGCACCGCTCCTCACCCCGCTGTGTGCTGTGCCCTCTTTCCCTTCAGGAAAGAGTAAAACAAACTTCTACTTCTTTCTATCCTAATCTGTGTGTGAGAAATCTTTCTCCACCCCACTCTGAGCACATGAGGGGCCATCTCACCATCCAGTTATCCGTCCCAACCGCAGGGTGCTCTTCACACAGGAGGTCTGGTCCTGATCTAAGAGGGGCATTAAAAAGGAGAAGCCCCTGTCACCTTTTCATCACCAGTGACTTCCTACCCCACCCCAAACTCCCTCCTCACAGACACAACCAGAGGCACCCAACCAGGCACCGGGTTGGGGGAACGGATGTCTCTGAGATCATGCCCAGCTCCAGTGCGCTGGTCTGGGCCCGGGCGAGCCTCCCTGGGGCCAGTGTCCGGGTCGGGGGCCCGGGGGGATCCTCCCCGGGGCCAGTGTCCGGGTCGGGGGCCCGGGCGGAGCCTCCCCGGGGCCAGTGTCCGGGTCGGGGACCCGGGCGGATCCTCCCCGGGGCCAGTGTCCGGGTCGGGGGCCCGGGGGAGCCTCCCCGGGGCCAGTGTCCGGGTCGGGGTCCCCTCTCCGGGCGGGCAGGGAGCACTCAGCGCCGCCCGCGCCCGCAGGACGGAAACCCGCCGCCGCCCGGCCCGGAGAGCAGCCGCCGTGGCAGGACCGCGGCCCGGGGGGGACGGAGGCCGGGACCGACCCGCCGCGGAGAGGCTCGCCCGCCAGCCCTGCCATTCCCCAGCCCCGGCGGCGCGCCCGATGCTCACCGCGAAGCTCCCGCCGCTCCGGGTCCGCGGGTTCCCGCGCTCGGACGAGATTCAAACACACCCGCCGGCGCCCGCGACGCGTCCCGCCCCGCCGGACGTCACCAAGGGCGCTCTCGCGATAATCGGGGCGCGGGGCGGCACCGGCCTCACCCACGCACCCTTCAGGCCCCCTCGCGCTCGACCCCGCCCACACACCCGCCCCACCCAGGAGCCCGCCCATCCAAGCCCCGCCTCTCAGGGCGTGGCCTCGCCCGGGCGCCCTGCCCCGCACCTCGGAATGCGCACGCGCGGCGCCACAGCCCGCCTCCCCGCCCCGTGCGTGCGCCGGCGTTCACTGCGCGCTCGTGCGCGGCCGGCGACCTCCCCTGCGAGAGCGCGCGGCCGGGGACGGGGCGGGTGGGGCCCCTGGTGCGGGCACGGAGGGGGCGGGAGCAGCGCGCTGTCCGGATCCCCGGGGGGCCCGCGAGCCGGAGCCGCGGGCGGTGGAGACGCGGACGCGGGGCGGCGCACTCCGGTCCCGGAACGCGGTGGGCGAAACGCCACCGACCGCGCGCCGATCTAGCCGTGTCCTCTGGTCGTCGGCTGACTGGGTTTCCCGATTTTCGTTGAAAGCAGACAGAAACCACCTCAATTTCAGAGAGACTTTTTAATCCGGTCGCTTAGAATCATTCACGTTCTCAGTTCCTAGAAGTTTACCAAAACTCTCTATCTGCATACGTTCGTGATTTCTGTCACCGTCCTGTTCGGACGCACGTTTGCCGATACGATTTTCCTTTTACATAAACGCCTTTGTCAGCAGGCTGAAAGGTTTCCCGTCCGCCTGAAGTACCGCAGGCGGTGGGATGAGTTCCCGACGGTCCACGCGACGGCAAGCGTGGCGTCCGCGCCGCGCAGTCGGAGCCGCGGGAGGGTCGGCGGTCGGAAGCGCGTCGGCCCAGGTTCGGGCTGCGGCAACGGCCCCGTCCACGGCGGTTCTTTGCGCCAAGGTCCTGGATGCGCCGAGGAAAACGCGAGCCGCCGACGGACCCGCGGCTGTTTTTCCAGAGGGGGACTGGGGAGCGGCGGTGTTTACAGGGCGGGGGCGAGACAAGCGCGGGCGCTCTCGGCGGGCCCGGCAGGGCGGCGTTTCGCCTCACGCGCGGCGCGCGCGGAAGAGAAGGGGAGGACGCGCCCGTCCCCGGCGGGCGACACGGTGACCGCGGCCCGCGCCGCGAGGGTGACTTGGAGCTCGCTGTTGGTGTGGAATGGAACAGACTTTGGGTTTAGGAGCTGGGCCGGGCCCGCCTCAGCCTCCCCGCGCCCGCCCCGCCGCGCCACAGCGGAGACGCGGAGCGGCCTTCGCGTCCACCAGCACCCGCGCCGCGGGCGACTTGGTCTCCACCCAGCCCGGCGACGACGGCCGCTCGCTCGAGGGCGCGGCCCCCGCGACGCTAGGCCCGGGCAGGGCAGGGGCGGGCGGGAGCCTCCGGCCCCTCTGCGCGGACTCAGCCCCCTGGCGCCGGCGAGCAAAGCGGCCTCGGCCCCGCGCGCCCGGCCTGTTGGGACTTCTGACACCGGCGCTCAGCTGGGACCTTGTGTTTTCCAAAGAGCCTCTCCCGGCCGGCCAAGCCCAGCGGTGTCATGAATTGGGCGACTGCCTCCTCCTCGAGGTCCCAAAGTGGCTTAAATTGCCTGGACCTGTTGGAAACTGACACTCTTGACCCGCCGCAGATGAGAACTTTGTCAAGGACAAAGTACCAGCCAGTTTCTCCAAAGGAGCTTTCTGTCACCCTTTCTGTCAGAGCGCGCCTGAACTCCTCAGCGTAGTGCGGGTGTGCGTGGAAATGGGCCGCGCCAGTCACAGGCGCCTGCAGTTCGTGCTGCCGTGAAAGAAAACAGGTGCTTACTGAAGTCACGCAAATACCTACACTGTCATAAAGTAAGAACACTCAAAAATAGTTTCTAAATTTTGGAGAAATCAAGTAGAGAGGAAAATAAATACTTCAAATTTGGCTCACACAAATACATTTTACCAATTTGTTGTGAGCTATAAGTAGCTCAAAATAAGGCAAATATTTTTCTTGATTTCTGGAAAACAAAACAAAAAGAATCAGCGATGTTTTAAGCAAAAAGTCATAAATAAAAAAATTAGTTCAGTCCCACGTAATCAATTTTTGTTCTGCTTGAGGTTGGTTTAGCAATCATCATGAATGCATCAGCTTTTCAATTAAAGTCTTGAAAGTTTTCCTAGTCCAAATGGTATAATCTCCGAAGTTATCAGATTACCTGTCAGAGTCCTTTTTATAAACTTTCTTGAAGAAACAAATTGTGGACTGTAGCCAGTTAAAAACCGCCTTTGAGAAGAATCAAATAAAACAAATAATTGTCTGTTTTTGACAAAAAAGTCTTAGAATAGCCATGGTTAAAGAGACAATTGACAAAGAAATTTGGTCATTTTTGTGGCATGCAACAATTTAACATATTAATAACCATAATTATTGATAACATACACTAAGACATACCAGAATTTTAGGCATATCACACTATTTTGGAACATGTTCGTATAACATTTTTACATAAATATAACTCGCAGAAAGTTAAACACCATTTCATATTTGGCAATGCTTTCTCTATGGTTTTTAGCATACCAAATAAGCCTGATATGTCTCTCTTGGACATTCAGTGGCCGTAATATTCAAAAAGCTAGTTTGAGGTAAAAAAGATTAAACTTAGAATTTTTATTTTTGAAAGTTTGTCAAATATCAAAGGCTAAAACACTTGATGTCACAAAATAGAATTATAGGTCATTGTGAAATAAGTCATCCATTTAACCAAAGCAATAATTTACGGATTTTAAAAAGCAAAAACGTAACTCTCTAATAGACAGGAGACTCAGTTTTCCAAACAATCGAAAGACCTAATAAAGACAGACAGAAAGACAAGCACATAAGAGGCAAACTGAATCTGTCTCCTCCCCTCTCTGCAGTTTATTCAACAGGTGAACAGAAGTTGTTTACTATTGCTATTAATAGCATATGAAAATCTATTTCATATAATACAGATTTTATCTTTGTATTAGTGCATTAAATGTTAAAGCTAATTTTAATAAAACCTCATAAACAAATCTATCCAATTTTAATGTTTGACCATAATATAAGACTTTAATAAACCTCTTAAAATCTTTTATAATTTTTTACCATTTTCTTTCTTTCCCAAATTTTTATGTCCATTTAGTTTTATCTATTATTCTTTATATTCCTTTAACTTAATCTTTAAAATGTCTAACTAGGCAAAATCACTTTTTTTAAACAAAAACCACATTCCTTTGTTTTCTTACAATCTTTTTTACCAAAAACGCATCCTATTTTCCTTATATACCTTGCATATAGAATTGTTTTTCTTTTATCTAGTAGTTTCAATTACATATATTCACTACAATGTTAACTCTTAGTAACCCTAATTTTTAGTGAAAAAAAATTTTTAAGTAAGCAATTTTAATTATGTGTCATATTGAGCCCAGGACAAAAGACCATGTCTGGAGTATCTGATCTTTTTCAGCATGGCAGAGAGGCACCGCTGGGCCAGGGAGACAGGCCAGTGGAGAAAACACAGGCAGGTAGAGTTCTGGCCAAGGGAGAGCTGAGCTGGGAATGCGTTCAGCGTGGCCGGCAGCACACACACGTGTGGTTTGCAAGCAGGTCTGCATGGGGCTACGTCACTCTTTGCTGTCCTAGTGTGGAAACGTCTTCTAGGAACATCCTTCCCATCTGGTGCCTATGCTCCTGGTATGCGACACAAGGGTGTGCAACACAAGTGTGTGCCCACAGGCCTTCCTGGGGCAGTCAATTAATACAGACAGTATGTTCTAAGGGTGCTGAAAACACTGGGTACACACATGAGAAATTATGACCCTAAATTTTGTGCCGTACACAAAAACTAACTCAAAACAGCCCAGAGACCCACCACCAAAGCCCAAACTACAGCCTATAACTCTCCTCTCCCTCCTCACCTCCTCTCCTTTCAACAACGCACCTGGAACAATTTATTTTCCATGTGAACTGACCACTGTCAGACCCCTGTTCACAGCACCCAGAGCAACCTCCCCGTCTGTGCTCGTCCTGCGGGTCTCCAGGCCTGTCCCCTCCCTGCACAGTCCATCCCTCCCCCTCAATACCCTCACCCCACCCCCCGGGACTTGCCAAAGCACTTTCATTAGTTTCTCATTAGATAGTTACTCACAGCATTGTTTGATTATTTTGTGTCTACCCCAGCACCTAGCATAGCACCCAGCATACAGCAGGAGCTCACTGAATGAATGGGTGGAAGGATGTATGTCCACAGGGCTTGGCAGTGAGCAGAGGCCCCGGTGAGTGATTCAGTGGAGCTAAAGCAGAAAATCGGTCCCGCAGGGTCGCAGGCAAGCAGGGCTGAGAGAGGTCCCAGGACATCACTTATATTTGATTAAATCTACTAGTAATTTCTATTAAATATGTGGACCCTGGCCAGTGCCCTTTTCATAATGTTCTCTCTACTTAAAAGTAAGACTTGTCATTGCAAGAGCATCTATTATTTATGGGTCAGAGATCTTGTCTTATCCAAGTCAACAAATTCTCTCTGTCCTCCTTCATAATAATGTATTGTCTATCCTATATCCTTTTGGCAATTTTCCTGTAAGTCCTGTTATGGAACAGTAAAGAAACTATCATTATTGGCTGTTACTGAATTCAAGGTTTGGTCCAAATATTTTTGTGATACTGAAGCACAGTTTAGTAAAATAACTGGAGTAAATAGGCCATCAACCCATCTAATCTTATTAGGGATGATTTCATTGTAATCATTTTGTTGCACTTAGATTTGGTTGTACCTCTAGTTTAGAAGGAGTCGTTATGTTATGAAGTAATTTTGTCTTCCTGGTAAGTCTGCGAAATGCACTGGTGGGTGCTCCCGTGTTGCTGCCATGCTGGCTCCGCAGCCAGCCGTGAGGCCTTTGGGAGCCTGGTTCCTCACCTGGGAAATGAAAGCTGCAGCTAGAATGACTCAATGGTTCCTTTCACCTCTAAAATTATACAATACTACATAGAAACAAATGAAATTTGGCCATCAAACCTTAGGGGTTTAAAAGCTTAAATGTACGGGCAGTGCCTGTAGCACCACCTGGTGGAATTAAGGATCCTCCTGGGGTGAGAAAAGGCTTCGGTCACCTGCGATAGAAGAACCTGCCCAGGTCCCCTCTCAGGAAACCCCCCGACATGTCCTATTCTTGCACATGTGACGTGTATGTAAAGACTTCCAGGTGCATGGCACCGCGAGGACATGATTCCTCTCACTCACTTCCTCCGCTCCAAACAGCTGCGGAAGGCAAGATACAAACAGAGAAAACCCAAGATGCACAGCTGGGTCCTGTAGAGCATAATAGAACAGGAATGCAGAGAGTGGGGTCCTGAGGCCACGTGTGCAGCCAGAAATGCAGTTCCTCGGGGCACAAGGGCTCAGTGCACCCCTTCGGAGACAAAAACCAGGGTCTGAGCTTGCAGCTTGAAGCAAGCCTTGCCCAGGAAAAGAAGCTGAAAAACTGTCACCAACCTGGTGCCTACGGAACAGCTTCATAGGGAGCCATGGGCCAGGGAGATGGAGAGTCAAGAACCACAGTCCTGACCGGCCATGCCAGGCCCTCTTGTGTGGTTACAGGATCTGCTATCAAGATCTCAAGTGTCACCAAGGAATGGGACTCTTGAAATGTCCTTTAAGACCTGGCTCTGGACCAGGGGCTAGGAGAGCAAATTGTGTGTGTGTGCATGTACATGCATGTGTGTGTGCACACGTGCATGCACGTGGCTGCATTCATGTGTGTGCATGTGCATGTGTGTGCACACATGTGTGAGTGTGCACATGCTGTGGGGGAGCTGGCAGGAAATGAGCACAGAGAGACGGGAGGGAGAGAGCGCTTCTGCTCCAAAGGGGCCTTCCTGCCACATTCAAGAACATGTGGTACCAGGGAAGATAGACAACACAATTAGCAATAAGAATATGAACTAGGATTCTCTGACAAATAATGCAAATAATCATATTCAGGACATTCTAAGAGATAAATAAAGGACTTACATCCATTCATAAAAGGCAAGAAATTATCAAACAAAACCAAGCAAGAATAAAATGAGAACAGGTAGCTAGAAAACATAATTAAAATTTTGAAAATCAGAAATAATAGTCTTAAAATAAAAAATTAATAATTGAGATAAACTCTATCCTGCAGAAAAATAGAAAAACACATTAGCGAATTGGAGCCCAATTGTGAGGACTTCCACGAGAGGCTAGCATAGAAAATTTTATATAGATGTAAAGTGCATATGTCTATGTCTGTGTATATGAAAGAGCAGTTAACAGGCATGGGAAGTAAATTGAGAGGCTCCAATATATTCTGCAAGGAGTTCCAGGAGAGCACGATGGGGAATTGGCAAAAAAGAGACATAAAATAAAATCCCAGCTGAAAATTCCCCAGAACGGGGAAAAGATGTGGTTCTTAAGATCGAAAGTACATCCCAGCAAAGATAATCAATTAAGTAAATCCATACCCAGTACATTGAGGTGCAATTGTAGAACATTAAGGCATTTTTAAAAGCCTTGAACTTGCCAGAGAGAAAAGGCAGATTGCCTAAGGAGGTGAGACGTCATCCGTACTAAAGACGAGAAGGCAAGTGCTGAAGCAAAATAACTGCCGACTTAGAATTTTATAACCAGCCAACCAACTATTAAAGGAAAAGGGCAAATAAAGACATTTTAAGTCCTTTGAAGACCGAGAGAGTCAGTAACCACAGACCTTCACTAAAGAATTACTAAAGAGAAAAGTCAACCCGAGGGAAGGCATGGACTCTGGGAGACAACAATGTATCTGCATTTATTAACAATCACTACAAAATGATAATGACTTTTTTCAATTGCAAAAGAGTGAAACTAAAACTCTGGAAGAAAAAAGACTGAGTGGTTACAGTATCTAAGACCCTTTGTATTTAGGAGGAGGACAGATACTGAATAACCTTAGAGGAACCAAATAGCGCAAGCCAGGGCCTCCCAAGCAGCAGAGAGAAGCAGGTTGCTGGAGCCTGGGAGTTTGAATCCAGCCTGGGCAACACAGTGAGCCCTGTCTCTAAAAAAGGAAAGAAAGGAAGAAACAAAGAAAGAGAGAAAAAAGAGTATATTAAACTCTATCAATCCAAAGAAGGTAGAAAGAAGAGTAAGTATGCAAAGGAAAAGGGAAGTACAACACATCAAGTAAGATCACAGAAATAAGCGCAAACATGCCACCAGTCACAACTAATGTAAAAAGATTAAACTCCTATTTTAAAAAAGATTAAATTGGATAAAATAACAAGATCCAGCTCTGGGTATCTTAGTCAAGATATAATTTTAAAAAACCACACAGAAAGCTTGAAAATAAAGGCGTGAAAAAATGCCATTTAAATACTAATCAAAATTCAGCCTGAGCAAGAGTGAGACCCCATCTCTACTAAAAATAGAAAAAGTTAGCCAGGTGTGGTGGTGGCACCTGTAGTCCCAGCTACCTGGGAGGCTGAGGCAGGAGGATCACTTGAGCCCAAGAGTTTGAGGTTGCAGTGAGCTATGATGACACCACTGCACTCTACCTGGGGCAACAAAGAGAAACTCTGTCTCCAAAAAACATATATATATTAACAAAAATAAAGCTGGTACAGTCCAGGCACAGTGACTCATGCCTAAAATTCCAGCACTTTGGGAGGCTGAGGCAGGAGGATCACTTGAGCCCAGGAGTTGGAGGCTGCAGTGAGCTACGACGATCGCATCACTGCACTCCAGCCTGGGTGACAGAGCAAGACCTTGTCTCTAATTAAAAAAAAAAAAAGAAAGAAAGAAACTATAGACCAACATCTCTCATGAAATAGATGAAAAAATTTTCAACAAAATATTACCAAATCAAATCCAACATTATATTAAAAAATTATGCATCATGACCAAGTGGGATTTATACCAGGTATGCAAGATTGATTCAACATTTGAAAACCAATTAATGTAATCCATCACATCAATAGGCTAAAGGAGAAAAATCACAGGATTGTGCCTATAGATGCAGGAAAAGCAGTTGACATTCATTCATTAAAAAAAAAAATAAAAAAAAAACCTCAGGCCCAATGTGGTAGCTCACACCTGTAGTCCCAGCACTCTGGGAGGCCGAGGCAGGAGGATTGCTTGAGGTCAGGAGTTCGAGACCAGCCTGAGCAAGAGCGAGACCCCCGTCTCTACTAAAAATAGAAAAAATGAACTGGGCACAGTGGTGCACACCTGTAGTCCCAGCTACTTGGGAGGCCGAGGCAGGAGGATCGCTTGAGTCCAGGAGTTGGAGGCTGCAGTGAGCTATGATGACGCCACTGCACTGTAGCCTGGGGCAACAGAGAGAGAGTCTGTTTCAAAAAAACAAAAACAAAAAACAACAACAACAAAAAACCCCTGTCAGTAAATTAGGAATAGAAAGAAACTTCCTCAACTTCTTAAAGAATAGCTATACAAAGCCTACAGCTAACACCATATTTATTGGCTATAAACTTAAAGCTTTCCCACTGAAGCAGGAACAAGACAAGGATGTCCCCTCTACCATTCCCACTGCTACTGTCCTGGAAGTCCTAGCTAATGCAACAAGACAGGAAAAGAAAATAAAAAGTATATTGATTGGGAAGGAAAAAATAAAACTATTTGCAAATGACATGATTTATCTACATAGAAAGTCTGAAAGAATCAACAAAAAATCCTCCTGGAACCAATAAGCAATTATTGCAAGGTTGCAGGATACAGTGTTAATATACAAAAGTCAACCACTTTCTTGTATATCATCAATGTACAAGTGGGATTTCAAATTAAAAACATAATACCATTTACATTAGCACCCCCAAAAATGAAACACTTAAGTATAAATCTAATAAAATATGTACATGATCCATATAAAGAAAGCTACAAAATTCTGATGGGTGAAATTGAAGAAGGAAATAGATGGAGAAATGTACCATGTTCATGGTTGGAAAGATTTAGCACTGCCAACATGTCAGTTCTCACCAACAGGATCTATAGATTCAGTGCAGTCCCAATCAAAATCCCAGCAAGTTATGTTGTGGATATTGACAATTGACTCCAAAGTTTCTATGGAGAGGCCAAAGGCCCAGGGTAGCCAGCACGATACTGACATTACCTGACTTTGAGAACTACCATAAAGGTACAGTAATCGAGACCATGAGCCATTGGTAAAAGAACAGACAAACAGATCAGTGGAATAGAATAGAGTCCAGACATAGACCCACATGGATATAGTCAACTGAACCTTGATGAAGGAGCAAAGGCAGTACAGTGGATAACAGATAGTCTTCAACAAATGGCACTGGAACCACTGGATACCCACATACAAAAAATGAATCTAGACACAGACCTTTTGCTCGTCACAAAAGTTAACTCAAAATGGATCATACACCTAAAAGTAAAATGACAAACTATTAAACCCCTAGATGGTAACACAGGAGAAAACCTAGATGACCTTGGGTATGGCAATGACTTTTTAGATACAATACCAAAGGCATGATCCATGAAAGAAAAAAGTGATAAGCTGGACTTCATTAAAATTAAAAACTTCTGCTCCGCAAAAGACAATGTCAAGAGAAGAGAAGATGAGCCGCAGAGTGGGAGAGAACATCTGTAAAAGACACATCTGATAAAAGACTGCTGTCCAAAATAGAAAAAGAACTCTTAAAATTCAACAATAAGAAAACAAACAACCTGATTTTAAAAATGGGCTAAGGATCTTATTAATAAGAGACCCTGCACCAAAGAAGATATGCAGATGGCAAACAAGCATATGAAAAGATGCTTCACGTTGTATGTTCAAGGAAACACAAAAATGACCATGAGATAACACCACACGCCTGTTAGAGTGGCCAAAGTCTGGACACTGACACCACCAGATGCTGGCGAGGTCCTGCAGCAACACAAACTCTCATCCATTGCCAGTGGAAATGCAAAATGGTACAGCCACTTTGGAGGACAGTTTGTTGGTTTCTTATAAAACTAAACATACTTTTACCATATGATCCAACAGTCATGCTCCTCGGTATTCAACCAAATGAGTTGAAATCTTACGTGCACACAAAAACCTGCACGTGGATATTTATAGCAGCTTCATTCATAATTGCCAAAATTTGGAAGCAACCAAGATGTCCTTCAGCAGGTGAGTGGATAAATAACCTGTGGTACATCCAGACAATGGAATATTATTCAGCACTAAAAGGAAATGAGCTATCAAGCTATGGAAAGACATGGAGGAAACTTAAATGCATATTGCTAAGTGAAACAAGCCAATCTGAAAAGGCTGCATAGTATATGATTCCACCATATAACATTCTGGAAAAGGCATGGAGACAGGAAAAATATCACACACAATGCACACACACCCCCACCACATATGCACACACATTCATGCATGTGTGCATTCACACACAACACACATATGTGCACATACATATGCATGAAGTCTCCATGAAGACAGAGACTTTCCCCATCCCTGCCCTGCACACTGCCTTGTACATAGTAGGTGCATGTTTTAAATGTTGCTGAATGAAGGGAGACATCAAGCAGTGTTTCGGCCGTCTGTTTTACATTTTGAGAAAGTCAGTGAGATGCTTTACAGGTTTACATTCTCAAGGCAAGGGAAGATATGAGTGTGCAACAAAAAATTCCCCAAAGTTATTTCCTACACTCGGCCAGAAAGAATGAAAAGATTTTACATTGTTGTTCTGCCTTAAAAAACGTATTTCGTTAATCACTGTTGCTGGTATTTAGGGTACTTACATATTTAGAGAGTTATGATGAGATATTTTCACTGCACCACGTCTGGATAAATTTTTGGAAGAATTATTGCACAATAAATTATCCAACAAGATTATGGCTTTATGTTTTAAATTAAAATATTCATATAGAGCTGGGCATGGTGAAGCGCACCTGTAATCCCAGCTACTTGGGAGGCTGAGGCAGGGGGATTGCTTGAGGCCAGCAGTTTGAGGCCACAGTGAGCTGTGATGATGCCACTGCACTCCAGCCTGGGCCACGGAGCAAGACCCTGTCTCTAAGATAATAACAAAAAATAAAAAGCTTAGGCTTTCAACTGAGAGTTGAAGTAGCTTGAAAACCATGGACAAGTAAGAGGAATCTAAGCCAAAACAAAGAGATTATTTGATGTTAAATATTTGTTAGAAAGGTTAAAGAGAATGCAACAAAAGAGAAACAAAGTGTCCATCACGTTGCCGTGGAGTTACCCACATGGGACAGGGCCCAGTGAGGAATGCTCCTTTAATTTTTTTTTAATTAGAAAAATGGCCATAAATAGCTCTACCTTGTATTGCAGACTGGAATTCAACTTTGGTAGGCCCTGCCTTTGTCCACGTGGCCCTTCTGTCACATTCACTTCCAGCAAATGTCTCTTTGTTACTCTCAGTGTTGCCAGAGTCAGTGGAGTTTCCAAAGTGTGAGAGGCCTGTCCTGCCCTCGCCATTTCACCCAGGCTTGATTTAGATTCTATGAAAGCATGTGTGTGTTGTGTGTGCGTGTGTGTGTATTGTGTGTTGTGTATATGTTACATATATTGCATGTGTTATGTGTTGTGCTGTGAGAGTATTGTGTTTTGTATTTGTGTGTTGTGTGTTGCTCTGTGATTTGTTAGTGTGGTGTGTGTGATATCTGTGTTGGGTGTATGTGTTGTGTCTGTGAATGTGTGTTGTGTGTTGTGTATTGTGCATGTTGTGTGTATATGTGTGTATGTTGTGTCCGTGTGAACGTGTGGTGTGTCCTGTGTTGTGGGTGTGTGGTGGCATGATGGTTCTCACAAGAGGCTGGGAGCTGAGCCCAACCTGTCCTCTGCTCGTGCTGCAGGTGTCAGAAGGAAGCCTGTGGTGAATCCCTGCCCTGGGGTTGCTGTTGTGTCACCTGGCCTGGTCTGTGGTGTCCTCATGGAGTTACTGAATATGGAACGAGGCTGGGTGGTGGTGCATGCCTATAGGCCCAGCGCTTTGGGAGGCTGAGGCAGGAGGACCACTTGACCCCAGGAGTCAGAGGCTGTGGTGAGCTGTGGTGAAGCCACTGCACCCCAGCCTGGGCGACACAGCAAGACCCTGTCTTGTGAACTAAAAATAAAATCCTGAGTCCCCTGCTAACTGACTGGACTCCTCTTGGCCAAGGAGACCCCAGAAATGCCTTAAAACTGAGTTCCCAGCCATGACAGGATGGGAAAGATAAAGCACAATTATGGGTGTATGATTTCCCTTCATAAATATTCATGACTCCTACTTTAGATTGTCCAATATGTGTATGTGACCACCCCACTCAGTGTAAAATCCTGTCCCCTTTTGTCTCTTCTTGGAAGCACGTGTGCCCAGCTCTGGCCAGGGCTCAGCTCCCTAGCCTGTGGGAATGGCTGCCCAGCCGGTTGCCACCCTCTGTGAGAAATAAAGCTCTCCTTTTTCCAAAGCATAAACCTGGTTAATTGTTTTTTAGTTAACAGTCTCTACAAAAACAACAACACAACAAACAAAAACAAACAAAAAACCCCCCCGAAATGAGCCAGGCTTTGGAAAGCGTGCTATCCACTGTGCAGACCCTGAGCCCAAGCACTCGTGTTAGGGCACACGTGTTGGGACACTGCTCTGATGACAGCGAGCGTCTGGGGTTGTTGGAGCTACTTCTGGGCAAAAGGATTTGGGAACGCGCGTGGAGCGTGGGAGGCCCTTCCTGATGCAGGACCATCTGTGGCGGAGGGTTGCACAGGGAGGCGGGCGGGTGCTGGGCCAGGGGTCGGCCCGACCTGGGCCTCGGGGTCTGAAACAGGCCATTCTGGTGTCGACTGTCAGCTGTCTCCGCCGCAGTCTCCATCAAGCCGTGTTGAGAGGCACCGCGTTGTCTCTCTCAAGTGTCGTGTTGAATACGAGAAGCCAGACGTGGAAGGGAAGCCCCGCACCGCGGGCAGCTGTCGCAGACGGCCTTGCTGGCTGTCGCCCCGCAGAGCGTGGCTCTGCTCCGGGCGCCACGGAGGAGCGTGACAGCCCCTCTCCAGCTGCCTTGTCGCTCTGCTTTTGACTTTCAGCAGTTTGACTGAGATTTGCCTTGGTTTATCCAGCTTGGAGTTCCCTGAGCTTCTTTCATGTGTAATGTTTTCCATCAACTTTGGGAGTTTCTGCCCATTATTTCTTCAAAGGTTTTTTCTGGTCCTGGACCTCCCGCTGTGCGTGTGCCGGCGCCTGGTCCATTTTCCCGTGTTCTGTTCCTCAGACTGGATGATCCCAGTTGGCCTCTTGAAGTTCTTTCTTCCGTCAGCTCAAACCCACAGTTGAGCTCCCGTAGTGACTTCCGTGTTCCGCTTATTGTACTTTACACCCAGAACTTCGCTTTGTTATTTGTACGATTTCTCTTTGTCGATATTCTCTATTTGGGCGAGACTTCGCGCTCATGGTTTCCTCTGATTCTTCAGACGTAACTGCCTTCATTTCTTTGAACACGTTGTCATAGCTCCCCTGGGGTCTCCTTCACTTTGAGCCCAGCGTCTGGACTTCCTAGGGGCACTTTCTACCGACTGCTTTTTCCCCTCTGCATACAGCCCCTATTTTACTGTTTGTCATGGTTCTTTGGTTGAAAACTGGACATTTAACATAATATAGTGCGGCAAGGCCCCACTTTCTCTCCCAGGCTTTTTGTTGGTGCTGTTTGTTATTGTTGTTGCTTTTTACTCAATAACCTTCTTGGATTCTCTAAGAGCTACATTTTGTCTTAGGTGCTGCCTCTGAAGTCTCTGCTTGGTTAGATTATTTGGCCAGCAAACGACTGCACAGGGGTTTCTTTAAAAACATCAAACAGTTAGTCTCCCACCCCTCACCACGGGGTCCCGTGTATGTGTCAGGGTGTGTCTTCAGTGTCCCAGCAGGCAGCTTACAACTCCGCCTTAGCCCTCACTTCCTGCTCACGGAGTCAGCACCAGCCAGAGGTGAGAGCAGAACTTGCCCAGGGCTTTCCCGGGCGTGCACACTGTGCCGCACGTGCACAGGAATGTGAGTTTTTCAAAGCCCCTGTGGACATTTCATTCGCCAGATTCCCCTTTGAAGTGTTTTGATCAGCTTCTTGTTCGTCCCAACTGGCATCACTGCCACGGGCAGCTGCAATGTTTAGCAATTGACACTGATTGTTTTTGACAAACACCTTGGAGATGGGGTTTCCCAGGAGCCAGATAGTTCAAACAGTGACACTTCTCTGGGGACAGTACTTTTTTGGGGAGCAATAAGCCCATTCTTTCCCCTCCAGTGGCTGCTTGGCTGCTGGTTTTCAGGGTCATTGTGGTTCTAAGGCTGCTATATGATTTTTCCCATTGTATTTTCCAATGGCTATTAACATTACCATATAAGACAGAATTGTACATCTGTTATGACTGACCTTCTTATTAGATACTAGGTAAATCTCAAAGTTTTTTGGATTATTTTCTTGGGTTTTTCAGGTAGACAATCTTGCATCTTAAAATGACTTTCCTGGTAAAAATTTTTAAGTTTTTTCTTTTCATATGTATTACCCAGAAGATCCAGAATAACATTAAATAGAGGCAGACTTCCTGGCTCCATTCCCCACTTTTATGCCTCAATTTTTTCTCAGATAATTAGACTGCTGACTTTTTGTCTCAATAGTATTCTTTCTTATGCTCAGTACCGTCTCTTTAGTCTTTACGAAAACCTGTCAGTAAGTATATTTTCTTTGAATGGAAACTTAAAACAAATATATGCTATTTATGGTCTGCTAAGCTTCATACATCATTTATTCTACAGATATTTGGTTCATCAACTATGTGCCAAGAACAGTGGTCAGCCATCAGGAAAAGATTTAAATAAAACCCCCATGATCTCTGTTCTTGGGAGTTTGCGGTCCAGGTAGCAAAATTGCAAATAAAACTAAATTGTAATTGTTACTTTTTATAGAGAAGGGTCTCACTCTGTCACCCAGGCTGGAGTGCAGTGGCACCATCACAGCTCACTGCAGCCTGGAACGCCTAGGCTCAAGCCATCCTCCTGCCTCAGCTTCCTGAGTACCTGTGATTACAGGTGCACGCCACTCCCAGCTAAGTTTTTTATTTTTTGTAGAGATGGGGTCTTGTTATATTGCCCAGGCTGGGCTTCAACTCCTGGCCTCCAGTGATCCTCCTACCTTGGCCTCCCAAAATGCTTGGATCACAGGCATGAGCCACTGGGCCCAGCCTCTAAATTGCAATTATGTTAAGTATGATGAATGAAAGTAACATGGTGCTAAGAGAGCTTATAGGGGCCTGAGGAAATCAACTTTAAGCTGAGAAGAGAAGAGGAGTGGACGCTAGTTAGGCAAGTCCTGGGAAGACACCTGCAGTGTGGAGAAGGGAGGAGTGCAGAGAGCCTTAGGGGCCGAGCACACCGTTGCTGGGGCGTAGTGGGTGACAGGCACAGGAGGGGCCGTGGATGGGCAGGGCCTTTGCTCTAGGAGCATGAAGGGCAGAGCAGCACGAGTTACGGTTTGTGTTCCTGGAAGACCCTCTGGCTCCTGTGTGGAAATGAGGGGGTGGGGGGGCCAAAGCTCAGAAACCAGGCATCCTGGAGGGCCAGTGCTGAGGGGGATGTGCCCTCAAGCTGGACTCAGGACTTGTACCTGGTTGTGGGGAGGGAGGTGGCTGCAGGTGTCAGATGCTGCCCAGGAGGATGCAGAGCCACAGGCGAGTCGGCCCTGAGCTCAGTCTGTGGTGGTGACAGATGTCTGGAAACCGTGTGGCACCTGTGGTATTGAGAAGAAAACTGGGTAAAATAAAAAGGGACAGGAACCAAACCTACGTTGCTCCAGTACTGAGAGTCTGGTAGAGAAGATGGTGACAGACCTTGAGAAAGGGCCCACAATGCAGAGGAAAGTACAGAAGAAGGCACAGAGGCCCAGAAGAGGCCCAGGGGAGGTGCTGGAGCAGAACAGGGTCAAGGGTGTGAAACGCAGAGGCGATTCCAGCCATCAGCAACGCCTGGAGCAGGGCTGGGCCTTGGGGCATCTCCCTCCAGCGTTTTGTTCAAGTCTCAGCAGCTCCTGATTCATGACTTCTCAGGGCTCTGGTGATAGAGTACATTCAAAGTCTCTGCTTGTTCTACTCGTGATTACCCTGCAGGGCTGTTTTTAAAACTCAAAGTCTAATAAGCGGGACAGAGGAGCATCAAACTAAGATGGGGAACGAGGAATAATTATGACTGCCTTGGTGAGCTGCTCTGAAGATGAAAGAATTCACAAACAGCAAATGTGAATAGTACACTGTGTCTACTTTCCAAATTATCTGGTCCCATGCTAAAAATTTCATTTCAAAAGACAAAGGAAAAACAAATCACAAGTGAGCTAACATAAAAGTTTTATTAAATAAATACATGCACTGTCATGTAAAATTAGTTGAGCAAAAAGGACATTCTATAATTAAAAAAAACCCTCTGCTGTTGTCCATTTGCAGTGGGTGATCCAGCTAGAATTGGAATTAATGTAGCAACCACAGAATAAATGCACAGCTATACACACTGATTTGCATTTGGCTTAGGTTCCTGAAAAAGAAGGGCTTTATTCTCTTGATAAAGAATATCTGTAAAAGGAACTCTTATAGTACAGAATATAAATTGTGGTAAATATAGCTACAAGTCTTCTGTTTTAATCTGAAACTTGGAAACACCTTCATACATTAAGGCACAGGATAAGAACCACATGTATAAGCTAACAGAGCTGCACTTCATATTCATCTAAGTTAATTTTCCCTACATTGGCTTGGCTCAAAGTAAACAAGTTAAAGTTCTCTTTTCCTAGATAAATCAATTATTAAAAACTAAAAATTAACATTTTGATAACAACTCGTGTCTCCCATCACTGGGATCCTGAGTGCTAAGAGTATGGCCTCGATGGCTGTTCTCACCTTTCCCCACATGCCTGGGAGGTCTGTGGAGCCCAAGAACCACCCCCTTCCCTTCTCTCCTTTTAGAGAGTTTGGAGACAGCTCCCAGAGCCCCTGAACCTGCAGGCGGGGACCTTGTGTCAGCCCTGGTGCCGGCTCTCCTGACTTCACTGCCGCGGGGGCAGCACATCGTGCTGCAAAACTGGCTTCCTTTGGGCTTTGTACCCTTAATGGTGTCTATTTTGCCTAATTGCTTAAATATAGCATTCCATTAATTAAAATACACACTGACTAGATTAAGCATATGGGTGCGAAACCCAGATGTGCAGGGTGTTGGTAAAAGTTATTGGCATGCTAAAATTTCAATGAGTCTCTTTTCTTTTATAGGTTATGACAGGTGCCCTTTAACAGACCTAATTTTTTAAAAAAACCTTCAAAAAATCTAATGCCGTGGGAAAGCAACTAGATTTAGCAAGTTATACCTGTTTTTCTCATGCTACTAAGATACCATTTGATAATGTTTTGTGTGCACACGTGTTCATGTGAGTGTACTGACATATTTGCAAGCTCCCCCAGAGTGACCAACCCCATATAAAAGCACTGGGAATGGTTTACAAAGGGGATTTAAAGTGTCATTAAATAGGAGACAGTGAGATTATACTGGTCTTTACGACTACGTGAAATGTGTTGTGAAGCTACAGACTCCATTATAAATAAACCCATGGTTCAAAGCTTAAGTTATACATTGAAACAAAATTAAAATCTGCCAAAAGGGAGGGGTGTGTGGAAACAGCCAGCGTCCTCACAGGCACTTTGGTATGTTTGGTCACAGGATCTACCCCTAAGTTGCCCAGTTCCATGAAAGGAGTTAAGGTAAGAGCTCCAACTTCAATCACAAAGCTGTATTTTCCCCAATATATTTATACATAGTTTTAAAATGTTCTCATGGCCCAGGAAGCCATTTTCATCACACAGCTTACAATATACACTGAAGATGCTTCTGTGTGTGCACTTGTTCACAGACACGCCTCGCCTAGCACACTGCTGTGGAGCCAGGCCTCGTGAGGGCGCCTGGGGGACTCAAGAATATGCAACATGCTTCTAATAATCTCAGCAGAAAAAAAGATTTCAAAATAAAAACTGAATAATAATATCCCAATATGAAGGTTAGTCATGGCGTAAAGCGAGGAAACCCAGGAAATGGTTGTTTAAAAACAACAGCTGCTGGGCTGGCCTGGTGGGAGCCTGTGCACGCCAGGGAACAGCACCTCCTACACGATGTGAAACCAGTAACACGTGTGTGAACGAGCTATTAGATCACACCACTGATCCACACGGGAGTTCTGACCTGCTCCGTTTCCAAACTAGTTCTGTTCACCAGGGAGGTCGCCACAATGATGCCAAACCGAGTGTAGACACCCGATAGGCAAAGTGCTACAGCCCAGAGCTCCTGGGCTCACACCATCCCGCCTCAGCCTCCGGAGTAGGCAGAACTACAGGTGCACATTTTTAATGCAATATCCTACCTGCTGATCCTGATCCATCTCACAACCTTTATAATGACAATGTGCACCCTTCTTTCTGTACAGGCTGGGAAAACACTGAAAATTAACCAACCTCACGACTGACTATTTTACAATAGCTTCACTGCTAACATTGAAAGTCTGTTCCTATGTTTTAGGAAAAGTATAATATATGCATCTGCATACTATTTCATGAATGTTACAACAAGCAATTAAACTTAAGACATTTCATTTTTATGTAAGATTTTACAGATTAGTAGACTATGATTTATGCACCCATGTCAGATTTCTCAATATTTTATATTACTCAGTTATAAAACATTTTTCCTTATAAGCCCCTTAACTTATGTCTTAATAATACATCTTTATATTTATGAAAATGTTAATATTTTGAATACTTCATTATTCATAATGGGCAGAAATATACTCATATTTAATAATCCTTCAGTTTTTCTTTTTAAAAAGAAACACCACAAAATAGGTTACTGAGAACTTTTTGCTGCAAAGATGAAAATGATTATTTGTCACAAGAATTTAATAAGTCTTAGAAGAAAATATATATTTCCTTGATCTATTTTCTTCTGCATTCAAACCAGCATGTAGAGATTATAAAAAATAGAGTCTATTTACATGGCATAGTATACCTCAGTGACATACAAAACAAGGCAATAATAAAGCACACACGCAGGTCTGCTTTCTAAGAGACACGACGGACGCAGAGCTTTACAGAACACAGTGGTAACCACCACCTTACTGCACGTTGTAAGGGTGGAACACCAGGGGAAATTTAACGTACAAAATTTAATGATAATATTGGCCAAATGTGCCTAAAATATCAACAATTTTATAAAACTGTTAAGGTATGTATAACTAAATACATGAAATTATAAAAATAAGATTGGTGTGTCTGTGAGAGGGATGCGCTCCGCGTAGAGAGGGGAGGATGCCTTGCGCCCGCGTGGCTACGTCACCACCTGTGGTCTGGCCCCATCTTCTGTGAGGTCGTACCTGAGAAGGCACAGGACACAATGACAGACGTTGGATCTGGTGTGGGCACGTTGTTAGAACACGCCCGGGTTACCACTGTCTGTGGGAGGGACTCACCACTGGCACTGGGGACGTGTTTTAGACACAGGTCATGGTTCTCTGTCTGGTTCACTGCCTACTGTGTCTGTCTGTGGGAGGGACTCACCAGTGGCACTGGGGACGTGTTTTAGACACAGGTCGTGGTTCTGTCTGTTCAGTGACTGCTGTGTCTGTCTGTGGGAGGGACTCACCACTGGCACTGGGGACGTGTTTTAGATACAGGTGGTGGTTCTCTGTCTGTTCACTGACTGCTGTGTCTGTCTGTGGGAGGGACACTCACCACTGGGTCCAGCCTTTGGTGAGTTCTTCAGATGCCAGAGTAACCAATACCTGTGGGTTTGGAAAAGTAGTTTGTCAAAGCAGGTTGAAGTAGCTCCTTTTAGATCTTTCACCACTTCTAATGTCTCCAACCTTCTGTCTTACTCTATCTATATGGAATGCTCCTTTTTTAGAGGTTCATTTTTTACATCTTTCCCACCCATATGATTCACCTGTAAACTATATGGTTTATTATATCCAAGAGATCCTTCCTGTATCCAACAGTCCTAAAATTATTATACATCAGTGGAGACGATTCACAGGGATAAAGGCAGCACAGCTGACGCGGACAAAACATGCAATTAAAACTCCTCTTCTCTAACTTAACCTTTATGAACATCATTAAAGAATATATAATCACATGCAGAAGTTAAATGTGAACATGGACAAGTACTAGAAGAAATTCAGAGAAATACAGCCAGTGATTTGTTACAAAACAGAGTGACCAGTCGAGGAGGTAGAGCTGTAAGAGGACGTTTTCCTTTGTGTTTTCCTTCAATGTGATATTTGAACAAAAATTTAAAGACTTAATAATCTTTTCTTCAACTAGAAATTCATGGTATTAGTATGATTAATAAGCCAATAATCTGAATATGTGAAAACAATGAAAATAATCTGAAATGTCTTCAGAACACACTGAGGTCTTAGTGGGCTGTATTCACATCCCAAGGTTCATAAACAAGCACTAGCCACACACCTCAGCCCTTCCCACTTACACAGGCACAGGCTAAACCTCTGCACTTTAAGTAAGTATTTAATTTTCACTAAATGTAGGAGCCAATCAGGGATTTTAAAAAAAATTTACTTTGCCAAGAAGCCCTTTGTCTTTGGACAGGAAACCACCACTGTTCTTCACCGCAACATCCAGCGTCCTCCTTTGCACCTCTGGTAGCGAAACACTGAAGTCGAAGCTGAAATGGTAAAAAAGGACCTTACGACCTTTCTCCACCATTCTGCTGTATTTTCCTATAACTACAAATGAATTTCCAAATGCTCTGTGCTTTTCCTGTAGACTTGAGTCTTCTGCCAGATGTTCTGATCTGGCATTTCGTGAAGACTCAAAGACCAAGTTATTTTCATTATTGCCCCGACACGTGAGAAGATGCTGGCATCCCAGGCGTGTCGGTGGCTCACTCACAGATGGGCGAGGGGTGTCCTTTGAACACATATGTCTGACCTTTCATGGAGTTAAAATATGGGGCAACGTGTGACAAAACAGCCAACTCCAGAAGAGTTCACTCGCTCAGACCTCACAATCACACCTGCTCAGTTATCAGGCCCTATCCCACCATCTCCAATACAGAAATTATGTGCCTGTGGCTTCACAGAAGGCCCCCAAGTACTTTTTAATGGCTTAAGTCAGATGTTGCAAACTAACTGCCCACAGGGCCCCAGGTCCCAGTCCCAGTGTGTGACCCACCCTGTCCTGACCGAGTGGCTCAGCTGCCACCTGAGGCTACAGCAGCTGGAAACCCAAACTGGCATGTCGCATCTCCAAATTTTTAAATGCTATGGCTAAGTAAGAACATTTTGCCAAATAAAACACACACACATCAGGATTTGGTGCCTGCCTGCCAGTATCTGACCTCTGGTTTAAATAAAGTTACTTACATGAAAACACAATAAATGAGCAGTATCTTTACAGATAAAATGTAAACTGAATTAATAGATAGCAATGCCATTCAACTTTATTATGTCCCACAATGTGCATGGTTTTTAAGCTACCAGAGGACTATAATGTAAGATCTCAAATCTGTACAGATTAGCAGCTTTTTTTTCCCCCCGGCTCTATGCCCAGGCTGGGGTGCAGGGGCACAATCATTGCTCACCACAGCCTGGAACTCCTGGGCTCAAGCGATCCTTCTGCCTCAGCCTCCCGAGTGGCTGGGACTACAGGTGTGCACCACCATGCCCGGCTAATTTTTAAAATTTCTGTAGAGACAGGGTCTTGTTATATTGCTCAGATTGGTCTTGAACTCCTGGCCTTGGCCTCCCAAGTCGCTGGGACTACAGGCGTGAGCCACTGCGCACAGCCCAGACTGGCAGCCCTTTAAGAGTGGGCCCAAGCCACACCAGGCTGACCAGAGTAGCAGATTCCAGCCTCTAGTAGGCCAGACCACTAAAGAGACTTGCAAAAATGTTGAACAATAATACCTACCATTCTTTTCACTTGTTTTTTCTATTGTTTTGGAAAATATAGTTGTTTTCACAAAAATATGTTATATTTTTAAATGCTATGAGCTTATTATTGTTATTTAAAAATATATGTATGTTTCAGTTCTCAGTTTTAATTTATAGCACAGTTAAGTATCAACAAATATAACCCCCAGAAATGAGTTCTTCAGGAACATCAATAATTTGATCTTTATTTAATCACTAGTCTCCCTGTCCGGTGTTTATAACTTGGATTTATGATGTTTAACACATCGACCTGAAGTTCAAAATGCTCACTAATTTATCTTGACAAATATACGTTCGCTGAAATTTGGTGGAGTTTTTCCCTGAACTTCTTGACAGCAAACTGATTTACATACTTCAGTCATTCCAGGTGCTGCCCAGGCCTCTCTGTTACTTCAACCAGGCAAGCTAGCCTCGGGTGGGTAGAACAGCATACCTTTGATCAAACACTGGATTTAACGTCTTCTTGGACACGTGTGTTTTCCTCCTCCCTGACCGTCTCTTGTCTGGTAATAAATACATGCGCACGTAGGGGTCAGAGCCATCTTCAGAGAAGGCGATGAGATTTCTTATAACACAAACCAGAGAAGACTACTTATTATGATTCAGGAAAATGAGAATCAGCAGCACATTCAAATTTTCTTTATCAAGTTTTTGTTTTATCTAAAAACTGAGAAGCAACAAGGATGATGGATGCCAAACACTGTGAAGTGTATTTCTGCTGTCGCCCTGCACTCACTTGGTGGCTTCCTCCCAAACTGGTCTTTTAGTGGCTTTGCCAGAGGCAACTTTTGCCTCCATTTCTTGAGCCTGGGGGACATTCTAAGTCCTTACTCTCTGCTTCTCACACAGAAACTATTGCTTCATCTTTCCACAGCACGTCTGCTGTCCTCTCCCAGTGTGAAACGTGAGTCAGCCTTTGGGCTCCCTCCGCAGCACCTCCTGGGCTGGCCAGAGCAGCCCTCCAGCCACCCAAGCCCCTCACGGACTGGGGCCCACCTCCCCAAGCAGCCCACACCACTCTTTCACCATGACAACCGTCAGACAAACACAACCATGCCCAATTCTTCCTTATCGACTGAGCCCAAATCAGGTTAAGGTATTGTTTCTTTAGACTCCTCTGAAACAGTCTTCTGTGCCTGTGTCTCATGGTAATTATCTTAGTAGCAACAATATATAAGGTTCTCAATAATTATTTATTGAACTGAAGTCTACATTTATATAATCTTTTTATTCTGTTAAGATAGGGTCTTACTGTCTCCCAGGCTGGCATCATCATGCAGTGGAGTCATTATAGCTCTCTGCAGCCTCAAACTCCTGGGTGTAAGCAATCCTCTTGCCTCAGCCTCCCAAGTAGCTGGGACAACAGGTGTCCCCGGCTAATTTTTCTTTTTTTGTAGAGACAGGGTCTCACTCTTGCTCAGGCTGGTCTCAAACTCCTGGCCTCAAGTGATCCTCCCACCTTGGCCTCCCAAAGTGCTGGATTACAGGTGTGAGCCACCACACCTGGACTACATTTATACAATCTTACTTCTAAATGTCACTAATTTTATTTTCTTATGGGTCCAATAGCTTTTTATAAGGTCCAAATTTTTGTATATTTTTTTTCTTCCAAACTCATGAAAACAGTATCACAGACAAAAATCACATGAAAGGAAAATGATTAGTAAGCCCACACCATCATCATTAATCAAATATAAAGTAAAGCAACACTGTAATCTCACTTTGTACTTACTAAAACAGTATAATGCACAAGTTAAAATAAATTTTTTCCTGATTGTGTGGAAAAAAGGTATGTCTGCACACTTGGGGTGTCGATGTGAATTGGTAAACTCTTTTTTGAAAGACTATGGCAATACCTATCATTAGCCCATGAACTTTTTCCATCTTTTGAATTGATAAACCTACTCCTGGAAATTTAATCCTAAAAAGATACTTCAATAAAAGAAAAATATGCTCATTATCATGTAACATGTAATACAATCTAAACATCCAACAGTAGGTAGTGTCATATAAATTATAGTTCAAGGGAGCATTACAAAATAGCTAGAATGGTTATGAAACAATGTTAAAAATAAGAAGGGAATAAAAAATTATATAATGGGACAACAATAATAAAAAATAAAGGTTTGGAGAGAAAGGCTAGACTGCCACGCAAAGCAAGACAAACATGCACATGCGTGTTTCTGTGCACATATGTAGATGTGTGCACGCCTGTGAGGGTGGTGGGATCACAGGTGGTCTTCCCAGGACCATGTTTACTGTTGCTGCATTTGGGTTTTTTAGTCATTCAAGCGGCTCATCCCAGGTTCCTGAGCTCTGCCTATGAGAACGCGCTCACCAGTCTTTCGGGATCCTGCAAACCTTCGCTTTCTCTAATACCTTGGAGCTTTTTAAAACACATTTCTAAATGTTAAAAAAAACCCTAGCAAATGCATATTAATAAAAGCAAAGTTGTTCTTCAGTTTGTTCATATTTCTTCTGGGGAGGGGATGGTAAACTCATGGAAACCAACCTCCGCTCCCAAACTGCCTCAGGATAAAACCAGTTCCCCCAAATACAAAGAACACTTCACACATACAAAACACACCAATTTTATGCTTTTGGTCACATACTCACTGAGAAGAGATTATCTGTATATTCTGTAGTGATGAGAGAACCAGAACAGCTAACCAATACAGTCATGCCTTGCTTAACGATGGACATGTTCTGAGAAATGCATCCTTAGCTGATTTTGTCGCTGTGCAAACACTGCAGAGTGCACTCACACCCCCAGAAGGCACAGCCCACTGCACACCTCGGCTGTGCGGTGTGCCCTGCTGCTCCTGGGCTACAAACCTGTACAGCACGTCACTGTACCAAATACTGTAGGCAATTGGAACACAGTGGTAAGTATTTGTATCTAAACACATCTACACATAGAAAAGGTACACTAAAAATACGGTATAATCTTAGGGGACCACCGTGGTATATGTGGCCCATTGTTGAGCAAAACATCCCTATGTGGCGATGACTGTACTGACATCCTTTACCAGTACCATGTACAGTAGGTCTAACTGCTTTGTCCTTAAAAATGAAACATAAATTGATCTGTTTGGTGACTGCTGTCCTAGTTAACATTTATACGCAGCAAGGGCAGAGGAAGCGGGCTTGGGGCCGGGCCCACCTGCAGGAGTGCACGACCACAATGAGCTTGTTCCTCTGTGAGCTGTGCCGGAGGGTCAGCTGGATCTGCCCCAGTGGAGACTGTCCCAGCGTCGTCCCGCTGTGGGAAACACAGCAGAAGGTTAGTAGCTCTCCTTAGCCTGTAAAGAAGTTGTGATTCATTGGTACACTGTACATAGTGAGAAAATTTCCATTCATTCAGACAAGAAATCAAATTACCCATAAACTTAAACATAATTTGAACTTCTGAGTATAAGTCACCAGTTGAATTTATATTTCACTTAAGGGTTCAATACAACTTAATTATTTGAAACTAATAGTTTTTCAGTTAGACTCAAAGTAAAAATGAGACACAGAGGCCTCCTTTTCACAAACGTCCACTCTGCGGTCTTCGCTAAGCAGGTTCTAGCCTGTCACCACCCAAATCCGGTCGCTTCCCAAAGCCTCACGGGAGCGCTCTTTAAATGTGGGGAGACTGCAGCAGCTCCCTCCTTCAGCTTCTCTCTGCGGGCTGAGGCCCGAGACAACCACCCCTCTCACTCAGCGCCCCCGAGGGCGCACGCACTTCCCAAACCGAGCTCCCGAGAAAAAGGGGTCCCTTGTTTAAAATTCTGTTTCCTTCCACAGCAAGGGAGGAGGGGGACGGGTTTCTTTTTCCAAGATAACAGACACGAGAAAGCACGAGAGGGAACGGGTGTGGGTCGAGGGGCTGCAAAGGCTGGTCCTTGCGCGCTTTTCCCAGCGGCTCAGAAGCACGTTTCCACCTTGGCCTCTGCTCCTTTTCCTATTTTCTCGTGACGCAGCACGGCTCTCGCAGCAAATGGGAAGAACTGTTTCAAAGGTCACTTCTGTTCCTTCCACCAAGAGGAGAAGGTGAGCATCTGAAGCTCGGGATGACTGCAGACCGTTTTTTCCTCCTAAAGAAACTACTGACACACCTATGAGTCACGGGGCTTCAATCAGGAATCCGCACAAACACCCAAAGACGGCCAGACGAGGCTGGGCCGCAGCGGGGAGACACCTCCTCACTGGCCACAGTGAGCACGGCAGGCGGCTCCTTCCTGCCCGGGAAACCTACCACTCACTCCGTCATTTTCCAATCTTCAAATGATTAGGTCCTAGAAAATGGCAGGTTTCACTTTGAAAGTCAAAGACTCAGCGAGCAAAACAGCAACACAACCTCAAGTTCTCCCAGCTAACCTAAGGCTACGCCTCCCTCCCTCTGACTGTGACAGCTCCCTGTGGCACAGTGTCCGGCACTGACTGCGGTAAAAGGCAGGGTGGCAAAGGAGGGCGTAGTTACTTCTCGAGCTGTCTCAGCCGCTGCCGCAGCTCCTGGGTGGCAATGGGCAGCGAGATGTCCGAGGCTATGCTTGGGGTGGGCTCCTTGACTGAGACGTGGCTCGGGGAGGCCAGGAGGCTGGAGGAGCTTCTGCCCAGGTCGTGAGGCCCCTGAGGGCTGCCCTCGGGCGGCTGGGCTCTCTCTCCTCCTCCAGGCGTGTCACTGCCCCCGGGCACCGGTGTAGACAGGGCCGCGCTGCTGCCGCCAGGGCCTGGAGATGCAGACATCTGAGACTTGACAGAGATTCTCCGCCCTTCTTTGGAAACAGAGGGTCGTTTTACTTGAGCTGAGTGCTGGTGGTCCGGAGGCCTTTCTTGCCTTTCGAGGTGGAGTACCTAGAGGTGGAAGTAAACAAAAAGATTAAAATTGGGGACACTGGTTACATCCTGATACTTGAACAGCTTGAGATGTATTCACTTGCCAACATTTCTTTAAAACTTGCCTCAAAACATTAAAATAAAACCTAGTCTACCTGTTCAGATATTCAATTATTAAAGTAATACCATATCACAGAAAGTTCAGAAAAAAGAAAATTTAAGTAATCAGAATATTACTTCTGTAAAACAAACACCATTTCCTTCTTGGGGGTGGGGTGGGGTCTCGCTCCGTCGCCCAGGCTGGAGTGCAGTGGCGTCATCATAGCTCTCCGCAGCGTCGAACTCCTGGGCTCAGGTGATCCTCCCGCCTTGGCCTCCCGAGTAGCTGGGACGGCAGCTGCCACCAGCACGCCTGGCCAAACACCATTTCTGTGTGTTCCTCTAGTCTCTTCCATTTGCACATATTTCCGCACAATTGTGGGATGATGTTTTTACCTGAAGGGCCCCAAGTCATACACCCTTGACAGAAGATCAAATCCCTTATTCTACATGGGTGGTTTCCACTGCAGTCCTCGAGGAAGGACAAATGTCCAGAACCCCTGGTTCCCCAGCAAGATCACCCCAAACAGCCAAGCATGAGTGCAGGGCTGGGGGCAGGCACCTGATCCACATGTCTTTCAGCCACGAGAGCGTGCGAGCTGGCTTGTTTATTCTACACAACATTCCACCAAGCAGGGTCTAGCTTCGTAAACCCTCTGCTCAGGTGACTGATGGCCTGAAGTTCTTTTCTGGTTTTGTGAAGTAAAGCTGCATGAAACATCTTTCATGTTCATGGTTTCCTGTATTTGTATTATTACCAAAAGTCAGATTTCTGGAAAAAAGGCCCCTGGTCCAAGGAGGCTTCGGACTTGCAGCTGAGGCTACGGCAGTTCTCTCTGGAGAGGCTGTTCTGGTACCCACTGTCTCTGCCAGGGCGAGGAGCCCATTTCCACTGCATCCGACAGACCAAGTCTGTTCTAATTTTTTTTTTTAAGTTGGCTTTTCATTTGAATTTGCATGTTTTTGATTAGTGAGTTTTAGCATTTCCCCATATGTGTGCCAGTTTTATTTTCAACATTTCCTTAGGTATTTACCATGGTCTATTTTGGACAGTTTTTTTCTGTAAGTTCTACCCCCTTGTAGAGTTCTATTAAATTCTCTCCCCTGAACAACCTTTGAAAATTTAACTTTAGGAGAAAACTTTGTTGATACAGATAGTAAAGCTTCCTGGGCCAAAGGGTAGAACAACGGTTGGCTGGTTCACGTGGAGCACAGTGAACACTCTGGGGCTCGCTCAAACAATCTGGAAAGGCCGATCAGTTCTCCGTCTGCATCCCAGCCTCCCCCACCCCTCCTGACCCAGCAGGGCAGCTTCTCCCTCAAACGGCGCTTCCCCCAGTCCCGGCACCGTGGCGTCACGGTCCTCCCACCTGCCCCTCGCCGGGCCTACGAGTATCACCGCCGGCAACGTCCCTCCCACCCCACTGTGTTCACGGCGGAAGACTGCACAGTACCCTGAGCGCAATCTTCATTTTGATGGTGCTGTTGGGACCCGAATTACTGAGCTGGAACCGCTGGTTCAGGGTCATGTCCTCACTGCAGAGCAGCTGGCTGAGGGGGACCCTCAGGTTGCCCAGGGAACACTGGTGCTGCTCATCTCTGACCTGCAGGACACAGGTCAGAAAACAAGGAGAATGCAGAAAGGTCAACGAATCAGTCTGTAAAAGACATATTTCAAAAAAACCACTAAACATATTTCATCCATATTCTTTTAAGTGGTGTTTCCATAAATGATTAACATAGTATGAAACCTGCTTAGGAAGACACAAACCATTGTAAAAAGCAAAATATCGGTCACACGCATCTGTCATTTCCTCGTTACAAAACCATAATGAGCACACAGCAGCAGGATGTTTTATGAACCTGCTGTGAGAACCTGAGTCCAGAGGTGACAGTCTACACACACCGAAACTTAGGAAGGACTGTCTCCTAACCCATGAAGGTGACAGCAAGCACATCCTGACGACGTGTGAAGTTTCTACGATGACACTTGTTTACGGAGAAAGTACATTATTTGTAAGGATTTTTTAAGACTTCCCTATTCAAAATTTACATTTTTTAAAAAAAACTTTACAACATCTACTTTAAACGCATGGTAATTTCTTTTTCCTGAATAATAACCTTCAGTACCACCTCTGTAATAGGAACTATTCTCATTACACTGTCTTAATGCAACAGAGTTTAGTCAAATAGATTAAGAACTGTGGAGGATTCACAGGCTACACAAAAATGGTCAGAGAAATTAAGACATAACTATGCAGGAAAGCTCATAAGCCTGATTGCTTATTTCTTTTTAAAGTATAATCACAAAAGCACCTTTAAATGAATAACTCTGACAATGTTTACAGAACCTTAAAAGTTATTCTTTAAAATCCAAGATCCAGTAAGTATAGATTATTTTAAGAATACAGTGGTGCAGTTTATGAAGAATTAGCTAGACAAAATAAAATCATTTTTGGCCAGACGCAATGGCACACGCCTGTCATCCCAGCACTCTGGGAGGCCAGGAAGATCACTTGAGCCCAGGAGTTCCAGACCAGCCCAGGCCACGTGACAAGACCCCTACATCTCTACGAAAAATTTTTAAAAATTAGCTGGGCGTGGTGGAACGTGCTTGCAGTTGCGGCTACTTGGGAGGCTGAGGCGGGAAGGTCACTTGAGCCCAGGAGTTGGAGGCTGCAGTGAGCTGTGATGACACCACTGCACACCAGCCTGGGTGACAGACTGAGACCCTGTCTCTAAAAAAAAAAATTAAAATAAAATAAAGTAATTTTGTATAACACAGAATGTAAAAATGTGAAACAACAAAGACAGAATGGTGAAGCAGGGCCGGGTGGGCCTGGCGTGGCTGTTCACGCACCTAACACAGGTTCAAGGTACATGTGGCAAAAACGGAGACTGAAGGGGGAAAAGATAAATTCCCAGTTACAGGCAGAGATTTAAACACCACACTCCAAGACCTGACATAACAAGTGGACTGAAAAACTTTTCGATTACAGGGCCTGAGCGATACAACTGACCACCCTGATGGACGTCACAGAACGCTCCCCCAAGCGCACAGGCGCCACTGACAGGCGCCACTGACAGGTGCCGTGGGGCGCACGCGGATGGCAGTACTTGTAAGTGCACACAAAACGTGCACTCTGGGATGAAATGAGAACCCATAACAGACAACCTGTAACAAATCCCCGAACGGAAACTATTATAAATAACAGACCCTGAAAATTATAACTCCTGGGTCAAAGAAAGAAACCGAAAGAGGGAGTAACAACAACCAGAACAGGACGTGCCAAAGGAAAGGGAGAGAGGCAGGTCAGAACGCACGAGGTGCAGCCAGGACTCACCGCAGGCTCAAATGTCTGTATGACACAAAAAGCAACGCCTCAAGTTTCTACTTTAAGAACCTAGGAAAAGAGAAGCAAATAAAACTCAAAGGAAGCAGAAATGATGTATAATAATCATGGCAGAAATCAATGAAATGAGGAGAAAAGCAATAATGACAATAAACCAAAAGCTGGTTTTTGAGAAGACAGAATCAACAACCCTCTTGGAAGGCGCCGGGAAGAAAGGGAGAGAGGGCAGGCGCTCCTGCACCCACAGCGAGGAGCGGCGCCACCTCAGCAGAACGGTGGAGGGACATCAAAGGGACATTATGAATGACCTCATGCCAAAAAAATTCCAGCAATTTAGATGAAATCAATGAATTCCTTGAAAGATATAAAAACCAAAAGTCATCACGAAGAAATAGATAACAGGGACAGATCTGTATCTACTGACGGAACTGAATTTGTATTTAAACACTTTCTCTGAAAGAAAACTGCGGGGCCCCGTAGCTTCCGTGGTGAATTCTACCAAATATGTGAGGAAAAACTACCAGTTCTACACAAACTCTCCCAGAAAATTGAAGAGGAGGGAAGATGCCCCAACTCCTTCATGAGGCCAGCGTTACCCTTGTACCAAAACTAGAAAAAGATATTATAAGAAAACAAAATTACAGATCAATATCCTTCATGACTAAGATGTAAAAACTCTTTAACAAAATTTCAGCAAGTTGAACAACAGGCAGACAGGACACTACTCCAGGACTGAGTGTCAGGACCAAGTGCGGCTCATCCTCAAAGAAAGGTTTGCTTGAGAGGTTTTCAAACGTTAAACCCTGAAAACCAAATACAGGTTTGCAAGGTTTAAATCTGAAAATCAACCATGTATTTCACCATATTTAAGACTTAAAAAGAAAAGCTACACGACCATCTCGATAGATGTAGAGAAACCTTTAACGAAATTCGGCAGCCATTCACGGCAAAAACTCTCAGCAAACTGGAGTCAGGGGAGAAGGGAACTTTCTCAACCAAATAAAAGGCGTCTCAGGACACCCCAGCCACGCCGGACTCGGTGGGGAGGCGCCAGGGCCGGTGGGTGGCAGGGTGTGCACTCACCCCCTCTGCACGGCACAGAGGCCCTGGGCACGGCCACAGGCAAGAGAAGGAAGGAAAGGTGTCTGGATGGGAAGTGAAGAGGGGAGGCCTCACATGAACAGACAACACGATTTCTGTTTTCTAGAAAATGCTAAGACATCTACAAAAATGCTACTACAACCAACGAGCAAGTTTAGCAGGGTGGTGTGAGATGATATCAATACACAAAACTCAACTGCATTTCTACGTATACTAAAAAAAAAAATTGAAAATTATAAAAAATACCATTTACGATATTATCAAAAAGCATTAAACACCTAGGGATAAGTTTGACAAAGATAGACGTATAACATCTGTACACTACATCAAAAACTACAAAACAGTGCTGAGAGAAATTAAAGAATACTTAAATAAATGGAGAGATACAATGCTCCTATGGGTTGGAAGGGTCGGTATTGCTAAGACGTCCACTCTACTCACTTTTTCTGTAGTTTCAATGCAATTCTTATCAAAATTCTAGCATATTTTCTTCAGAAACTGGCAAGCCAATTCATTTCTATAAATTTATATTTCTATAAAGATCAGGTAAATGAGAACAGTAATCTCTAGGGTCAGAAGGCAGATCTGTGTTTTGCCTGGGGGAGGCTCAAGTTACAGAGAGAACATGGGAAACCTCGGGAAGGATGATGTATTAATTATCTAGATTGTGGTGATGGGTCCTCGGGTGTACACATAGGACACAACTCATCCAATTGTACTCCTTAAATATGTGTAGTGTATGTCAATTATATTTCAAAAAATAGGTTAAAAAATGCAAATAAAATACCTCAATTTCAAGGTCCTGGCGCTTGGGATTGTGAACAAAGAAAGTGAAGTTTTCCTCCCACACAGGTTCATTGGTTTTATACCGAATCTGGAAGAAATATACAAATATTAGTTCTATGGTATTTTCTGTGGAAAGGACTACCAATGTTGTGCTTCTGTATTTAGTGCGTTTGGAAGCTTAGGATGACTTTTTTTTTTTTTTTTAGGAGACAGGGTCTTGTTCTGTCACCCAGGCTGGAGTGCAGTGGTGTCATCGTAGCTCGCTGCAGCCTGAACTGCTGGGCTCAAGTGATCCTCCTGCCTCAGCCTCCCAAAGTGCTGGGATTACAGGCGCGAGCCCAGAGCACCTGGTCAGGATGACTAATTAAATTCCAAGGCATATGTTTATGACTATGTACTATTACATATTAATTGTGGAAAATGTTCAAAAGATGGAGAGACAGTCCAGAGCTTTTAGAGCGTGTCAGGGAAATTAACTGCTATGAAACCCCCACCTGTACGCCTAGAGAGGAAAGATTCCTTTGCATGGTTTGGCCTTAGTTCTGCTAGTTCCCCAGTGCCTAGGACAGTGCTGCACATGTGCACGCTTCTTAAATTGCTAATAAATAAAAGTGAACAATGGCCTATAACTCTGAATAATTTCTCAAATATTCCCTCATATCAGGGAAGTAGAACATATTACAGCAATAGCAACATGCTCTTTCAATTCTTGGACCCAGTTGTATTTGTTGAATTGTAAGCACTGTTGGTTAACTTTTAAACAAAATATTTATAGAGTGCTCAAAAGAAACTTAGGAATTTATCCCATGTACCTAATCATGAAATCAAGCAAAAGCATTTTCAAATATTATTTTCTAATGTTATTTGTTACCGAATTAAGGAGATGGTTTCCCATCAAATGACTGATTTAAGGAAAGAAAAGCTATGAAGAGCAACGGTCTCGATGCCCACACCGTCATGCAGTGGGGACACCACCTGCCTGCAGCCGAGACGGGCACAGTGGCAAACACAAGTGCACAAGGACAAGCACAGAGGTGGTGGAGATGCTGGCACCTTACCTTGCTCTCTTGAGCCTTGTGCCCAACGGACATCTGGACGAGAGGATTTGGATTGCTATTTATTTTCTTCCCTGACTATCCAAAAACAAACAAGAAAAACAGACAAAATAAATAAACACATTTTGAAACAGGTCTTACTAAAAATGAAATTATTGGCTTATATTAGTAGTCATTTTTGTTAATCTCTGATATTTCACATACAGGGAATATCTGGGAACAATTTAACTGGACAACAATTGCTAAGCACACCCTGAACCATAACTGTATCTACCAAGAAATAAATTAAGAAAACTTCCATTTGCACACAATTTTTAAATGTTAAGGTCTTTTATTTTTAAAGCAAGCTACTTCAGGAAAATTGTATCTTCTGAACATTGTTAATGTTAATCACAGTTCTCAAAAATTATTTTATTTTATTTACTAGGATAACAAAAATGAGTAAAGTACAATGAATGGAAACCAAAAACCACAAGAAAAGACAAATGTTAAAGATTTATAATTTAGAATATTCCTCTGGTTGGAATAAAAATACTACAAAGTGTCAGATACATGGTTTTACATTCTTAACTTAGTATCTTCTGTTCAAGCATATCTAGCTATCAGATACCAAATCGTGCTTATAAGTAATTTTGACTAAAAAAATAAACATCAGTTTAGAATCACATTAAATTAAGAAGGTATAAATACAATGAAAAAATTCAGGAACAGGAAAAAAACGGTAAGAAGCATACTTTAGCATAGACAGTTGATAGAAGAAAACATAGCAAAACACAACATATACGTGATATGAGGTTTATTTATAACTTAGCCCCACAAAAAGATGCAGTTAAACATCTGTGTTAGTAGAAATTAATCAGAAGGTCGCAAAAATGTTTTTAGTTAAATAATTTGAGTCAATTCTCAACACTGCAGCAATGACAGAAATAGGTGTCAAAATCATATAATTATTGGAAAAATATTACTACCCAAAACCTACTGCGATAATCTATTTTCTGGTCATCTTTTTTGATGTGAATGAATTCTGCAAAATGAAATAAATACTGTTAAAAAATTTTCCAAGGCTATAGACCACTGTGGCAGAGAATACTAATTTTCCCCCAAATCCATTTTTCTCCTTCTTCCTTTAATATTAGAATCCTCTAGTTTAGCTGAGCACCAAGCCCTCTGTAAATAAGGATTCTGTCTCCAAACCTCTCTTGCAGTTGGGCATGGCCAGGCACCCAGTTCTGGCATTAAGAGAAGGTGTATCCCACCCCCTGCCCTAGGCCAGAGCTCTGCTACTTCCAAGTCAGTTCTACTGTTACAGGTACAGAAGCCGGCCTTGCTTCTTAGCTAATATAAATACTTCATCTCTGAAAAAGTGGCCAGTGGTTCTTAGAGATGTACTGCATCTTATCAATTTTAAGACATAAATTTTCTCCCCACTTTCTAACATCTCTGAAAGTACGATGAAACAACTGGTCTTGTTATACTCCTGCTTTTGGGCAGTTCGAGGTAGTGGGACAGTTGTCATTGCCTTAACCAATTTATTTTGCTTATATTTTCCTTTTATGTATGTGAGCAACATGACAAAACTCTGTTTATCCTAAGTCCAGAGATCTTTTAGTAAGTATAAAATAAACATCATCAAAACTTAACTGGCATTTAAAAATCTTTCTTAGTGGTACAAAAAATAAAAGTGTATTTTAAAATGGATGTTTTAGAGTCTATGAAATAAACTTAAATCACTAAGTTTTCTACCATTGACAATATTCAAATGTGTCAAGGGCACAAAGTATATAAAATATAAACTTTTAAGTCAGACTGTCTTGAATTTAAATTTCAGCTCTTTATTTACCCCTTGATCCTTGAGACCTACATATTTTAATCTATCTGAACCTCAGTTTTCATGTTTATAAAACGGGCACAACACCATTTTTAGAACCTTGTTTTTAGGCTTAAATGAACTAATGTAATAACATAACAATTATAATACATATGTTATCCTAGCTACACTGAGCACTTTTATATGCAGTATTTTAACTTAGTTAATAATTCAATGAACAAGATATTATTACTTCCATTCCATAAGTAACAACACAGAATGGATTAAATATCTTGCTGCAGGTCACACTGCTCGCTGAGCAGTTGTGCTGCAATTCAAATCCAGTCTGGCTCCAGAGCCTTTGCCCTAACGTTACATTCTGTTGGTCAGTGACCTTCAGATAGCAAGGAAATGGGACAGGAAAGAATGTCGACGTAGCTCCTCCCTTGTTCTGATGGACACAGCTACTTCAACTACCGCGCTAACTGGCACTTGAGGAGCAGGCCTTACTAAGCCACATCTTGCTTCCTCAACACAGGACGTAGAAAATGTCACACTGAACAGGGCACTTTGCCAGTCTCCTCCACTTTCGAAATCTAATTTATTTTCCTAGGTGAAACTAGTTAAAAAACCACTCCTGTTTCTTTGGGATAGAATTTTCTTAAAACAATGACGTTTAAAATTCTCTGCCTCCCTCCGAAATTTAAGCCTAAAATGTTCAAAGAAATTAGAGAAAAAAACCCCAAAACATTATAAGTCACAGAAAACTTTAACAATTTAGCCAGGGAACACGTTAATGTCATGTTTTAGGGAGTGGAGCTTAGTTTTCAATATACCTCATTTAATGACACTTAAAGCTTCTCAAAAGATCTATCACCCAAACCCCACAGCACCCACAGCCATGAGGTTGTTAACTTAGAGCTGATCCTAACACAACATATTGGAAGAGGTGATTTTTTAAAATGTATATTCACAGTTCACAAGGCATACCTTTAAATCATAATCTAAAAATGGGTTAAGATCTTTAGAACTTCTAAATCACCATTTTCACAAATTCAAATCCAATTAAAATATAGATATTTGAACCACCTTAGATAGCTGCCTAAGGCCAAGAAGACAGTAATCTAACTTACCATATTGGTACTTTATAAAATGTACCTTTCAAAGATGACTTAAATTCTTCTAACTACTAATTCTTGGAAAACAAAAGCAGGATCCCTTCCACTAGACAATTAATTGCTACATTAGTATGGGAGGTAATTTGCCAATAAAGTTACGAGACTTAAAGTATCATCTCTTTCAATATGTTTTGATTAACTTTGTGACCTGAAGGGAAAACTATTAGTTTACCTTTAAAGCTCTCTGAACTGCAGCCTTCTTCAAGACATCGGGGTTAAATTCTAATGGGTTACTCTTTCAAGTCAGAAGAAAATGAATACACCAAGGGTTAATAAAACATGCAATGAGGAGTTTACATAAGGTTAATGACACGAACATTTATGGGAATATACAAACAAAATCTTTAAACAAAAGCCACTAAGAATTACACAAATGACCAAAAAGCCATCTGCAAAATTCTTCCTTATACCCAAGATCTTGTCTTAGAGCATTAGATCTAGAAATATCATATGCGCCTCCTTACCCTGCCTAACTGGTATTCTTCTACTCCCCACCCCCCTGTGCTTTATGATTTGAAAAATACAAGAGTGAGACTTTAGGAAAGGGTTCTATTGCTATTCTTTGCTGAATAAACTCCTAAAATATCAACCATAATTAAAGGTTTTATCTGAAGTACAAATTGATGGGCTGTGGCTGCCCAAATTGCTCTCTAGCCAAATCGTGCCCCAGAGTAGCAGGTGCTTTTATTCCTGAGAAGGCATCCTTTGTGTGACACCACAGCAGGGAAAACGTACAAACTGACCAGATCACCTCAAAAGCTTCTCCTGGCTTCAAACAAAGCTCTGTCATTATGCGTTTGGTTAATATGTTCTCCTTGTACTGATTTTTTTCAGTTCTTTACTTTCTCACCCTCCAAAGGGCAAGACTGAGTTGTTTTGCAAGCTCCTGGGACTAACGTTTAAGATTTTATCATATTAATTGTAATTAACTTCAAATGACAAGTTGAACTTAATTATTTCTTTAAATGAAACAGCAGATTTTATAATGAAGAAAGATGGATAACTAGCCTCCCAGTCTCCTACCACTAGCAGTCCAGCCCAGAGAGAAGATCGAATATCTGGCCAGGCAGGAATTCAGGAGACACTAAAGCCGGCCCTCGGCCCTGGCTGCAGGTCAAAGCTCTCCAAGGACTCGGACTCATGGCATCCAACTCTGGGTGCAGCCTGACTTCCCAGGTGACGCTGACAAAGAACGAGGCCAGAGACCGCTGCCCTCAAGTATGAAGACTGACGTCCGCAGATGTGGTCAGAACCTTTCCTGAAGCTCACTTCTGGATAGATATGGCCCATGTTAAATATACTTATTATTCTAACATGCATCGAAGTGAAATGAGGAGAGAGGCTGTGGTGTGGGGCTGGGTGTGCAGGAGGAGCCATGTGAGGTCACGGGGAGCCACGTGGCCTGGGCGAGACAGACACGCCATGCAAACGCCCCAGGCAGGCGCTGGGTTGGGAGGCCTCTGGAGTTACGCACCTTGCACCCTTGGGCTCCTCCCCATCAGTGGGGGCAAACAGCCTCCTGTACTTTTTTTTTTTTTAAATGAGAGCCAAAACGCACAAAGTGCCTCCTGTCATCATGCCTAATGGTCTCCACAGTGGTAGCCGTCACGTAGCTGGCATTGCTGTGTCTAAAGCAGGCATTCCTGTGAACACCTCCCCTCTCAGGTACACTCCATGCACAGAACTGAGAACCTGTGAATAACATGGGAACAAATCCAGTGTGTGCAAGGGTGGGGTGGACAGGAGGGGCCCCTCGGCCGAGCTCTCATCCCTGCCCTGCTGCCCCCGGCCTGGGACCCTGACCCCCAGCCTCAGTCATTTTTGCTCTCTGTGTCGTCTCAGTTTCTCTTATGTAAAATGTTATCGGTGGTCTGGGCGTTAGACAAGGCACGCACAGCCCTCAGAACCCTGTGTGGCCATCGGGGAGGGCTCGTGGCTGTGTCATCATCTAAGCCTGAAGACTCCAAAGCCGGCCACAAGTCAGAGCACATCCTTACTGATCAAGCCTGAAATTCAAGCCCAGGATTTGATCAAAAGAAGGGCAAAGCTCTAAGAGTCTACATGATAAATAGGTCATTTCTAGCAGGGAAGAAATTCTTGTTGTTTTAGGGTTTTCCAGTGGGGATGGCTGGTGGTAATGCTCTCATGGAGCTGAAAATTAAAGGTGTTCTGAGTGGATGGGAGGTAGCGGGCGGAGGGCTGGCAGCCGCAGGGCTGCACTAGTGCTGGCAATGGTGTTGGCTTCATACTGAAAACCCGTGGGCAAAAAGACTGTTCAAATTTCTTTGAAAGAAAATTTTATATGACGCATTTTTTTTTTAAAGTCTTGCTCTGTTGCTCAGGCTGGAGTGCAATGCGAGATAATAGCTCACTGCAGCCTCACGCTCCCGGGCTCAAGCAATCTGGCTGCCTCAGCCTCCAGAGTAGCTGGGACTACAGGTGCCACCACCATGCCCAGCTAAATTTTTTGTAGAGACTAAGTCTTGCTATGTTGTCCAGCCTGGTCTCGAACTCCTGGTCTCAAGCAATCTTCCTTGCCTCTGCCTCCCGGAGCGCTGGGATTGCAGGCACCAGCCACTGCGCCCGGCCGTGATGCATATATTCTAATCATAAAGCACAGGGTGGGATTTTGATAATGCACAGGGACAGTTAACATTGATAACTCAGCAATGTCATAGGGTAAATACTACAAAGCAATTTAAAAAATCCTGACACAAGGTCACAAATATTTCCTTTCTGCAAAAGGAAACAGTTGCAGGATGAGAAAAAGTAACTTTGAGAAGCCGTTGGAGACAGACTGACAGAATTTACACAGCAGAGCTGTCTTATCATTTACGAGTTGATGATGAAATTTTCTGATACCAGAAGCAGAAAATCATTTCGTAAAAGTGACAGAATATGTTGCCATTATGTACCACTAACCTCTCTTGACTTTTAAAAAGGTCTTAAACAGGTGTGAGCAAACAGAGCCGGAGAGGCCAATGCGGCAAAACACCTATTCCGCAGGTTTTCCATCTACTCTTCCTTTTCGTTAAAATAAGAATAAACTGAGAATGCGTGTGGAAATCCTTTGGAAACAGAAATGAAAACTCTACAAAAATGCAAAGCTCTCTCACTATCAGATTCAGGGGACACGTGGACTTTAAGAATCTCAGTAATTACTGAACTGAATCTGAAGAGTCACTGTCTAGACTCATGACTAAGCCACTGCTGGCTTTCTATGACCCAAACCCAGTGCAAATAGCCACTTACTGGAAGCACCAGGACAGCGCCAGGGCCCAAGATGCCAGACACAGAGGCCACGGGAAACAGATACAACGAGATCAAAACCAAAACTACTCGACTACCCACTCTAGGAACTTCTTTAAATTCCTTACAAGAAGCTGAACCATAAACTCAATATTTAGTTTTCTTCTCCCTTAGGAGCTCTGGTTAAACCATGTGGGGGAAGGCAAATTTTCATTATAAAATGGGTGAATTTCTAACTTCATGTGACCACCCTCGCAGGACCGAGAGGTGACTCACAGCAGGGGCTTTAAAGGAAGCCCAAGTTCTAACACTTCTGTGCTTGGTCAGGAGGAGAAACTGGATTTAAGAAAGTTTTGTGAAAGTTTACGAAGAAATATTTACATCTCACATTGAGATGAAAGACAAGAAAATCAATTTTCATCATTATAGCTTCATTTCTTCCTCAGAAGAATTTTTATTATTATTATTTTTTTAATGGGCCAGTAGCAGTTTAGGAATCTAAGGCTTCTCCTCCACTCACCAGGTTTTGTTCACCTCATGTGAGACGTGCTCACCAACGTTACAGTAGTGTCACACTTTACAAAACAAGCACAAAATAAATACACAGCAACTGAGACCATGCAGGGACACAAGAAAGCATGCCACCCCATCCCAGCGCTGAGCAGACCGTGTTAGGTTCCAGTCCACATTCTGGCAGTCTCCGTAACAAACAAAGAAGAAATAACCCCGGAGGACTCACAAATAGTGCTCTATAGACTGAGGCAGTATTTTCACAAAAGACTAGTCCCGACGCGCGCCTCTCTTTTAAGTAGCCACACCCAAAGTTTCCCTCGTAGATGTTCTTGGGAGAGTGGAGACAGGAGGAGAAAGCAGAGAATGGTGGATTGTGATCAATGCGTGCACCAAGAGCACCAATAAACAGGGGTGCGGGGCAGAGGCAAAGAACCCCACGCCACGCAGGGGAGCGGTCAGCAGGCCCCGTTCAGACACGCCCAACAGGGCAGTGGCCGTGAAGATCCTTGCCTCTGTTGGCCACAGCGTACTTCATGCAGGTGTCCTTTTAATAGATGATCAATACATTCACTTTTGTTTATGTGTCATTATTCAAACTTCAATTTAATGTGACAACACACATAGTTCTAAAGAAAGACTTAACCCTTTCTTGCCAATACTATTCATCAATACTATTCTCTACATCCTAAATTATACAACAGATTCATTTCTTTCCATCAGGCATTATCAAAGACTTTCTAACAAACATTAATGTGACTGAAAGCAAAAATTCTACTTTACAAGAAATTCTGTAGAAAGGTTAAATAATAATGAAATAACTTTTCCCAAACTGAAATTAATACAAGTCAAGTCACAGACTTTAGACTGGAAGATTGGCCAAAAGGTTAAGGTAAATATTTTAAGAGAAATGTAAGAATTTAAGAAGTAAAAATCAATCAAGGAATCTTCATTGAAAGAAAGAGTACAATTATATACAATTACATGCAACAAAGAGTACAACTACATCCTCCCAGTATGAAAAAAATAAATGATCAATCATATTTTAATTGTTAAGTCAGAATGTACTGATGCATAAAGTACATTTAGTTCATTTTTGAGCTAAGCCCAAGCAAATGCACAATTTTCAAAACTTGGAAGGTGCTAACTGAAACAAAGGATGTATAATCCATGGACTATAAGGACACAGTTTAAACACAGCAAGGCAAGACTACACTGGATGAAACATTCATAAGTAAGATCCAGGATGTAGTGTTGAAAAAGGTCGACTTAAATGCTTCTCTCTCCCCAAGTAAACACTGACAAAGGAAGAAAAGATGCAGGGAGAGTATTTACTAACAAGTGACCTGGGTGTATAGACATTTACTATGAGGGAGAATTATGCAACACCCTCCTGGGAGGGACACCTGCATCTGGCGGCAGTAGTCTTTCTTTCAACGAAACTGGCCGTGGACACGAGGAAATAAAGACTCACCATGTAGCCAGCAAGTATGTGGGCACTCAAACAAACTGTCCAGCAACGTAACATTAGTGATGACGACATCACCCTCAACAGTGGGGTTTACAGCATGATAGCGGAAGATCACACTGTGCCTCACAAGATTGAATTAATAGGATTTTCCTTCTCCACAGTCCTATTATAGTTATTACCTATAAAACTGTACTTTACAGTTCTTCTCTAACAACACAACAATCCTGATGCATATGCTTGCAGGCCGAGACCACCATGTATTTTGCAGTAGATTATTCAGAGACATTGTCTGTTACTCTTGCTCTGCTGGGAACACGCTGGCACTGCAGGCCAGCACGCGGTCCAGCACAGCACGCCGCCACCTGAGGCCAGGGGCCCTGCAGGGCCCCAGCCCGACACTGCCACGCCCCGGCCAGGGCGAGTCTGCAGTTTGCTGTCAGAGCTGTTCCATGCATTCCCATTCCAGACAGAGACAATTTCTATCCTTAGGAGACTGAGTTTCAATACTGAGTGATTTTCTACAGAGTGTCGTCTTCCCCTAAATACCAGTCACCTTGTTTTCCCGTGTACTGGAGATTTCTTCATAAAACATGTCAGAGTAAAGATAATTCTGAATATTATTCTGATATTCTGAAGGTGCGTAAACACAAAGCAAATCCAAACTGGTCCCTCTGCATTGCCACCCTCTGGCTTGGGAAGTGAAGAGAAAGCACAGCAAGGTGACAATGGGTGGCACATCGTGACTGAGCAAAGCAGGGCTCCCCAGCAAGACCTGCTCCCAGGAAGTAGGCACCCAGGTGGGTTTACCGCGGTGCTACCTACCGGAAGGTTCCTTGCAGAATCCAAATACAAGATCAGCAATGCAGAGGAAAGACCGTCATCGGCTTGGTCTTTGTCAGCCCTGATGTCGGTGAGCACCTGAGGGGAGAGCAGCGCCTCAGCAGGCGGGTTTCCACAGAACGCAGACTATCTCTACCTGACGGTATTGTGTCAGTTACGCCCAGGAAGAAAAAAGGTGAGAAATAAACCACCCAACATATGCCACAGAGAGAACCGAAACAATAAATATCTTTTAAACAGTAAGACTGTTATTCCACACAAGTCAATTCATGAAGCACGCAGGCAATTCGTGGCTCTCCAAATCCCTACCCTACAGCAAGCACAAAATTTTAAACTCTCATAAAACAGGTGTGAATGACGTGTAAATTTCATTTTTTAAAAGATTTCATTATCTTTAACCTACCCCTGATGCTACTGTAGTGACCTGTAGCACAATAATCAAGAATTATTGCTATAATTTGTAAAAAATTAAACAGCAACACATTTGAAGAGACTAGTCTTAGTTGCCAGAGTGGCTAGTTGCCAAGTAAATCCCACAGCACCTTGTCGAGGGTGGACGCGTTTGGCATTAGCGTCAGCCACTCCAGTCTCAAGTGCAGCTTCCCTCTGGGAACCTCGTCCAGGGCGAACCACTGAAGAGAAAACGTGTAAGTTCAGCAAAGTTCTCCTGTGTCAAACCTAGTCTCTACACGTGTCACATGCTGCTCATGGACCGTGAGGCATCGGTGGTTCTCAATTAAGGTGGAAGACTGAATCTTGCCATAGTTAGCTCTGTGCTCTTTGAATGCTGGTGACCTCATGTTCAAAGACGGTGACGATGGTGGCGGAGGTCATCCGGCCCTAAGTGCTCTGCACATACCAGCCTGCTCAACCCTGACACAGGCACCGTCAACTGCTACCACCCTCCCTCACGCCCAGGCACTCCAGAGGTTTCCAGCACCACCCAGCACTAGAAAAGTCTATGGATGGACCTTCATGGGATTTATAGGCCAAGAGATGATACAAATACTGAATTTCAGTGTAAATAAGTTAACATATTTACCTCTATTTATCACTCTATACCAATTAATAAAATAGTACACAGTTGTGTCAGCTTAAAAAGCACAAAACATTAATCAAGGATGGTCCTCAACCCCTCAGGGTTAAAGAGGACGAATAGGCCCCAGGAAGGCTCTGTCTTGCTCCCCACTGTGTGCTCAGCGCCTGGCGCACGACAGGCACAAGTGTGTGTGGAGTGAATGCTGAGTGGGCTCTTCACGGGAAGGAGATGTGTCGTTCTGAAAGCAGGAGCTTAACACTGATTTGGTAAATTACGCTTCACTTACGTAAATCTTACCCTCTTTTAGAAGCTGCCACAAACTTTCCCGTTTTTATACTTTTTATTCTGATAGTAATAAAATGCTTGAAGTAGTGTCTTGTTGCTATGAATTCCCACTGCATTTATCGATATCTTCCACGGGACAAGTCTCACTGGCCACACTGCGCCACCTCCGCTGTAAACGCCGACTATCATGAAAACGGCCACCACGTCTCTGCCCTGACCCTAACCCCTGCAGGGATCACATGTTTGCCTCCAATGACGTCAGTTTTATGTTCGTGTCCACACGGTAGGCACTCAGTACATACTATCTGATTTGACTCTTGAATTTATTTCTTTTCACTTTGCTATTTCTAAAAGGCCTCAACTCTTAATATTTGTGAGGCAGCTGTTGCTCATCTCGTGTTCGTGAGGACCACTGCCCGGGGTGACGGCGGTGGTTTGCACTCTCTGGCACAGAGAGGGTGCAGAGTCGATGTTCATCAAATAGATCAACACTCAGAGAAACTTACTTCATCTAAGAGACGCTCCTTTTCAACTTCAACAAGATCAATCATAAGACTATAAAAATAACAACACAACAACTTTAGAACACAGAAACACATTTCTTACAACCCAAATAAACTTCAGCATTTGTTTATGAAAAAGTACTCCAGAAATGCAACAAAATGCTACATAATTTATCAAGAAACAGACTGTTCTTCCGAAGTCTTCCTCCGGCTTCCACCTAGGCGTGTCACGAGAGGTAAGGAAGAGGACGGTGCAGTTTCTGTGAGGTTGGAATACTGAGTTTAGCCCAGCTGAGGACAGAACTGTAAAAAAATCTTCCCCCAGTGTCGTATGCCACGCTCTTACTTTACACGTCTCCCTTGGTGCTGTCATCCACTACCAAGGACTCAGTCGCTCCCCTACGCGGTTACACTTCCCCCTTCCACCCCACACTGCACCAAGCCCCAGAGGAGCCTCTCACTCTGCACATCGAGGAGGAGCCCAGTCAGCCCCCTCGGATGCTGCTGCTCTACTTCGAAGAATGGTGCCCCCACCCCCCACGAAGCCGGAAAGGACTGAGACAGGACCATCCACTGCCCCGTCACGCTCCCCGGCCCCACCGTCCGTGTCTCAGCGCAGACCCCCACAGCTCGGTCCTGGGCTGTAGGAACAGTCTCCAGGCCCAGCCCCTGACAAGCCAACCTGCACATGGGTTTTACTAGAATGCACATCTCATCTGATCACCGTCCTGCTTAGAATCTGTCGATTGTTCCTTGTTGTCTCAAGAAGTCTTACGAACTCTGAAGTCAGAGCACAACACGCAAGGCCCTTCTTGATGAGGCACAAACCTCTCCAATGTTATCTATCCCTACATCTTTTTTGCTATAATAAATTCAGTTAAATAGTAACTTAACTAGGTTAAATAATAAACAGTAGCTAGAAGCATATTTTTTAAAAGCTCATTTTTTCCAGCTATACTGAAGTTTAATTATACAGAAGTTGATCAACTGAAGTAAATAGATCAATATTTATGTTCTCAATGTGTAGGCATAATGTAAATTACTCTATCCCAACAAAAATTAACCCAACGAAGTGAAAAAGTTAAAAGAAATCCCATTTTTACAATCTGGAATGAAGCCGTCCCTCTACAACTCTCTGCACCTGGTCAGGTCCCGTGTGTAGCCACTGAGCATTTTAAACGGGCAGAGTGCAACTGAGAACAGGAATTTTCAATTTGTTTAACTAATTTAAATAGCTGCATGTGGCTGGTGGCTACTGTAATGGACAACACACATCTAGAAGCTTTTCTTCTCTTAAATTTAAAACTTTTTAGGAATAAAAATGTTTTAAGAAATCTAAGGTGAAACAAATGCTATATCTAAGAGCCATTTTAAACATATATAACATATGTACATAAATATATCTTAAAACTTATATTTTGAGTGATTATTTAAAAAAAAAAGAGTGACCTTATGTTCTCCTCCAATAGCCATGAAGGGTTTTACTTACCTTCCTAAAAAGTCATCCTTGTCTGGATCTTCATCAAAGAGCTCAATCTCTAATTCTTGTCCAGGATGTTCATAGACTAAAGCCTAAAAAATTAATGGTTAGTAGTTATTGCATTTTACTAATATAGTCATCTATTGAATATGATGTAAATATTACCATGTATTTTTCTCTAGCAGTAAACACTTTTTAAAGCACTTATATTTTCTTATTGTCAAGCCACACACACACCTTGAGAAACCACATAGTAACAGTATATTGTGTTTGTTTCTAGTTATCCCGGATTACCTCTCAATGGGTCAAGTTCATTCACTCCACAAGGTCACGGGACATCACCCACAGCCTGGTCTGAGGCCCAGGACAGATTAGAGACGTAGGAACATCACCCTAGTCCTGAAGGGGCTCCATCCAGATGCTTGGAACAACCACAGCTACCCACCCAGCACCACTCAGAGTGAGGAACGGCAGGAGGGGCTGCGGGGTGGGAGGGGACTGGTGGGTAAATGGTGCTGAAGAGCAATTCTACAAAAGTGGTCCTTTAAAAACTCATAACTTTTGATGCTGCAATTCCACCCTGAGGAGCTTTATCTGGGGAAAACTTGGCCAAGTGAAGAAAAAGACAGTCACGTTGTACTTGTATGGTGCTATTTATAATGCTGAACTCAACAGCCTAGGCCTCCCTGGGTAAACAAATGGTAATCTACTCAGTGGAACTGTCATAAAAAATCACATAAATCTCTATTCATTGACAAGTAAATATGTCCAGATTTATTAAATGAAAAGTTTACAAAGCAGTGTATAATTAATCTCATTTTTGTATGTGTTTAAGTGTGCTACAAACCACATGTAATGTTTTATAATTAGAAAGACAAGCTATTCACATTATGAAAAATATTTTGCCAATTTATGGTGATAGCATTATGGAATTAAGGTTTAAAATCTCATGTGCTGGCATGACAAGAATGTTGTAAGGTAGGGAGAGAAGGTAAAATACTTTTTTTTCCCCCTAGAGCTCGCAATATGATAATACTTTTTAAGATGGGAAATTAAAGAAAGTTTAAGTGATGGCCTGAATTGGCCACACTCCCGCATGACAGGCTGGGGTCAGACTCCAGCTGCCCCCACTCAGGGTCTGGTCATCCAAGCCAAACGATACGACTGGACATGCTGCATTACCTCGTACACCTCGTTCCACTTTGGACTAAGGTTCTCTTTGATGACCTTGCTTTGGAAGATTTGGTTGCCAACTCGAATAATTCCATAGGGGTCTGACTTTCCCTTGACAAGTCCCTTAAGATAAGTATCTTTCCCCTGAAGATCCTGAGCTTCAATAAAATGTATCCTTAGAACACCCTGAAAAGAAGAACAAGCATTTAGATCATTCATTGGTTTGTTTAACAAGAATGGGAGACCGCTGTGGCCTGACCCCATCCTAAGAACTGCGGGTATAGAGGGAACAAAGCAAAGACCTCCTTCCTGTGCGGTGTGTATTCCAGCCGGGAAGACAGCAGACATGCGACAGGACAGGGGACAGGTGCCAAGAGAAAAAAAAAGTGGGGCAGGACAGTGGTGTCGGAGGGGTGCTGTTTCAGAGACGGCAGGCAGGCTCCTGTTATGAAGACACCACAACAGAGACATGAGGAGAGCAGGTGTTCTTGGCAGAGGAACTGGAGCACGGTGGTCCTAGCGTGGCACTGTGCATATCAAGAAGAGGCCAATGACACAGGGCCTCATATGTCTTGAAGCCACCCTAGATTCTGGTGCTACAATGAGTATGTACAGTGAGCAGGGACCCTGGGTTCTGGCGCTCCGGTGAGCAGGGACCCTGGGTTCTAGTGCTTCAGTATGTATCAGACCTGCTACTAAGCATATATATTGCAGTAGCTATGCTGTTCAATTTTCAGAACAATCCTACAAAATATTATCATTAAACCTATTTTATAGAAGAAAGTGAAACTTTGAAATATGTACTATTCATAGTACACAGATTTCTTCCAAAGCAAACACAGATGCTAAAGTTGCCTTTCAGTAGGGTGGCATTTCATCCCCCCAAACCCTTTTAAAAAAATTATACGGTGATATTCCTGATTCAATTAGCACAGGAGGACACGCTCCTCTACGGATGAACACACTTTAAAAACTTAGAAATTCTTGTTTATATTTTCATACGTGTAAAGCTTAGATAATCTGGCAATATCTTTCAATGGCTCTTCAATTAAGCCCACATAGTTAGGGCGGCTGTATCCAGGTGGGCTCAGGTGCGCACTTACTCAGAGCATAAGAGCTCACATGGCATTGGAGCATGAGGGTTTCCACATGCAAAGGGATTCCTGCATTTCCAGGGATGGGAATCATAAGTTTAGGAAAAAAGACATTCTTTACTAGTGCAGTGTCACATTAAGTCTGTTGAATACCAACAATATAACTAACTTGGACATCAAAATAACCGGGGTATTGTTACTCTTAAAAAATATAAGGATTCGTACATGTTTGTTGATTTGTGCACTGTTACTGAGATCTAATTTAACCAGAAAAAGTAAAAAGGTTTCAGGGAAATGCTATCTAATTCCATTTTGGGGATCAAAACCAAAAATAACATACCTGCTGAAATAGGACCAACTTAGCACCCCTTGTTTTAGTAAAAATAAATAGTGCAGTCTGCACCAATGTGACCACCTACTGCAGACAATGCCATGGCAGAACTGCTTACTCAACTTCTGGAGTCCAAAATTCAAACAGATTGCAGATGTGGGATCCAACACCCGAGGTGCTCAAAAGCTCTCGTTAACCTATGAGAGATTGTCCACTCTGGCCATCCCTTCCACGACTAGCAGAAGGAATTTCATGCTCTTAACTACAAAGTCCTCACAATCCTCGAAGTTATTTAGTTTGCTCAAATGAAGGTGACTCCAACACGTACAGCTCCGCGCTGTGTGCTAGGAATCATCCCATCTTGCAGATGAAGAGCCTACGGCCCAGCCACACGAAGCAATATGCCCACAGAAGCAAAGCTACCACTAAACTCAAGAGCTTCGACTCAGATCCAGTTCTGCTCTTTCCGTTTTATCCAGGTCAGCTGTTACAGAAGTGCTGTTTCTACAAGGTCACTCGTCAAATGACTCTGGAGATAACCATGTTCTAACGTCTGAGAGAAAACATACACAGATCATCATACAGATTTCTCATTGGGATTGCCAGGGAAAGCGCCTGTTGCTGAGAGTTGTACATTTTAATGAAAACAAAAGCAAACGTGCTGAGATAAGCTGTTTATGACTTGCAATAACAAGTCCTGATTAGCACCTCTGGGGAGCATGCCCTGGCGGGAGAGCTACCCCCATGCCTGTGACACACTTTAGGGTTAGCTGCACATTAGTAAACCTCTCCAGGAGTGTGAAGAACAAACCACTATCATGGTTTCAAGACACACGTGGCAAGCTGGCTGCTAGCAGTCATTCAAGAAGTGACAACAGCCACATACTCAAGTGCACGAAAAGGCCCCCAATATGTTTTTAAATAGGAATGGATGCTAAGACATTCTTACCTTTGGAACAGGAAACCGCAACTGAGCAATCTGGACTTCACTGACAAGAGGGACGGTGATTCGATTGGGAAGCACCAGATAATTTGAAATTACATCCAAAATGATAGTGTCTGATAAACCACTGTTAGTTGGGAGGTAAAAAGAACAAACAAAAGATGAGAGATATCAACACCAACTGTCACCCTCAACAATAAACTTACTATAAACATGCTATGTCCCATTTACAGGTAGGATTTGGCTAATTTCTCCAACACAATATTTAAAAACAGCATTTCAATACTTTAGCTGTGAGATAGCTGTGGTGACTATGATATAGAATTTATTCTTAGAACATAAGATAAAATTCTAGCTATATTTCATAATTTCTTAAATAACACTCTGCATTCCTGCACAACTTCAGCATAGATTTGATACTGAATAACTACACATAACTCATTAAATTTCTTTTTTAACATAAAATATTTCAGACATACATAAAAGTGCAGAGAACATAACATTAATATAACCATTCCTGGCTTATATGCATACTAAGTTTGTCTGTATTGTTGCATACTAGTTCCTAACAAAGTAAAAGGATTTAGTTTGCCCTCTGTTCACACGTTATCGAACACTTTATTTGGGTACTGAACAGTTTGATAATTTTGAAATACTATACACCACTGCACAGCAACTCAGTAATATGAATACAATTGCTTAGGCTAAAGGAACAAACGTACTTGTAATATATATTTTTGTTTATTCTTTAAAGTAAATGTGAGAATTAAATGTGTATGTGATAGCACTTTTGAAAACATATATAAACGCAAGTTTCATTGCTATAGAACACCTTTACCTGAACTGCAAAATTTTAAAAGAAATTTACTTCTTGCCGGTACTTTTTAGATGTTAAAATTATTAATATACATATGTAATTATACATATAAATATATCCACTGAGACAAAGTGATAACCATTATCATTCAGTGATTAATGATTGAGTACCCACTGCAAGACAGGTATCTATATGTGATGGCTGGGCACCTTAAGGACCTTTTTAATTTAATACGGGGAAAAGATTTAAACCCCCCCAAGCCAAACCCACATATAACACCACTCTACCTAGGAACAGATCAGTTATCAGACTGTGTTACTTCCAGAGAGACTCAGAGGGCTTAAGCTAGCAGACACTGGATATGTGCTCATAAAGTCGGGGTCCTTCAAAGCTTTAACAGCAAGCATATTCTTCCTTTCATCATTTCCCTCAAAAAATATTGGTTTTGTTTATACTGAAATATCTGTTGAAACAGGAAACCCCTTCCTGATGACTGGAATGTCTTGCTCTCCTACCCAGGCGGCCAGCAGCAGCTCTGGCGGAGGCGCCACCAGGACCCCATGCTGCGCCCTCACCCTACAACCCCTGCACTACCCTGCACTTGCTCCCCTGGTCCTCCAGGGAGGCAGCACCCGCACTAGTCACTCTCCTTGGATGTCACTGTTCCCAGTTTGCCCCTTGGAGCTGTTTCTACTCACCACCCTCACCTGAGTTTCTATCACGATTCTCCCCCACCAACACTCAGCCTCTCGTGTTCACTGACACACGCAGGGACCTTTCAATAGGGACAGCCAACATTTACAGTACCATGAAGTGATTCAGGTATTCCTACTTCGTAATACCTGGGGTTCCCCTTTGTAATCAATGAATACAGCACGTGCATGCTCATTTTATAAAGCTTGGGATGATATTTCATCATGTTAGGCCCACAGTTACTAAATATTTACTTTTATAACATACGGTTTGCTGTAGCTGTAATTTATTTGATAGGAAGTCTTTGAGTGAGGACTAGTAGCCCATATTTTATGTAGTATGTATTATACTTTATTATATAAAATTTATATAAAGTTATATTTTATTATACAAACTTACATAATTATATGTTACATATAGTATGTATAAATATATATATATAATTTTACTTACTTTTATTTTTTAGAGGGTCTCACTCTGCCAACCAGGCTGGAATGCAGTGGCATCATCACAGCTCACTGCAGCCTCAAACTCCGGACTGAAGTGATCCTCCTGCCTTGGCCTCCCAAAGTGCGGGGACTACAGGTGTGTACTACCACGCCTGGCTAATTTTTAAATTTTTTGTAGAGACGGTGTATCACTATGTTGCTCAGATCAGTAATATATATATATATTAGTATATATTTTTAATGCTATAATTCCCTACATGTAGAACATATAGGAATATATTTTTATATTACATATATAAAACTATGTATAAAACAAAAGCTAGAAGCTGGGCGTGGTGGTGCCCCTGCAGTCCCAGCTATTTGGGAGGCTGGGGTGGGAGGATGCCTGAGCCCGGGAGTTGGAGGCTGCAGTGAGCTGTGACTGCACCACTGCACTCCCGCCTGGGCGACAGAGCGACACCCCGTCCTTAAAAAAAAGAAATTAAGAAAAAAATAAAAGCTAGAAACTACTACTGCATAAAAAGAAGGTGCCTACATATAAATTACTGAATACAATGGAGCTATATATGTATGTGTATATGTGTGTGTGTGTGTATGTACGTGTGTATGTATTTATGTGTTTTTGTGTGTATATATATATACATGTGTGTATGTATTTATGTGTGTGTTTCCCTTTTAAATAAAATGATGTGGGACTGACTGCCCCAAGCCCGTTGCCTGGGGCAAAACACGTTCTTTGTTTGACTTTACCCTGTCAGGAATGCTATTTACAGAGTAGTTGCTCAATAATCCTGTTTTAGTTCAGTCCTCCTATAATACTGAAGGGAGACAAAATAGAACAAAAACATTTTTCTACAGTGAGCCATGTAAGTACTTGTTGTTGTTGCCTGGCTAACCACACCCAATCTCTCTACTTCTAGTGTAAGTTCTTCCTTCAGGGGACACCCTCACATTCACTGGGTTTTTTTTCAAGCAAGTGACCCATTTCTTTGCCTTCTCCAGGGTGCACACAAGACCCAAACCTGATCATTGGAACCACGGGAATCTGTTCAGGGATGGGTGGACACATGGAAGTTAAGCCCGGACTTCTGCTTGAACTAGTGGGAAAATGTTCTTTTTCAACTGAGGTGGCTAAGATCGCAGAACAGAAGCTCATTGCTGTACTGCACAGAGAAGCCTGTCTGAAAACAAAGCCACGTGGAAGCTCCCGCTGCCTCCATCAGGAGCTGGAGAGAGCCCTGACATCAACACCCAACCACTCCTGAATCCCTCAGAGAGCGCCCCAGGCTTTCGGCTGCGAGAGCCAGGAAACAGGCACGGGACGTGAGCGCCGTGAGAGCAGCCGCGCGACTGCTCTGTGCACAGCTGTGTCCAGAGCACGAAGAACGGTCCTGGCTCAGAGCAGGCACTAACAACGCCTACTTGTTAACGAGTGAATGAAGTGCCTTTAAAAATGTTATTTACTTATGTACCTATTTAAGGCCATTTGAGTTGCGTTTGTTGGTTGAAACCAAGAACCCTGATGAACCATTTAGCCAATCTTCTAACGTTGTGCTTTCTTTTTCCAGATCTTTTAAAGATAACAGTATTTTTCTATACCCAGTAAACCAAAGTACCTAAAAAAGATTTTTACTATGACTAAGCCTCAGAGTATTGGAGTCCTAATTTTTCCCTAATAACAAAATTCTTTCTAGTGGCCATTTTGGAGGCATAAACAAATACACAGTAATAGAAAAAATAGTCTGAAACCAAGTTTCATAATTTAATCTCTAAGCTATTTTAGGAAAAAAATATCCACAGATTAGCAAAATACCTACTAGAAACGTAACTTTAACCAATAAGTAATGAATTTTAACCTTCAAATACAACAGTAAAACCAGCAAAAGCAAGTTTAAAAAGCTGTAATTTCAAAACTTCCTGTGTGGTACTGACTGCAGGTTTGCCACCAACTGTCCCCACCCACTGCTGCAGACAGAGGGAGTGTGGACAGCTGGGCGACTCCATCTCTCCCCCAGCAGGGATGAACCCTTCACGGCCTCAGGTGCTCATCACAGGATGTTTTCCTCACTGTTTAGATGCCAGGTTGCTGCAGAATAAGGAAGGGGCTGCCAGGGAGGTGATGTGGAACCTCAAGTTCCTTCCCTCTCACCCCCAGATCCCTGGAGGAGCCCCATGAGTCACTTGTCCTCCCCTGACAGACAAGGCAACAAAATGCGGAAAGGGATGGGGGGGATGGGGCAGCCACGGCTGGGAAAGAGCCTGGGAAGGGTTAGTTTTGAAACATATATTCATGTTTAAAGTTTTCTTTATTGTTTCTGAGAAAATACTAAAAACCAAACTTGGAAGTTAATTTATAGGATATTAAAAGGCTGCTACTTCTCTAAAATGCCAAGACTGGGAAGACGCCCTGTGATGAACAAGAAGCAAAGGCAGCGAAGGGGCTCAGTTAAAACGCTCCAACAGCCATTCTGCATTAGCTCGTTTGGATTCAGGTTGTTTTTCACATGGTCACGGAACAAAACCCAGCTACGCTCTTTACTCATTGCTCACGAGAGCCTGTGCAGAAGGCACTGATGCACCTGGCAGACACGGGTCTGAAGCGTTCTCACGTTACTGTCACAACACTGAACACGCACATTACATCACGCAGGCTAACCGCAGGGACCTGCCGTGAGACTTACTTCAATCCAGGGATATCCAGGAGATTAGTCAGTCCCGTCCAGTTAATTTCTAAAAGCTGTTTCAAAAAAAGGGCAAAAATATTAAGTATCCAAACTATTTCCAATTATAAAGTCAAATGCACACAGGTCTGTTTCTTTACAATAAAATGTGTCAGTATACTGACACCTTTTCCCCCACTTTGCAATATATCAAGGACACCTTTCCTTCTGTGTACATGGAGATCTGCCTGCGTGGTTTCCTGTTAATGCCATAGTTTTCTCCAGTAAAATTATATAATAATTTATTTACCCATTCTCCTATGGATGGACACTTAGAATATTGATAGTTTCTCTTTTATTATAAGTAATAAAAGTGAAATTACTTTTAGTGAATTTTTTACATACATGTTCTTGTATACATATGCAGACTAGCATTCAAAAGGTGGGATTTGGGGTCAAAGATTTATGTTCATTTTTAATGTTGATAGATAGTACCTAATTACCCTCCAAAAATATTGTACCAATTTATATTCTCACCAAAAGTATATGAAAATTTCCTTTTTCCATACCATCACCAAAACCAATACTAAACATTAGTCCATCTGGCAGTTAAAAAATAGTACTTTACCACTGTTTTAATTTGCATTTTCCTATTAGTGGAGTATGTTCTATACATTTATTTGACATTTGTATTTATTTATCTTAGAATAATTCCTATAAACTAAGATTCCATTAAGTGGATGTGGACTGGTAAAAAACTATTGATTAGAAATACTGCTTTTCTTATCAAAATTGTGCATAATAAAATTACTTGGGTTTTATATTTGTAGAAGAAACACTAAGTGAAATTGCATAGGTCTCGATTGCCCATATAGTTGAGTAGCAAAACTGCCAAAATCCCTTTTGGAAGTGAGTGGTTACAAATACATATGAATTAGAAGAGTCAAGATTCTTTTGGACAGACCAAAACTAAAGAAATAAGCAACACTTTTTTCTGCAGGTTTTTTTTTTTTTGTTTTTTAATTTTAAAATATTAAGGGAGTACAAATGTTTTTGTTAATGGGTACCTTGTATAATGCTTAAGTCAGGGCTTTTTCATGTGCCCATCACCAGAATGGTGTTCGTTGTACCCGATACGTAAGTTTTTACCCCTCACCTCCTCCCCGCTTCTTGGTTTCCAATGTCCTTTACATCTCTTTGTGCCCATCGATTAGCTCCCAATTATTAGTGAGAACATGTGGTGTTTGTTTTTCCATTCCTAAGAAACTTCGCTTAGGATAATGGTCTTCAGTTCCATCCAAGTTGCTGCAAACGACATTATTTAATTCCTTTTTATGTCTGAATAGTGCTCCATGGGGTGTATACACCACATTTTCTTCATCCTCTTGTGAACTGATGGACACTTAAGTTGATTCCACATCTTTGGAGTTGTGAATTGTGCTGTGATAAGCATTTGAGGTGTCTTTTTGATAAAATGATTTCTTTTCCTTTGGGTAAATACCCAGTAGTGAGATTGCTGGATCAAATGGTAGTTCTATTTTTAGTTCTTTGAGTATCTCCATATTACTTTCCATAGGAGTTGTACTAGTTTGCAGTCCCACCAGCAGTGTATGAGTGTTCCTATCTGTCCACATCCCCGCCAACATTTGTTGTTTTGGGACTTTTTGATAAAAGCCGTTCTCACTGGAGTTTAGTGATATCTCATTGTGGTTTTGATTTGCATTTCCCTGATGATTAGTGATGTTGAACATTTTTTCATGTTTTTTGGCCATTTGTCTATCTTCTTTTGAAAAATTTCTGTTATGTCTTTTGCCCACTTTAAAGCAACAATTTTTTAAGATCCTGAAAGACTAAGATTTTTCAGCATAAAAGAAACGAGATATAAATATAAAAATCAGGAAGGAAAAAACCAAGAAATTAATCCTAAATTTGGATTGCAAATATCGGTATGTGCCCATGTTTTATCTCCCCCTTTAAAAGAAATGTTTTTTCCTAGGTCTGTCCACTGAACAGGCCCTGAAGCAGGGTTAACCCAGGGGCAACCAGCACCCCCACCCCAATCAGGACCTCTAAACACATTTTCCACCAAAAGGAACCAGGCGTTTTCAAGCAATGCTGGTTCCAGGACTGGGGCAATCTTTGATCACCAGCAGAAAAAGTGTTAGGACAATGATGATGGTATTATAACCAGGGATATAAAATTGTGTGAAAAATTGGGTATTCCAAACCACCTGGCTAAACCTATCTATTCCAAATCACATGAATAAATTTATAAGCACTGTGATTTAAGGGCTCATTTTCCTTTTGCCTTCCTCTCATACCATTAGATGCTACTTAATAAAGATTTTTTCCTATACAGGCATACATACCTCAGAGATATTGTGGGTTGGGTACCACGACACTGCAATAAAGTGAATATTGCAAGTCGTGCAAACTTTCTGGTCTCCCAGTGCATATGAAAATTATGTTTACACTGTACTGTAGTCTAGTAAGTGGGCAAGAGTATTATGTCTAAAAAACCAATGTTGTCATTTCAACAATGTTTTCAGCATCTTCCCCAGGAGTAGATTCCATCTCAAGAAACCACTTTCTTTGTGCATCCATAACAAGCAACTTCTCATCTGTTCAAGTTTTATCATGCGATTGCAGCAATTCAGTCACATCTTCAGGCTCTGCTTCTAATTCTAGTTCTCTTGCTATTTCCACCACATCTGCAGTTCCTTCCTCCACTGAAGTCTGGAACACCTCAAAGTCATCCATGAGGGTTGGAATCACTTCTTCCAGACTCCTGTTAATGTTGATATTTGGACCTCCTCCTGTGAGTCACAAACGTTTCTTAATGGCATCTAGAATGGTGAATCCTTCCCAGAAGGTTTTCAATTTACTTTGTCCAGATCCATCAGAGGAATCAGTATCTATGGCAGCTTTAGCCTTATGAAATGTATTTCTTAAATACTAAGACTTGAAAGTCGAAACTGCTCCTTGATTCATGGACTGCAGAATGGATGCTGTGTAAACAGGCATGAAACCAATATCCTTGTATATCTCCATCACAGCTCTTGGGTGACCAGATGCATTGTTAATGAGCAGGAATATTTTGAAAGGAATCTTTTTTTCTGAGCACTGGGCTTTTGACATGCCTTCCTCACTAAGCTTAATCATTTCTAGCTTGTCATTTAAAGTGAAAGAGGTGCAACTCTTCCTTTTACTTGAATACTGAGAGGCCACTGTAGGGTTATTAATTGGCCTAATTTCAATATTGTGGTGTTTCATGGAATACGGAGGTCTGAGGACAGGGAGAGAAGTAAGGGAACAGATGGTCAGTGGAACAGTCAGACACACACAACATTTATTGATTAAGTTGATATTAAGTTGGCTGTTTTATATGGGCATGGTTCCTGGTGTCCCAAAACAATTACAAAAGTAATATCAAAGGTCACTGATAACAAACCACCAGCACAGATATAATAAAAAAGTCTGAAATATTGTGAGAATTACCAAAATGTGACACAGAGATGCAAAGTGAGCCATGCTGTTGGAAAAACAGTGCTGACAGACTTGCTCAATGCAGGGCTGCCACAGGCCTTCAACGTGTAAAAACAACACAGCATCTTTGAAGAACGATGAAGTGAAGCACAATACAATGAGGTGTGTCTATAAATATACTTTCATTTTAAATGTCCTATTCATATTTTATGTCACAGTCTTGTTACTTTAAAAAAATTCTCAGTATAGTCTTAATAGCATGAAGGTAAAATTGCTTTATCCTGGAAGTTTTGGGAAACAGAATTAATAACCCTTTAAATAGTATTTGCTAATGCAGTTATCTTTCAAGAAGAGTATAATGCAGAATATGTGAAATTTGTGTTATGGTCTGATTTTATTATGGTTTCAAGTAGTTATGTGGTATTTTCAGACCTGTGAAAATGTTTGGGTGAGACAAGGGCTGACTTTAGAAGAGTCAGTGTGAAGCTAATTTTAGTTGGTGTTTTTGGACCTATGAAAATAGTTAGGTGAAGTAGGGCCCGGCTTTAGCTGAGAAGGCCTCAACCGTCAAGTGAAACGTATTATGGATAAAAATGTAAAAAAACAAAACAAAACAAAAAAACAGACAAATGTAACAAGTCATAGGTTATCAAAAATGCATAAAGTGGGCTGGGCATGGTGGCTCACGCCTATAATCCCAGCACTCTGGGAGGCCGAGGCGGGAGGATCACTTGAGGCCAGGAGTGTCAGACAAGCCTGAGCAACAGTGAGACCCCGTCTCTACTAAAGATACAAAAATTAGCCGGGTGTGGTGGCGCCTGTAGTGCCAGCTAATAGGGAGGCTGAGGCAGGAGGATGCTTGAGTCCAGGAGTTGGAGGCTGCAGTGAGCTATGATGAGGCCACTGCACTCCAGCCAGGGCGACAGAGAGAGACTCTGTCTCAAAAAAAAAGGAAAAGAAAAGAAAAAAGCGTACAGTGACTGGAGGAAAACAATGAAGGACTCTCCTTCCAATTCCCTGAAACTCCACGCATCCCACAAAATTACTCCAGGTGGCAATCTGAAAACCATTCCCACTGCCGGTGTTGACATCCTGCTTGTGTGACCAAAATTAGACTCCAGAACGACAGAACCATCTCTCTAATTACACTGATTCATTAGCTTTTTTGCCAGATTCCTCAGCAAGACTGGGATCCACAGAGAGTATAAGACACGCTCGCAGCTGATGCAAGAAACCTATTTCTTTATATCATGCAAAAAGGTGCTATATAAAAATCACGCCTTAAGTGTGACTGGCTGGCCTCTAGTACTTTTTTTTTTTTTACTTTTTGTAAAATAAAGTATGCTTCTGTTTGAACAAGCAAAAGATTTTGTGTAGCCTGCTACTGCATGAATATTTTAAAGGCCTGATATGGCAATGAAATAAATATTTTGCTAGTATTTTAATGATAAAAACTGCTCAAAGCTGGCAAGTAAAATCTCCATAAATGGGCAGCAGTAATGCTGTTCTTGTGGGCATAATACCCAGAAAAATCTTCCTTAAGACTATCTAGAAATCTGAAAAGTATCTTCTTGCCTATCAAAACAAAAGATAAAAGGCATCAAAAGCAGGAGGAGTTTCTACTTTTTGCAAAAAGCACAAAAGCCTTTGCAAGAGCATAAAGGCTTGCTGGAGTAAGCTCAACAATGAAGCAAAACAGCTGGGCGCAGTGGCGCAAGGATGCTAAGCCCAGGAGTACAAGACTGAAGTGTGCAGCAGTTGTGCCTATAAACAGCCATTGCACTCCAGCCCTTCAGCCTGGGCAACACTGCAAGACCCTGCTTCTTTAAAAAAAAAAAAAAAAAAAAAAAAGAACAAGCTAAACAGATATACATTTTGAAAATCAAAGGCATAACTGGCCTTAACAGGCTGCTAATTTCTTTAGAGCAGTCACAGAACTGAGAAGAACCACCTCTTTTAGTTTTACAGATAAGAAAACTAAGACCTAGAGGAAGTGATTTTTATCTGTACCCTTTTGAATTTCACAGCTAGATAACCAAGGGATAGAATGAAGTTCTCACCTTTCCACTTTACCCCTGGGAAGAAATGACTGATTTTACGCTGGCCATGCAGATGATGCTGTGAGCCTCCTGCGAGCAGGCTCACCTCCCTCCCCAACGTCTTCCTGCTTGAAGGTCTCTCTACATGGACTGACCAGCAGATGGCCGCAGATTGTATTTGCTTTTAGCCCAGCTCCCCTGACTTAGATGATATTTGGTTGTAGATGATATGCAGAACAGCTTCTGAACAGGGGGTTCTTGGACTTGGGATGGGACAGCCCTCTGCTGCACCAGACTAACTCACACAACACTGAATGTTCAGTGTCTTGGTTTCTGCCACTAAATGGCAATAGTGGCTCCATCCCCGTTATTGTGACAATCTAAACACCCATTTCCAAATCCCCTGCTGAGAATGACTACCTGACTAGAGAAACCATTAAAGAATAAATTATAAAGTTTCTAAAATTTAAAATACAATTTATGAGATTTTAAAGAATAAATTTCAATAATAGAAACATCCCTTCTAAAGTTTCAATTTAAAAGATACTATCTCTGAGCTTTATTTTCCTCACCAGCAATACGGGATATGATGCTGACGGCAGGGCCGTGAGGACGGAGGAAGACGTGTGCACAGACTTCGGTGCCTGGTGGGCTGTGGGCGGCAGCAGCCAGGACCGGATGAGACACAAGGGTTAGTACAGCCATCCTCTGAGGGCTCCTTTTCCTGGAGACCCCATTGAGCAATTAAAATCTCCCTCACCACTATCAAGGAGTGAACTATGTCCCACATAAGCATCACAGAGAAGCACATTTATCCTTTTTACTTTTCAAGTTTTATGTCCTGCTCTAATCTCAGATGAGGAACTCGCTATAACTCAAGCACAACTGACCAAATGTAAATCAAACAAGCACAGACTACTTCCGACAACTTGTCTAAGAACCATTTCAGAAAAACAGCTCCATTACTTTGTCTAAGACAAAACCTCAATAGAAAATTAACTATCAAGTACAGAGTATAGAAAAATATAAAAGAAGGCAGTTTTAGTCTAAGACTGCAGTGCCCAACTCCTGGGCCGCGGCCCAATACCGGTCTGTGGCCTGTTAGGAAATGGGCCACGCATCAGCCCCTGAGCTTTGCACCACCTCCCGCCACCCACGACACCCCAACTCCCCACCTGTGGTCCGTGGAAAAATTGTCTTCCATGAAACCAGTCCCTGGTGCCCAAACGGTTGGGGACCGCTGGTCTAAGAGATTATAGGCTCCTCCAGGGACAGAGGGCACAGCGACGAGAGCTCTGTTGAAATGACCAGGATACGTTTAAGTGATGCGACGTTCAGAGACGCTAATAATCATCAGGAGGCAGGATTAGGATTTGTGGAAGGACAGGACGCAGGAGAGTTTAGAAAAGAAAAGAGATTTGAATATAAAAAAGACGGCGCCAGGCAAAGGGGTCCCCAGGTTCAAGGCAATGAAGGGGCAGCGCTGTCTGCTCCTGAGCACAGCGGAGGGTGGGAGCAGGAGAGCCAGAGCGCAGAGGGAGAGCAAGTGGGGCAGAGGGAACAAGCGTGTGAGAATGAGTATAAGCGTGTCAGAAAACAAGCGTGTGTGAGAAGGAATGAGTATAGTGTGTATAGGGGCGAATGTGAGAGAGAATAAGTGTGAGAGTGTGAGAGACTGAACACAAGCATGACAGAACGAGCATGTGTTATAACAAATGTGAGAGAATGTGTGTGAGAGGATGCGTGTGAGAGAATGTTGGAGAAGGAGCGTGTGAGAGGACGCGTGTGAGAGAATGTTGGAGAACGAGCGTGTGAGAGAATGTTCGAGAACGAGCGTGTGAGAGGACGCGTGTGAGAGAATGTTCGAGAACGAGTGTGTGAGAGGATGTGTGTGAGAGAATGTTGGAGAACGAGCGTGTGAGAGGACGAGCGTGTGAGAGAATGTTGGAGAACGAGCGTGTGAATGTTGGAGAACGAGCGTGTGAATGTTGGAGAACGAGCGTGTGAGAGGACGCGTGTGAGAGAACGTCTGTTGGAGAACGAGCGTGTGAGAGGACACGCGTGCGTGCGAGAGAGGTTTAAAAGCGCAGTCTGAAAAGCCTGCACAAGGACACGGGGAGAAGCGTAGCTGGGACCTGATGCAGGCCGGGCCTTAGGAAACCTTGGGAAGCAGCTAAAATTAGCAGCTCCCTCCCTCCCCAAGGAGGCTGCCTGGGGACACGGGAACCTCCGCCTCTGCGTGACTAAGGTCCCTATTTCAGGAACCGAGGACGAGCGCAACAGGCATCTCCACAGGGCAGGAAGTCACCTCCCAGCTGCGGAGGCTCTTCTAGGAGACGCGGAGTAACGGGTCCGTGATCGTAAAAGGATGTCAAGTTTCAACCGGAACAACATAAACGTCCACGTGTTTCATGGAAACCATGGAGATGCCCTTTCTCTCTCTACTGTTCCGAGATGCACCGTCTACGGCTGTAGTAAAATGTATAGTTCACTGCAGCAACTTGGCACTTGAGCACTTATGCTACGCAGGCATCCTAAGTGCATTAAGTTGTACAGCCCAGAGTAAGAATCACCTGGGAAATCTCTTAAAAGTACAAATTGACAGCTCCCACCATTCTCCAGAGTTTTGATGTAGTATATTTGGGTTGGTGGTAAAGTTCAAAAACGTTTTTCTTATATTTTAAAGTCCCAGGCACCACTTTGGACCATGGTGGGAGTAGGGGCCTCAGCGCGGCAGCCAGCCCAAAGCCCTTCTTCAGGGGCGGCTCCAAGGAAGGAGGGGAAGGAGCAGGCAAGACGAGTCCAGCTAGATCCTAACCAGACGTCAGAGGCCAAGCGTGGGCGAGTCAGAGAGCTAGACACAGGGGTGTGCACACCCACCTGTGGGCCTCCTGTGTGGCCCGGAGCGTGTGCAAAGGGGCCAGGGAAGCACCTGCCCCTCCTTCCACCTTAAGGGACAGAAGCCACAGGGGAGGGGAGCAAAGGTGAGAGCCACTGCAGGGGGGAGGTAACCTGGGGCACGGTAGGCCCAGACCGTTAGAGATCTCGTATCGCTGGGCCAGGGTGCAGACTCTCTCCTGCAAAAGACCCGCCGAAGACACAAGGCACAGGGAGGAAGGGGTGGGTCACCGAGAGGATGACAGGGAGCTCCCCTGTCGGGGGGGTGGGGCAAGACTGTCCAAAGTAATAAAAATATCAAAGCACAGAACCAAGAAACTCAGAGGAAACTGAGCAGGACAGATACCCCAGAAAGCTCCCGAGACACTTTGCGTGTGGTCTGTGTCCACAGACCTCACTGCAGCCTCGTCTGCAAGACGCGGGGACAGGCTTCTGGGAGCCGCCTCCACACAGTGCAGCTGGTATCTGACCCAGCTGGAATGGGAAGGGAGGACAGAGGAGACAGGAAGACTCTCGGGACTGCACACAGGCCTGCTTTCTGGAACAGGGACTGGAGAACCACACGAAGCTGATCTCAGAGGGAGAAAGAAGAACAGAGCAAAGGGGTGGACAGAATGGCTTTCAAATTCCTGGTTCCACTGTGCTCCTGAGACTCCCCTTCAGTCCCCTGAGTCAGTTTTACGAGACATCGATATACATTATTTGTTTTTATTTTTAAATAGCTCTCTCTTTTTTTTTTTAACCTCCTTTGCTTAAGGAACTTCAATTTCTGGAGTCCTAGGCTAATAGGATTCAATTTCTTCTCACAATGGAAGATAACGTTTCCACTTTACAGATGAAGAGTTGGCATCTGTGGCTCAAAGGACGCCAGAAGCCAGCACCTCCTCACCCAGCTGGGAGACTCCCTTTCGGTGAACATACACATGCGGAGTGAGCCTGGGACCATTTCTGGGAGAAGTTCTGGGAAAGACCTCTTCGATTCAGTCTAATCTGTTCTCTTGAGAAAAATCTAAAAAAGACTAAGGACTCTGAAACACCCCTAAGAATGTATACCTGAGGCACGTCCAACCACTACCAAGTTCGGTGACTCCCTGGGACACACACAATGGTGAACACCAATTGCTCCAGTTCTTTCTAAAATTTTTTTCTTCTGAGAGACAGGGTCTGTCACCCAAGCTGGAGTGCAGTGGCGCAATCATAGCTCACTGTAGCCTCGAACTCCTGGCCTCAAGCAATCCTCCTGCCTCAGCCTCTCAGAGTGCTGGGACTACAGAACACCTGGCCACGTTCTGGCTTTATCAGAACATTTATCCAAGCTTTTCTCCTTACCAATGATTCACCTCTAGCACCAGGACTTCACTAGAATGCTAAACCTACATGTAGGAAAATAACTTAATTTGTAAAAAATGTGAAGACTTACTATGTGTCAGGCATTGTACTAAGTAGTTTACATCCATTGACATTTAATTTCCATGTTTAATCATGTGAGATAGGTATTACCCTCATCCCCACGTTACAGATGGGGAAAGTGAGGCTTAGGGAAGTGAAATAAATTGTTCAAAGGACACAGTAAGAGAAAGAACTAGGAGTGGAGAACCAGGCTATATGACACTCAACCCTGTCACTTAACCACTGCACTGCCTTCTCCTAGGCTCCAGAAACTAATTGCTTTAGGAATTTTTAGGATTTTCTTCCTCTAACAAGTACAACATTATCAAAACTAGACAAATCAACCAGTAGAAAAATGTGTAAAGGTTTCATAAGGGCCTCTGGCACTATATTTTTAAATCATCCAGAGAGTAAAAAAAAGCAAAAAAACAAAACAAAACCCTTCTAGATTTATTTTTCACCAGGGTGAGGAAGAATTACTTGGCAGCTAGCAGTAAATTCTGTTCTCATATTTTCTGGTAGAAACTAACTGAAAAAAATTCCCTTTTCTCTGAAGCGTATGTTTGGTGACTTTATTCACCATATAAGGAAACAAGCAATTCTGAACTTTTCAGACCCATCCTTCTTTTCTAAGCACTAAAATTTCATCTGGAGGTTAATATTACAATGGTATTTTAAAAGTAAATTCATCTGTGGAAGATTCAAACTAAGTAAGAGTATTACTGAGTTTTGAGAAAGAGTTAAAGATGTGGATTTTGTTATATTTTGAACGTGGGGGGGGAAGACCTTTCTTTAAATTGTTAAAAATTCCCTGGCTAAAGATGGATAAATTAAATCGCTTAGCAATTTGTTAAAGATTAGTTTTTTATAGTCATTAATGAAGTCAGTTTCTTAAACATACTGGCTTTTCAATAACTGGTATGTGAAAAAAACCATGAATTTTAAATCTTTTATTAATCTCTTCATTTTGCCAAATTTTAATGAAGTAAAATTTGACACAGAGGTTCCCTATTAGCTTTTGAATTTTACCATGTTTTATGTACTTAAAATGCATTCAAAATAAGCCTATTATCTAAGCAACAATAACCAAACAAGAATAATAATTTTAGTGGTAATAGAAAGTGATGACACTTAATTCCAGTGTTTTTACACAGAAAAGGTACCATCTATAGTAAACTTAGTTTGGTCTAGATAAACCCGTATTTTTAAAACCAAATAACAATTTTTATTAAGTTATTTGAATCAAATTGTACAAATTAATATTCCTATTTTAAATTATACATGATGTTAAGGGAACCTCCATGAAGGACTCATGACGGTTATAAAATGGCATATCTTTAAGAGATATTTTAGAAACAGATCAATTCATCCATCAGATACTTATTGATCTCTATGGAGACAGATCTGGTCCTCGCTTTTAAAGAGCTGACAATAATTGTGAGACAACATACGGGACTACAACAGGGTCTCTGTCCTAGGAGGGGACGTGCAGAAATCCGCTGAAAATAAGCAAAACAAAAGGGCTGAAGACAACGTTCTGGGGAGCAGGAAAAGACACAGGGAAGTAGTGCGAGGGGGCTGATGCTTTTCATAGAAGGTAATTTGTTCCCTGTGGCTGGAACTTGGGATGCTGACTGGGGCAGTGGCAGGAAACGAGGCTGGAAAGACAGGTCCCATCTGAACCATCACTGTCTTGTCTGCAAGGGAGGGACAACCCCTAGCAGGCCAGTCTGCACCTCGAGAAGATCACCCTGATGCAGATGAACACTGAAGACAGAGCAAAGGCAGAAGCCAGCCAGAGGCCGCAGGGCCCCTGCGGAGGAATGTCTGCCTGGTAGGACAATAGTTTTGTTGTCTTGGTTTTGTGGCTAATAATGAGTAATAAGTATTAACTACTTCTAACAAAGAAATGGAATAACATACATACCTAACAATGTGAGACGGTAACATTATGACTTATCTAAGTGTTAGAAGATCAGTCAAAAAGTCTTTATGACATTTAAAAACACAGTATAGGTTTGGCATTCCTCATTTGAAAAATCACAATGCTCCAAAACCCGAAATGCTTTGAGCACTGACATGAGGCTCAAAGGAAATACTCACCGAAGTATAAGTATATACAAATATTCCAAAATCCAAAATGCCTCTGGTCCCAAGCATTTTGGATAAGGCATTCTCAGTCTGTATATAAAACTGTATGTGTAGTTCGTTAAAGGAAGGAAATGTATCCAAATGATAGCAGCACTTACCTCTGGAGAGGGGCAGAAGGAGATTTACAGGTGAGTCATTACGGCAAAGTGTTTAGAAACATGTATTCTGTACCAGACTAATCTGGATCTATATGCAGGCAACAATACTTATTAGCTGTGTGATTGGACAAATAAGACTCTCAAAATCTCAGTTTCTGAACAGTAGAAGGAAACAATATTTAATACTTAGCTAGAGTTACGAGAATTAAATGAGCAAATCTTTATAAATCATACTCAGTGACAGGTGCTAAGTAAAATGTTACCTACAACTTATACTTTTAAAAAAGTCTATGTTTTCTAATTTTCTGTAACAAACAATATTCCTGTAATTAGGAAAGAAAGTTGTTCATCAAGAGATGAAGCCCCAGGTAAGGCATAAAGAGGTATGAAATAACTCACAGGATTCATGCATCCAAAAGGGAAAAGAATAAGTTGATAAAATTTTGTTTCTCTGCTTTATACATTCTTCCATAGGTACATATTTGTCACTGAATGGGAAGATAAAAATGAAATAAATATTGACTTACTGGTTTCCTAAGGAAGAAGATTGACAAAGCTCCGACTAAGGGCATGTCTCCGATCAATGGTTCCAGGATCACCCGCATTGTACCATGAATCTAAATTCAAACAGGAAACCAAAACACGTAATAGAAAGCAATTCTGCAGGACCACTTACTCAATGCAAGGAGTTTGCACAAGAATCTTAGTAACTTTTGAGCATGTGACATCATGTTTCTCTCAATCATGACCTACAAATAAAAACTTAACTTCAAAAAAATTCTGAGCCAAGAAAAACTTTATGATTTTCTTTTTTAATATAGCTTAGAGAACTTCAGAAAACTATGAAATTAAAAAAAAAACTTACTTGTATACTTTTCACACCAGCTCTACAAAAATATCGTTTGATCTCCAAATCGATCTCACAATTTCCTACAAAACTAGGAAAGAAAAAATTTTGTATTACACAAAGTGAGTGAAATTAACTTTTCCCTTAATCACCATAGACCTGTGAGGTACATAATCTGAATAAAATGACAGCAAAGCAACCAAAGTGAGATTGTAGGTAAACAATGTACAACTTGGCCCACATCACAGCGTCCCAGGCACACACTGTTACCAGCTTCCACATGCCTACACACCTGCGGGGAGCACTATCCACGGGTATCTGTTGTTACTAACACGCACAGAAATCTTAACTGAATATAAATGTCTGTTTTCAAAGGAAAATGTAAATAACGAAGTACAATGTCTAAAGCAGTCTTTTGATGGAATGTAGTTTTATCTTACAAATCTGATGTTTGTTTAAAACATAAAATGTTTAGATGTTATTTCACCACAAGTAAATTTCACACCCTTGCCCCCCAATCATGAGAGAAAGCACAGTGCCCCAGGGCTTAGAGACATCAAGGGTTAGAGACAGCATGTCTGTTTGGGGCATGTCTGTTTACTTTACATTAAGTAAAGTAAAATTAAGTCACTGCAAACATTATATGAGACAAACATGAATATACGTCGATGTTGAATGCAAGGTAAGCATCTATTTTTTTTGCATCTATTTTCAATATAAATATGAAATGTCAAATATTCTTGGGTGGGATAGTGTATGATTTGATGCCTATCCCTGACCTCGGAAGCAGGACATCACATCCCCACCTGACATCTGTGGGGAGGTCTGATGAGTGCCGGACACGGAGCATCTAAGCAGATGAGCCAAGTGTTAACAAAAGGGATCTGGGACAAAATCTTTCAGTATTTGTTGTCCTGGTGTTAAAGCCAATACCCGGAGATCCTTTTCATTGAGAATTACTCTCTACCTAGTTGGTAAAACTACCAATAACCTGTTACAAAACCATCATAAAACTTTCCTCTTCACCCTAAGATGTGATCATTTTATTTCCTAATACTTTTCAATCACTCCTTCCCCATCTCCGCTTCCAATCTAGTTAAGGTCCTTGCCCGGAACACACAACAAAGTAGAAGGCAGATTTTAGAGACACAAATATTTGAGCAGGACACTTTGCGCATGCGATGAGAAAGCCAGACTGCCTCTTCAGAATGGCGTCCACCGATTCATTCAGATACTTATACTCTCACGACTTGAGTGGGGTTCCCCTTTTACTGCACTGATGGCAACAGTGCTTGCCCTGTGCCAAATATTTTAAAGATGCAGATTTTTCCATATTAAATTAAAGACATTCTATGCTTCTTTCTAAAATAAAGTAATCGGTACCAACTCTGTACATTTACTATTTTAATGTACTTTGAAGACTCAAAGATGACAAAATGATCCTTAGTCAAGGATCAAAAAAAGAAACACAACCCTGAGCTGCTAAACACCACACAGTCATTTTAAGCCCACGGTCCTCACTAGTTGTCACACACACAGTGTGTTCTCAGGGCTCATGCTGCACGCAGGGGGCCAGGAGCACGTTCAGGTAAGAATGAGGACAAGACACAAAGAAACCCACCTTTATTATGCTAGGCACAGTACTTGGAAGACCTTCAATTTCTTTTCTTTCCCCAATGTTAAAATTGTGTAAAAATACATATAACATAAAATTTATCATTTTAACCATTTTTTTTTTTTTTTGAGACAGGGTCTCTGTTACCCGGGTTAGAGTTCAGTGGCATCACCATAGCTCACTGTAACCTCAAACTCCTGGGCGCAAGCGATCCTCCTGCCTCAGCCTCCTGAAAAGCTAGGACTACAGGCGCATGCCACATGGCTAATTTTTCTATTTGTTGTAGAGATGGAGTCTTATTATGTTGCTCAGGCTGGTCTCAAACTCCTATGCTCAAGCAATCTTCCCGCCTTGCCCTACCGAAGTGCCGGGATTACATGTGTGAGTCACCGTGCCCTGTCCATCTTAACCATTTTTAAGTGTGAAGCTCCGTGGTATTAAGTACATCCATAATGTTGTGCAACCATCACCACCACCCATCTCCAGAACTTTTTCCACCTTGCATAACTGGAGGTCTGTCCCCCTTAAACACTAACTCCCCATTTCCTTACCCCTAACCCCTGGCACCTACCATCTACTGTCTGTCTCTGTGAGTCTGACTACTCCAGGTGCCTCACGTAAGGAGAATCATACAGTTCTCCTCTTGTGCCCTTCGGATAATGTCCCCAGGGTTCATCTATGTGGTAGTATGTGGCAGGATTTCCTTCTTTTTTAAGGCTAAATAATATGTACATGTATACAGCATTTTGCTTATCCATTCATCCACCTGTGGACACTTGAGTTGCTTCCACCTTTTAGCTACTGTAAATAATGCTGCTATGAACATGGCTAGTATGAAATGGGTAATCTTGAGCAGAATAAATATCTGCTGAAGTTCCTGTTTTCAACGTTTTTGGGTCTATTTACAATGTTTTTGGGTCTATACAAGAGAAGTAGAATTGCTGGATCATACGGTAATTTTATTCTTAATGTTTTGAGGAACTGCCAAACTATTTTCCACAGTGGCTACACCATTTTACATTCCCACCAACAGTACACAAGGGTCTCAATTTCTTCACATCCTAACACCTGTTATTTTCTGTTTCTTTTTTTTTTTGATAGTAGCCATCCTAATAGGTGCAAGGTGGTATTTCATCGTGGTCTAGGTTTGCATTTTGCTAATGCAAGGTTAGTGATGTTCAGCATCTTTTCATGTGCTTACTGGCCACTGCATATCTCGTCTGAAGAAATGTGTATTCAAGTCCTTTCCCCATTTTTAAACAGGGTTGTTTATTTTTGTTGTTGAGTTTCAGGAGTTTTCTATATATTCTGGATAATGATCCCTTATCAGATTTATGATTATAGGGATTACACTAAATCCATAGATTGTTTTTGGTAGTATTGACACTTAACAATACTAAGTTTTCCAATCTGTCAACATGGAATATCTTTCCATTTATTTGAGTCTTTAATTTCTTTCAGCAATGTTTTGTAGTTTTCAGTGCACAAGTCTTTTACCTCCTTAGTCAAGTTTACTCCTGAGTATTTTATTCTTTTTGATTCTACTATAAACAGAATTGTTTTCTTAATTTTTTTTTGAATAGTTCATTGTCAGCATATAGAAATGCAACTGAACTGATTTTTGTGTGTTGGCTTTGTATTCTGCTACTTTGCTGAATTCGTTTATTAGTTACAACAGGTTTTTTTGTGTGGTATCTTTAGGGTTTTCTACATTTATAAGATCTACATATAAGATCATATCATCTGTGAACATAGATCATTTTCCAATTTGGATATCTTTTATTTCTTTTTCTTTCCTAACTGTTCTAGCTAGAATTTCCAGTGCTATGTTGAATAGAAGTGGTGAAAGTATTACAGATATCCTTACTTTGTTCCTGATCTTAGAGGAAAAGCTTTCAGTCTTTTACCATTGAGAAGATGTTTGCTATGGGTTTTTCATATGGCTTTTATTATGTCAAGGTAGTTTTCTTCTATTCTTCATTTGTTAAGTGTTTTTATCATGAAAGGGTACAGAATTTTGTTAAATGCCTTTTTTGTATCAACTGAAATAATCATGTGGTTTGGTTTTTCCCTTCCGGCTGTTAATGTGGTGTATTACACTGACTGACTTTCATATGCTGAACCATCCTTGCATTCTGGGAATAAATTCCACTTGGTCATGGTGTATAATTCTTTTAATACACTACTGAATTTGGGATGCTAGCATTTTGTTGAGGATTTTTGCATCAGTGTTCACAAGGGATATTGGCCTGTAGTTTTCTTTTCTTGTAGTGTCTTTAATTTCTTTTGTTTAACATGTTTTATGAATGGCAATTATCTGGGATATCATGAACTGACACCCAGAAGGTAAGTAACATTTGGATCTCCAGCAAGAATTCAGTCAGATTCCAACAAATAGCAGGCAAGAAGTTTGCTCATTATACCTCCACCTCATGGGCACAGCTAAGTGACACCGTATGTCATTAGCCAAGAAACAAATACAACACGAACTAAAAACTTACCTAATCTGAAGGTCCAGAATAATTTGCCTTTTGTCTACATTCTCAGTGTACACCTTAACACCATTGATCCTGAGGGGCTGAAACAAGACGTAGCTTATTTTAAAATACACGTAGGTTAAAAAAACAAACCTTGCAATACAGCATAGAGATAAAGAGAACAAGCTTTAGTTTCATGCTACAACAGAATCAAAATTTTGCTTTCACAACATACTCGATGCTTTATTTTCTGCAAGTTACTTAACATCTGATTCCTCAGTTTCCTCACCTATGAGATGTGGGCAACAATGGTTTCTATCTCACGAGGTCACTGCGAAGCCAAATGACACAATAAGTGTGAAGAAACTGGTACACTGTGGGCCTGTGGTAAGTGCTGCAGGTGCCTGAGGACACACATTTCTGCTCCCTTCCAAGCACCCCCCAACCCCGTCTCTCCCAGTTTAACTGATCCTTTCCCTCGACGCCATCCTTGCTACACATTCGAAAAGAACTTCTTTTTTTTTCCTTTACGTCTTGCAATTTTTCATTCCTTAAGATTTTCACAAAAATGGGGCTTGTGAGTAAATAGAAAATACAAGCTGCAAGTATAATGCCAATACTGAATATATGACACAGGTAAATGACTATGAAAAAAGACAGATTATAATAAATGCACTTTGAGGGCCTGGTTATAACATAATTTTAAAATCTTTCCCATTTATCAATTTGGGATCCTTTCTAAGAAAGCTCTCAACACTACATTTGAGCATTAAATACTTAAGATGAAGAAACACCTTTCAGAGTACTGCTGCTCACTTTGACAAGCTTGAGTGGCCTGAAATCCTACCTCTCAACTAGCTATAGAATTAAACGCTGAGCCTGTACTGAGTCTCAACACCTCCTTCTATCCCAGGTCCCCAGGCTTCCCTCTGTGACAGCACCCAAGACACACACAGCCTGGTGGATCACTAAGAAACAACCAACTCACTATGCTGACAAATGAAAAGAAAACTCCTGACTCAGTATCTTCACTTTAGACATTTGCATTCAGTAACATATTCCCTTCCTGCCACTTAAACGGCACCTCAGATCAAGAGACCAACTCCAGGCCGGGCGCGGTGGTTCACGCCTATAATCCCAGCACTCTGGGAGGGCAAGGAGGGAGGATCGCTTGAGCTCAGGAGTTCGAGACCAGCCTGAGCAAGAGTGAGACCCCATCTCTTCTAAAAACAGAAAAATGAGCCAGGAGTCATGGCGTACGCCTGTAGTCCCAGGTACTTGGGAGGCCGAGGCAGGAGGATCACTTAAGCTCAGGAGTTTGAGGTTGCAGTGAGCTGTGATGACACCACTGCACTCTACCCAGGGCAACAGAGAGAGAATCTGTCTCAAAAAAACAAAACAAAACAAAACAAAACAGAGACCAACTCCACTACAGATGACAGAGCATTACCTAATGAGGGACACGTACCTGGAGGCAACAGAATCCCACTGCCTAAGGGACCTGGCCAGCATTTAGAGTCCAGCACCCTGCAGGGGCTGCACACTGTTGTACCCACTCCTTTATCACACAGCCTGGTCTGCCCGCAGCCTGCAGGGCGTCAGAGCGGTGGACCCAATGCCAAAAGTACCTTTGTGGAATCGGCATTCCTCTTAGGATTCTCACTACTCTCCAAGCGTTTTCTTACTTAGTGCACATGTAATAGAACGTGAAAATAATTAAGTTCTTCCTAACATAAACCCAGCTAGGGTTAGAATTTTAAACATCCACAAGCGTGAGGAGGTATCACACCTTTATCAAGAGGTAACCAAGATGGCCTCTACAGGCTAAACTTGGCCTGGTTTTCACCTCGTTAAAGGGCTGTAAAGAAGGGAGGGAGAGCAGGAGAAATTTGCCACAGAGACTCTGGGTGGCGTCAAAGCTAAAACATTTACTATCTGGCCATTTACAGAAAATGTCTGTAACCCCTGTGTCATAGTACTCCAACTTGTACTTTTAACTTGCACCCACACGGGGCTTTGACTTATACTGTGTTTTTTCTCACTTGTGGTCATCATGTCAGGTTATGGAAGGTAAAGTAAATATTAACAGTGTCACAAAGGCACTCTGAGCAGGCACCTGAGCACCTATAGGATGGCCACGCCTCAGGCATGCCATATATTTGGAGACCTCAAAGTTAAGAAGAGAAACGGCCACACACACAGGTAAGTAGCACACCTGAGCCTGCACTGGAGACACCGGATTTGGAATAACTGCCTACAAGATAGAGCATTCCCTGCACACAGAAAATCAACTTTGATGGGGAAAAGGGACTGGCAGCCTGGAGAGCGTGGGATGGAAACTGACCCCTGCAGGTGACAGACACACACAGCAACCACACCAGACACTCCCTTGGCTGCATCCATTACAACCCCCTGGACTGTACTGCATGGTGACACCTGTGTGCTGTCTGACTCTGTGGTGTGTGCACCAACGTGCCTAAGTTTTATATTTAGAAGTATTATTAGATTCTGAGTTTTTATTAGGCATCTAAAATATGTTATCTTGGACTGTTGCTAATTATTTAAACACTGACTCAAAAATTAAAATTAAAAAGGAAACTTGCCATAACCAACTAATTTAAGTATAATCTTGAGGCTTTCATTTGAAATGACATTAAGAAGTAGGAGCTTTCTTTTTTATATAATTCCATTAACAAAAGCCACCTTTCCTTTCACCTGTGTAATTAATGTGATGCCTACAATCCCAGCATCAGAGTCCTCAGCAGTTTTTTAACATTTTGAAAAGGGTAAATACATTAAACTTGTCAAATACTGGCATGAATTCACATACTGAACTCCCTAACAGGACAGACTGCTCAAAATTGGTACTTCTGAAAAAGGTAATTCTGACAGAATAACACGGGGTAGAAAGACACGCTGTGGAAGATAAGGTACATATTAAAGAGAAGCCACGTGACACAGGCTGAGTGGGCCAGGGAGGCAGCAGGAGGCGTCGCAAGCGGGGCAGAGCCTGGGCGGGACGGCAGGTACACCAGTCAGGCCTTCTTGGCAAACAATTTTCTCCATAACATAACTTGAAGTTGTGTAAAAAATATGTGTTTTCCCACGTTTTCACAGCAATCCTACTGTGTGCACAAGTAAGGACATTTAAGAAGAAACCCACCTGCTGACCCATGTCAACCTTCGTGAAATTAAAGGTGCTGAGGTGGGTATTGGCTCCCCGCACAGCAGGTTCTATGGTTTCTCGAAACAACTTCTCTATAAATTGGCAAATAAAAGGCCACATGTGTTTTACAGTCTGGAAAGGAAAAATAACTCACGTTAAACAAAATGTTATAACATATAATATACTTAAGTCATCATAAAAATTATGCTCTTATAGTTTACCAGATTGTGGTTTTGAAAAACAAAGGGGCAGGGTCTTCTTGTTATACAAAATCAACACAATCTAAACTTCAAATTTTATGATAACAACAAACTAGTGATAACCAACATGTTGCAGGAATTAAGTTATTCTGGTTAAATATTCTGTTTAAGCACGTGAGCACATTTAATGATTGCTAAAAGTCCCATGGCTTCAACTTGTTGCTGAAAACCTTCCTAAACTGTATAAATCTTAATAAGCACCCATAATTTTTTTTTAATGACAATAACTTTCAGTGCTGTAAGGTGATCACCATCTACACTCGTGTTTACTACATAGCCCTAAAGATGGATAAAACACAGAGATAAAAGAGATCTAATTCAAAGCATACTGCTCTAAAAACATAACCTTTTTTAAAGAAAAATATTATCAATTACTAGGTTTCTTAGGAGTTATTTGCTTCTTCATAATGTTTCCAAAATTTTCACTTATGATTATTATAAAATAGACTTGAGCCCTAGCTGTTCAGGAAAAAAGACACGTGGACAGAAATACAAATATGAGCACACCCACACTTTTCTCAGGTGAAAGACACAGTTCTCCCTCTAGAAAGGAAAGTAACATACTAGTTGTGACTGAGTTCTTCGGGGAGCAGAAGCCAACCCACTGAAGTCTAACCAAGCTCAAACGTTGCCAACATCCAAATTCCCAAATATGGAAAGACGGTATCGCATCCTTTAATTCCCACTGATAGCTGGTATTTGGTATATTCTAATCTTACCTTATTTAGCCATTCTGCTCTTTCAGTGTCTGGAAAATGAACCTAGGAGAAAAAATGCATATGCACATGACTTACTGACTCTCAACAACTGTAATAAAATGTCACACAGGCTATTTGTATTCTCATTGTATGCCCTATGTTTACATGATGCTACTTTGCTCTAAAGCTCTGAAAAGTGGTCTCCAAAAGCAGAGAAACAGAAATGCATAGTACCCTGGCTCTGTACATCCTGAGAGCACGTTGAGGCACAAAAGTCAAATGCCCACAAGTGCCAGCAGAGCCTTCTCTGCACCCACTGTCCAGAGGAACATTCACTGGTATCTGAAACACCACAAAGTACACAAAAGTGATCTCTTACTCTGTAAAAGGATCATTTCTCCAATCTGTCATTAGTATTATCTTCACTATGTTCTAGAAACCCAGACTCAGATCCTTCCCGGGCAGGGCGTGGTGGCGCACGCCTGTAGTCCCAGCTACTTGGGAGGCTGAGGCAGGACCCTTTGGGCCCAGGAGTTCCAGGCTGAGCTGAGCTCTGATCCCGCCTGGGATCGGTGCACTCCAGCCTGGCCCACAGAGCAAGACCCCGCCTCCTTATGGAAACACAGAGACATTCCCCATCCCTTCTGCTTCGCTCTTTGGTCCGCGGGCAGACTGTGCTCCACATGGCTCCTCCCCACACGTCTCCCACCCTCTCCCGAATAAGCACTGCCACTGCAGTTCTTCAGGACGGGCTGGACACTGGACATGTGTTTGCAGAGGCAAAAAAACCAAACAAACAAAAAAACCTACTTAGAAAAATTGCCTACTTTCTCTGCTATTGGAGCTAAAACAAAACATCCTTGCAGAGGAAGGCAAAAGCTGTTTTTGGCCACTGGTGGGGAGTTTTCAAAGAAGGAACAGCATATAGTCCACGCAATGCTCTGATAACCACGTTTTTGTTTAGACGTAGGATGGGCCACAGGCAACGTTGCAGGTGACCAGGACGTGGTTAGAGAAATGTGTTGATGTCTAGAACTGCCACAGCTTACGCTCCCAAGTAACAAGAGTACCCGAGCCAATGAAAGCCCCCCAAGCTCTAGCCTTGGGGGAGCCACACCAGTCAGAGCATGGCTCTACGAGGGGCTAGGCAGGGGATGTCGTCACAGGGCGTGGGTGTTCCAAGAGGACGGTTCCTCTGAGGTGAACCCCACTGCTCAGGTCTGAACATGAGAACAGACAACCCAGGATGGGGCTCACAGCAAACCCCCAGTCCCACAGGCACCACGGTCAGGACCCTCACAGCCACGAGTGGCTTCTCTGCTCCCTGTGCCGAGCAGGCCCTGCTCCCCTACACTCCCGGGCTCAGGGCGTTTCATCTGCTTCAACCATGAGCTGGGCTAGAGCGCATCTGTTCCAAGATTAAGTTAGCTTGAATCCGTTCTGGGAAAACACTGAAGGGATAGCAACCTTCCAGAATTAAGGAAAGGGCTTACAGTTGGGAAAGTCAATCCTCTAGAAGCCAAAGATTAGGGAAAAGAGAACTGTAGATATGTCTGCTGACATGCAGAGGGTAAGCATGTGTCACTGCTGACTGGCGTGGAAACGGGGTCCCTAGGGGCTCCATTCCCCAAGGGGCAGGAGGAGACCGGGCAAGAGGGTGCAGAGATTGGAGGGCTTGCCTGGCTCGCCCAGCGAGGTCACAAGAGTAAGCACGTGCAATTCGCCTGCAGTTTGTGTTCCGCCACTACTTTACAGTGAAGCAGGTCAGGACCTGGCCAGGCGGCTGCCTCTCGAGGTGTGCTAAGCACTAAAGCAGGTGCTAGGCTGCCTCCCTTTTGGCCCCCTCCCCGTGAATCCAGCCACCTGCTGGTGGCAACAGAGGACAAAAGGCAAAGATGGAGCACCTTCCACGCGGGGCAGCCAGAGCTACTTCATTACAGACACACTCCTTTCTTTACGGTTTCAGAGTGAGCACCAGAGCCCAAGGGGATGTGGGCGAGGCTCCGCCCGAACACTGGACACATGTGCCCTTTCTCGCGATGTTGCAACTGCCCACACCTGCCTGCCCTGGAGGCCTCTCCTGCCTGGCTTCCCAACTGCACTAAATTTAGCTACCAGAACAATTACTCTAGAACACAGGAATCTCACTTCAATTTACCTTACTCAAGACCACGAACTTCTTGTTTATCAAATGGTTCAACTTCCTCAGCTTGATCTTCAAAGACCTACCTCAAGTCACATTGTCTCTGGTTTACAACTCACAAATCTCACTTTTATCACGCTCCTGCAGAATTCAACCAAAACAATCATGGTCCTCACACAGAAATGTGTTCTCTATTCACGTCTGGTCTTTTTCCTGCTTCCTCCTCTCTGCCAGGTCTCGCTGAAAAATCGGCTCAACTCCCCACCCATGACACCGACCGAGGGCAGCCACTCCTGTTCTCCATAAATCTGCGCTGGTCATGCCATCCCTCTCTGGGGTGCTGGGGTCAGACCTCACCAACAGGCCCTGCAAGCGGCCCCTCCCACCTCGTCAGCATCAGAGAATTCCCACCACACAGGATCATGACTTAGGCCACCAACTGGGCGCCTGAGTATTAGTCCCTGTATTTTCCAGTCAGTACACAGCACCAAATTCATATTTGCAAATGCCACCAAATGGACTTCTACTTTCTATTAAAGTCTTCATAAATTCTAAGAAATTATTAGTATGTTTGGAGATATAAAACATAGATTTTCCAACCAATGAAAACTTATTAATAGAGGCCACATATTCTTAAAAGTACTGTATGCATGTGCATGTGTATATAAATACATATTTTTATATAAGTTATACATGTTTATAAATGCATGGAAAAGAGTTTGCAGGAATATATACCAAACTAGTAATGAGGAGAGTGAGGCTTTTACCTTTGCCTCTACGTATTTCTATACTTTTAAAATCCTTATGAGACGCATACATTACTTTTCTAATTACTAATTTAAGAGTAAAATTAATATTTCTAACACAGAAGTACTATTTTTATACAAGAACTGACCAAGATTATGTGAAAATGGAATTTTCATAAATTAAACCATATTTTAATAAGAAGAGAAAGATACTTGGAAATAGGATTATCTTGTAAAGTAATCTATTCTGAATTTGACTAGAATGAAAATTTTTTGGTACATCAAGTTTTTTTATTTTTTATTTTTTTAGAGACAGGGTCTTGCTCTGTTGCCCAGGCTGGAGTACAGTGGTGTCATCACAGCTCACTGCAGCCCTGGACTGAAGTGATCCTCCTGCCTCAGCCTCCCAAGTATCTGAGACTACTGGCATGAACCATCATACCTAACTTTTTTATTTAAAAAAATTTTTTTTGTAGAGATACGGGTCTCACTATGTTGCCCAGGCTGGTCTCGAACTCCTGGGTTCAAGCAATTCTCCTGCCTCAGCCTACCAAACTGCTGGGATTACAGGCTTGAGCTACTGTACCTGGACAGGTACATCAAGTTTTAAAGGCAAAATATAACTATGTTGTGCAAAACACTTTACTGATTAAACATGATAAAATGACTCCTGCAAAAAAATGTTCCACAATGAAAACTCCGAAGGAGCGCTGCCTTCATTCTGCAGGCAATGGTCGACACCCACGTTTTCAGTAAATAGAGATGTAAGATCAGCACTGAGGAGACACTCTGTAGTGCTCAGTCTATTCTGGAACTAACAGAGAAGCCACCTGCACAAACAAGTTATCAGTACAAGTGAGTTGGCTAAAGTGTTAGAATTTATACAAGATGATTTTAAAAAACAAGCCATCTCCTAGTAGCAGTAGCCCAAGGCATTCAATAGTTCTGAGGTTTTAAACTTATGAGTGATTAAAATTTCAAAGTGCCAAAGAAAATGAGAAAGACAATACATCAAATTTAAACAAAGTAAATCTGTCGCCAAATCTTAAATTCTGTTCAGTCAAAAAACTGCTTCTCACTAAGACGTATTCATAAATATTTGCATAAAACAAAATTTAAGGTAGCAAAAACATTGCACAGAAAGACCGGGATATATAGGGATTACAGAAAACATGTTCCTAAATCATACAGTAATACATGAGCACATATTATATGGTTTCAAATCTTATCTTTCAACTTAAAAAAACCACTCAAGTCTCATTTAAGTTCCAATTATAAAACAAGTATTTATATTTATTGTTATCTCTGTGAACTAAAAATAATGATTGCAGGATTATTCAAGTTTCTATTATATGTAAGAGTTGGCACAACACCCAAAAATCTCTCTTTAATGTTATCTTTTAAAAGAACAAAGGCATATTTTAGATTCTAATATGCTGTTGATATTACCAAAGTTGTTTTGTTTAGAAAAGTTAAACCAAATATACAAAGACAGAATACTTCCTGCACACCAGGAACTCTACATACAATATCTGTCTGATCATCCCAGGAACCCTTTGAACTTAATGGCTCCACCTGAAATATGGGGCAGATGGGGAGAGATCCAGACCCAGGACTCTAAAGTCCGTCCTGTTACACCTTGCAAAGTATAAAGGACGGAACAAATTTATAAATGGTCAAACTTTTCTTTCCAATTAAATCACATTCTTCCCATTTCTGAACATTAATAACAATAATTTAGGATAACACTTCAAATTAAATAAAAGGAATGTCTTTTTTCAAACCACACCCCCACTGAAGACCAATAATAGCAATTAGCATTTGTATAGGATTTTATCCTTCATAAATTCCATGTCCTAAGCACAATATAAGCATCTAAAACTACAGAAAAGTACAGCAAGCACTTCACAGGGAAGGCTGGGGAGTAATTTTAAAATTCTATTTGCATTAGCATGATTGAAACATGCAGTATCAATTTGTCCTGTTGACATCTTTTTTTTTTTTTCTGACATAAGGTCTCCCTCTGTTGCCCAGGCTGGAGTGCAGTGGTGCAACCATAGCTCACTGCAGCCTCCAACTGCTGGGCTCCCGAGTCAGCCTCCCGAGTATCTGGGACTACAGGTGCACACCACCACACCCCGCTAATTAAAAAAAAAAATTTTTATTTTTGTAGAGATGGAGTCTCACTATGTTGCTCAGAACTCCTGGCCTCAAGCGATCCACACACTTTATTTTTAAAATAAAAAACTAGGCTGGGCACAGCGGCTCACATCAGTAATCCTAGCACTCTGAGAGGCAGAGGCAGGACGATTGCTTGAGCTCAGGAGTTTGAGACCAGCCTGAGCAAGACCCCATCTCTACTAAAAGTAGAAAAAATTAGACGGACGTGGTGGGTCCGGCCTGTAGTCCCAGCTACCCAGGAGGCTGAGGCAGGAGGATCACTTGAGCCCAGGGGTTTGAGGCTGTGGTGAACTATGATGATGCCACTGCATTCTAGCCTGGGTAACAGAACAAGACTCTGTCTCAAAAAATAAAATAAAATAAAAAATAAAATAAAATAAAATAAAAAACTAGAATAAGTTTGGATAGGTTATGTCTGGGAAAAATATGAAGAAAGATGCCATGTCCAATTCTATTATAACCAAAGCATTGCTGATTTAATACCTTTAAGTAACGTTGAAAAGATAAATGGATAAAATGATTATTTTAGAAACCAAATGCTATTAAACACCAAATAGTAAACTTGCCAATCAAGTTCATTTATTCATACTCTTCCTCACTCTAAGAAGGATTCTGAATAGTTCTTTAGGCACTATCAAAAAAAAAAAAAAACCCACAAAATCCTTGAAGCAGGGACGGGCTGCAGTGGAAGAATTTTCTCAGTATCTGAGACCACAAGCAGAGGGGCAGGAAGAAGGAATGTGGGTCATGTGCACAGCAGTTCTGAGCGGGCCCAGCCAGCAGGGTGGGGCATGGGGGACACGACCCTACCTGTTCCTACCACCCACCAGCCACCCAACTCACCTGAGTGACAGGGTCACCCACTCACCGGCCATCTAAGAACACCAACCTTCCTACACCACACGGCGAGTTCAACATAAGTCTACAAATTGAAAAAAATCTACGCAGGTAGCTTTGCTTCCTTGTCTAAAATCAATACAATCTCAAAAACTGAGAACAGATGAGGCAAAACCACAGAACAAGGACAATAGAACCATGAGTTCTAAGGAAACATAAGATGCCTATTCTTTACTAGTTATATGACAGGAGACACTGGTTCCAGGAAACCTACCTTTCCTTGGAAGCACACTGTATACTACAGGTTTACTTAAACAGACATGGCCAGCATTCAAAGAATTCAGCCTAGGGAAACACTATTAAAAATCTTTAAGTATTTTAAATGTTTCATTTTGTTTTGTCTACATATGAATTAGTCTGAAAGTCCATGCAAATGTGAAAAAAGACTTGCAAAAAGTTAAAACTGCCCAGAAAATGCTGGTTCACATATGGGAGGTTGAGGCAGGAACTTGAAGAAAACAACTCAGCAAAGCACTTCATACCATAGAATCATGATGAAAAAGCATTAGGGACAGCCTTAAATACTGACAGTGGACAAAACTTCCAAAGAAAAAGCTTTTAGGGTAGGTGTGGCTCACACCTGTAATCCCAGCACTTTGGGAAGCTGAGGCAGAAAGATTGCTGAGGCCAGGAGTTCAAGACCAGCCAGGACAATATAGCAAGATCCCTCCTCTAAAAAAGTAAATAAATAAATTAGCCAGGCATGGTGGCACATGCCTATAGTCCCAGCAACAGGCAGGAGGATGGCTTGAGCCTGGGAGTTCGAGGCTGCAGTGAGCTATGACTGCACCACTGAACTCCAGCCTGGGTGAGACCCTGTCTCTCCTTAAAAAAAAAAAAAAAAAAAAAAAAAAAGGTTTTAAGTGATGAGTATCCTGTACCTGTCACCTCCCTGCTCTCTAGGCGTGAGGTCTGCTCTCCCCACTGCTTGGCTGCTGCGGGCACCAGGAGAATGAAGCCTCACATGTAAGTTGGAACCAACCAAAATTTGTGCCTTCTGACCTTTCCATACTCAACTCCTTTACCCACTTCCCAAACTAGCAGTCTCTCCTCAAGATCCCCAACTCCAAGCTGTCTCTCTCCCATTTTCTTCAGACTTGGGTTCACGGACACTGAAAAACAGGGCCAAGAAACCTTAATATTAACGACGTTTCTTTCTAAGACACTAGGATATGTTATCCAAACTCCTTTATCCAGACACGTACCTTTTTTTTTTTTTTTAATGAGACAAGGTCTCACTCTGTGGCCCAGGCTGGAGTGCAGTGGTGTCATCGTAGCTCACTGCAGCCTCGAACTCCCAGGCTCAAGTGACCCTCCTGCCTCGGCCTCCCAAAGCACTGGGATTACAGGAGAGAGCCACTGCCTGCCTCAGATAGCTACTTCTATAAAGAACTAAGTATTCAAGGTTAAAAAGGCATGAAAAGGAACATCTCTGAATATATCTGTCAATCCTGTAATAAATTGTCAAAGAATGGTCAAATTACTACTTTGGATAATAAAAAGAAATTGCACAAAATAGCTGTTTTTATCTATTTCTAGTCTACATAAAAAGTAGAAAGCAATTAATATACAGTAAATAAAGCAACTGATCTTTTTCAAAATCCACAAAGTTATAATTTTCTGAGTGGTTTGTGTCAGCTTTCTGTGGACTTTGATTACTGCAACTGTGTAACCTGATACACCAAGAGAAACACCACAGTACAATGACATTGCTACAAAATCCATCTGTTTAAGGCCATTTCCTAACAGGAAACATTTTCAGAATCCTCTCGTAGGTGCTTTTTACGTGAATGAGAAATTTCACTAAGGAATGTGAAAAAGCACTAATATAATATCCCTGAAGTTCTTACCTGAGACACAGGTAGCGATCATAACCACTCTTTATATTCTCACCACTAATCAAATGGTGTCATCTGCCAGAGTTAGAGCAAAATTGTTGTTTTTCCATGTCATCTCAAACACGAACAGATCGGAATAAGGACTGGCTACCTGACCAAAGGCCAGCCCCACGGCCCGGATTCTGGCTAGAGGGTGGCAAAGAGAGGTGTTCACGCACCACTGTCTACAAGGCGCTGGTCTAGACACTGTTCCTCTCCAGTAACGCATTACTGCTTCTCTGCTATGTGAACAACCATTACCTATTTTTGTAGACTAGGAAACAGAGTAAAATAAATTTAAAAACTAGGCTCACCTCAGCATATCTTCTATAGCAAAGCTGTCTAAATTTTGTGAAAAACAATTCTTATTTTTAATTCACTAAGAGAATGCACACTGAATTTCACAGGTTACACGTGACATATACTATTCATCCATCCATTTATTTTTCAAAGGGGGCTTAAGTTTCAGTGCCTGCATGGAATGACAAAGAATGTAAGCCAGGACTAAATATTCATTGGCAGAGTCAAAACAGGAGCACCTCACAACTTGTACTCATGACATCAACAGGACATGCCTTCACCAAAATGCCAAGTCCCGAGATTCACCTAATGCCGACATACAAATGTCCATGAATGATATTTTTCAAAGATTGGAAGCATATTCTCACAAAATTCTAAAGTCCTTTAGACATTCTTCTGTCACTGCTAACAGAAAGAAAGTCACACAAGTAAATTACTTGATAATCTTGATCCGGGTTGAGGTTTTGGCATGCGTTACATCAGTATCACAAATTAAAATGAGTCCAAGAGCAGGAAACCTCATCCCCTTCACTAAAACACAGAAGACAGTATGATTTTTTTTATCTTAAATTTAAACCAAATACTGTGATTCAAATTTACATGCTATGTTTTGACTGGAATGGATTAGAAGACAGACATGCAATTGCAACCCTGGATTAATTGCACGTGTTCTGTGTACCATCTGAAATCAATCCAGCTTTGTTCTGCTGTTAAAAAAAACACATGAGACAGGGTTAAAATCCCTTAGAATTAGAGAGGTGACAGGAATACCAAACATCTACATGGATTCAGAAGTAACATCAGGTTTAAAACATATCTGTGGATTTTTCATTTTCCAAAAATGGGCTTATATATTGCTTAAGAGCTTAACTTTACTTATTCTCTCAAACAGAAAGTAATTATCTCAAGTTATGGGAATGAAGTCAGAAACTTACCACCTTAAAACCTACTGTTTTCTCTTTTTAATCCTTTATTTGTATACAATGAAGAAGAAACAGTAGATGAGGTATGTGAAAACACTAGGATTTTTTTCCTGAATATAATCATTTACCTTTATTAGATGCTTCATATCAAGATTCCAGTACATCTACCCCAATTACAGCTTGTTTGCCACATACTGTCATTAACAGTGATTAGTCAACAGAGAAACACCTGAAAAAAACACCCTACAATTCTGGTGCTTCGTGCTTTCTGTAAATGGTGATACAGCAAATGTTTCAGGCACACGTGGGCCACAAGGTCTTTGTCACAGCTACTGGACCACAGTCAGTGTATGAACTAGTGAGCATGACTGTGTTCCAATAAAACGCTATTTATGAATTTGGGAGGCCCAGGCAGCCGGATCGCTTGAGGCCAGGAGTTTGAGACCAGCCTGAGCGAGACCCCATCTCTACAAAAAAAAAAAAAAATTACCCAGGTGTGGCAGTGTGCACCTCCCAGCTACTCGGGAGGCTGAGGCAGGAGGATCACTTGAGCCCAGAAGTTGGAGGTTGCAGTGAGCTGTGATCAGGCCACTGCACTCTAGCTGGGGCAAAAGAGCGAGACTCTGTCTCAAAAAAAAAAAACCAAAAACAACCCCACCCCCCAAAAAAATCCTTTATTTATGGATACTGTAATTTGAATTTCATAACATTCTCACCTGCCACAAAATATTCTTTTGCTTCTTTCCCCCAGCCATTTAAAAATGTAAAAGCTGTTCACAGGCTTTACAAAAACAAGCGGCAGGTGGGGCCATGACTGTGGTTTGGGAGCCCTGAGCTGGACCAGCACAAAGCAGGGGCCACATGCCCAGGCATGAGGAAGCCCCGGGGTCTGTGCCGTCTTGGTGGAGGGCAGGCCCACAGCTCAGCCTGCAACCCACAGCTCAGCCTGCAAGAATGTTCGGCAAATACTCCAATTTTCCAGGAGAGTTCCCTTTTTATTGGAAATATCCCAAATCTTAAAATTAGGGTAACTAATTACAAAGTGTTTAAAAATTATGCTTCCCATTCCAGAAGCTGTAGCTAAAAAAATAATTTAAAAAATATAAAAACTGTGCTGACTACTAGAAAAGAAAAACCACTGACCTCTCTAATTTGTTACCTCTCTGTCACAGTAGTCTTCCTTATCCGCAGTCATGCTTTTCAAGGTTTCATTTACCTACGGCTAAACAAGGTCAGAAAATATTAATTGGCAAATTCCAGAAATAAACAATTCATAAGTTGTTGGGATTTTTTTCGAGACAGAGTCTTGCTCTGTTACCCAGGCTGGAGTGCAGTGGTGTCATCACAGCTCACCGCAGCCTCGAGCTCCTGGGCTCAAGCATCCTCCTGCCTCAGCCTCCCAAGTAGCTGGGACTACAGGTGGGTGCCACTGTGCCCAGCTAATTTTTCTATTTTTTGTAGAGATGGGGTCTCGCTCTTGCTCAGGCTGATCTCCAACTCCTAGCCTCAAGCAATCTTCCCGCCTCGGCCTCCCAGAGTGCTAGGATTGCAGGTGTGAGCCACCGCACCGGGCCAACAATTCTTAAGTTTTAAATTGCATGTCATTCTGAGTAGCACAATGAAATCTCGCTCTGTCCGGTCCCATATGTGAATCCTCCCTTTGTCCAGCGTCTCCGAGCTATAGACACTCCCTGCCTGTTAGTCACTTGAGGCCATCTAACTACCAGCTTGACTGTCCTGGTATTGCAGTGTTTGTGTTCAAGTCACCTTTATTTTACTTAATAATGGCACCAAAGCATGAGAGTAATGATGCTGGCAATTAGGACATGCCAAAAATAAGCTGTAAAGTGCTTCCTCTAAGTGAAAAGGTGAAAGTTCTTGACTTACGGAAAAAAATTGTATGCTGAAGTTGCTAAGATCTAAGAACAAATCTATGAAACTATGAAGGAAAAAAAAATTTGTGCTAGTTTTGCCGTTACACCACAAACCACAAAAATTATGGCCACAGTGTGTGGTAAGTGCGTAGTTAAGATGGAAAAGGCATTAAATTTATAAGTGGCAGACATAAACAGAAACCTATTCTGACTGACGGCAGTCAGGTTTGGTATTATTCCTGGTTTCAGGCCTTCCTGGGGGCTCTTGGAAAGTATTCCCTGCGGGTAAGAGGGGACTACTGTGTTAAACTTTGGATCATATTAACCCAATTGAAAAATGGGCAAAAGGATTTGAGTAGACATTTCTCCAAAGAGGATATAAAAATAGCCAATAAGCACATGAAAAGATGCTCAACATCATCAGTCAGAGAAACGCAAATTAAACCACAAAGAAATACCACTTCATACGCACTAGAGTGGCTAAAGTAAACGAGACAATAGCAAGTATTGGCGAAGACTTGGGGAAACAACCTTCAGCTGTTGCTGGTGGTAACGTAAATGCAGCTACTTTGGAAAACAATTTAGCAGTTTCTCAAACTATTAAACATACAATTACCAGATAACCCAGCAGTTCCACTCCTAGGCATTTACTGAAGAGAAACGAAAACATACATCCACACAAAAACCTGCACGTGAATGTTCACAGCAGCATTATTTACACTAGCCAGAAAGTGGAAGCACCTCAAATATTCAACAATAGATAAAAATGGCTGAACAAAATGTGGTCTATTTATACAACAGAATATTATCTGGCAATAAAAGGAAATGAAGCACTAATACGCGTCACACCGCTACAAGTGAAAGAGTGGTCGCAAAGATCCCAGGGTGTGTGCTTCCACCTACATGGGACATGCAGACAGGGAGCTCCACAGACGGAATCCGTGGTTGCCTCAGGTTGGCGTGTGAGAGAGGGAGGAAGGGAGGGCTAAAGGGTACGGAGTTTCTTTTGGGGGGACAAAATGTTCTAAGAGATTTACGTGATGGTTGCACAACCCTCTGAATAATCTGAAAAATGGTGAACTGTATAGTTTAAATGGCTGGATTGCATGGTATGTGAATTATATCTCAATAAAGTTGTTAAAAATATAAAAGAGAAATGAATATACCAATCCCTAAAACACATACTGCTTTTACCAGTTTATTTATTTCAATCAGATATTTCCCAAAATAATAATAGAACCAAATAAGTAACTCCAGAGGCCCAGAAATAAATGAGTAGCCTAATTCACAGGTCCCTGTTAGTAGAGTAACCAAAAAGACACCTTAGTGATCTATTCGGTCCTTGAAGAGCACACGGCCCAGACTCACCAAAGAATGAGGGACAAAGCCGTGCCGTCATGGGTCCCAAATTATCTGCCAAGTTAGTTAAGAACCTAGATACCCATGAGAACTGAAATATCTGGTGAGACCATAAAGATGAAGCACGCACGTGCACACGAGCACGTGCCCAAGCACACACGCACACACCGCCTGGCAACGCTGGAAAACTGCCACGGTGCGAGGACTCGAGGGGCTGAGATTCAGGGCAGGGGACCGTGGGGGGTCAACATTCTGAGGCTGTTCTCCTCAGGGATGTGGCACAAGAGGTTGAGAAGTCCAGAGAAACGTGGCTGAGACACAGAGAAGCCAGCAGAGTTCACAGAAATCTCGGGAGACCAGCGAGACAGGAATTGGAGTTTGGGTCGGCTGACCAAACAGAACTGGAGGGGCCGAGGTCTCTTGAGAGAAGGAAGCACAGAGAAGGGCACTGACTCTCAGTTCTCCTCCCTGAAGAGTAATCTGCTAAATTCTTAAGCTATCCAGGGCAAGAAGCTACCTTCTAAAGAGCAAAATAGAGCTTCTGCAGGCTTACCGTTCCGAGAAACCATAAGCTGGATTTTGAGATGGACCCAGCAGGGGCTCAGCAAACACTGCAGACCCTCAGTCACAACCTTTGGAGGGCTGCACCCTGGAGTGGAGGGAAATCAGAGGTAGACAGCGCTTTCCCCTGCCTCCCAGCCATGGGCCAGCTCAGAGCCTCGCTGCGTTAAGATGGCCCGTGCCCATTCTGCCTTCTAGAGGACAGGTGAGCTTCTCAGAGCAGTGATCAGCCAGCACCTGCTCACATCCACTTCTCTGAGACTGCTGCCTTTCACGGTGTAAACACTCCCACCACAGCCAATTTCAAGCTACCAATCTCACTAAATGTGGAGTTGGAAGAAATGCACGAAATCATGTGACAGTGATATTACTCATTGCATTAGAGAAATGCAAGTCAGGACCACAGTGACAAACCACTTCACACCCACTGGGATGGCCATAATAATAGTAATAATAAAGTGTTGGCAGAGCTTGGTGGCTCCCGCATGTAATCCTAGCACCCTGGGAGGCTGAGGCAGGAGGATCGCTTGCACCCAGGAGGTGGAGGATGCCACTGCACTCCAGCCTGAGCCACAGAGCAAGACTCTGTCTCCAAAATAATTTTTTAAATTAAAAAAAAAAAAAAAAAAAGGTGTTGGCAAGGATGTGGAGGAAGTGGAACCTTCACACGTGGTGTTGAGAATGTGAAATGGCACAGGCATTGTGGAAAACAGTGTGGCATTCCTCAAAGCACTAGACATAGACCCAACAGTTCCACTCCCGGGTACATGCCCAAAAGAAGGCAAGAGAGGCCCTGAAACAAACACTTGCGCATGAATGTGCACAGCAGCACCGTTCCCAATAGCCACAGGGTGGGGACGGCCAAGTGGCCATCAACCGATGGTGGGTGAACAAACTGTGGCGCATCCATACGATGGAATATTGTTCAGCCTTAAAAAGAAACAAAATACGGATACATGCGACAACGTTAATGAACCTCAAAAATCTGCTAAGTGAAATAAGCCAGACACAAAAGGTCACGTGCTGTATGCTTCCATATATATGAAATGTCCAGAATAGGTTAATCCATAGAGACAGAAAGCAGAGTAGGGGCTGCCAGGGGCAGAGGGAGGGTAAGTAGGGAGTAAATGGCACTGAATTGTAGCATTTAAAATGGTTAATTTTATGTTATTTGCAATAAAAATAAAAGACAGAAATGAGCTATCAAGCTGTGAAAAGACACGGAGGAAACCTAAATGCATATTGCTAAGTGAAATAAGCCAATATGAAAAGGCTGCGTAGTGTATCATTCCAATATATGACATTCTGGAAAGGGCAAAACTATGTAAAAAGACCTGTAACTACAGTGGGGGGGGTGGGATGAACAGGTGCAGTGCGAAAGATTTTCAGAGCAGATATTACAATGGTTGAAATGTGATATTATGCACTGTCCACACCCACAGAACGCACAACCCAAAGAACGAGCCCTAATGTAAACTATGGACTTCAGTTAATAATATATCAACACTGGCTCATCAATTTTAACAAATGTTCCACACTAATGGTAGATGTTAATAATAGAGGAAACTATAAGAAAGGTGGGATAGGGGAACTCCATATTATCTGTTCAGTTTTTCTGTAAATCCAGAACTGTTCTAAAAAATAAGGTCTATTAACTTTAAAAAGTGAAAATGAAATAAAGACCTTTCCAGACAAACGAAAATTTAGAAAATTCACTGCTAGCAGACTTGCACTAAAATAAATATTAAAATAAATTCTTCAGGCAGGGGGAAAATAATCCCGAACACTTGTAACTGCAGGAAGGAAACAAAGACGAAGAAAGAGCATTTCTGTCACTGTCCTGATGACTCCCACAGATCAAAAACACTTAAAACACATTCCACCGTCTAGTCGTTATCTCCTGACATATCTAAGAACTCTAACGCCATACAAATTAAAAACACCCAGAGAAGGTCACCTGGCTCCTACGGTGGGTCATTTGCTTGTGTCAATTTTGCTCCACTGGAAAGAGTCGCCTGCCCGGTCGCCCCTGTGCCTTCTGCAGCACAGGTGCCGGAGCTGGGCCCACCCTCACACCTGACTTCTCCTGGGGGTGATGCTGAGTCTCTCGGGCCTAGCTCCTCCTCTGAAAAGTGGAAATCACACACAATTCTCTGGGGGTATAAAAGTGACTGGATTAGACAACGTTGAACCTGCAGTTTCTTAGAGAGTAGAGCGCAAAGCAGGAACAGCACAGCACTGCACAGACCTTCCAGCTCAAGTTTTGCCCCTGCCAACCCTACAGGCAGTGGGGTCTGCTGCCCCACCCGTGAAACGAGGGTTTAAAAGACTTCCCTGTGTGCAGTGCTGAGAAGAAAGCCTACACCCTGGCCATCACTCCTGTTTGGCCATCCTGGCTCCTGAGTATTCCCAGCTCTGGAGCAGGGTGGGAGGCTGAGTAACAGTCCTGCAAAAGGTGGCCACGTGCTAATCTCTGGAATATGGCAAGAAAGGACTTTGCAGATGTGATCAAGTTAAACATCTTGAGTTGGGGAGATTGTCCTGGATGGTGCCTGTGGGCCCTAAATGCCATCTAGAGTGTCCTGGTAAGAGGGAAGAGGAGGCTGGACCAGACACAAGGCAGAGGCCATGTGGTGATGGAGACAGCAGCTGGCTACAAGGTGGGGGAGGGGCAGGCCCTGGGGTGCTGCAGGAAGACAAGGCTTCTCCCCTGGAGCCTCCCCAGGGGGTGCCACCCTGCCCACCTCTTGGTTTCTGCCCACAGAAACTGATTTTGGACTTTTGGCCTTCCGAACTGTAAGAGATAAATTTGTGTTGTTTTAAGCCACCAAGTTTATGGCCCTCTGTCACAGTGGCCTGAAGGCAGTGCCGAGCAAAGGTGGCTATACTTTCCCCTGCTCCAACAATGATGAAATTACAATCAATTCGTCCTTCCTTTTAGAACTTTCCTTTGTACACCCCGTATTGTCCCCAATCTAAAATCACAACCAGACTCAAGCTATTAAACAAAATCAACCCTTTCTATTAGCTGCTGGGTACATTTCAAGATCTTTATATGTGTGGAAAAAATAACTAGAAATACAGGGTGTCCCAAAAGTCTCCATACAAAGGAAAAATTTTGTAAAATTTTGTAAATAAAGGTACATTTAGCTACAATTTCCCATTTTCCCTATGTATGGTGACTTCTGGGACACCCTGTAGTTTGTCATTTTTGTATTGGGTTATATCTGGGTTTCTGGTTTTAAAATCCTAGTGCTTAGATCTTAACGTAGAAACTGTTATCAGATTTTATGCACTCACATACTGGACATTTAAAGATTTATAGCACAAATGAAATAAATGAATGATCTCAGTAGCGGTTCACCTCTAATATGTGCATAAACAGCAACATGGCCATTACATAACAATTTACAAATTGAGTGTAGAAAGGTCTTATAAAATAAGTAATTAGTAACTCACTATTTCAGTAGTCCACATAGCACTGAGCACAGACTGTATGCAAATGTACCCTGCTAGACACCAGTGCAGGGGAGGGGAACCTGTGGCCTTATGGCCACATGTGGCCTTCTAGGTCCTTAAGTGCGGCCTTTTGATTGAATCCAAATTTTACAGAACAAATACTTTTATTTTTACTAATACATCTTTGTTCATCTTTTACATTTTTATTTTATTTTTAAAATGAACGTATTTAAAATACCAAAGAATAAAATAAGTTTCAATGAAATAATCTTCCCAGATTGACCACCACAATTAGAACATTAGTAAGCCATAAGGGCTAAATTGATGGTTGCTGAGCTTACGATTTAATTCTAACTTCTCCCACCTGACGGGTACCACTACTGCACGAGGCTGGTTGGTGAGAGTTTATGGGGGTCGAGTACGCCAGTCTGTTACCAGCTTTTGACAATGGTGCACTGTATTTCTGTTTGAAGTGGAATTTTTGAATAGTTACACAGCTCGACAGTATTTTTAATTCTGTCTGCTTAACAGCCCATCATGTCAAAGAAGACCAAGAGAACGCTGAAGGAAAAAAAACAGATTTTTTAATGAGGATTGGGAATTGCAATATTATCTTGTTTCTGCTAAAGATAAGATGATTTGCCTGCTTTGTGATACTGCATATCAACATTAAAGAAATTCATTGCTCATCAGCACTACAACACTCATAAGGACCACAAATATTTTAAATTAGAGGGAGATGTGCTTAAGGTTGTACTGCAAAAATTAAAAGATGAAAAACAAAAGCAAAGACAATTCTTTCAAGCAGCAATAAGACCTGTAAATAATGCCACTGAAGCAACTTATAAAATAGCTTATAGGAGGTCTGTCCAGAGAGTATCCAGCCATTGCCAATATAACAAGAACATATTACATGGCTGGATACTTTCCGGACAGACCTCGTATATTTGGAAAAAAGGGAAGCCATTCAGTGATGTAGAAATTGTGAAAGGATGCATTGTCAAAGTTGTAGGATGCTTAGACCCCGATAACGCTTCAAAGTACAAACAACTGCCTCTTTCAAGGAGAACCATAACTGATTGGCAGCAGGAATTAGCCTTCAACTTAACAGAACAACTTTATGCAATACTTCAAAAGGAAAATATATATTATTCAATAGCTTTGCATCAATCAGCTGATATTACTGACTTGCTGCAGGTTTTAATACTTCATTCGGGTCATAACAGAAGATTTTCTTTGCTACGAAGAGTTACTCACTTTGGGCACTCTTGCGAATGGAACACGGGGAACAGATATCTCCAACAACTTTCAAGATCAATGTCGTGAAGTTGGACTGAATTTGGTAAATTTAGTGAGTTTATGTACAGACCGGTGCACCTTCCATGACAGGAAAACATGAAGGGTTTATTGCACAGATAATCCAGATGCTCAGAGATCCAGAGCACAGAGATCCAGATGCTCTCACTTCTTTTTGTTGCATCTTGCATCAGCAAAATCTCTGTGCTAAATTAGCTGCTATTTTAAGTGACACTTTGCAACAAGTTATAAGTATTGTCAACTATATTCAGGCAAATGCAACACAGCATCGTCAGTTTGGTAACATGCTAAAGTAGAACCACGAGGTATTCAGTGTGGATTTGCCATATCATTCTAAAGTGTATTGGCTATTGCAGGGACAGGTGTTAGCCAAAATTTTATCTCTGCAAGAACAGATAGTTAAATTTTATGAAGAACAGGATCAGCAATGTGAATTATTCAAAGATTTCTAAAGGAATGCGGCATTTCTGTGTGATATCATGTCAAATCAAAACGACTTGAATATTTCTTTGCAAGGTAAAACTAAGTCTGTATATGACATGTGACAAAAACTCCAAGCATTTCAAAAAAAGCTGTATTTTTTCAAAATACTTCTTCGAAAGGAAATTTCAGATGAACATTTTCCCCAGTTAGCAAAGGTCATTGATGAGCAGGATGATGTATGTGAATTATTTGAAGATTGTGCAGCTGTTATAGACCTATATTAATTGGAGAATACAATGAAAGGTTCACTGACTTTGAGAATCATGACGTCACACTCAAATTAGCATTTCAGCCTCACGTAGTTGATATCACCAAGGTACCTAAAGAACTACAGATGGAATTGATTGAGCTCTCAGTAGATGGCATTTTAAAGTCATTGATGCTAAGACAGACCCAACTGAAATATGGAAAAATGCAGTAGAATACCCACGCCTTAGGCAACATGCCTGAAAAATGCTTTCCTGCTTTTCAACCACTTATTGCTGTGAATCTACATTCTCCTACTTCACCCAAATCAAGATGCCCTTAAGGTCACAAATAAGTGATACCCATCTAGATGATCAACAGAAACTGTGGACCTCCACAGTGCAACCAAATACTCAAATGCTTTCCAACAAAAAGCAGACAAAACGAAGTCATTAAGAGGTAAATTAACTTTAAAATTAACAAATTTTCATTTTTTGAAATTAAGTACACAGTAGTTAGATTTTTACAAAATAATGTAAAAAGCTATAGATATACATTTTTAAGTATATCTAATTGAAGTTTCTTGAATATAGCCTTATTTGATTAAGGCTAAGTTAATTCCGCCTTCCAACATGAAAAGCTTCCCACCCCTGCACAGGTGGATGTAATTATTAAAGATTAAACTAAATGCTTTAACTACTATGTAAATAAAGTTTTATAAGAAAACTGAAGGTAAGAGTATCATTCAGGTCAGTAATCTTAGCAATGTGATACTGGCAATCTCGAGATGCACAACCACATATTGGTATATAAGATGCATTCCAGTGTAATATTTATGGCATGAAGTGAGTCAGATAATGTTCCCCTCCCACAACACTGGATTTATTTTCTACAGATCTACCTTACTCTGGGAAACTTAAAACGTATCAATCCCTCAGATGCAATAAGAAGGAAACAACTCCACATTTAATACAGGTTAAAATTAAAATCCCCACTTCAGTCACTAACCAACACTTATTTACACAAGGAAGGAAACGAACATCAGATTTAATCAATTTTATAACATGATATGTTCAAAATGTAATTTTAACTCTCACTATCTACTGAGTCAGGGTGGCTGCTGGCAGTGGAGCTGGCAAAGATTAACCAAGTGCTAGGACAGTATTTCCAGAAGGAGAGAAAGCAAATCAAAGCAAGGACCAGGAGTAACATGTGGGCTCTTTGAATATTGTCGACGGAAAAGAAGCCGAACTCTGTAAAATAATTTTAAAGAGGTTTATTCTGAGCCAAATTTGAGGACCATGACCCGGAGCCACACCCAAGAAGCCCTGAGCCCGTGGACTTGCTGTGGTTGGGCTACAGGTTGGTTTTACACATTTTAGGGAGACAGGGATTACAGGCAAAGTCATAAATCAATACATGGAAGGCACACATTGGCTTAGCCCGAAAAGGTGGGCCACCTCGAAGCGGGGGCTTACAGGTTATGGAGGTTTAGTGTTTTTTTTTTTTTTGTGACAATTGGCTGAAAGATTAGGCTTTCTCAAAGACCAGAATCAGTCAAAGGAATGTTTGATAAGATAAGTCTTTTATGTGATGCTTAACCAGAATCAGGTCGGAAGTAGAAGCATATAAAACTGTTACTGAGATTTATCATTTTAGTGTTACTAGGCCCCTTAGAAGGAATTGGGCAAAGAAAAGACAAGTCAGTCCTCAATATTACTTTAGGGATGTACAAGGAAAAAGAGAGAAAGTGAAGTTATGAGGCATACTTTCAAGTGTTAATAATAATAAAGCATCACGGTAGATAAATTCTTAGCAACAATGTAAAATAAACAAACCGCAGTGAAACAGAAACAAAGAAAAACCCCAGGGCTCATCTGTTCCATTCTGGTTGAAGTGGGCGGGGAGGTGGCAAAGGCCAATTCTGCGGGGGAAAAAGTGACTCAGGCCACACCAGGACTGCCCAAGAGGGGCCACAAGCCACCACTGCTCTGAGTATGTGACCAAAGGACCGGCCCAGTCTGCCCCCAACTCACCCACCTCCTGCCTCACCACCACACAGATCAGGCTCTCTAACCACCACACGAGTAGGATGAACAATGTGGGGGAAGGTTTGGTCGACTCACCCAAGGGCCCCAAGCCAGGAAGGGGTAGCTGAGCTGGGGCTGTCAGCCTCCACAGGGTGGGCTTCTCAGGGCAGAGGCCCGTTTGCCTGCTCTCAGTGCCCCACTCAGTGGTGAGGGACTGTCAACCAACACTGACACTGGCCACATGGCCAGTTGTTTTCAGGCAAGAACAAGACAATCCAATGAGTCTTCTCAGAAATCTTGAAGTAGCCCCACTCTTGCACACAACGGCACTACTCAAAAACTCGTTTACTTACAAACTTTTTACTGCAAACTAATAAACACAGCAACCTGGAAGAGGCGACTTATTGGGAATCTTTTTGAGGAGTTCTTTAAAGTATACAAAGAAGGATGGGGATAGATCTACTGACTTTTAACATCCTACCATTCAAAAACAAACACTGCCTTCCACAGCTAGACTTTTGCTTATAAAATTATCATGCTACTCTAATGAGTTAAAATTCACATATCCTAGATACAGATCTAACAAACAGCTCAAGTAAATAAGCTTTCATAACTTAAAAAGAACAGAAAATAAAAAATCTCAAATTCTAGTTTTATCTTTTTCTCATCATATAATATCTAACAATCTTGTTTTTATTATATAAAGCAAAGCACTTCCACAGGATAGATAATATTGCAATTGTCAGTCATGTTTCTGAAGAATTATGACATAAAATGCATAATGTAATATTTAATGAAGGATACTATATATACATATACATCCAGACATACCATTAAAAGGTTAAGAAAGTCTAGCAAGATGTTATTAATGGCTATCCTAGTTGATAGGACTGCAGGTGACTTTTTTCTGTCTTTTCTCCAAGGCTTGAGATGTTCTATAATGAGCATGCATTCTTCTTAAATCAGAAAAATTATGTTTTTAAAACCTGTCTAGCTGTAACATAAGAAATATGTTCATTAAAAATAGAAAGATAAAGTGTGGCCTCACCACATGACTGAACAAATAAAAAAAACTTCAAGGTCAATTTCAATGACAATTTTACAAATAATAAAAAAGAAAGCATCATGAAAACCAACATATTAGTATTTCCACATCTGCTGGTGGTGTGCTTATCGCTAATTCTAGTGTGCAGTCACCAGGTACAGAACTACAGCTGTCACTAAACAGGGCACTGCTAAGCTGACACACTGATAACTTTCACCCAGGCGCCCTGTTGTAATCCATTAAAAACACACTCTGCATTGAATGACAGATCTCAGAGGCATCCAGTATAAGCATAACCATAAAACTGCCTGTCACGAAAGTAAATAAAGATGACACAGCATAAACAGGCTTCTAATGCATAGCTAGATCAACAAACCCTGGAAAAAGGTTTTGAAATTCTCATCAAGAAAATGTTTTAAAATAGACTGATTTAAAGAGTTGAGCTATTATCTTAGCAAATGTACAAAATGCCCTAAACAGCACTTTTTTTTTTATGGTGAACATACTACTTCACCAATTGAAAAACCTAATGAAGGTCTACCTTACTTTTTTTCCATATGTAGTTAAGAGTCCAGAAAATTTTTTGGTCCTAAACCAGATTTTCAAATTTCCTAAAAATCATTTGATTTTTAGTATAGTTGATCAGTACAACACTATTCAATTAATAATTTTCCACCAACTACCATTATGTGTGGTTTGGCATTATGGAAGATGTTCTCAATACATTTTTTTCCTGCGTTTAAAAAATGACCATGTATTGCTTTTATTAATATTAAAAAAGGGGGGAGGGTTTGGGGAGATATTAGTCAAAGGATACAAAATTTCAGTTAGAATAAGTTCAAGAGATCTATTGTATAACATGGTAACTATAGTTAATAACAATGTATTGTATTCTTAAAAATCACTGAGTAGATTTTAAGTGTTCTCATCACAAAAAATGATAAGTATGTGACGTAATGCATATGTTAATTAGCTCAATTTAGCCATTCCACAATGTATTCATATTTTACAACAACATATTGCACATGATAAATACATACAATTTTTTGTCAATAAAACAAAAAAATTGAAAAAAACCTCCATTATGACTAAAACTGGGATTAAATGTAGATTTGTGTTATTGCCAGCTAGTAAATTTCTTGAGTTTAAGGCGTCTTACTCATATTTGTGTTGTTAGCACCTAGCACGATACCTGGGTCATACCAAATGTCTAATAAATGTTGGCTGGGTAAATAAATTAATCCATAAAGAGTCATTTTTACACATAAATTGGCCTAGTTTCTTAAAATGTGATCTACTCTAGGGAAAATATGCCAAAACAAATGGTTTGCTTTAACAAACACAGGACTTTTAAAACAGTTAAGAAAAATAAATGAAGAAAAATCAGTGACAGGGAGAAAGACCATAAGAAAACCTCTATAAATAAAATATGTTTAATGGAAAAATGATCCCATGCAAAAGACAACCACTGACATATTAACTGTTTGTGTAAGAACCATGCCCCACCCAATTCCAAAAGAACAGGAGGTGACTCAGTGTTCAAGGCACAATACGATCATTGAGAGTAAAAAACAGTCTATTTGAACAAGGTGGGACAAGTACTTCCAGCTACTACAGTGGTACAGAGCACAACAATCCAGCAATGATTTGGCTGTGAGTTTTCTGGTTCCCTAAAGCAAGTAGAGAACTAACTATACTGCATTACACAGTAGCTTTCCTTTTCTGACTTCACAAGCTTAGATCTGAATACATCACTATCTTCCCTTGAGACAAGTCCAAACACTCCTTGTTTCCAGAGCATGGTAGTATTTACACTCAACTTCCAACTCCCTATAACCTGGAAGAACTGCCCTGAGGGCCTGGGCCAGCGTCCAGAGACAGCACATCCACTCCTCACCCTGGGGGCCTGGTCTGGGGTCTGTGGGAGCACCTCTATCCCTCACCCTGGGGGCCTGGTCTGGGGTCTGGTGGGAGCACCTCTATCCCTCACCCTGGGGGCCTGGTCTGGGGTCTGGTGGGAGCACCTCTATCCCTCACCCTGGGGGCCTGGTCTGGGGTCTGGTGGGAGCATCTCTATCCCTCAAAGATACATGGTAATTATATATGGATAGCTCAAATCAGAGTTAAGAGTTTGGAATAACTCACAGAAAAAAAAAAGATAACATTGAAGCATGATTTCTATGTTATACAATTAGAATTTATATTTGTTTTGGCCAATATCAATGTTTAAGTAATATTAGAGCTGGGCACAGTGTCGAGTGCCTGTAGTCCCAGACACATGGGAGGCTGAGGTGACAGGATATCTTGAGCCCAGGAGTTCGAGGCCAGCCTGGGGAACATAGTGAGACCCCACTGGAAGGGAGGGAGGAAGGGAGGCATCTTAGGTTAGGTTTAAGGTAAAAATATCTATCTAGTTATTTTTTTCAGTCACAAGCCCACCTCTTTCATTAAATATGCTTTAAAATGTAAATTGGAACAAAATTCTTTAAAAATTTTAACAGTTTTCACTAGAATTCCATAAGCAAAGAGGCACAGCTCACTTTGCACTATAACCAAACACCTTTTTACCTCTTTATTTTAAAAAGAAATTAAATGTCTATATTTTTAAACAGTGCTATTGAGATATACCTCACATACCTTTCAATTCACTCATTTAAAGTGTAGAATTTGATGGTGTTTAGTACATTCAGTGTCTACAAGAAAGTTAAACGCTGTGACCAATGTAGAAATCATGAAAACTTACAGAAAAGATCAGAGGTTCATTAGGCCTAATGACAACACTAAATTACCAGTCAGCTTTCCATAACTGATTATTCATAGGATTGAGACTTATATTTGCAAATATGTATTTATAAAATATACTACATATACTTTAATGTATTTACATAAATTATTTATATTTCAGTTCTAACTCTGTATTTCCCCATCTTTAAATGTAGAATGAGGATAATATTCATGTGAAACAGAAGCATTAGTAAAACCAGAGTATACAAGCTGATGCACACATATAGTCTAAATTTAAACCTATTTTTTTAGTTTAAACTAAAAACTAGACATTTACTGCTTTATTTTTAGTAACTTTGGGGCATTATGTTCTAACTTAATGAAGCATTTGGACCACACAACATAAAGTAATGTCACAGCCTTTTCCTCTTTGTGTTACAGCTGCAATGCGGTGTAAACAAGAAACCCATAGTGGCACCTATACCCCATTTGAAGCTATGATAGGACTCTAACATTCCGTCAAACCACATAATCACTCTAGGATTTAAGTGGTAAAGTAGCACTCACTTTAAAATAGCTAAATTGTGGCTCCTGAATCAGCTATGCCAAAAAGTCTTCATGACACTTTATTAAAGTATTAAATCAATGATTAATGCTGGGAAAAAAGTAAATATTTGCCTTTTCATTATACAAGACCATAGTGAATTCTTTACTTTTGTTCATTTGGTTCTTAGGCTATACATATCATATTTTGTCTGGAGTTAAATTCTCCTCAACTTCCCAGAAGAACAATGGGAAGAAGCTAGCTCTCCCCAAAGAAAGTTTGTATATAATAGTACAGAACAGCATAAACAAGGAAGCTAATATACCTTCATTCTCAACAGTCCAAGTATTTGAGTAATAAAAGACCAACTGTCAAAATAGTTAAGTAATGCTGTATGTGACAGTTTTGGGTCTCTACCTACTCGCAGCGGTAGAATTACCATTTATTGGCAAAAGGAAAAGGAGACGAGTCAGTATTAACCCAATGAAGTTCTAATTTTTCAAATAAGTAAAAGTAGCAATGGAAAACTGTCCTTATTCATCTCTACAAAAACTTCAAGAATCTTCATAGGTGGGTGTGGCAGCATGTGCCTATACTCCCAGCTACTCAGGAGGCTGAGGGCTGACTGAGCCCAGGAGTCCAACCTGGGCAACACAGTAGGACCCCGACTCTTTAAAAACAAACAAACCAACCAACCTTCTTCACCCAGAGTAGTCTAATTTTCCAGAGCCCCATTAATGTAGGGTGGACACATTCATAACAAAAAGCCCTGCCAATCCATCAAGCCTGCAGGCCTTTGCCGTTTATGAAACAGGAGTGAAAAATAAATAACAACTGTTTATATCAAAGCTGTTGGACTAAATCCTCGTAGAATTATCAGTTAACTGAGAGCCATTTTTCATATCCTAGTAGTCTCAATTCAGGAACAGTATATCTTTTTCTCAAAGTATTAATATTCTTTATATCACTTCCGTATCCAGCATAAATGTTTACTTTACTAAATAAAAAGAAGAAAAGCCGTCAGTTCATCTACGCAAAGGTGGAGTTAGGAAGCTCATACAACGTTAGTTCGTTTTCCGTGATTCCATTCTATGACTCACAGTTGTCAAAGACGCAATAGGAAACAGTATATAGTCTTTAGGACACACAAATATATCTTGTCCAAAGCAAAATACAAGCACAAAGTTTAGACACCCCAAGAACCTATGTATGTGCAGTAAAAATCAAAGCACTAGTAATCCTGAAATATTTTCTTGTGCTGCTTCTGTTGTAGATTTGCTCTGTGGCTACAGCAGAATTTCAGGCACACTTCTAAACCACACAAGCCACTGGTTTTATTATGAACATAAAAATAATAAAAGTATAATTTATACTTCTAATAAATATAAAAAATATATATAACATATAAATAATAAAAAATATGTTTTAAAAATCTCTCTAAAACCCTGGATATGATCACTGTCAAGTTTCACGTGAATCCTTCCAGAAGTCTTCTCAGCAATATCGATATATTTAAGTATATATGTATGTGATAAGAGCTCGAATACAAATTTGTAATAAACAAGTAAAAAATTCTGGAGAAAATATAAATTCTTTATGAGACAAACACCATGGTTCATAAGTTTAAGTCACACAGATGAAAAACCCAAGAAAAGAATCTTTAGCTAATCACCTTTTTATCCTACTTTTTAAAAAATTAGTTCTTCAATATGGCAGCAATTGTACTTGTTGATTTCCTGTGAGAAAACAGTCTTGTGTCTCACAAAGATTTTTGCAAGCAAATTTGGTATCAGCCAATTGCTCAATAACCAATTACCTAGGAAAGTCAGCACCATCACTCCCTGTGCTTTTCAGCTTTGATCATGCTGCTATTTTGGTAAAGTGTCTACTCTCTGTTTCTGGTTACTTTCTAACACCGTTTAACTTAGAGTAGTACGACACAAGACGTCACGACACAAGACGTCACTCTAACACCGTTTAACTCAGTGTAGTATGACACAAGACGTCACCCTAACACCGTTTAACTCAGTGTAGTATGACACAAGACGTCACCCTAACACCGTTTAACTCAGTGTACCATGACACAAGACGTCACCCTAACACCGTTTAACTTAGAGTAATATGACACAAGACGTCACCCTAACACCGTTTAACTCAGTGTAACATGACACAAGACGTCACCCTAACACCGTTTAACTCAGTGTACCATGACACAAGACGTCACCCTAACACCGTTTAACTTAGAGTAATATGACACAAGACGTCACCCTAACACCGTTTAACTCAGTGTAACATGACACAAGACGTCACCCTAGCACCGTTTAACTCAGTGTAACATGACACAAGACGTCACCCTAGCACCGTTTAACTCAGTGTAACATGACACAAGACGTCACCCTAACACCGTTTAACTCAGTGTAACATGACACAAGACGTCACCTTAGCACCCCTTTTCCTTTCCAACGCGCACTCTGCCCTGGGTTTTCCCCACCGCGGGCACCCTGACTTCCGCGTCCTGCGGTCCCTGCTTGACCGCTGCCAGCTAAGGGCTGTCCCACGCCAGCTGCTTCGACTGCAGAACGCCGTCTCACGTGCCCACCGCCCTCCCGCCGGCGCTGCCGTCCCGCACTCCCGCCTTGCGGTTCCCGTCTGCCCGCCCTGTGTCCCACGCCACGCCTCACTCTGCAAGACGCTCGTGACCGGGCACGGGCCATTCTCAAAGCCCTTTTCTCCTCCAAGAGACCACGACCCTTCGGAAACGCTCTGCTGGCCGTTTTCCCCCCGAGTTTAGGCCACCCTGGGAGCGGCATGCGACGACACCTCCCCAGGCTCGGAAAGACGTGGGGCGCGAGGGGCTGGAAGCAGCCCCGCGTCGCCACCGCACAAACGCACCACCTAGGGCCCGCCCGGTGGAAACGGAACAGCCGGCTGCCGGCGCGACCGTCCCCACCCCCGCTCCGAGCACAGGGAAAATCAACTCTGCCCTCCCACCGCCGCCACCACGTTTCCCAGGGAAAAGGAAAACCCGCCACTTCCAGGTCCGCAGCCGGCGCTGGGCCAGGGCACCCAACAGCCTCGTCCGCGGGGTCCCGCAGGGCAGGGCAGGGCAGGGCAGGGCGGGGCAGGGCGGCGGTCTCTCCCGGAGTCCCGCAGGGCGGGGCAGGGGCCTGTCCCGGGGTCCCGCAGGGCAGGGCGGGGGGGGGGGTCTCTCCCGGGGTCCCGTAGGGCAGGGCAGGGCAGGGCGGGGCAGGGCGGCGGTCTCTCCCGGAGTCCCGCAGGGCGGGGCAGGGGCCTGTCCCGGGGTCCCGCAGGGCAGGCCTGGCGCGGGCCGGACGCGCACTCACCCAGGCCGGCAGGTCGCAGGCGCGCACGCCCAGGCGCACGGCGCGCTCCTCGTCCTCCAGCAGCGCCAGCGCGCGGCACAGGCGGCCGGCCTTGAGGCCGCGGCGGCGGCGGCACCAGGCGAGCAGCCCGAGCGCCAGCAGCACCCAGCTGAAGCTCAGCCCCAGGTAGCCGAGCGCGTACACCGGCAGCAGCAGCGCGAAGCCGCGCGCCAGCTGCGCCAGCAGCCCCGGCACGTCCACGCTCGCCGCGCCGCCGGGGGCCTCGGGCGTCGGGCGCACCCCGGCCTGGCCGGCGCCCGCCTCCGGGCCCTCGCCCCGGGCGCCGCTCATCGTCCCGCCGCGCCGTGCTGCCCTCCCGCCGACGCGGCCCGGAGCTCGGCGGATCCGGGCGGCTCGGCCCGCGCGCCTGCACCCCTCTGCGGGCCGGCGCCCCCGCTCGCCCGCGCTCGCCTCAGCCCGGCCCCGCCCGTGGGCGGTCGCGCCGTCACCGCGCCGGGGACGGGCCCGAGGCGAGGGGCGGGCCGGCGAGTATGTCGTCACCACGCCGGGGGCGGGGCCTGAGCGGAGGCGGGGCCATGGCCTGGGCGCAACGTCGTCGCGAGGAGGCAGGGGGGTGAGCGGGAGCTTGCGTCATCGCGTCAGGAGCGGTGCCTGAGGTGAGGGGCGGGGCCCGGGGAGCGACGTCACGCGAAAGTGGGCGGGGTCGGCCGCGGCGTGCTCGCGCGGGTTTTCTGTCGCCGGCTCCCGGCGCTGTCCTGGCGTGTGCGGTCGCAGAGGTGGCTCAACCTCGTGGCCTCCCGCTGCGTTTGTCGGGAGCGGGGGGGGTTTAACACTAGGGACTCGTCCGGGTCGACAGCCCCACGGCTCGGTGTGCTCAGGATGTGGAAAACAAAACCGCAAAACCCCCGCGTTGGCCACCGCGGGCGCCACCGGTGAAGCTGCTGCTCCTGCGGGCGACCGCGCAGCCTGGAGGAGTCTTCTGCGTCGGGGGGTCGGGGGGCGCCAGGGAGGAGGCCCAGGGGAGGGGGCCCGGGCTGCCGGGAGGGGGTCCAGGGGCGGGGTGTCCGGGACTTCGGGGCGGGGGCCCAGGGGAGGGGTGTCCGGGGCGCCGGGGTGGGGGCCCGGGGGAGGGGTGTCCGGGGCGCCGGGGCGGGGTCCAGCGGGAGGGGTGTCCGGGGCGCCGGGGAGGGGGTCCGGGGGAGGGGGGCCCGGGGGAGGGGTGTCCGGGGCGCCGGGGACGGGGTCCGGGGGGAGGGGTGCCCGGGGCGGTGGACGGTGGGCCCTGCCCGTGACCGGACACCATTCTCCCGAAGAGCACCACCGCTGTTGACCCCTTTATTCCCAGTAAATTCCGTCAGGTGAACTATATTTGTTTTGTGGTCTTCTTGAGGCCAAACAGTGGCAGAGAACATCCTGCTTGAGTGTTTTCGAGCCTGTTCAGTGAATTCCAAGGAAATTTTTAGTCAATTTGCATCAGACTAGGGCACTGGCAGGTAATGAATAAACAAATGCCCAGAAACAGGGTCACTTTTGCTTAGGAGTTCCTGTCCCTACCCTCGGTTCTGTGTCTGCGTGATTTTGTATGTACACGGGGTGTGCAGGTTGCATTACATGTGTGTAAAACATTGCTCTAGAGCTTCCAGAACACTCAACTCCAGGCAAGGGCCTAAACCTCAAGCAAGGGAAGGAAGTGGTTTTCCTTTTCTTGCTGTTCACCAGCACCAGTGAGTCTTAACCCTTTCCCTGTGCAACAGGTTCGTGCTCTTAATGCCACCCCCCATTCAAGACTAAGCCTTAAGAGCATCAAAACAAGTAATTGCCTTGTTGACACTGGAAGGAGCATGAGCCTTTCTGTCTTTGGCAGTCTTTACACGTGTAGGATCACATCCTATGAGGACTTAGGTGAACATTAACCACAGAAAAAATCCTGTGCCATCTGCTGTCAAGTACTTGATCTAGGGACCTAGGGATATAAAACAAAAGGAAGGAAAGCGTCCCTGGTGTTGCGTACCAGTCAGCTGCCTTCCTAACCCTACTGTGCTTCTGGCCCTTCCCGGAACTCAGGATAGGAAGAAGGCAGAGCTTACAGCAGTGCCACAGTCTCATTCTGCATTGGGCCTAGAACAGGTCCAGTTTGGTTCTTAGATTTTTTGTTAATATTTACTTTTTACCCCTCAACCTCCTGGGATGTTTTAGGTTCCCTCGATCCTTCTCTGTAGACAGTTCTCCAAGGAAAGGTGCTTTCTCAGAGCAAAGACTGTCATTCTGAATGTTCTAGTACACAACTATGAAGTTTCAGCCTTTCTAGTTTCAGAGAAAAGTGCTGCCTTCTTCAGTTCAGTCCTTCCTGCTTTGCTTTAGATTCCCTCCCCAACACCTCTTGCAACAGTGGAAGGCAGGCTTAGCATAACTGGCTCCATTTTGCTCTGACCCCTGCAGTAATGTCCTTTAGGTTAAAAGTTTCTGCCTAGCTCTGCAGGTAGGCTACAAGAAAGGGTGACAACAGCGCCTTTTCCAAAACTAACTCCCAGGGAGTTAAGGAAAGTATACACACGCAAACTGAAGAAAATGATGGGGTTCATAAATTTGGAAAGGAGAGCTTTATTTCATATAAGAGGTTGCAGCCTGCGGGTGGCCATTCCTACAGGCTGGGAAGCAGAGCCCAGGCCAAAAGCCAGAAACACCTGCTTCCAGGGAGGAACAACGGGAACAGGAATTTATGCTGAGCGGGGTGGCCAAATATACATATTTAACAAGCTGTGGGAGGAGTCATGAATATTTATGAGAAAATGCACATGCTCTGTCCAGCTTTGTGACCCTTCATGGGGTCCGTGTTTAGGAAGCAGTGGCCCTCTGACGTGAAAAGGTGAAGCAAGGACACAAAAACCCTCTCTGTACATGCTCTGGAGACTTTAAAGGCCACTCTGTGGCTGGTGGTCTTTTGTCAGGGAAGAATGCTGGTCAGGATCATGAATTTGGCTTTTGTAGCCCTAAGGAAAAAAGCCTGGTGGCCATTAGCAAGGAAATGGGTATAATGAGGTGTCTGACCTGCCCTCCTGTCATTGCTGGGAACTCAGTTTTAAGATTTCTCTGGGGTCCCCTTGGCCAAGAGGGGGTCCATTTGGTCAGCGGGGGCTTAGGATTTTATTTTAGTTAATGCACACAAGTAACAATGCTATGTTAAGGAGTTTTAGGAACATCCTGGACCTTTGTCCTCCAAAGCTGACTGACCAAGAGGAGGGAAGTTTTACAACCTCCTCAGACCCTCCCTGATATCTAGTTGTCTGTGGTCCTTGGTTGTCTCTTGACCTGAGCCCCGCTTCCCCTCCCCTTAAAAAGAGGGCTAAAGTTCATACTAACTTAAAATGGTTACGTTCTTTGGGACATTAGTCAACCATCCTCTCAGTTTGCTGGCTCTCTGAATAAAAGTCACTTTCCTTGCCCCAACACCCTGCCTCTCGACTTATTAGCTGTCCTGCAGCCAGTGTATGAGCTTGACGTTGGCCACACTCTGACTGTTTTTCATTCTGGAGAGCGGGAGCACATACTCTGCATCTCTTCCTTTCATGGTACCAGCCAAGATCTTTTTGTCCAAACCCACCAAGACTCCTCTTCCTGTGTTTCTGTGATGCTCCTTTTTGTGACACAACCAAGCATTCTTGCGGTAAACATCCTTTACCTGAGCTATCCTGAACAGATCTGTGTGCTTTGCAACCAGAAGAATGAGAAAAGGCTTGCTTTGTCCTTTGATATGTCAACCTGAAATAACCAAAAGTCTAGTTTTAAAGAGTTCATTCAAGCAGAAAGTTGGGAATGGCCATTCGGGACACACAGATGCCAGAAAAATGGGGTCAGTGCTCTGAAGTTGAAAGTTAAGGTTTTGCTTATATAGGCAGAAAACAAAAATTTAACAGAATTACATTTTGTATAGAAAGCTGGTTTAAAGGTTACAACAAATTAATTACAGTGTTCTTTTCTGTGTGGCTTATTTTCTTTACAGCTGGTTTTTGTTTCCAATTTAAAAGAGTGTGTTTAACATTCCATCCTAAGACTCGATAGCCATGAAATCTTTGTATGAGAAAAGTAAGGGGGGGTTAATCTATAATGATGATCAACAGTGGAGAGGGAAGGTCTTCCCTAGGCCCTTCAGTCATTTACATTTCACAAACAATGCAATCAGGGAGAAGCCCAGTCTATAATCAGAGAAACAAAGGTTAAGGCTGCCTATCACATGCCTCAGGCCCTATAATCACATTTCTTTGAGGCCCAAAATAATTTAAAGTCCAACAGCTTAGATTTGGATTACTTATTTTCACACTTTCTTACCCAGATTATTACATACATCTCTTAATTGACTGACTGGTATCCTTTTGGCCCCGCCCTCCTTAAGAGCTATCTGGAGACCTGACCTCTCCCCCTTTCCCCTCCCCTCCCCTCCCCTCCCCTCCCCTCCCAGCAGCGAGGAGGCTGCTGCAGAGACAGGGTGCTGGTGCGGTGGGCTGGTGCGGTGGGCGGTGGCCAGGCTGCAGGCAGAGGAGACTGTCAGCCTGGTTATATCATCAACTTACAAATAGGGAAAGGGGCAAGGCCAAAAAGAACCGTGAGGCTGTGGATTGGAATTGGAGATATTAGTATGAACTCATTTTTAAAATATATGTTTACAGACATATATTAATATTTGTGTGCATATGTATGTGTGCATGTAAAACATAGATGTATTTTTTAGTTCTGTCTGCTGAGAGTATCTAGAAGCAATGGTACCCCAATGCCAGTGAACACAACTAGCTCCCACATCTTGTCTCCAAAAAAGGAGCCAGGGCTCTGGAGAAATGGAAAAGTGAAAGTACAAGATGATCTTGGAATATTTTGTTGTTCCAGGAAGTAAGGAAGTGCTCAAAGAATCACGTGACGTCAAAGGGCTTGGGAAGCAGCTTGAAGGGGGTCTTGGGGCCAAGTCTAGGACAATTTGAGCAGCAAAATAGTGATATTGGTGGATTACAACCCAGTGAGCAAAACTGGAACCCACCAGTCCATGCTGACACGCATGGACGAATGAGAGGTGAGTGCAGGGAAGCAACAGTAGAGAGGGAAGCTCTTCTGATAAACGGGGCAGGAATGGTGAAAGTAGAAGTCACCGTGTAGCAGCCATCTTGGGGTCGATGCAGGAATGAGCTGCGAATGGAGGCTCAGGAAGGTGGGTGGACTTTGATGAGGATTAATATTGAAATGCCTTTCTACAACATACTTACAGTTAAAGGGAAAGTGGAGACTTTCTGGTGAGAAAAGCCAGCAGACACCAACATGACCACGCAATAGTGGTAAACATCACCAGTGGGAGACGGGTGGAAATTTCGAGTCCCGATACAGTGTGCTGAGATGAGCACAGCAGCGTTTCTGGGATATTTCTGCCAGAAAACATGACCTCCTTATGTTCTGAGGGAGCATCAGACGGACCCAGAATACAGACCGTCTTTAAAACTCACAAAAGACAGGAAAAGACTTAAGAATTGTTCAGATCACAGGACACTGAAGAGACATAACTCCATGCAATGTATGTTCCTGGGTGGGATCCTGGACACAAAGGAAAAGTTGGCCAAGTTGGTGGAAGTTGAGTGGGGTCTGTGGATTGGACAATGTTGTATCACTGTTGATTCCCCATTGAGAGGGTGGTAGAGGGGAGACTATCCTGGTTTTGGAGAAATAGAAACTAGAATATCTGGGGATGCTATGGTTTGAATGTGTCCCCTCCAAAATTCAGGTGTTGAAACTTAATGACCCATGTGATAGTATTAGGAGGTGAAGAGGACCCCTCCCTTGTGGATGGGATTAGTGGCCTTGTAACAGAGACTTCTGGCAGCCTTTGGTTCTGCTGCCACGTGAGGCCACAGCACTTGGCACCATCACGGCGCCATGTGGGAAGCAGAGAGCAGCCCTCACCAGACACCAAAATTGCCAGCACCTTGATCTTGAGCCTCCCTCCTCTAGACTGTGAGAAAATAAATTTCTGTTATTTATAAGTTACCTCATCTCAGGTGTTTTGTTATAGCAGCACAAAGGCAGGAACACTCAGATAGGAAGTAATGAGTCATCATGTGAAGCTCTTTCTCAAGGGCTCGAGAAAAAGACTAATGATAGTGACAGAGTGTAGATAGATCATAGAGGACAGAAGAGACAGCAGAGCGGGGCAAATGTGCTGTGAGCTGAGGGGGGAATCTGGGTGGGGAGATAAGAGGGTTTTTTTGTACTTGTATATGTTCTCTAAGTTTGAAGTTACTTCAAAATTTATTTTTAAAAGTCCGTATTTCCATCAAATGGCCAGTTTAAAAACGCATATCTGAGTATCTTCTCTGCTTATAAAATGTTCCCTTTTCTTATGGCGTGAAATCAAAGCTCCTGAGCATTACGGACGGAGCTTTTCAAGACGTGACCCCCGACTTCTCCTGCTGGGCTTCCAGACATCTCCCTTAGCAGTGTCATGGTGCTCGTCATTCTTAAGCCACGTTGTTGCCGACCTTTGTGCCTTTGCTATTCTCTGTGCCTGGACCACCCTTCTCCTCTTTGTCCTGATGGCAAGCTCCTGTTCCTCTTTTAAAACCCAATTTGTGTGTATCCACCTCTGAGAAGGCTTTTGTGGTCTCCCCATGAGCAATCATCTCTACACCTCGTGCTTGCCCCTGTGGCCACACATCTACTGAATACAGCTCAACCTCTTTGGGCTTGTCTCTTTTGGAAGCCACTTGTCCTCAGGAACGCCAGAGGCAGCTCTGCCCATGTGGAGGGGAGCTCCAGCATTCTTGGGGAAGCCTGGATTAGATGGTATACATTAGAGTCCCCAGCCAAAGTCATGTGTCAAGGCATAAGCTCCATTTTGGTTCTTCTCAGTAATGAAGAGGATACATTGCAGGCTTAGACCGGTCCTCTACACGGGTCTCCCGAGGTGCAATCAAGGTGTTGGCTGAGCTGGTTCTCATCTGGAGCTCAGGATCCTCTCCTAAGCTCATTCAGGTCATGGGCAAAGATCAGTTCCTTGCAGCTGTGGGGCTGGGGTCCCACTTTCTTGCTGGCAGTCAGCCAGGGCTCACCCTCATCCTTCCATGTGACCCTCCACAGCCTCTCGCAACGTGGCAGTTTGCTCCCTCTTCTTCCAGGACATCTTGAGTGTCCCTCTGATGTGTTAAGCCTTCTATTAAGGCCAGGCCCACCAGGATAATCTCCCTTTTGACTAATTCAGTACGCCGATTAGTAGCCTGATGACAGGAGTGACAGCCCCTCACACTCAAGGAGAGCACTGCCGGCATGGACAACAGCGGAGAGTTCTGCCTACCACAGCCTCTCGATTGGTAGAGAGAGGACTGTTAACTGGCCTCTGAAATTCCAAAAAGTACTCCAATTATGGTGGATAACTTATAAATATATAAAGGGAGTCTATAACTTTGGCATCCCACACACTTTCATCTTCCCTAAATGCTTTTAATTCAGGTAGTAACATATAATAAAAACAATAATAAAATTGTTAATAACTAACATTTATTGAGTGCTTAGTTTGTGCTGGGCATCATGCTAGGTACTTTACATAATTACTCATTTGATCCTCACAATCACTGTACAAAGTGATTCCTATTTATAAAAAATTATTTCTTTTAGGGATGGAGTCTTACTCTATCACCCAGGCTGGAGAACAGTGGTGCAATCATAGCTTACTGCAGCCCCATACTCCTGGGTTTAAGCAATCCTACCACCTTGGCCTCCCAAAGTGCTGGGATTACAGGCGTGAGCCACCACGCCTGGCCTATTCCCATTTCCCTAGAAGAGAAAACTGAAGCACAAGGTGGAAAAACAAATTGCTCAAGTTCAAGCTGCCGAGAGGCTGATCAGGGTCGTGGACTCAGACAGTCAGACTCCACAGCCAGCGTTAGGCCAATTCATGATCCTGCCACTTTGTGGAAAGGTCTTGCTTGTGTAAAATACTGTAGGTAGGCTTTGTGCAGTACCTATATATACTGGCATTATTCTAAGATAACACTATTCATGTGACTACAAAACCTAAAGATGAGAGGGGAAGGTGGTTGACTTTTGTAACAAAGTTGCTTATTATTGTGAAAAAATGGTTTGTTTCTATTATAACCTGAAATTATAAACTAGGTTATAGTATACTGAGGGAATTTAACTTTTAAAATTACACAACAGAGGACCTGGGAAAACTCTCACAAACAAATTAGATACATACCCCAAGTGTGGAAAGTGTGCAGTGGAGGGGTGCTGGGCTGATATTCTAGGGATGGTGCGGTCAGCTGTGTGGGGGCTGGGGGTGGAGGGAGAAGAGCTTGCAGGAGGGCCTGTGTACAGCTGGGAACTGCAGTCCGGCCCACAAGAGGAGCACAGAGCGACGCCAGTGGAGGCTGTGAGCTCCCGACCTCTCTAGGCTGCCACTCCTCCTCCACCAGTCCAGCCTGCAGCCTGCAACTACAGCGTTCATGTCATGACTTGGTGTTGACCAGCCTCACATGTAAATCTTGGTATCCTGACATTCAAGGCCCTTTACAAATGGAATCATTCCCCCATTGCAGCCTTGTCCGCAGCCCCGCCCAGTCACAAAACACATCCTCTTGTTACCAGCTGTTGAACTCTTCCATTCTTGTTTTCTCCCAATCGAAAAATGAAAGGGACAGTTTTGAAGCAGCAAGCAGCAAAGTTTATTAAGCAAGTGCACCTCCAGACATGGAGGCGGACTGCCAAGAAAGATTAGCAAGCAATAGTACGCTCCAGAAGGTGGGGAGGGTAGGACTGGGCACACGTCCCGGAGGACAGTGGCACTGGGGTCTCTGTGTCCTCCTTTTTTCTTGTCTGGCTTCTCCTACTTTGTGACCTTGTCTCTTTTTTTTTTTCTTGACCAATGGGGATGTTGTCTCCTTCCTGCTGTCTGGGGGGACAGTTTTCTACCTGGATGTGTTGTGGACTCCAAAGCCCATGGGGTGCGGTGGGGGGTGGAAGCTGTAATGTACAATGTGCCCTGTGTCGTTTCTTGTGACAGTTGTGGTTCCCCTTGTCTTGTTATTGTCACAGTACGTCCTCTTACTCACTGTCCCACTTGCTCACGTTGCTTGTTTTTGTATTTTCTCTTCATGTCTCACTTTTCTTGCGCTGACATTCTGTGACACTCACAGCTACCCTCATTCTGCAGGGTGTTTTCTTACTCAGTATCCTGTTTGTTTACACTGTCTGTTCCATACCTCCTCTGCTCATGCCTCACTTTCCTACCTGTGCTAACTCTGTGCCGCAGACCTGTGCCATCCAGTCCGAAAGCCACTGGCCACATGTGGCTTTGAGCACTTGAAATATGGCTCGTCTGAACTGAGAGGTGCTTTAAGTGTAAAATACACACTTGTGAAGACAGTATTAAAAAACAGATTGTAAAATAACTTAATATTTTCAATATATATAACATTTTGTATATCTTTGCTTAAATATATTGTTAAATTTGATTTTTTTTTTTTTTTTTTTTTTGGAGAGGCTTGTTCTGTTGCCCGGGCTAAAGTGCAGTGGTGTCGTCATAGCTCACTGTGGCCTCAAACTCCTGGGCTCAAGTGAATGTCCTGCCTCAGCTTCCCGAGAAGCTGGGACTACAGGTATGCACCACCACGCCTGAATAATTTTTCTATCACGCCTGAATAATTTTTCTATTTTTTGTAGAGATGGGGTCTCACTCTTGCTCAGGCTGGTCTTGAACTCCTGGCCTCAAGCAATACTCCCACCTCAGCCTCCCAGAGTACTAGGATTACAGGTGTGAGCCACCATGCCTGAACTTTTTTAACTTTTTAAAATACGGCTACTAGAAAATATATAATTACATATGTGGCTTGCATCTCTCTATTGGACAGCACCTTAATATATTTATAGTAAATTATTATAGAACAGTTCAAACCCTTTCTCCTGTCTGTGCTTGCACACTTACTTTTCTCTGAAAATGTTCTTTCCCAGCCTCTCTCTGCCTGGTACATTTTATGCTTCAAGGTCCAACTGAAATGAAGCCTGTCCCGACCTGGCTCTTACCTTCCAGGCAGACGGGTGTCACTTCCTCATCTTCCGCTTTCACAGTAACAGTTGTGTTTCTCTCTCCTAACGCTAAAGCCACTAGAGTTCCAGACAGTGTTTTATCTAACTTTCTGTCTCTAGCACTCTTGGTTCCCAGGTCACCAAATGAACTCAATAAGCCACCTTGTGAATCAATAAAGATGACAGAAGAATTATTATAAGATAGAATGTAATCATTGACAAATGAGTTATTCAGAAAATAATCGTTCCAGGTCCTCTAAAGCCATAAATCCATTTATTGGCAAATACGGTGGGACACAGAAAGAGGAAACAGCACCTGCGAAGCCCTGTGGATGCGGTGCACTTGGGGAGCGCTAAGTCGTTCTGTCCGGCCATGAGAGGTGCCACAGAAGCGGGGAGTGACATTGAGATCGACATCTCGGACAGCCCTGCTGCTGGAGCGGCGAAAAACGGGCGAATTTAAGATACAATTAAGAAGTAGTCGCGCAAGTTCGTGAGCGCGCGTGGGGCGGTGGTGCGCGGGGCCACCCCGCCTGCGGTCCCGCAGAGCTGACCTAAGCTGCGGGAATTCGGGACCGCGAGGGCCAGTGCTGAGCGTGGCGCCCTGCTGGGAGCAGTCGCCGAATAAGTGGCGGCCGTCCCAGCTCCCGTCCCGCCTTCCCATCCTCCCCGCTAGGGCGGACGCCGGGAGACGCCCGACAGCCGGTCCCGAGCACGCGAGGGCCCCGGGTCTGCTCCCGCCTCCTCGGCGGCCTCCCCACGCCGGCCCGGGCCTCCCGACCCTCTCCACGGCCCCCCCGGGCCCCTCCCCACGCCGGCCCGGGCCCCCCGACCCTCTCCACGGCTCCCCCGGGCCCTCTCCACGGCCCCGCCGGGCCCCTCCCCACGCCGGCCCGGGCCCCCCGGCCCTCCCCACGCCGCCCTGGGTCTGGGGCGGCGTCGGCGCCCACGTGGAAGTTCCAGGTAGGGTAAGCCGGCGGCGCACAGCAGCTGTCTTCGTGCCCACCTCTCGCGTCCGAACAGCGCCGCGTTCGGCAGCCCCTTCCCACGACTGAGTCCCGCCCACCTTACGGGGCTGTTCCGATCGCAGACAGTAGACGGGAACGTAACTTGGAAAACGCAAAACCTCATTCAAATGTAAAGCTCTTTTCGCGATCTTCTCTCCCTCCCGTCAGGCCTGCGGGGCGCAGGGGCGAGTGCAGCGGCCCAGACCGGCAGACCCCAGCGCCGCAGCCCGAGCACTGCGCCGGCCCGGGGAGACCGGCCGCCGGCGGGCGCCAGGGGCCGAAGGCGCGCAGGCCTATTGGGAGCTGCCGCGGAGCATGCCGGGCGCCGACCGCTCGGCCTTCAGGGCTCCTGCCGGCTGGGTGCAAGGAGCCGGGAATACGCAGGCGCACTAAGAGTGGCCGCGGGGCATGCCGGGCAGCCGCTGCTCGGCCCGCTGCTGCTCCTGTCTGCCGGTTGCTAGGAGCCGGTGACGCGCGGCCCTTGGAGCCGCGGCTCAGCAGGCCGGGGCCGGACGGGTGGAGGGGTGCGGGCGGTAGCCGGCTGGTCTCCTCCTGCGGTGGCCCGAGCCTGGCGCGGCTGAGGATACTGCGGCCGCCCGGGCCTGTGAGGAGCGATGGAGCCTGGGAAGGTCGGTGCGAGCCGGGGGCGGGCGCGGCGGGTCTTCTCGGATCCGGGGCGCAGAGCGGCCGCCCGGCCGCGGTGTGCACGACGGGGCCCGGCGCTGTGAGCTGCGCCCAGTCCCTCCGCCCGAGCAGCCGCTCCCCGGGGCGGGGGCCGGGCCAGGGCCTCCCGGAGGGGAAACTGAGGCGGCGCAGGACGCCGGGTGCAGGCGCCCGCCGCGGGGGAGCGCGTCTTTGTCCACGGTTTTAAGAATCCCGCAGCGCTGAGCGGCACGAGTGTGCCGGCGTCCGCGCACACTGGGGCGGCCCAGCACCCCGTGCTGCGTCCTCCCGGGCCCCCCGTGGCTCCGGGCCGCTCGCGCCTTCGCGTCTGGTCCGCGCGGGCGCTGGCCGGGCGGCCGGTGTGGCCGAGGAGCCGCGCCCTCAGTTTTACTCAGTTTTGACTGATTTAGATTTAAATGTTACCTGCCCCAGCTTAGGAGGTCGAGGTTGCAGTCTGGTTGCTTCAGTTTGAATTCTGGCTTCTGTCTTTACTCGCATGATCTCGGGAAGGTTACTGAGCGAGTCTTATTCCCTAATTCATAAAACGTGCGCGATAGTGGCAGCAGCGTCGCAGGGCGTCTGTGCGGGCTCCGTGGGCCCCGCGTGTAAAGTGCTCGGACGGTGCCTGCCTCGTTCACACTCCGGGCGCGCTGGGTTCGCTGCTCTTCTTCCTCCCGAGGAGGTGAGGAGTTTAGCTCGTGTACCTTTCCTCCTGCATTCCCTCCTGTCATTTACCTTTATAATGTTAAATAATATCCTTTAATTTGTATTTGGCGTTGTATCAACCTTGGATAGTGTCTTTTAACTTCCCCTTAGTGAAGATTGGAAGTTACTGCCCTCCTCTACCCCCCGTTTCTCAAACCCACCAGTTTCCTGACCCCTCGTCTTCTATACCTTTCCCTTTACATTTCCACAAGTTACTCTGCAACTTATGTTTTCTGTGATTTGCTTATAGGTTGAAAACCTATAAACACTATAACACTATGGTTATGTAAGTAGTATTCACTGCAGAACCAAATAGTGTGATTGGACCGACACAGAAAACGCAGTCCTGTATTCCTAAACTCATTCTGCCCAAAGGACAATGTTCCTGGTATCAGGGTCAAATAGATCCTCTTTTCTTACGTTCAGTTAATGTACCACGATGTAGTTTGCTTCATATTTGGACCATGTCTTTCTTACATGGCCCTTTGATTTTCCGTTAGTTTCTATGTGACTTTTTTTTTTGGTCAAAAAAGGATGTATGCTCTTTCTTATTTTAAATTTAATCGATGTCTTCTGGTTTATTAATCAGTAATATTATCTGTTTAATGAAATCCACTTTAAAAAACATTCTTCCCCGAGCTCACTGACTTTCTCTTCTCATTGGACTGATTGTTTTCTAGTCCTGCGCGGAGCTGTCATCTGGGCGTTCCTTCTCACGGTACTTCCGGTTAGGCCCACGGTTCCCTGGGTCTGGTGTCGGCCTCTTTCTTGAAATCCCCCTTCTTTTCCCCCTGGAATATATCCTCATATACCTTTTTCAACAGGAATATGTAGGAGGAGAAACTTTATACTCTAAGACTATCTTTGCTATACTGATATTCTTGTTTAAGAGTTTGGCTCAGCATAGAATTCTGGGATCAAAATAATTTTCGCAGAACTTTGAAGGCATTACACACTTTTGTCTTCTAAAACTAGTGATGTGGCTGGTGAGATATCTTTGCAAGTCACATTTTCTTTTCTCCAGAAGATTTAGAATCCTTGTCCATGGTGTTCTGAGTATGTTAATATATGGCAGTTTGTCTGTTGTGGGTCTTTTTCCATTCTTTATTTTTTGACATTTGATCACCCCTTGGGGTTTTATTCTGGTACACATTGAGTAAATAAACATTAAAGTAGCAAAAGCAACAGACTTCAGGGCTGGATATTTCCTGGCAGCTAATGAATACCTATAATACATTTTCAGTTGCTAATTGGTCATTAACTTTTTATGAAGTTAACCCACTGGTCAATAGAACTTAATTGTGTAATTATTATAGCATTATATAGAATTAATTAGTATAGTTTATTTCATAAAGTAGGGGGAAGGATAAAAGTTTCATGAGGTTATTGGAATAAAATTGTACTTTTTTGGTATTGCTTGTTATAACTTTTCTTTTATGCTAAGCTTTTCCTTTGGTTTGTTTCAATATAATTATTTGCTCACATAATTGATATTGCTAATGTAAGCAGCTTTGTGTTCTTTATTTGCACTAAGATCATACCAAGTTTCAGTATGTCGTAGCTATTAGGAAAAAATTTATGGTGTTTTTGCAGGCTTTATATCTGCTTGATGAGAGTGGTGATAGTTTTTTTCAGTAGTAGCTCTTTAAAGACACTTTAATTTAATCTTGCTTACAGTGTGTATGACTTTTATTAATTTTTATGCTCAATAAAAATTTTAGAAATTTCTAAATTTTCTGTTACATACCAAACAATTGGTAATGTGTGAGTTTAATATTATCATGAAATTTATTAATCATAGCTTGAAAGATGTAAAAATGTGTATTTAGGTTATCCTTTGATTAAAATAAATTTCTACCCTTTTAATTTTGATATGAAATATGAGCTAATGGTGTTAACTGTTTAGGTACGGTGCGGTGCTATTTATTCTGTTTTTAGAAAGGCTGAATGTTTTAGAGGAAATACGGTGGGCTCTCCAAGGGTTGGTCCTCACTGATCCACTTCTGGGGCTTTTCCTGAGAACTGCAGGAACTCTCAGCAGGAACTCCATTCAAACCCCTGCACTAGGAGTCTTGACCAAATGTTAACAGCAGTCTGGCCTACCGTCAAGTCCCTGGGGTGCCCCGGCCACCCTTCGAGTTCCGATCTGGCCAAGATAATTTACTGTTTGTTCTAGCCAACACTTAAGGGTAGACTCCCGACCCCCTTTCTTAGCGAGTTTACTGAAAAGGCTTAAATTATGAATCCTTCTCTGTCTCTTTGAGATGTCTGTGCATCTCCTGCAACTCAAGAGTGTCTCTCTCAAGGACCTGAGAACCACCTGGAGTGGTCTGTCCGAGGCTTAGCCATGATTTGGGTCAAGACCCTCCTTTGTCCTACACACGTTCTCCCTGGAGGTGATTCCAGCCCACCTGTACTTCTCCCTGTATTTCGGGATGAGATGAAAGAGTTGGGGAGAGTATTCCTTTGAGGCCCTGCATTCATGGGGAGGAGAGTGAACTCAGTTTAATCCATTTTTTCTGGAGGCAAATGGAAGGGATTTAAAAATTGTTTAGGGTTCTTATTGTACAGTTCTCCGAAGAGTTTTGTTATAAAAAGGTTCTAGATAAGTTGGTTGATTTATAAAATTAAACTGTCTGTGTGTATGAAGAGCGAGAGAGTTGGTGACACTGGGAGGTTCTTCCCAGGGCGACTGCTCATGTCCTTTCTGTCCACCATATGCACGAAGGACACCTTGCCCAGGGTTGCGTGGTGACAGATGTTGGATGCCGTGGAATGTGATTCTCACAGTGACTCGCGCCTGGGCAGAATCGCCTGTGGGTGAGGTGGTTTTGCTATCTGTCTCTCCTGGGGTCCCCTCCCTGATTGAGGTCGATTCCCCCATGCGGGGAAGGGGAGCTTGGCCCTTCACTTCCTTACTTGCAGCGTTAATTTCAAGTGTGGGTTGTCGCCTGCCCCATGGGCACAGTGAGTCTGCAGAGACGAAAAGACGAAAGCCCCCCCACCGCCTGCTCCTCTGCAGCACGTGGAGCTGCGCAGGAGCCCCTGGCAACGTCTGTGGCGGGTGGCAGTGGGAGTGACGGCGGGGTGGGGGCCTGTGACGGCTGTGTCCCTCCTGAGTCCCAAGTGCCCTAGCTGGCCAGCGTTCTGTGCATTTGTGGAAGCAGCAGGTGCTTTGTAGGTGGAAACTGAAGAGGCAGAAGAGGAATCCTGTGATCTCTGTCGCAGATCTCTTGCCCTCAGGATTTTTACCTTGTCAGCACCAGTAACATCACAGCCATCGAGAAACCCAGTCAGACGTTTCTTCCTGATATTTTTATTACTCACATTCCAAGCTAAGAGCCAAGTGCCTTTCCACTGTCCCCGAGTGTCCTCAGTGTCCTCTGTGTGCACACATCCCCTGGTTGCACTGTCCTGGTGTCCTCGTTGTCCCCTCTGTGCACATGTCCCCTGGTTGCACTGTCCTGGTGTCCTCAATGTCCCCTCTCTGTGCACAGGTCCCCTGGGTGCACTGTCCTGGTGTCCTCGGTGTCCCCTCCGTGTGCACACATCCCCTGGGTGCACTGTCCTGGTGTCCTCAATGTCCAGTCTCTCTCTGTGTACAAGTCTACTTGTACTGCCTTGGTGTCCTCAGTGTCCCCTCGTACACAGGTCTCCTGGTTGCACTGTCCTGGTGTCCTCGGTGTCCCCTCTGTGTTCACACGTCTCCTGGGATGAATTTAGCCCACTTAGAGCAGGTTATATATTAAACTTCTATACAGACCAGTTAACTTGAGAGAAAAGAACTTAAGCTTCAGCAGTTGCAAGTTACAGCTGCCCTAATTACAAGTGAAGTCTGTTCATCTTGCCTGGATTCATTTGGCAAATCAACTGATTTGTCAAAAAAAGGGGATGAATTTTCTAGTGATAGATAGTGATGATAAATTTTGTGGTTATAGTATATTTTGTTTAGGTTCTGATAACTGCTTTTTAAAAATTTCTATTTAGTATATTTTTGAGCTATAATTTTTTTTCTGTTTGCCCTAATTTTCACTGACCATGAAGATTGTTAGTGGCTTTTCCATGATAAGGTTTCATGTTTCATTTGTACTACATCTGCCTTTTGTTTGAAACACACTTCCCAAACTCTTTATTTGTACCTTCAAGGTAGTGTTTCTCAAAGGGAAAATGAAATTGTTAGGATAAATATTACCTTGTTTTCCACAGGAAACTGTCCTCGATTGGTTTTGCTTAGCTGAGGTTAGCTTAGTTATGAAGCTGTGTCTTCCATGGGGGTGTAGGGCTGTGTGGTGGGTGTTTGGGGGTAACGCGGTCATCGGTGAGTGCAGGTCCAGCACAGGGGCGTGCCGCACTGTGGCGCAGGAATGTCCCAGAAGCATAAGCTGCGATTCCATCTCCAAAGCCTCACACCCGGGTCAGGGAGACCAGCACTAATCTGAGCCACGAGCACCACAGGCAGGTCTGCCACGGTCCCAGGAGGTGGGTAGCGCCGTGACAGGGCGGAGTCCTGGGTGGGGATGAGGGCGGGGAAGGGGCGTCCTCCCCCTTGCCCTAAAGCAACAACAAACATTTGTTATCCTCAGGTTCCTGGGGGTGAGGGATTTGGAGTGGCTTGGTGGAATGTTAGGGTGCAGTTAGGATGTCACCTGAAGGTGCAGCTGGGCTGTGGGGCCTTCCGAGGAGGCTGTTGGGCCACACTGGCCTCTACACGTGGCATCTCCAGGCCCCTGAGTGTCCTCCTGCGAGTGTCCTCCAGAGCGAGCACCAGAGCCAGGTGGAAGCTGTTGATTTTAGATGCTGAATAGGAAGTCACAGCTCGGCTTCTGCCCTGTTCTCTTTATTAGAAGTGAGTCACTGAATCTGGCCCACGTTCATGGGAAGGGGAATTGCCTTATTTGGGAAGGAAGGGTTGTTGAAGAATCAGTGGAAATATTTTAAGACCACCGCACCTTAAGTTAATATCCCCTCTTAAATTCTTGGAACGGTTTGGGTCCCCGAGGAACTCACTGTCTCAAGGCGCTTCTTCACCAGGGCCTCCTATCCGTGAGGGGCCATGATGTGCCAGCAGTGCTCATGGCCAGAGACAGGGAGGATTAGGCAGATTTCCTTTCCTGAAGGTCAGGGCACAGCCGGAGGGACGTGCTCTGTGCTTGGAAGATGGGTTGTCCAACAGGAGCAAGCGCTTCCATGGTAGAAACGACAAATGTCTTTGGAGGCAGGGACTTTTCTTGGGTTTTGCTAGTCAGCGCAGTCCCTGTGTCTGGAGCGGTGATCGGTGATCGGTGTTTGTGAGGTGCTGGGCGTGTGTTTGCCGAGCGAGCCCAGGGGTTCTTGTGGGCAGAGACTGCCGCACTGTGGCGGCCCAGTACCCCAGGGCAGACAGACAGGTGCGTGGGGGGTCAGCGGGCACAGGCATCCTTTCACTGCTTTTATTCATTCCACAGATATTTATCCAGTTCCCATTTTGTGCCTGGCCTTGTGCAAGGCTCTGGAGATGAAAGCTGTTGAGCTTCTCTGTGCCTCAATTTCCTCATTTGTAAAATGGAGTCTTCAGCCTTCCTAGTAGGGCTATGAGATTCAAATAACGTGTAGCGTCTGGTGGGCATTAGATACCGCGTGCGTGTCTGTCTGCCCACCCACGCACCCCAGGTGCTGTTGCTACAGCGAAAGAACAGCAGTCTTTTAATTCTGCCCACACACCTGTAGACCAGGAACCGGAGAACTGGCCACGGGGAGGCTCAGCTCTGCTCCTGATATTGTGGCCTCAGCTGGGGAGGCTCTGGGCTTGGGGTGGGGGCTCATCAGGTGTCGCAGGTCATTTGGAGTCTTTCCCCTCCTATGTAGCCAGTGACGCTGGCGTGTGGGCCCGCAGCTGGCCCTGGGCTAGGACACCTGTGCAGGCCACCTGCCCCCCAGGGCTGCCTCTGTCCCTCATAGCTAGGTCCCTGGAGCTGGCAGCCCAAGGAAGGGCGGGGGGACCACACTGCCGGGCAAGCCCTGCAACGCCCTCCGACCCGGGAGGAGCCCACCTGCAGTGCAAAGAGCACAGGCACAATTTGGGCTGGCGTAGTGCGTATTAAACCCACAAAATATTTGTCCTCGATCTGTTGTTCAACTGTTATTATGACTTGTTTTTACTTTTATTTTGTAATATTTGTTTTTCAGACAGCCAAAGGGATGCATTCTATAATAATTCTGGGTGATTTTTAGCCTAGTGGGTAATACTTCTATTACCTTTTATTCCAGTAGATAGACAAGTATTTTCTGGCATGTCAAGAATTAATTACCACTGGTTTAGTTGGCCTAATGAAAAAGCAGCTCACTAGAGCACACAAAATTAATTATTTTAAACTTTAAAAATTCTGACATTATACTTTTTTCTATTTAGAGAAGAACCAGAGAGGATACTTGGAAAGCAGATGACCTCAGAAAACACCTATGGGTAATATATTTTAACGCTTTAAGTTGGGACCCAGTGGGCGCCTGTGTGCTTTCCTGGGACGCTGTACTTGGCTCACAACGCCGCATGGCTTTGGTTGCCTGTGGCTCATTTCAGAGATGTTTGACTCAAGGATGAAGCTGTGTGGTTGATCCCTCTGGAACTGCATGGACCACGTTTGTTAGTCCAGGCTGACGCCCCGCCAGCTCAGTGGGCCTGGCATGGCCCAGGGCATCCCTGGCTGCTCCTGCGAGTGGATCTAGTTCCGGGGGTGGGGAGGGCAGTGGGGTGCGGGGGGGGCGCCTGGGCTTGAGGTTGAGTCCTCGAGGAGCAGGGTTTTGTACCCAGGAGCCTTGTGCTGTCCATAGAACACAGGCAGCTCATGTCACAGTGACTTTAAAACAGCCTCAGTATCTCTTCTTCTGTCTAGTCCATGGAGTAAAATAAACGTGAATGTCTCTGATCCGTGTCGTGCTAGGGGGCAGTTGTAGAAGTGCTGAGTGTGATGCCAAATCCTTTGGTGTTTTAAGAACATCTATTCAGACCCCTGCCTGACCTGTTGGGATTGGAAAGTGGCTTTTTTTTTTTTAGAGAGGGTCTCATTCTGTTGCCCTCACTAGGGTGCAGCGGCGTCATCACAGCTCACTGCAACCTCACACTCCTGGGCTCCAGCATCCTCCTGCTCAGCGTCCCGGAGTGCTGGGATTAGAGGCGTGAGCCACCTCTCAACGTTTTTAAGGTCCTTCAAATGCATATACGTCTCACATTCAGATATTAAGAGTTGAATGGAAATCTGCTTTCCTGGTGAAGGAGGATCCTTTTTTCTCTTGTTTTAGGCTGTACAACCAGGTAGTTCCAAGGAAGATAAGAAACACAGGGAAAGAAAGCCGTACAAGGAGTCTGAAGTGGACCTCCTGGAATACAAGGAGCACAAGTGCCGGGGTCCAGACCAAGAGACCAAGCTCAGAGAGAGGACGGCCGACACTCACAGCACCAGGGAGAGTCTTCGTGGGGAGAGAGACAGAGAAAAGCAAAGGGAGAGGAAAAAAGACACAAAAGACCGGGAGAAAGACAAGTTGAAAGAGAAATACCGAGAACAAGATGCAGAAAAGTCTCACAGTAAAGGAAAGGACAGAGAAAAAGAAAAAGACGGAAGGGCCAGGAGGGAGGAGCTCTGGCAGACCCCTGCCTACCACAACCTGCTGGGCCGGGAGGCGCGGGACCGGCAGCTGCTGGAGTGGGCGGGGAGGCGGGGCCGCTCAGGTGCGTCCTGTCCTGGTCCTCCTCCTCGCATGCCTGCGTCCTGGGCGTCTTCTGTGTCCGGCCTCCTAATATGTTGCTTAGCCGTTTGCTACAACAGTTTTTCAGCTCTGTTTCTCTTAAAAGTTCTTGCTGTTTAGGACATTTTCCTCTTTTGAAATGTCCATTCATCTTTCATTTTCTCTCATAGTTTTCATAAATGTTTTAGCTGTGGATTCGAAGTTGTAGGCCCCTACTCTGTGTGTGCTTTTTATCACTGTTTTCTTTTTGATATTTTAAAACCTCGGTCAATGAGGGGAGTGACAATTTCTTATTATTTGCTAGAGTTTTACTATTAAAATATATTTTAGACTTATTATCTCAATAAATCTCAATCCCCATTGAAAATAAACAAAAATAATGCTCTTTGATAGAAAGTATTTCTCAAAACTATCAGTTTTAAGCAACATGTAAATATTATTTAGCTAAATTCCTAGAAATTCTAAGATACAGATGCATATTCTTTTCCCTCCCCAAATGGAAGTCTCCTCACTATTTTATTGTTATATAGATAGTATATGCTCCTTGTAAAAAATTCAAACTGGCTAATATAAATGAAAAAGAAATATATTAGAAGAATATGCAGTAACTTCATAGCCAGAACGCCTGGCTATGGAAATGATGGAAACCAAGGACCTTTACTCATTTTCATTGTTACTTACTATTCCCTTGTGTAGTTATACCACTACCTGTTTATCTGTTTTACTGCTGGTGGTCACTTGGGTCATTTGCAGATTCAGCCTATTAGGAATAAGGCTGCTCAAGAACATTATTATGCATTTCTTTGGCATTCATATATGTACGTTTCTGTGGGGTGTATGCCTAGGGGTGGAATCGGTGGGTTAATTGGGTAACCACTAATTAATTTTAACAGTAACTATTTTGCTATTTAATGCCTGTTTTTGAAATTATTATTTTTGATGTTCTTGGTATTTATTTCTAAGAAAAACTTTTGTTCTCAGGTGGCTCTTTTTTTGTTGCTACCTGTTCTTGTTTTTTACAGTGCAGTATTGAAGTGAATCATACTGGAAAGATTAGTTGTGCATTAGACTCTTTAAAGTTCTCTCTGTCATCATTTGTAGGCCTCCTCCCTACCTGTGACGTGTGGGCTGGACCAGTCTCGGTCCTCGGACCACTGCTGCAGACACCCCTTTCCCTCTCTAGCTGGAGCTAGTCCGTGGTCTTAAATACCATGTATCTGTTTCCTGATTTCCAAGTTTTTATCCCCAGCTGGGCTTCATCCCTGAATTCCAGGCTTGTGTGTCCACCTGTGCTTTGATGTGTCATAGATAATGCCCACTTAATATGCCCCAGACGGAGCTCCTCATGGCCCCTCCAGGCCCAACCTTGCCACAGCCACACCCGTTTCACCCGATGGCAGCTGCATCCCTCTGCCCTGAGGTCAGAAACCCTGGGACTCCTCTTGGCTCTGTGCTTTTCTTTCCGGTCTGTCGGAGAATCCTGTGGGCTCACCTTGACAATATACCCAGAACTTGGCCCCTCTGTCCCAGACGCCTAGAAAGGTGGTCAGTGCTTGGGGAATACCTGTGAATGAATGAACTTTGTCTTAGTGATCTCTGAAAGTCTGATTTTGCCCTCATCTTTTGTCCATTCTCCTAATTTTAAGCCTAGTGACTTTTTTGTTTGTGCAGATTCAGGAGTGACAGTCCGGCTTTCTGTGCTGGACAGTGCTTTGGGCGTTAGTCTGTGCAGGCTGTTTGCTCCCCAGGCTGTCCTGCGGGTTGTCCTGGGCCAGGTGCGTCAGCCCTGCCCCCCCCGGGACTGATACTGCAGCCTTGAGCTGGGGTGGGGGCTTCCTTAGCGGCTCAGGGGCCTCCTGCCTCCTCCGTCCCTTCAGTAGTGGGCTGCACTCTTTCCTCAGCGCATCCGTGGGGTAGGCGTTTCCTTGGAGCTTCACAGTTGGTGGAAACATCTGGCCAGCTGGGCTGGTTCTCCTCAGACGAGCTCTGCTTCCACATGTACCTCTCCCACTGACGCACACAAACCCAAGGCTTCGTGTTTTGGTGGTGCCACTGTGAGTTTCCAGGGTTAGTCAGACATTTGCCTGGTTGCCTCAGTAGCAAACTGGGAGAGGGAAGAACTGTCTGTTCCTTACACTGCCATTTTTATGTCCCTCTTTATTTCATTTTAAATTTGACACAAGAACTTTTTATTCTTGAGTTGGAGAATGTGTTTTAATTGAAGAATGTTTTTTGATACATGTTAGTAAATATGAAATGTGCAATAGAGTCTGTAGCAAGATGTTAGAAGATCTTTTTGATGTGCTAAAATTTGGGAGTGTTAAAAATATGTTTTATTTTTTGTAGTAAGTAAAGTAAGAAGTGAAGAGAAAGAAAGGAGAGATGAAGACTCTGACAGAGGAGATGAAGACCGAGAGAGGAGGTACCGAGAAAGGAAGGTGAGCGCACTGGCCGCACGGAGGGCTTTCCACGCGCTGGGAAGCGGAGGCGGCTTGAAGCGTTGTTACCAGAAGCGTGTTTGGAAGATTCCATAAACCAGAATTTAAGGCCTGGGAAAGTCTCAAGCACTAAGTGTAGTCAGTTTCTTTCCCCTTGTGGTCGAGTGTTGTTCTCTGATTCCATGGATAATGCTTGATTAATTTAGAAAATTTAGAAGATACAAATAAACAATGAGAAAACAAAAACTGGCTAATCCTCAGCCAGAGATAACATTGATGTTATCAATAACAATAAAATGTTATTGATAACATTTTAGATATGTATTTTACCAGGTTTATATATGTATATATAAATTTTTTTCTTAAATTGGATTTTTGCTATTTTATAAATTGTTTAAACTTAATACCTTTTGAGCACTTTCCTGAGTTATCATATTTCCCTATAATACTTTAAGGATGCATAATTTAATATTCATCGATACAGGTGTGTCGATTCTCTTGGCACATCTGCTGTCTTTGGACACATAGGTTACTTCTAAATTTTTTTTTTTTACTATAAAGATATTGATAAGGTAAACTTATTGCATTTATTGGTAATTATTTCCTTATGATTAATTTCTGGAAATGAACTTGCTGGGTCAAAGTAAATGTAAACTTACCCCATTTGCTTTACATAAAAGTTGTGACTGTACCATCAGGGTGTAATTCTCCATGTCCCAAGCAGCAGCTAGGCATTATCATCATTTTAAATCTTTGCTTCCTTAATTCAGAAGAAAATGGCTTTCTGGGTACTTTTTAAAGGGGTTTGCCGCCCTTTTGTTAATCACATCCTACATACATTGGCTTACTTCCTAGTGGTGCTGCTTATTGACTTGTAAGGGTACTTTAAAGGTTGACTCTCTGCCAGTCATTTATGTTGCTCTTTTTTGTTTTATATTTGACTTGGAGGATTTTTTTTTTTTTTTTGAGACAGGATCTTTCTCTGTTGCCCAGGCTAGAGTGTAGTGGTGTCATCATAGCTCACCATATCCTCAAACTCCTGGGCTCAAGCAATCCTCCCACCTCAGTGTCCTGAGTAGCTGGGACTACGGGTGTGCCACCATACCTGGCTAATTTTTGTATTTTTTGTAGAGATAGGGTCTTGCTATGCTGCCCAGGCAGGTCTCGATCTCCTGGCCTCAAGTGATCTTCCTGCCTCAGCCTCCCAAAGTGGTGGGATTACAGGTACATGCCACCATGCATGACAAATTTTATTTAAAAAAATTTTTTTTTGTAGAGGCGGGATCTTGGTATATTGCCCAGGCTGAGACTTGTGGGATTTTTATAAGTAAGCTTAGACTTACGAAGTAGTCAGGTCTGTACTTCGGTTATTTCTGTTGTTGATGGAATGCTTTCCCCATATCAAAGTTGTTCGTAGTCATCTGTGTTTTGTTCTGCATCTTTAACATTTTTTTTTAAGACTTAAATCTTTGATTCCCGTGGAGGTTATTTTGGTGAATGGTATGAGGTGGTAATCTGACTTTACCAAGCTGAGGAGCTTGGTCACGGAGATGGTCAGAATGTTCTTTAGGACAGGCGGGGTGGCTTGGTGTCGGGGAAACTGAGGAGGGAGATGAGTTAGGAGCGTGTCGGGGTTCATAGGGAGTGGGAACCCCAGGGAACTGAGAAGTGTGGAGGACATTGTGGACCAAGAATCCAGTGTGCCTGGTTGGGGGTGAGCAGAGGAGCCCCCGTGTGAAGGGTAAGGACGGCGCTCTGTGGTCTGGGTGATGGTGCTCTCAGAACTCAAGAGTTGGAGCCAAAAATATTATGTCATCATAACCTGTTGTACAGTTTGTGATGAATGTCACCAGATATTTACTGAGCATCCATAGTGTTTTAGGGGGCTACAGAGATGACTAAACAGTGGTCCCCATTTTCAAGAATCTCCATCTGGGTGGGACTGATTAAGAAAGAAAGTGGTGGCATACGTCCATGTTGGAGAGGTGACAGGCTCGTGCTGTCCTTGCTGTTGAAGAGAGCGTCTTCCTGGAGGCGGCACAAAGCTTTCACAGGTGGAGCTTCTTGGGCCATGAAGGTGACACGAATGAAGGACGCAGCTCTGGAGGGCTGACTGCAGATGCTTGGCACCTTGCTAAGGGGTGTGAACGTTGTTTCCCGTATTGGAGTGAGGGAAGTGGGGCTGCAGAGTCTGTTATTTTGTCAGATGGCAGCAGCATCTAACAGTGGACCAGTGCTGTGAACAGGGTTTTTTCTTTGCAGAAGGATAACAGATTAAATTTTTAGGAAGGTACCTGACAGCAGGATAGAGGAGACAGCAGGATAGAGGCAATGGTAGTGCTGTAATTTTCCCTGCCTTTATCATAACATGTGTGAAGACAGAGTACAACTGTCCCTTGGTAACTGTGGGGATTGGTTCCAGGACCTCCCTGGAATACCGAAATCCACAAACGCTCAAGTCCCTGATGTGATGGTGTAGCATTTGCACATAACCTACACATATCCTCTCGTGTGCTTTAAATCATCTCTAGATTACTTATAACACCTGATACATTGTAAATTCTATGAAAGGAGTTGTTATACGGTATTGTTTAGGGAATAATGACAAGGAAAGAAAAAAGTCTGTACATGTTCAATACAGACACAATTTTTTTTCGCGAATATTTTCTATCCAAGCTTGGTTGAGTCTGCGGGTGCAGAGGGCCGACCGCACTCCCGTCTTACGTGCTTGTGCATTTTTCAAGGTGTTGTGTTTTGCAGTTGCAGTATGGGGACAGCAAAGAAAACCCTCTCAAGTACTGGCTGTATAAAGAAGAAGGTGCGAGAAGACACAGGAAGCCACGGGAGCCAGATCGAGAAAAGAAACACCAAGAAAGAAGCAGCACAAGGGAAAAAAGAGAGAAGTATTCCAAAGAGAAAAGTAATTCTTTCTCTGACAAAGAGGGGGAAGAAAGGCGAGAGGAGACACGACAGGAGGAAAGCTTTCCTGCTGGTGGCCACCGGCAGCGGAGTCACGTGGAGAGAAAAGAGAAATCGTCGAAGGAGGAGCGTAAGAAACGGGAATCCAAGGTACGCTTGCCCTGCGGTCAGCACCCGTCCAGAGCGGCGTTGCCTGAGCGCTGCCGGAGGACGTCGGATTCGCTGCCTGGTGGTGGCGGTCTTGGTAAAAATGCGATTCACGTAATACCTGTGATTAGTGTAGGAGGGATTACTGATATTCTTAGAAATAGGAAGTCAAATCTTTTGAATATATTGTGAATGCACTTTTAACAGATATTTGAAATCTATCATAAAATTTTGAAATTTGACATTATAAAGGAAGCTGATATTTTTTAAAGTGGAAATTAAGTGAATAATGTAGCAAAACAATTAATGTTTCAACCAGAATTAGTAGTACAAGTTTGCAAAAAACCAAAACAGAACAAAAATATAAAACTATTGACTGCAAAGGTCCAATTTTATTCCCACGTATATTGATTTAATTACTATAATTGCTTAATATTTTCCTAGACTCATTGTAGTATCTTTTGTTCTCATGAGTGTACTTTTTGCTGCTCTGTTTTTTCAGAAGCTGAAGCTAATGTGATTTTATTCTCCTGTTTGTTGGTGGTGCTTCCTTGAAAGTGGGTCAGGTGGTATCTGAGGCTGGGGAAGCCCTGGGGTGGATTCGCACCTGCTGATGCAGATAGACACAGCTGGGGGAACATGCATACAGCTGATGTCCACCAAGGTGCATGTGTGTTTGTTGTATGAACCAGGTATTGTTGGGTTAATATTTAGACTGAGAAGTGATCTTAAGAGTAGGTGCTGCCGGGCTCATGGCCTCTCAGCCTGCTCTGTGTGCTGCCCTGTGCCATGAGTCAGGCTCCTTTGTCCCTTGCCGTTGCCCAATGCCAGTCCTCAGAGACCCCATGCCGCCCTCAGCCCACAGTCTCCGTCTGGGTCACGCTTCTTAGGAGTGGTAAGTCAGTACCAGTTCACTCCCTGTGTATATGGTGTCTAATGCCTGTGGACATCCCCTCTAACCCGCCTCACGGCAGGTTTACATTCGGCAGGTTCCCACCATCAAAAGCCGTGTGAGGTAGTAATCAAGAAGGAACTCCTCAGGGACGGGTGTTCGTTCTTCTTGTTTTGTAAATATCTTTCCCTAGATCAGAACTTTTTCATTGTTTTTTTCCAAACATTATATTATGAATATTTTCAAACAATATAGTTTGAAAAGCAAAACAATACTGGCAGAGCAAAATTTGCAGATTTTCAGAGTGGACACCCCTGTACCCACCACTTAGATTCCACTGCTAACATGAGATTGAACTTGCCTGTGGCCCATCCCTAGGTCAAATTTAATTACAAGAAATGATGTGCTTAGGTCACATTTGTCACTTCCCACAAGAAATACCTTTCTGGACATGTCTTCATACATACATTTGCTTTTATTAAGAGTAGATGTAAAAATGATCCATGAAGAACATTTTTCTGCATCTTTATAAAACCACTGCTTCAAAATTATTCTAGAAAAAAGGTTGTTCCGACAACTGACAGACTTCCTTTTCAGACAATTTGAGTGCCCACTCTGTGCCGGGCACTGTTCTAGGTGCTGAGGATACAGCTGGGAACAAAACAGAGACTTTGGCCGTGCTCGGTGGCTCATGCCTGTAATCCTAGCACTCTGGGAGGCCGTGGCGGGAGGGCTGCTTGAGGTCAGGAGTTTGACACCAGCCTGAGCTAGAGTGAGACCCTGTCTCTACTAAAAATAGAAAAATTAGCCGGACATTGTGGTGTGCGTCTGGAGTCTGAGGCAGGAGGATCTCTTGAGCCCAGGAGTTTGAGGTTGCAGTGAGCTATAATAATGCCCAGGCGACAGAGCAAGAATCTGTCTCCAAAAAAAAGGCTTTAAAACAAATAAAAAAACCCAACCCCCCAAAACTTCTCTTCTCATGGTTCTTATGTTCTACTGAAGAAGCTGCACAGTAAATAAACAAATAGGCCAGGTGCAGTGGTGCACACCTGTAATTCCAGCACTTTGGGAGGCCAAGGCAGGAGGATCACTTGAGCCCAGGAGTTTGAGGCTGCAGTGAGCTATGATGATGCCACTGTACTCCAGCTTGGGCAACAGAGCAAGACCCTGTCTTTAAAACAAACAAACAAATATAACATCAGTAGTGATTACTGAGCATTATATGATTAATGTTTTTTTGTGTGTTGACTTTTGGGTACTCAAAAGATGCTTTTTTTTTTTTTTTTTTTTTAAGAGACAGAGTTTTGCTCTTGCTCAGGCTGGTCTGGAACTCCTGGCTCGAGTGATCCTGCCTCAGCCTCCCAAGGTGCTGGGCTTGCAGGTGTGAGCCACTGTGCCCAGCCAAAAGATACTTTTTAACTTGGTCACCATGTTAACCTGGCATTTGATGATTATCCTGAGGTGACGGTAAAGTGCAAGGGCGTGATTAGTGACTGCGCTGGGACAGCAGATACGAGCAGGGACAGTTTCCAGGGATGGATGTTCTCCTTGGTTCTCTCTCACTTTCTCTATGTGGTTTGTGACCCGTTATTTTAATTGTACTTTTGTGTCTTTTGTTGTAAGACCCTCAAGTTATCCATTTGAGATAGAAAGGGTGTGATTAAGCCTCACAGATGTGCAAAGTGTTCTTCTGAGGTGCCTGACCAGTGACTCATCTCTGTTACCCTATTGGCCACACTTTGATCCTTTTGAAGGTCAGGTCATGCTTCTTTCTGCTCCTGGAAGGTAGTGACTTCAGACGTCTCTTGAAAGTGTCTGATTCTGCCCCAGGACTCTCCTAACCAGAGCGTTAGTCCTGAGGGGTGGTGTGGCGGGGCCACAGAGGTTCAATGGCAAAGTGCTGGCTGAGTCCTCAGCTCTGCCTCACGAAGGCGCTGGAGTCTCAGGCTGCCCGCCCCCCGAGTGCTGCTTGAGTTCTGAGACTGGAGGTACAAGACTGCGCAGGCGCTGGCGTCCCTGGACGTGTCACTGGCCCACATGCAGCTTGCCCGGCCAGTGTCGCCATAGGCCATGGTCCCCCAGTGCTGTACCACCCAGCTTTAATTCTTATAATTTACTTGATTACTTTTCTCCTGTTAAACATGTAGTTATATTTTAAAAAATTAAATTTGGAAAGATTTTTATATACAGGGAAGTATAAAAAATAAAAATTACTCATAATCCTAGACCCAGAGATAATCTGTTTTGTAATATGTGCATATATCCTTGTGGTCCTTTTTCCTGTACATAAATGAACTTTGTACAAAAGCAAAATTGGAATTATGCTACTCTTTTCTCTTTATTCCAGGAAATACTTTTTAATACTGGGATATTGAATAGTCATCTGGTATTCTATCATGTACTTGTAACCTCATTTATTTTGCAAGTATTCTTATATTGAACATTCAGGTTAACATTTTTTTGAAATTGAAAATTATTCTTTGATGAGCAGGTTGAGAATCTCAAAACGTGTGTTTGCTTTCTAAGTTTAATTTCTTAGGAGTAGAATTTACAAGTCAAGGGAAGGGTTTAGATATTTTTAACTCTTTTTAGGGCTGTTGGTACGTGTTGTGTGTGGCCCTCTAGACTGATCTTTCTTAGTTGTGACTTAATCCTGCAGTTCTGCTCTGTGCTGCTGAGGGGCCACTCCCAGGTTTGAGTTCTTTCCTGAGGGGCCTGCCCGCTACCCCAGTATCTTCACTTTGGGGGCGGCCCATGGCCCCTCCTGCTCCCTTGACTGAGACTCTTATCAAATAGTCCACCTCCATGTAGTGATCTACAATCTCATAGTTTTAATATTAGTTTTAAAATTTTGCTTAATTCAAGAGAAGATTGTTTAAATTTTTTTTTCTATAGGTGCATGGATCTGTGAAATAGTTACATTTTGTATGTTTGAAAGTTTATCATTTTAAGCAGTGTAAGGAACTAGTCAGTTTCATCCGTAAATAATATGTTGCTCATGTGAAATGGATAACTAGTTCTTTTACTTACTGAGGTAATATATAATCATCCTTTTAAATGTGCTTTTATTCATTTTTACTGACATTAATTATCTAATTCACTAAACATAGCTGCTAAAATAGTTATTTAAAATACCTATTGTTAATTTTGAATCTGTGCTTGTTTATGGAGCTTACTAACTGCTTAGCTTATTGGGACACACTAATTAATGGCTGTGGAATTATTTTTCTGTTTGGCAGAATGGTGAACACAGGAGTCGAGGGGCAAGTTCAAGGAGAGACGGGACCTGCAGCCAGTAAGGAGCATGCGCCCTTGGTTGACCGCCGTGTGTGATACGGTTCTCATGGAATGCTTTAACGACAGGTTTTTCCCATTGGGCCTAATTATAGCCAGTAAATGGGAACAGATTATAGATACACTTCATTCTAGATCTAACCCCCTCCCAATGGGTTAGTATATTTTAGGTATACTAGAGGAGCTTGGAAACTTGTTATAAATTAATTATTAGCTTATTTTTTGCCTGTTTTATATTTGCTCATACAAAATTAGAAAATCACTCACTTTGGGAAGAATAATTCATTTTGAAGTCTCTTCAGTCCCTTCTCTGCCTGAAGCTGAAGTGTCTGTGGGTGACACTTGTATGGGCATGAGCAAACTCACTCTGGTTCACACCCACTGAACACAGGGCATGCCAGCAAATCCCTCACTGCCCAGTGTTTGCAAATTGTGAACACAAGGAAGGAGTTTTCAGCCCTCAGCTGCCGCAGAGATGCACTGAGCTCGAGGGCCTGGCACCATCCTTAGCTGGAATTTCATGTCTGCCTCTTAGTTGTGATGCTGGGTGGCCTTTCAGTAATACTGTGATAATAATACTGATTTTGTGTGGGTTTTGTGAAGATTACAGATTAAATTAGTGCTTATGTATAAACTCTCATTTTGTATATAAGCCCTAGATTTTAATTTGTTCTCTATGACAACCATATGTTGTAATTTTTTTTCATAGATTAGGAAAACTCAGGTTAAATGTCTTACCCAAATTTTTACGAGTTTGAACAAAGCTAGCACTTAAACCTGGGGGATCAAGTTCCTAGATTTTATATTGAAAATATGCTAGAATGCACAAGGAAGCTTTTTTCCTCTATTCTGTGTATCTGTTAAACCACATGATGTACTAAATTGGTAGGAATGTAAGTTCTAAAAATTGAGAAACAATTTGAAATTTTGAAAGTCTTTATTTTAGGTACCTACTAACATATAAAATATGATTGAAAATAGAGCATATTTCAAGATAAACCTTTCTATTGGAAATACAAATATTACATTAAGCATAAAATAGTATTTGGGATTGACTAATAAAATTATAGAAAATTTCTAGAACTCTTAAATGATATAGATTCACACACACACATTTGTTAAAACACATAGTTTCTTCTCCCTACAGAAGATATTTTCTATCTTGAATTACTGCTGAAATAGTAAAAATGTTAGAAAGACTTCAGCATTTACAGTTCTAATAAAACGTGCTTTGCTAGCCGACAGCAGTTCTTAGTCATCTCAAAATACTGATAAGAGCTTTCACTGATATGGAAAATGTTTTAATTTTTAAGTCTTCATTTAAAAATAAATTTTGATTTTGATCATGTTTGTTTTCCAGGCATGCAGAGAATTTAGTAAGGAATAATGGAAAAGATAAAGATTCAAGAAGGAAGGTAAGGTAGTCTACACTGAGGGTATGTCGATTTTATCACACATTGAGAACCGTGATCTTAGTTTGGGTTTCCCCTTCGGAACAGAACCTGAGACAGGACTTGTTTGCAGGTGGTTTATTTGAATGGTGATCCCAGAAGGCACCCTGGAGACTCACTTTAGATTAGAAGACTCACATAGACTGAGAGTGAACAGATGGACAAACATAAACCGTCAAACAGCAGCTATCAGAGAGCTGGGGTGGCTTCAGCAACAGCAGACAAAACAGACTGTGAGACAAAAAGTGTTACTAGACACAGACATGTCATAATGACCAAATAAGTAGTTCAGGAGGAAGATACAATAATTATAAATGAGTGCATACCTAACAAGAGAGCCCCAAAATACAAGAAGCAAAAATGACAGAATTGAAGGGAGAAATAGACAATTCACAGTAGTAGAGACTTTAGCGCCCCACTTTCAATAAGGGATAGAACAGTATTTTGTGCTAACAAATTAGACAATTTAGATGAAAGGGACAAATTCCTAGAGACATAAAGTACCAAAACTACTTCAAGAAGAAATAGCCCGTATAGACCTATGATAAGAAAAGAAATTGCATTAGAATTAAGAATCTTCCCGCAAAGGAGGCCGGGCTCAGATGGCTTCTCCGAAGTTCTACTACACGCTTGCTACGAGCGCTAACGTGCGCTCACGGTGCTCCTCGTCATCAGGCTGTAAGTTGCTGTGTGTGCGTTTGTGAGTAGGATGAATCGTAGCGTGTGGTTTTTTCTCCTTAGTGTACCAGCATTTCTCCAGTCTTCACTTTGTTGTACCAGCCTCATAATTACCTTAAGAATAGTCTTCGTGATGGTTATTGAGTAATTATAGAATATTATCTCTTGGTGTTATGATTATCATCACGTCATTTCCTAGTGTTTTGTTTTGCTGTTGCAGAGAACGTGGCAAGCGTATTCTGGCTTCTACTGAATTATGTCTGAAGAATAATTTCTTCTTTCTTTGATAGTTATCTGAATCCCATGACCTTGAGATAATCATATTTAATAATTTGGTACCATAATTTTATGAATCTCTTTATTCCATACACAGGTACAAATACGTGTCATTTTATATAAATTAGGTCGTACAGCACCTGTTGTTTTGATGTGAATGTGTTTTAGTCATTCAGTTTTGAGGTGGTGGTTGAATTACTTGCTATCTAGCTGTGACCATATCCCTCCCCACAGGAAAAACCCTCACAAATATTTCTTCTCATATAATATTTTACAATCATATATTGATATGTATTTTGGGGAGTTTGAATGCCATGATTTTTGTTTGTTTTACACACACACACACACACACACACACACACACACACACTGCATCCTACTGTTTTTCTCAGTTCATTGTGGAAATCCTCTAGTTTGAGTGATATACAAGGGCTGTCCGGAAAGTATCCAGCCACGTAATATGTTCTCATTATATTAACAATGGCTGGATACTCTCTGGACAGTCCTCGTAGATCTACCTCATTCTTTTATGAATAAACTTCTTGAAGTGGAATTGTGGAGTAGTTGGATGAAAACATACAGGGTTTTTTTCTGTTTTCCTCTTGTCTCTAATTTTTTTCTCTAAGCTCTAGATTAGTGCTGTTCACTAGAATTATAATGTGAGCCACATTTATAATTTTAAATTTTCTTGTAGTCACATTAAAAATGTAAAAAAGAAACATGAAATTAATTTTAATAACATCTTATATAATCCAATAAATCTAAAGTAGTACTCTTTCAACCTGTAATCAACATAAAAATTATCAATGAGATATTTTGCTTTCCTTTTTTTTTGAAGAGGAGTGAAATATGTGGTGTGTTTTCCTGGAGAAATTCCAGAAGAAATCGTGAGGATACCTGGTGGCTCATTGTGGCTTAGGATTGGATCCTGTATGTTAAAGCATCAACACTGAATTTGTCCTGGTTCAATTCTTCAACATTTGCGGAGAGTCTACTATATGCCAGAATAATGTTCTGGGCACGTGGAAAATTCTTCCTGTGCTCTTCATGAATAATACGTTACATTGCCACCAGTGTTAGACACTGAATAGTTTGGGGTGGTGACTTCTAGGTGTCATCCCTTACAAGTGTCGTGACAACAGTAGGTGACATTCATGAAGCCTTTCCTGTGTCAGACTCAGGGGTCAGTGCTGTGGGTGCAGCACCTTGTCCAGTCCTCTCACTAGTACTGTGAAGTAGGTACGGCAATTCTCAATTTTTAGAGGAGAAAACCGAGGCACAGAGAGGTGAAGTTAGTTGCCCTAAACCACACAGTTCATAAACCACAAAGCTGGGGCCCAAATTCCAGAGTGTTAGCTTCACGGCCTCTGCACCTGACTGCTGAGGGGAAGCACCACGGAGGGGCTGGGATGGTGTCTGTTGTCCCCTGGACTCTGGCCTGTCTGCTGCTGACTGTGGCTGTCGTATCTCCTTAGCACAGCCGTGAGGAAGGCTCGTCCACGTGGAAGGTGGCTCAGAGGCAAGGAAAGGAGGAAACCATGGTAAGAAGAGCATGTCCTTTTATATTTTCACAGCCCTACCAAACACGTGCTTTCCCTCACGTTTCCTTCCCTTCCTATCAGCGTGTCATTAATGTAATAATTATTGCCTTTAGACAACAGAATATCAATATGAAGGGATTTTAATATGAAATTTATGTTTGCACTTCTTTGAAAGTCCTTGGTCACGTTGAAGGCAGTCCTGGTCATGGGAGCAGAGGAAGGCAACTGGATTGTGCGCACGCCCTCAGATGCCATGGCCTGTTCTTCGTGGAAGAGAGGGGAAGGTGTTGCAAAGAGCTCTGTAGGGAAAAGGTTTAGGTCGAGTGAATAGCCAGCTCTCGTCTTTGCTCTGCATTTAGATCAAAGATGCTAGAGAAATCACCAAAGACATGATTCAGGCCGTTGTTGCTCAGAAATATGCAAGGTAACAAATAATTTTCAGATGTATGTGTGAAACCAGCGTGATCACGTTCCTCAGATGTGAGAGAATAATTTCCAGCAGGTGACTCTGAAGAGGCTTGTCCGAGCTGTGGTGGCTGAGCAGGAGCACTGCTCAGTGGCCGGTGGGGCAGGCAGAGTCCCAGCTGATGGCACTGCCTCATCCCCATCCAGCTGGTTTGTCCCCCAGTGTGGTCCTAGTTCTGCCAAGAAGTGACACTATCTGCTGCACACCCCAGTGTCTCCCTGCCTGGCTGAGTGTTGGGCACATGCCAGGTGTGCTGTGAGTGTTTGCTGAGTGCATGAATCGTAGTTTCAAAGTTGGGGCTGGACATGGGACGTGATGAAGAGTCACTGGGTCATACTGAGCTTGAAAAGGAATAAGGAGTATGACGCTGTCAGTTTAATTGCTGCACGGCATTTCCTTTTGTTTCTCTTGTCAGCTGGCAGGTGTTGTCGTTATTAATACAATAAACGTAGTATGTGTCATTCAATATAATGTTCAATTACTTTATATGACAGTGTGCCAAGAGGACCTTGCTTTCTTAAAATAAGATTTTATCTCTTAGAGCAGTTTTAGGATCACAGCAAAATTGAGAGGAAGGTGCAGAGATTTCCTGTGTACCCCCTGCCCTCGCACACACACAGCCTCCCCGTTATCAATGTCCCTCACCAGAGTGGTACATTTGTCACAGTCGACGAACCTTCATGGGCGCATCATTATCACCCAGAGTCCATAGTTTACATCAGGGCTCACTCTTGGTGTCGTACATTCTGTGGGTTTGGACAAACGTATGACATGTATCCATCAGTAGAGCATCACACAGAGTAGATTCACTGCCCTAAAAATCCTCTGTGCTCCTCCTGTTCATCCCTTCCTCCCCTCTTATTCATGGTAACCACTGATCTTTTTAGTGTCTTTATAGCTTTGCCTTTCCCAGAGTGTCACATACGGATGCTCCTCGACTGTGGTGGGGCTACGTCCTGATGAACCCGTTGTAAGTTGAAAATATCGTGAGTCAAAAATGCATTTAATGCACCTGACATACCGAACATCGTAGCTTAGCCAAGCCTGCTTTAAATGTGCTCAGAACACTTGAATTAGCCTACAGTTGGGCAAAATGATCTAACAGAAAGCCTACTTTTTTTGTTGAAACAGAGTGCAGTGGCGTCATTGTAGCTCACTGCAACCTCAAACTCCTGGGCTCAAGTGACCCTCCTGCCTCAGCCTCCTGAGTAGCTGGGGCTTCAGGCATGCTGCACTGTACCCAGCTAATTTTTCTATTTTTTAGTAGAGACGGGGTCTTGCTCTAGCTCAGGCTGGTTTCAAACTCCTGGCCTCAAGCAATCCTCCTGCCTCGGCCTCCCGGAGTTCTGGGATTACAGGCATGAGCCACTGCACCTGGCCCAGAAAGCCTATTTTATAGTAAAGTGTTTACTATCCCATATAATTTATTGACTACTGTGCACTGTAGAGCACAGTATGGGTTGTTTACCCTCCTGTTCTCTTGGCTGACTGGGAGCTGCAGCCCACTGCTGCTACCCTGCCGCGTGAGAGAGTATCATACTTCGTATCACCAGCCCAGGATAAAAACCAAAATTCAAAATTTGAAGTGCGGTTTCTACTGAACACGTATTGCTTTCACACCATCGTAAGTCAAACTATCGTAGGTCAGAGATTGTCTGTAGTTGGACTTACACTGTAGTCTTTTCAGATTGGCTTCTTTCACTTAGAAATAGGCATTTAAGGTTCCTCCACGTCTTTTCAAGGCTCGATTGCTCATTTCTTTTTAGTGCTGAATAATATTTCACTGTATGGCTGTGCCAACAGTTTATCCACTCACCTACTGAAGGACATCTAGGTTGTCCCAAGTTTTGACAATTATGAATAAAGCTGCTATAAACATCTGTGTGCAGGTTTTTGTGAGGATATAAGTTTTCAACTCTTTTGGGTAAATACCAAGGAGCGTGTTTGCTGGATTGTGTGGTAAGAGTATGTTTAGTTTTGTGAGAAATTTCCGAACTGTCCTCCAAAGTGCTTGTACCATTTTGCATTTCCACCAGCAATTAATGACAGTTCCTGTTGCTCCCCATCCTTACCAGCATTTGGTGTTGTCAGTGTTCTGGATTTTGGCCATTCTAATAGGGTGTGATGGTCTCTCATTGTTGTTTTTAGTTTGCATTTCCCTAGTGACATATGACATGGAATGCCTTTTCATATGCTTGTTTCCCATCTGTTTATCTTCTTTGGTGTGGTGTCTATTAAGGTATTTGGCCTATTTTTTAATCAGGTTTTTTTTTTCCTTATTGCTGATTTTTTTTTTTTTTTTTTTTTTTTTGGAACGTGAGAGATTTTTTTATTTCAAAGTATTATGGGGGTACCAATATTTTTTGTTACATGGGCCACTTTTAAAATGCCTGAGTCATGGTTATAAGTGTGCCATCACCCAGATAGTGTTCATTGTACCCATTAGGTAGGTTTTCACTCAACCCTTCCTCCCCCTCCCCACTGCTAGATTTCCAGTGAGATTTACTTCCCTCTATGCACATGCGTGCTTATCAATTAGTTCCAATTTAATAGTGAGTGCATGTGGTGTTTATTTTTCCATTCTTTAGATATTTCACTTAGAATAATGTTCTCCAGTTCCAGCCAAATTGTTGTAAAAGGCAGTAAGTCATCCTTCTTCATGGCTGAGTAGTACTCCATGGTGTACATATGCCATGTTTTGTTAATCCACTCGTGAATCAATGGGCACATGAGTTGATTCCACATCTTTGCAATTGTGAATTGTGCTGCCATAAACATTTAAGTGCAGGTGTCTTTTTGATAAAGTGACTTTTTTTCCTTTGGGTAGATACCCAGTAGTGGGATTGCTGGATCAAATGGTAGGTCGACTTTTAGTTCTTTGAGGAATCTCCATACTGTTTTCCATAGAGGGTGTACTAATGTGCAGACCCACCAACAGCATAGAAGCATTCCTTTTTCACTGCATCCACGCCAGCATCTGTTATTTTGGGACTATTTAATAAAAGCCATTCTAAGACAGGTAAAATGATGTCTCATTTTGGTTTTAATTTGCATTTCCTTGATGATTAGTGATGTTGAGCATTTTTTCATATGTTTATTGTCCATTTGTTTATCTTCTTTTGAAAAGCTTCTGTCCATGTCTTTTGCCCACTTTTTGATGGGGTTGTTTGATATTTTTCTTGCTAATTTTCTTGAGTTCTTTGTAAATTCTGGTTATTAGCCCTTTGTCAGAAGTATAGCTTGTGAATATTTTATCCCATCCTGTAGGTTGTCTATTTGCTCTGTTCATTATTTCCTTGGCTGTGCAGAAGATTTTTAATTTAATCAAGTCCCATTTATTTATTTTTGTTATTGCTGTGATTACCATTGGGGTGGTCTTCATAAATTCTTTGCCTAGGTCAATATCTAGAAGAGTTTTTCCAACATTTTCATCTAGAATTCTTATGGTTTCATGCCTTACATTTAAGTCCTTTATTCATCTTGAATTAATTTTTATGAGTGGTGAGCGATATGGATCCTGTTTCATTCTTCTGCATGTGGCTGTCCAGTTTTCCCAGCACCATTTATTGAATAGGTTCTTTTCCCCAGTGTGTATTTTTGTCTGCTTTGTTAAAGATCAGTTGGCTGTATGTGGATAGTTTTATATCTGAGTTTTCTGTTCTGTTCCATTGGTCTGTGTCTCTATTTTTGTGCCCATACCATGCTGTTTTGGTTACTATAGCCTTGTACTATAGTTTGAAGTCTGGTAATGTGATGCCTCCAGATTTGTTCCTTTTGCTTAAGATTGCTTTGGCTATTCGGGCTCTTTTCCACTTCCAGACAAAGCATAGAATTATTTTTTCTAGATCTGTGAAATATGACCTTGGTATTTTGATGAGGATTGCATTGAATCTTTTAATCACTTTGGGTAGTATGGACATTTTAACAATGTTAATTCTACTGATCCATGAGCACGATATGTTTTTCCATTTGTTTGTATCCTCTGCGATTTCTTTTCTCAGTGTTTCGTAGTTCTCTTCCTAGAGATCTTTTACATCCTTGGTTAAGTATATTCCTAGATATTTTATTTTCTTTGTAGCAATTGTGAATGGTATTGAGTCTTTGGTTTGACTCTCAGCTTGACTGTTATTGGTGTATAGGAATGTTACTGATTTGTGTACATTGATTTTGCACCCTGAGACTTTGTTGAATTTGTTTATCAACTCCAGAGTCTCTTGGTGGACTCTTTGGGGTTTTCTAGGTATAAGATCATATCATCAACAAAGAGCGATTGTTTGACCTCCTATTTCCTGATTTGGTTACCCTTAATTTCTTTCTCTTACCCATTGCTCTGGCTAGGACTTCCAGCACTGTCTTGAATAGAAGTGGTAACAGTGGGCATCCTTGTCTTGTTCCAGCTCTTAGTGGAATGTTTTCAGCTTTTCCCCATTCAGTATGATGTTGGCTGTGGGTTTGTCATATATGGCTTTTATAATTTTGAGATATGTTCCTTCTATGCCTAGTTTGTTGAGGGTTTTTATCATGAAAGGGTGCTGAATTTTGTCATATGCTTTTTCTGTATCTATTGACATGATCTTATGATCTTTGTTTTTGCTTCTGTTTATGTGGTGAATCACATTTATTGATTTACGTGTGTTGAACCATCCTTGCATCCCTGGGATGAAGACCACTTGGTCATGGTGGGTTATTTTTTTGATGTGTTTTTGAATTCATTTTGCTAGTATTTTATTGAGGTTTTTTGCATCTATATTCATAAGGGATAATGGTCTGTAGTTTTCTTTTTTTGTAGTGTCCTTTCCTGGCTTTGGTATGAAGATGATACTGGCTTCATAGAATGAGTTGGGGAGGATTCCTTCCTTTTCAATGTTATGGAATTATTTCTGCAGCATGGGTACCAACTCTTCTTGGTAGGTCTGATAAAATTCGGCTGTGAATCCATCTGGTCTGGGGCGCTTTTTTTTGTTGGAAGATTTTTTATTGCTGCTTCAATCTCATTGCTTGTTATTGGTCTGTTCAAGAATTCTATTTCTTCCTAATTGAGTCTTGGGAGGTTGTGTGATTCCAGGAATTTGTCCATTTCCTCTATGGTTTTGAGTTTGTGTGCATATAGGTTTTCATAGTATTCACAGATGATATTTTGTATATCTGTGGTGTCAGTTTTAATATCTCCTTTTTCATTTTTGATTGATCTTATTAGGGTCCTTTCTCTTCTATTCCTGGTTAACCTAGCAAGAGGTCTGTCGATTTTGTTTATCTTTTCAAAGAACCACCTTTTTGGTTTGTTGATCCTTCTGTATTATTTTCTTATTTTCAATTTCAGTTCTGCTCTGATCTTACTTATTTCTTTTCTTCTGCTGGCTTTGGGTTTGGTTTGTTCTTCCATTTCTAGTTCCTTGAGACATGTCATTAGATTTTTAATTTGTGATCTTTCTGTCTTTTTGTTGTAGGCATTTAAGGCTATGAATTTTCCCCTTAGGACTACTTTTGCTGAATCCCACAGATTTTGATAACTTGTGTCCCTTTTGTCATTCAGTTTGAGGAATCTTTTGATTTCCATTTTAATTTCATCATTGATTCAATAATTGTTCAGCAGGAGGTTATTTAATTTCCATGACTTTATGTAAAATTGGGTGTTTCTCTTGGTGTTGATTTCTAGTTTTATTCTGCTGTGATCTGAGAAGATACATGGTATGATTTCTATTTTTTGGAGTTTGTTGAGCCATGATTTGTGGCCTAAAATATGATCAATCTTGGAGAATGTTCCATGTGCTGATGAGAAGAATGTATATTCAGTAGTTTTTGGGTAAAATGTTCTGTAAATGTCTGTCAGGCCCATTTGTTCTAGAGTCCTGTTTAAGTCCAGTGTTTCTTTCTTTATTTTCTCCTTGGATCTGTCTAGTTCTATCAGTGGGTGGTGAAGCCCCTGGCAATTACAGTGCTGCCATTTGCTTAGAGCTCTCTTTGCTTAGAGCTAGTAGGGTTTGCTTTATGAATCTGGGCGCTCCTGAGTTGGGTGCATAAATATTTAGGATTGTTATGTCTCCTTGTTGAATTGTTCCCTTTGTCATTATATAATGACTGTTTTTGTCTTTCTTTACTGTGGTTGATTTAAAGTCAATTTTATCTGATACAAAAATGGCTACACCTGCTTTCTTTTGGTTGCCATTTGCATGAAATATTTTTTTCCATCCCTTACCCTTGAATCTGTAAGAGTCCTTGTGGGTTAGATGTGTTTCCTGGAGACAGCAGATGCTTGGCTTGTATTTTTTTAACCATTCAGCCAGCCTATGTCTCTTGAGTGGGGAATTTAAACTGATCATGTTGATTGATAGAATTGATACGTGGGATGTTGTTCTGTTCATCTGGTTGTGTAGTACTTTGTTGCTCTGTTTTAAATCTTGTGCTATTGTTTTATATGGGCTCTGAGCTTTAGCTCTTGGGTGATTTTACACTGGTGGGTGACCATTGTGCTGATCCATGTGTAATGCAGTTCTGAGTACTTCCTGCAGGGCTGGTCTGGTCTTGACAAACTCTCAGTGTTTGCTTGTCTGGAAAGGTCTTTATTTCTATTTCATTTAAGAAACTTAGTTTTGCAGAATACAAAATTCTAGGCTGGTAGTTGTTCTGTTTCAGAAGACTGTAAATGGGACCCCAGTCCCTTCTGGCTTATAAGGTCTCTGTTGAGAAGTCTGCACTTAGCCTGATGGGTTCTCCTTTGTAAGTTACTTGATGTTTTCTCCTCATGGCTCACAGGTATTCCTCCTCCATTTGACTTTTGGTCCGGTCTGCTTGTCTTTCCCGCTGGTCTGCCGGTGGGCAGGGAGCTCCCAAATCAGGCACCCCGGGTCACTGCTGGCCCCCAAGTGGAAAGGTGTGGGACCCGCTGACTGTGGGCACCTCAGCCTGCAGCCAACTGGGGGGACGTGCTGCTCACCAAATTTTCGGCTCAAACTGCACTCCCAATTGCAGGGGTTGTGGGAGGGGTGGGGAAGAAGCGTCTGAGTGGGAGAAAGCCGGCTTTTTGGCCCCTTGTGGAAAGCCTTATCCTTTTGCTGGGCTCTGTGCCTCCTTGGGTTTGATCCGTGCTGATATCTTTTTTCTTTTATCTTCTTTCTTCTCTGCTTTGCAGTTTTCCTCCATGAGGTCCCCACAGGCTCTGGCACCTCTCTCTATGATTTCTCCCCTCTCCTTTATCTGAAATCCATTCTTCCCATTGGGACTGTCTGGCACTCAATGTCTCTAGTTGGCCATCTTTCCCTAGAAATCCTTATTTTTAAAAGTTCTTTTTCTATTTTGGACATCAGTCCTTTATCAGTTGTATCTTTTACAGATATTTTCTCCTGCTCTGTGGCTTGGCATCTCTTTCTCTTGACATTGTCTTTTGTGGAGCAAAGGTTTTTAATTTTAATGAAGTCCAGCTTATCAGTTTTTTCTTTTATGGATCACACCTTTGGTATTATATCTAAAAAGTCATTGCCATACTCAAGGTCATCTAGGTTTTCTCCTATGTTATCTTCTAGGGATTCTGTAGTTTATCACTTTATATTTAGGAGTATGATCCATTTTGAGTTAATTTTTGTGAAGGATGTAAGGTCTGTGTCTAGGTTCTTTTTTTGTTGCGTGTGGGTGTCCAGTTGTTCCAGTGCCATTGGTTTTCTGGTTCATAATATTGCTTTGCCCCTTTGTCAAAGATCAATTAACTATGTGTATGAGGGTCTATTTCTGGACTCTCTGTTCTGTCCCATTGACATTTTTGTCTATTCTTTTGCCAACACATACTGTCTTGATTTCTGTAGCTTTGTAGTAAGTCTTGACGTTAGGTAGTGTCAGTCTTCCAACTTCGTTCTTCTCCTTCAATATTGTGTTGACTATTCTCGGTCATTTACCTCTCCCTATAAACTTTAGAGTCAGTCTGTCAATATCCACAAAAAACCTTGTTGGAATTGTGATTGTGATAGTATGGAATCTATAGATCAAGTTGGGAAAAACTGACATTTTGACAAATTTGAGTCTTATTCATGAACATGGAATATCTGTCCATTTATTTTGCTCTCCTTTGTTTTTATTTAGCAGAGTTTTGTAGTTTTTCTCATATAGATCTTGTACATATTTTCTTAGAGTTGTACCTAAGTATGTGATTTTTGGGGGTGCTAATGCAAATAGTATGTTTTAAATTTTGGATTCTACTTGTTCATTGCTGGTATGTAGGAAAGTAATTGATTTTTGTATATTAACCCTGTATCCTGTAACCTTGCTGTAATTGCTTAGTAGTTCCAGGAGGTTTTTTGTCAATTCTTTATGATTTTCTATATAGACAATCATATTATCTGTGAACAATGTTTTATTTCTTCCTTCCAAATCAGTATACCTTTTATTTCCTTTTCTTGTCTTATTGCATGAGCTAAGATTTCCATTGTGATTTGGAAAGGGAACAGTGAGAGGACATCCTTGTTTTGTTCTCAGTCTTAGTGGGAAACTTTGAGTTTCTCACCATTAAGTATGAGGTTAGCTGTATGTTTTTTGTAGATTTTTTTTTTATCAAGTTGAGGAAATGCCTCTTTATTCCTAGTTTAATAAGAGTTTTTACCATGAATGAGTGTTGGATGTTGTCAAATGCTCTGTCTGCATCTGTTGATATGGTCTTGTGGTCTTTCTTTTTTAGCCTTTTGATTTGATGGATTACACCAGTTGATTTTTGAATGTTGAACCGGCTTTGCATACTTGGGATAAATACCACTTTGTTGTGGTGTATGATTCTTTTTATACATTGTTAGATTTGATTTGGTACAATTTTGTTGAGAATTTCTGCATCTGTGTTCATGAGAGAGATTTGTTTATAGTTTTTTTTTTTCTTCTTGTGATGCCTTTCTCTGCTTTTGGTATTAGGGGAATGCTGGCCTCATAGAATGAGTTAGGAAGTGTTCCCTCTGCTTCTGCCTTCTGAAACAGATTGTAGAGAGTTGTATAATTTCTTCCATAAATGTTTGGTAGAATTCATCAGTGCTAGTGCTTTCTGTTTTGGATAATTATTAATTAATTATTGACTCAATTTCTTTAATAGGTATAGGCCTATTCAGATTGTCTGTTTCTTCTCATGTGAGTTTTGGCAGTTGTATCATTCAAGAAATTGGTCCGGCTGGCTGCAGTGGCTCATGCCTGTAATCCTAGCACTCTGGGAGGCTGAGGCTCTCTTGAGTTCAGGAGTTCAAGACCAGCCTGAGCCAGAGCAAGACCCCGTCTCTTCTAAACATAGAAAAATAAGCTGGGCATGGTGGCACATGCCTGTATTCACAGCTACTCAAGGGCTGGGGCAGGAGGATGGCTTGAGCCCAGGAGTTTGAGGCTGCAGTGAGCTAGGCTGACGCCACAGCACTCTAGCCTGGGCAATAGAGTGAAACTCTCTCTCAAAAAGAAAAAAGAAGAAATTGGTCCATTTCACCTGGGTTATCAGATTTATGGGCATAGAATTGTTCATAGTATTCTTTGATTATCCTTTTAATGTTCATGGGATCTGTGGTGATGTCCTGTCTTTCATTTCTGATACTAGTAATGGATCTGCTCTCTTTTTTTGGCCAGAGGCTTATTAATTTATTGATATTTCTTAAAAAGTCAGCTTTTGGTTTCATTGATTTTCTCTATTGCCTTCCTATTTTCAATTTCATTGATTTCTGCTCCAATTCTTTTTTCTTTTCTTCTCCTTACTTTAGATTTCATTTGCTCTTATTTTTCTAGTTTCCTAAGGTGGGAGCTTAGATGATTTATTTTAGATCTTTCCTCTTTTCTAATATATGCATTCAATGCTATAAATTTCCCTCTAAGCACTGCTTTTGCTGCATCCACAATTTTGATAATTTGTGTTTTCATTTTTATTTAGTTCAAAGTGTTTTTACATTTCTCTTGAGATTTGTTCTTTGACCCCTGTGTTGTTTAGAAGTGTGTTGTTTAATCTCCATGTACTTTGGCATTTTCCAGTTATTTTTCTGTTGTTGAATTCTAGCTTAATTGTTGTGATCTGACAGCAGATGTATGATTTCTATTCTTTCACATTTGTGCAGGTGTGTTTTATGACCCAGAATATGGTCTACCTTGGTGAATGTTCCTTGCAAGCTTGATAAGAATGTGTGTTCTGCTGCTGTTGGATGAAGTTGTCTAAAGATGTTCAATATGTCAGTGGACTGATGGTGCTGTGGAGTTCGACTGTATCCTTCCTGATTTTCTGCCTGCTGGATCTATTTCTGATAGAGGGTGTTGACGTCTCCAACTATAGAGTGGGTTCCTCTATCTCTCCTTGCAGTTCTATTATTCTTGCCTTACATAGTTTGATGCTCTATTGTTAGGCACACACACATTAAGGACTGTTATGCCTTTCCTTAAAGACATAAAGTTGACCTCTTCATCATTATGTAATGCCCTTGTTTATTTGTGATAAGTCTCCTTGGTTTGAAGTCTGCTGTGTCTGAAATTAATACAAATACTTTTGCTTGGTTTTGATTAGTGCTAGCATGGTATATTTTTCTTTATTTTTTAGAGATGGGAGTCTCGCTCTGTTGCCCAGGCTGGATTGAAAAATGAAAAAATAGAAAAAATTAAACAGGCTATAAAACAATAGCCTAGGTTGGGCACGGTGGCTCACACCTGGAGTCCCAGCCCTTAGGTAGACCGAGGCAGGAGGATCTCTGGAGCCCAGGAGTTTGAGGCTGCAGTGAGCTGTGATCACACCACTGGACTCCATCTGATTCCTTTGTTTGTATATGTCGGAGTTTCTGACCTGTATTATTTTCCTTCTCTCTAAAGAACTTCTTTTAGTGCTTCTTTGCAAGGCATTTCTCCTGGCAACAAATCCCCACAATCTTTGTTTTTCGACAAGGTCTCTATTTCTCCTTCACTTTGGAAGGATAATTTTGTAGAGTGTATAGTTCTAGGTCAGTGACTTTTTTCTCCCCACACCTGGAGTGTTTCTCTGCCTCTTCTTGCTTGTGTGTGTCTGAGGAGAATTGGGTGTAATTCTCACCTCTGCTCCGCAGTAGATAAGGTAGTTTTCCTCTGGCTTCTTTCAGGACTTTCTCTTTATCTGTGACTTTCTGTTGTTTGAAGCTGTTGTTTTTGGGCGTTTGTCCTGCCTGGTGTTCTCAGCTTCCTGGATCTGTGGTTTGGTGTCTGATGCTAATTTGGAGAAATTCTCAGTCAAGTATTTCTTCTCTTCCTTTCTCTCTTCTCCTCCTTAAATCCCCGTAACATGTGTGTTGCACTTTTTGTATCTGTCCCACGGTTCTTGGATATTTTGTTCTTTTTTTTAGTCTTTGTTCTCTTTGCTTTTCAGTTTTGGAGGTTTCTGCTGAGATCTTCTCAGGTTCAGAGTTCTTTTTCTCAGCTGCGTCCCGTCTCCTAATGAGCCCATCAGAAGCACTCTTCATTTTCCTTGCGGTGTTTTGTTTTTTGAGACAGGGTCCCAGGCTGGAATGCAGTGGCATCATCACAGCTCACTGCAGCCTTGAACTCCTGGCCTCAAGCGATCCTCCTGCCCCAGCCCTGAGTAGCTGGGAGAGTACAGGTGCTCATCACCATGCTCGGCTAATGTTTTCTGTTTCTAGTAGAGATGGGGTCTCACTCTTGCTCAGCCTGGTCTCAACTCCTGGTCTCAAGTGATCCTCCTTCCTCAGCCTCCCAGAGCCCTGGGATTACAGGCATGAGCCACCTCACCTGGCCTCTGTTGCAGTGTTTTTGATCTCCACATTTCTTACTGTTTTTTTCCAAAAACAAGAGCAATTTCTACCTGCCTGCTTACATTGTCCATCTGTCCTCACAAGCCGTCTGCTTCTCCATTGAAGTCCTGAGCATATTAATCACAGTCGTTTTAAATTCCTGGTCTGGTAATTTCAGTGTCCCTGCCACAACTGGAACTGATGCTTGCTCTGTTTCTTTAAAGTGTGTTTTTTGCCTTTTAGTATGCCTTGTAATTTTTTCCTTTTAGAGATAGGGTCTCACTCTGTCTCCCAGACTGGAGTGCAGTGGCGCACTCATAGCTCAATGAGGCCTTGAACTCCGGGGCTCAAGCCATCCTCCCACCTTAGCCCCCCAAGTAGCTGGGACTACAGGTGTGCACCACCACGCCCAGCTAATTTTGCTATTTCTTGTAGAGATGGGGTCTTGCTACGTTGCCCAGGCTGGTCTTGAACTCCTGGGCTCAAGTGATTCTCCCGCCTTGACTTCCCAAAGTGCTGGCATTACAGGTGTGAGCCACTGCACCCAGCCTGTAATCTTTCCTCGAGCACCAGGCATGGCATGCCAGGTAAGAGGAACTGGGGTGACAGCCTTCAGTGGTGTGGGGGAAGCCATGGGGGAGGCATCCTGCAGACTGAGGAGCAGGTCTCCGTCTCCCTGAGCCTGTGCCCTGGACTGCAGACGTCATTCCTGCTTCTCTGTGTCCCGAGCCACCACCTAGAGGGGCTGCCGGCGGGTGTTCCCTTCCCCTGGGTCAGGTGGGTTCTGATGGCAGGTTGGTCTCTGGTCAGCAGCCCCTCCTGAGGGCAGGCCTCGCAGGAACAGAGCGCTCGGGCCTGTTTCCAGATGGTTCCTCTTCCCCTCCTCCAGCCAGAAGCCCCCGGGATTTTTTGCCAATATTTAACATGAGCACCAGGTGGAGCTCCTGGAGGTAAATCCCACAGAAGTGTGGGGCCCCCGTGACTCTGTCCCCTGGAGTTTTATCTCTCAGGATTGTCTGTTCTGAGCCCCTGGCAGTCTGTCAGCCACAGTTCAGGTTTTCACACATCGGCCTGGCTCCGGTGGCAGTTTCCACTGGCAAGTCTGCTCTGTCCTGGGCCAGGGTTTGCCTGTGGCCTCCCCTCTCTTGCAGGTCCAGGAAGGATTGTTGGTGTTTCACTCTGTTCAGGCTTTTACCTGTTGTTGGGTGACTCCCGAACTCCTCACACGTGGAACTGTGTCTCCAGAAGGACCTTGGGGTGGGGCAGTTTTTCTTATAAAGTGTTTCCCCCATTAACTCTCCCCTGCCCTGGGGTCCAGTCCTCTTGGTGCTGTGGGCATGTGTGGGCAGGTGGGACACGTTGTGTCTGGAAAGGCAGCACTGAACGTCCAGATGCGAGGAACTGCTAGCATCTTAATGGCATCATTAATTTGTTCTATGGGCCATTTTGTGAAGAGACGAAGACTGAGCGGTTGCGGCCACGTTGTTGACCTTGAGCAGCACTGGGCTTCTCCACATAGAACCTGGGAGTAGGAGACTGAGAATCAAATCTCTTCTCCCTTCCCCCACCCCGCCCCCATGAGATTTTTTGATCTTCAGCTACATTTTTTGGCTTCGTGAGGAACCTTATCATCAAACGCAATGGCTAGCAACGTTACCAAGTAGACAGAGCCTCGCTCCGTGGACTCCCGTGTGTTCATTGGGAATCTCGACACCCTTGTGGTCAAGAAGTCTGATGGTGGAGGCAGTCTTCTCGAAATATGGCAAGATTGTGGGTTGCTCTGTTCCTAAGGGCTTTGCCTTCATTCAGTATGTTAATGAGAGAAATGTATCAGGAGAGGATGGCAGAATGATTGCTGGCCAAGTTTTAGATATTAATCTGGCTGCAGAGCCAAGAGTGAATTGAGGAAAAGCAGGTGTGACATGTGGAGACGTGTGGCTCCTCTTCTGACGTGGACTGTGACTTTCCATGGGACTGTGATGACAACAGGCACAGTCACCCGCAGTGCTTCCCTCCTCCTCCTCCTCCTCCTCCTGCTCGGCCAGTGGTGCCCTTGACACACCAGCGTGTCAGGAAACACCTCACGAAGGGGGAAAAGTGGCTTCAGTTCTAAGCGTGGACAGCGAGGTTTTTCTTCCAAGTCTGGAAAGTTGGAAGGAGATGACCTTCAGGCTATTAAGAAGGAATTGACCCAGATAAAACAAGAAGTGGATTCTCTATCGGAAAAAATTGAAAAGGAACAGAACAAAGAAGCAGTAGAGATGAAGAATAAGTCAGAAGAGCGCAGAGCAGCAGCTCCTGAAGAAGGAAGAGACGAGCGTGAAGGTGGAGTCAGGGGTGCGATACTCTGCTGAGGGGCCCCTGGATGAAGATGACAAGGAAGACGGGGACCAGCTGCAGTTGATCAGGGTAGGAAAAGCGGCTGAGGAAGGAGAGCATGGCAGAGGCAGCGCCAGTGGCACAATGGCAAGGGTGGCTCCTCAGCACGTGGCGGGGTTTAGAAATCTTATCCCGTTATTTCTTTGCTGAGGCGCTTGTCTAAGATCAGAACTTTCGGCAGATCCTCCCCCTGGTATCCTCAGCACACGCTCGTGTTCTCCCGTCCTCGTCCCCTGTTCATGAATTCACACTGCCCTGCGCCTCGTCCTGTCGTCACTTCCTTTGATGCTCCTAGTAGTTTTGCTGAGTCCTACCCTGTAATTTTCTGCTTTTAACTTTGATACCCCTTTATGACTTAACAATACAAAGGGTATCTCTCGTTACACAGGGAGTGCAGCTCTTTCAAGCCTGAGTTCAGCAGCTGCCTCCCTCTCTGGAAGGCGACCTCATTCGGTTAGAGTGGCCCCGAGAGCAGCCCTGAGTGGGAGGCGTGGGAGACCCCCAACGAGCGTGTCGTCTGGGGCAGTTCAGTGTAAATGGGACGATGTATTTTTGCGAATGACAGTTGGCACGTCAAATGCATCCTCTAGAAAAATAATAAGTATAATAGTCTTAAGATTTGTTTTCTAAAGTTGATACTGTAATATTTGTTTTCTAAAGTTGAAACAAGTCCTTATTAAACCAGGAATTTGGAGAAAAAAAAAAAATCTGTTCTGCGGCAGTGTTGCCTGCCCAGCATTTCACAGATTCCAGAGGTGAGAGGTTGCCTTCACGCCGCAGTGGGCGGGCTGCGTGGCTGCGCCCCTCCCCGGCCTCCATCCTGGCTCCAGCTCTGCCTCAGCCCTCCTGGCATCCCCCTTCCCTGGTGGGCCCACCGGCCGACCCGCACCGGCAATCCTCCACCCACCCTCCCCTACTCTGCTCTCCCTCGTGCGTCCGTGTCCTGGTCAGTGACGCTGATACCTCCCCTGCTTTACACCTGAAAACTTTGGGGGTCTCTCCCCGCCTTGGGCCTGGCCCGAGCCAGCCTCACCCTCCTGAGCCCTCTGGGTGATTGCTCCACAGCCCGAGGCTACAGGTCTTGCCTCCCCTGCACCCGAGACTGTGCTGCTTCAGGCACCAGAGTGACCCCATTCACAGGCCTCCCCATCCCCTGGGATGCAAACCTCAGCTCCCATGGTGGCTGTGTGGTGTGGTCAGGGTTCTGTCTCAGAAGGTCTGTGAGCTCCATGGGAATCCGGAGGGAACCTGGAGGGACAGTGCTGGCCCCAGGTGACAGTTGGGGTGGGGTGGGGCAGGCCTGGACAGGGGAGCCTGTGTTTGGGGCCCCTGGAGAGTGTGTGATACTGTGTCTTGGGGTGCTGTGTTGCCGGTAAGTAGGGTGTGCAAGAGCAGTTGTAGATAAGAAGAGAAATAGCTTTTGGGGGAAATATGAGTTTTCTAAACATATGTCACATTTCTGCTACCCTCTGAGTCTAGAAGCCTGGGATGTGTTTCTACTCCCTTTTCCAGGCAAACTCTCACTCTTCCCCTCAGCCCCAGACTGAGATGGCCTAAGGTGCTCTGTGGGGCCTTCCCTGGCCTCCAGAGCCTGGCCAAGCACGCTCTCCCACCACAGGACCCAGCGGATCCCCGTTTTATCTCTGGAGGGAGTGGTCAGCCCAGCGCCCTCTGACATGAAGTCCCAGGCAGGATGGGAGCATCCTGTCCTTTCCTCCATGAGAAGGAAGGGGCCAGGGCTGCCTCTGTACTTGAGCACACTGTTCTGTCTGTCTTTTCCTAACTGTGAAAATAAGGTGCGCACCATTCAGTGGGGGTATGTTATATATATTCATGGGTAAGAAATAGATTGCTGAACATTTGGAATTCATTTGTATAATGCTTTTTAAAAATTATTTTTAGCCTCTAGGATTATAGATGTTTCCCAAAAAGGATACGTTTATTAATTGTTTTCTCTTTTTGGTCACACCTATGTGTTAGCAAGGGCATTTCTTACAAGAATTTGAAGTTACGTTATGTTAGTTTTATAAATACTTACATGTTAAAATTACAAATAACAAGTGAATCTCAGAAAACATATGTATTTTTCCAACCTATTTGCAATATTCACATTTATGATTGAATTTTTTTGTTTTATGTTTGATTTTTACCTCCAGGAAATTGAAAAGGAAGACATTGATTTAGAAAATGCTAGAGCTAATGAATATACAGCCAGTTTTGAAGATGATTTTGAAGTATGTATAAAAGTTAAAATTTTTCTTAGTTTAAAAATCATTTATTCTTAAAAATCAGTTTATGTATAATAATTTAATAGCCTTTTTCTCTCTTTGTTTCTTAATACTCAATATCTGATAAAGTTTGATTTAGGTCTAGCTGCTACCTATAAAAAGCTTGTTGTACTTCTACCAGTGCTTACCAGTATAATGTAATTAAATGATTTTATGATTTAACCTGTATGTAAGTGCACTGCATTCAAACGTGTGTGTGTATCTATATACATACGTAGACTTTCACGTTCTCAGCACAAATGTTTTTGCATTATTTTTGCTAATAGCTCTGGTATATGTGGTTTTATATTGTGTGATTCATTTTTGGAGAAATAAGTGCAGCAGTTTATATGGGTTTATGTAATAGTTCAATGACATTAAAATCAGTGAACTATAAAAAATCTTTCTTAGCCGTTATAAGGACTTTGTCTATTTTAAATGATAAATTATAACGTGAAGTTCAGTGTAAGTGTTGATCCCAGTTGGCTTGTGCTAAAGGTCCCGAAAGCACTGCTGTTGTTTGTAGGACTACGAGGACGACTTTGAGGTCTGTGACGGCGATGAGGATGGCTGTGCTGAGCCCGAGTCAAGAGGGGATCTGGAAGAACTTCCTCCAGCCCAAAAACGGGAGATACAAGAAATCCAAAAAGCCATTAGTGCAGAAAATGAAAGGGTCGGCGAGCTAGCTTCGAAACTGTTTCAGAAACAAGGTGGAACGGAGCGTGAACGGGAGTCCAGGACAGGTACTCGTGTCTGTCCGTGAGTGGCATCTGTGCCCTCACGGTGCTGGGGACTGAGCCGCAGAGACGTCTGTTAGGAAGGATCATTCTAACGGGCAGGCGGGCATCTTGACATCACAGTGGGATTGTGCCCCTGCATCTGGCACGTGTGCGGCACACAGAAGACGTCTGAGAGGTTAAGATTGCCTGTGCCCAGCACCAGGATGGGGCGCTGTGGGCGCTGTGGCCCTCTCAGGGGCAGCAGTACCTTTTTTCCTGTGCAGCCAGCCTCTGGCTCAGTCTGTGAGCACGTGCACTTGTTTTCCTGATAGCGCCCTCCTTGAGTTTCCACAAAGGAGTGGTCGTGGTTGTCAGCAGATGAGAACTGGGCCAAGTAGGTCAAGGAGCCGTAAAGGTGGGGACATAGCCTGACAGAGCCTGTCATGAGTCACACTCTGGGCTGAGCCTTTTTCCCCAAGGATTTTTTTAAATGAAATTAGAAATGTATTAATAGTTTTCCTGGAAATTCTTGGCATCTGGATGTGATGAGTTACTTGTGGGAGTAGGAGTCAATGTTTTAAAATCACTTAAAAGGGGCTGGGTGCAGTGGCCCACGCCTGTAATCCCAGCGCTTGGGGAGGCTGAGGCGGGAGGATCGCTTGGGTCCAGCCTTCAAGACCAGCCTGAGCAACATAGTGAGACCCCCCCCATCTACAAGAAATAGAAAAATTGTCCAGGCGTGGTAGCACGTACCTGTAGTCCCAGCTACTCAGGAGGCTGAGGCTGGAGGATCACTTGAGGCCAGGAGTTGAGGCTGCAGTGAGCTGTGATCGTGCCATTGCACTTCAGCCTGGGTGACAGAGTAAGACCCTTCTCTAGAAATAAAAATAAAAAAATAAAATCATGTAAAGGGAAAACTATGACATTCTGATAAAACAGCATTAAAGGTAAAATGGGACAATATTAAAAATATTGTTGGATATATACTTCTTTAATTTATCTAGTAAAATAATCAGTAATTAATATAATTAATTATAATTAGTAATTAATATGAGGCAATAATGCAAATGAAGGTTTTACAGAATGATTATTACTCTCATATTTTGTGCCTGCTACAGAGGTAGCAAAACTCAGCTGGGCAGTTCTGATATATAGAGTGTTCCTTAAACTTACAGATGAAAACATTTCTTTGAAGCCAGGGGTGCCTGTCCTAGAAAAGGTGAGGATCTGCCCTCATTTTGTCCCTGTCCACTGGGTGAGGTTCAGGGGCTGGTTCTGTGACTTCCCTGTGGAGTGGCAGTGCACATGGAGAGGTTCTAGTGCCACCAACAGGCAGGATTTCATGACGACATTCAGAGCTCACCTGTTCTGGGGTTGCCAAGAAGTGAGGAAGATTTTATTCTTAAAGTTCCCGATTTTCTTAGCAGATCTTTGAATAACCTTTTTGTTATTCATTTCCTATGTTTATGCTTAGTATTATGTCTTTATTAGCCTGATTTACAAGATTATAATTTATAACCCCCAATATGATAAATTATTTTTTAGCATTTTTTTAATTTGAAGGAATCATTGCTACCCAGGAGTTGGAGCTGCTCTCTGGGCTGTAGTTAATGCTGAGCTAGCACAGGTACACAGGGTAGTGAAGGCTGACAGTATGGAAGTCGTGTTCCGTGCTGCAGGAGGGAACACACAGTAGGGCATAGCAGCACTGATGCTGGAGTCTCAGACCTGGCTCTGTCATTTACTAGCTGTGTGATCTTGGGCAGTTGCCTAACCTCTGTGCCTTAGTTTCCTTATCTGTAAAATAAGGACAAGGCTTTCTTCAGCATTGTTGTGAGGATTAATTGAATAAACTAGTACACATAAAGTGCCTTAAAAGAGTGCTAGGCCGTCTTAAGCGCCAAGGAATGTTAGGTGTCATTACTATTTCGTAACCACCATCTAGTAGCTGTTGGAGAATATTTCTTCTCTGTATCCTCTTTGGCCACCCCCAGCCGTCTTGGTATTACTTTGTGTGAAATACCTGCACTCTATGCTGATTGAACTGTTTGGGTATAAACTGCACAACTTATCCTTTTTCAGGGCAATAAGAAACCATTTGATAAATAACTTTTTCCAGTGCACTGAAGTTACCATGGTGCTTGAAAAAGGTCATACACCTCCAAAAGCTCAATCATCTGCTTGTTCAGTGAATAAGTATTTGCTGAATGCTGACACCTGGTCCGGGGGTGTGGGCTCTGCTCCAGGGGTGTCTTTGTTCGAGTCTTAATTCTGTGACTTTAAATGTGTCTACCAGTTTCCTTATTTTTAAAACTGGAAAAATAACATCTCCTAATGTCTATGTGGCACTTTGCAGTTGCACAGTGCTTTTCATGAACACAGCCTGCTTTAGTCCTGCTGTAATCCTGTACGTCAGTGTTCTGATGACAAGAGAACCGAGGTGTGGAGGTGAAATAACTTCCTGTGGTCATGATGCCAGTAACGGGCGGGGCTGAGGCTGAGCGGGGTCTCCTGAGCCACACCCTTTGATCGCTGTCCGCAAGGCTTTGCTGTGTGGGTCCGGTGAGATGATGTGTGGAAATGGGTGTCAGATTTATACAGCTGTGTGATGGCAGGGTAAGGCCAGACACATATCCTAAAGGATGAGAAGACAGATTAAGATACAATTGGAATAAATATGTAATATAAACAAATACATGTGGATAGATACATACAGGAAACCACAGAAATCCTCAGTGGAAAACAGGTGGATTGAGGAGAGATTTGTGTCCACTAGGAAGAGTAGTGGACAGATTTGTTCATTGTAATATGAGCCTTTTCCATCAGCCTGATGGTTAATCTCATCACATCTTTGGAAATTTTAGGACATCTTACGATGAGGCTCCTGCCTGCATTCTCCTTTGTTTTGTACTCTTTGGAATATTAAGTAATTGATCCAGTATTAATTTGCACTTGTTTCTGTTTTTTAGCTATTTTGTATATGCATGTTCCAATTCCCTTACTAGAATGTAATCTTTATTTATTTTTTCAGGTGGGTGGGCTGCATCTTGTATGCATTCTTAAATGTTTCTGAAACTCTTGATAGTGTGACTGGCACATACAATAGATGATCAGTAAATTTTGCTTTGTTACTTGAAAGTTTTAGATGAAGTAAGTGGGAGTAGGCCTCTTAAATGCTTGTGAAAGAGGTTTATTGTTGTTATCATTGATTTCAAGTAAAGAGCTTATTGCGTATAATTATATATATGATTCTAATTGTTTTGCTCTTGATTTTTTTTTTTGCTTGGAAGAAATATTTTAATATTACAAAAAATACCCTTTTCCCGCATTATACAGATGCAAACTGTTCTCCGTCCAGAGCCTCTGTTTGTGGAATTTTTGTGGATTTTGCAACAGCCTCACATCGTCAAAAGAGCCGGACTCAGGCCCTTAAGCAAAAGTAGGTGTACTGGGAAATTTGCCAAAGGTATTATGGGGTTTTAATATACTTTTCTTCAACATACTTTTAAAAAACAGAGTTTGTTATTTTGTTTTCACTACTGACTGTTTAGGTATGTTATTTAATTTGTACTCCATTTCTCTGTGTTCAGATATTATGTTAATAGTGCAAGTGTGTGCTGCTGTAGACGAGCCCCTGGGCATGAATGTCTGTTGTTAAGTTCATGGCTGACTGCTGGACTTGTCCTGAGGGTCTGCGCCTTTTTGGCTGAGGGAGAGTCCCAGCAATACTCACAGAGCGGTGGGGTGGGCCTGGCCCAGCTTGTGCTGCATCTGGGCGCAACACCGCCCTCCCCGCAGGTGCAGGCAGTGTCACGTGGTCCTGTGGTAGGCCTGAGCTGAGTATCACTGTGCCTATTTTCAGGCGAGGAAGCCGAGGAGGCAGGAATGACCGAAGGTAAAAATCCATCCACTAGCCTTCCCGATGGACAGGGCATGCGTGTAGTACTCTCACGTTGTGTTGAGTTGCGGCCCTCATTGTGCACTTCCTGTGTGTCACCCCAGTCCTACAGCCCCACCTCACAGACATGGGGAGTGCTGAGGGCCAGCCACTGGTGCAGGGTTGAGCTGGACATTGAGCCCAAGGCTGCCAGACGCCAGAGTCCATGCTTCTGATTCCTGTGAATTTAGAAATTCGTAAAGTTTAGAAATTTATAAAAGATATATTTACAAGAGTCAATTGTACTAAATCCAAATACGATTGATGAGTAAATAAAAAAATAAAGATTTTTTTAAAAAGTAGATTTAGAATCCATATCACCTAGCTCAGTACCTGGCCTTAGTAAGTACTCAATAAATATTTGCTAAGTAAACAAATCAATCATTAATAATAAAAACAACAGTTTTCACAGTGTTTTTGTTGCCCTTATATTTTGATTCTCCTGTTGAGGTTATAAAATGCAAGTTTCTGGCCCTTTGGCTAGGGTTTTTTTTTTCCACCTTATACAAGTTCTCAGAAACTACATATGGTTGAACACAGTTTTTACAAACTCAGGTGGTTAAAGCTACACAGTATGTTGTTTAGGCACATAAATATGAGGTAACATATTTTTAAAAGCAAGAAAATGATAACCACAAGATTCAGTACGGTGATTGTTGTGGGCAGTGGGGATCCAGGGACACGGACGGAGGAGCCCCACAGAGACACAGGTCATCCGTACTTTCCTAGCTTGGGTTAGGTTGGTCCTAGGATGGTAATGACATTATGATATATAACATACAAGTGTATCATGTGGATTATTTTGGATCAGAAATTATATTAAAGATTTTAAAAGGAAAATGAAAAAGTCAAAGGCTGAGACATAAATGGATTGATGATAGATAAAAAAGTTTTTGAGAAGGTCCCCAACCATTTTGGCAGGGGTCAGGGGGAGGGAGCGGGGAGGCTGGGAGGCGGAGCTCAGGCGGTGATGCTTGGCCCAGTTGCTAACAGGCCACAGACTGGTACCTGGCCGTGGCCTGGGGGTTGGGGACTGCAGCTTCAGAGGAATGCGACAGAGTTGTGGCATTTGTGTGTTGTGAGGAAATACAGGTACAGAGAAGACAAAAACTATAGAGGCACTTATACTACTAGATATAAGTTGAGTAAATTAATTAGAAATTTCGGGGAAAGTGGATACCTATTTCACAATATGCACAAGATAAATTCCAACTGGATTAAAAAGATAAATGAAAAAAAGCATAGGTAATATAAGTAGTTATTTCAGTGATAGCAAAGGACTTTCTAAGAATAAAAACAAAAAAGTAAAAAAGTAATGGATTACATCTAAAAATTTAAATTTCTATAAGGCACAGTAGTCCATGAATTTGACAGAATTTAAAGGTAATTGACCAAGTGGGAAAATATATTTGCAAAATATATGATTAGAGGTTTACTACCTCTAATGCATGAGATGTTTTATAATTTAGTAAGCAACTTAAATATTCCTAGTTGAAAATGGGCAGAGATCATGTAAGACTTGAGGTCTAGTGAGGAAAACAAAAAGTATTATGGGTATTAAACAGAAGGGATGTAATACAGGAATTAATTATGTAGGTGCTGGGAAAGCTGAATTGCTAAGTGGGGACCCGGAGGCAGCCCAGAGATAAGCGCCAGCAGGAGAAACTGAGGCTCCCGGCACTTGTGGGGCCAGGAGCTGGGACCAGGGCAGGCCTGCCTGGCAGAGGCTGGAGCCACAGAGAAATGTGGCAGCTGCTCAAGGCAGAGAGGGAGGGAAAAAAGGAATCATCCTACTTTCTGTTACCTTCTTCCCCCAGTCTCCCACAAGACGGGCCCAGGATGGTAAAGGACACAGAGAATTCACAGTAGAGAAAAATTCAGCTGTCAGTAAATATATGAAAGTGTGTCCTGTCAGAGAAATTGCATGTTGAAACAACAAGGTGAATTTTTCCTCTATGGAATAGGCAAGGTGTTAAAAAATGATAAAACTTAAGTATAGATGAGTATGTAGAGAAAAAGCTTGCTTGTAACAAATTGGTGGTCTTTGTGTAGACAGTTTAATGTCATGTATCAAACGTCTGTCAGAATGACAAATACGGTTAAGTGTGTGTAGTGCCATGAAAAACGTTCAGTGGTATCAGCAGAGCATGTTGCAAAATAACACGTGAGGGACTTCTGCTTCCTTCTGTGAGGGGATAGTTTGCATCAGAGAAACCCTCCAGCTAAACACAGCTATAAAAGCTGGATATTAAAAAAAAAACAAAAAAACAAACCAGTTGATCGAATACACCAGAAGCAACCGAGACGGCCGGGGCCTGGAGAGCGGAGGTCCGAGAGGGACGGGAGGCATCAGAGTGGTCCTGTATCTGACACTGTCTTGTTCACTCCGGGGCTTTGCATCTGCATTTCTCAAGCCGATAGAGTAGAACAGGAAGTGGCACGGAACTCTCCACAGGGCTGAGGAGACCAAGCTGGAGTTTGGGACTTTCAAGTGGGAGGAGAATCCCTGATAAATGCCTGGGCTTTGGCTGAGACCCCTGGAGGCCTGTGCTGCAGCGGCAGCGCACTCCCTCCCTCGTTCACTGGGTATTTACTGAGCACCGGCTGTGTGAGATATGAGTAAATGGAGCTCAGATTCCAGTGGGCGGTGAGAGATGACAGATGCAGGGATTGAACCCCGGGCATGCTCAGGTTGGGGCGTCTGGAAGGAAAGGAGGAATCGGCACAGGTGACTGAAAAGAACAGTCCGTGAGGCGAGAGAAGACGGGGCGGGGGCGGTGTTTCGGATGCTGTGGGTGGAGTGTGATTAGCCGTGTGCGATGCTGCCTGTGGGTCCAGTCCTGGGGGAAGCCGGCCTGCTGTGGGAAAGAGTGAGGCCTGAAAGCCCTGCTGGCCTTGCAGTCTGTCTGCAGCTCAGGTGATACGACAGAAATGTGATCCCTCCAGCCAAGGAATGTTAATTCCTAGAGTATAGTGAATTGCTGCTTGTGAAAATTGTAGGCATACATATGTCATACTTTACTTTGTGTTAACTTCAGGAGGCTGCATTGGAATAATCACACGTTTGGTTCATGAAACACTCACATCGTTGGTACATGCTTCACTGTCTTTTAGTTATTTTTAATAACTATTAGATACCTCAGGCTCATACCCAAGCAAAAGTTAGGTCCTTGACAATAACCTGCATTTAACCATCAGATTCCTTCTGTTCTCTCTGCACTTCCCTACATATATTATTCAATTTAACTTTTGTCTCATTTCCAACTTATTTTAAAGGACACGAAGTACAAAACTGCTTCGGCTTATTGACTTAGATTTTTCATTCACTTTCTCGCTCTTGGATCTACCACCAGTAAATGAATATGACATGTACATCAGAAACTTTGGGAAAAAAAACACCAAGCAGGTTAGTACGAGATGTATTTAAAAAGTGACAGAATGCAAGTAAAGTAAAATAAGTTTGTGCCTTCCTGTATCTTGTTCCAGAATATGACAACTTGGGAATGCTGTGGGAGAGGCATGGGAATGGTGTGTGAAGGGTGTAAGGATGGTATGTGATGGGGTATAGGGACCGTATGTGATGGGTGTAGGGATGCTATGTGAAGGGCGTAGGGATGCTGAGTGATGGGGCATAGGGGTGCTGTGTGGGGGGCCCATAGGGATGCTCTGTGTGTGGAGGTATAGAGACTCTGTGTGAGGGGACGTAGGGATGCCGTGGGGGGGGTGGAAGGGGTGCTGTGGGGGGGCATAGGGAAGCTGTGTGTGGGGCATACGGATGCTAAGGGAGTGTAGGGACACTGTGGGGGCATCGTAGGGGCGCTGTGTGACACGAAGGGTATAGGAACAGGGTGTGAATGGACGTAGGGATGCTGTGTGAGGGGCTAGGCCTAAGGAAGAATAGTACCCATCTTCACGTGGTCCTCATTGACCCAGGGAGATTAGGCAAATGCAAAGTCTAAAGATGTCCCAAAAACCTTTAGAAGCATAGATTAATGATCCACATGTAACATGTTACAAACGTGGGGCTGTGTTCTTAGCCTTTGAGTTCAGCTTTATGTAGTGCACGTTATATTTAAAGTCAAATAGAATGTTGAGTTTGGATTTGTTTCTGGGGTTCCAGGTGAGTTTGTGGCAGTTATACTTGTCTGTATAAAGTCCTTATAATTGAAGGATCTCAAAGTATGTAATACTTACACTTACCGAGCTCTTCATGATCTGGACTCAATGTGGGTAGGCTAGGTGATAGTATTTTCAAACTAAAGGGGAATTGTTTGATGTGGCTTTTTGAAAACACCTTTGAAAATTATACCTATATATGCATATATATATCAAACATTTAAGATAAAAACAGTCTTTGCATTGTTGTCATTTATGCCACGATACTTATTTTTGGTATAAACAAGACTGTTATTATTTAAAAAAAATTTTTTTTTAATTTCAGTAATGAAAAATTGGTCTGAAATTCAGACCAAATATTAATTCCAGCATATTTTTGTTTTTAAGGCGTATGTTCAGTATAATGAAGATAATGTTGAAAGAGACATTCAAACTGAAGAAATAGAAATGAGGGAAGTGTGGACCCAGCATCCAGGAGAAAGCACTGTTGTCTCTGGAGGTGACGTCTTTTTGCTCTTGAGTGTTGAAAGCTGACTGTCTTTACTTTTTTTTTTTTTTTTTTTTTGAGACAGAGTCTTGCTCTCTTGTCCCTGGTAGAGTGCAGTGGCATCATCATAACTCACTGCAACCTCAAACTCCTGGGCTCCAGCGATTCTCCTACCTCAGCCCCCCAAGTAGCTGGGACTGCTGGTGCACACCATGATGCCCAGCTAGTTTTTTTATTTTAGTAGAGACGGGGTCTCATTCTTGCTCAGGCTGGTCTCGAACTGCTGAGCTCAAGCGATCCTCCCACCTCAGCGTCCCATAGTGCTAGGGTTACAGGTGTGAGCCACTGCACCTGGCCGATTTTTTTTTGCTTTTATTTTTACTTATTACCCTTCTTGCTGTTTCTGTCTATGTCTTTTCTCTTGGGTAAGGGGGTTCATATATGACTGTGGAAATACCCAGTATTCTTTTAATGGAATACTAACATCAGAGCTGTGGAACTGTAAGGGGAATTAAACCTGCTCTTGAGGCCCAGTCTGGGCCATGACCAGTATTCATAACATTTTTATTGCCAGATAGAGGGAAACATTCCACGTTCCAAACAACCACTGTATAATGGGACTTTTTGGAACACACTCTGCTCTTAACTTGGGGATAGTCTGTTCTCACGAATATAGAATTTTTACATTTTAAGTGCAGTTTGTAAATATGTTCCATCTACATAGATTGAAGATCCCTAGAATACTTGGTTTCTGCTAGTGACTCTGGAGCTATTTATGTGTTAAATACTTTCCTGGTTGATAGTTTTTCTTAAGGAATTATCTCTGTATGACAAGGATATACATTATTACTTCCTTGCCTCGGGTAATCCTCACCTTAAGAAAGTAAGATATCTAAACCTAAGACTTATGTAGTAATTAGATTGGTTCCTTTAACTGTTTTCTTAATACATTTAAATAAGATTCAGTATACTGACATTCTATAAAACAATACACAATTGTCTTTAGAAAAAATGACTAGTAAATCTAGGGAACATAATGTAAAGTTTTCAGACTTTTCCTTCTAGGACTCTTAATGTTCATTTGTAACATCTCTTTAAACTCTTAAGATGTGTATGCATGACTGTTTTAGAGTTAACTTAGTTGATTTTATATAACCTATTTTTTTAGGTAGTGAAAAAAGAGGTATCTCTGATGCTACAGTTATACCAAAGATTGATACTCCAAGGTTATCAAGCTTTCTCCGTGCAGCTTGTCAGGTATTCTCTGTGTTATGTATTCTGTTCTATGTATCAGTGCTTAAAGTTTCATTATACCTAGAAACATAGGAGCTACTGAAATCTTGAAGGCTTTATAGCTTAGATAAATCAGAATCAGTTAATCATTTTCAGATATTATTTTCTTACAAATTATCAGTGGTGCCTTCATTAAGCCCTTATATACAGAATGACACCGGGTAAATGTATATCGCTAAAAGTACTGTCTGTGTATATGGGTTCTATATTTTATTTTATTATTTAATGTTTTTAGAGGTAGGGTCTCACTCTTGCCCAGGCTGGAGTGCAGTAGCTCGATCATAGCTCACTGCAGCTGGGAACTCCAGGGCTCAAGTGATCCTCCTGCCTCAGCCTCCCAAGTAGCTGGGACTACAGACACCCGCCACCATGTCTGGCTAATTTTTGTATTTTTTATAGAGTTGGGGTCAGGTCTCAGTACATTGCCCAGGCTGGTCTAGAGCTCCTAATCTTAAATAATCTTACCACGTCAGCCTCCCAAAGTGCTGGGATTCTAGGTGTGAGCCACCATGCCTAGCCTCTATATTTTAATACTAATTTCTTAGGTTTTAAAATAACTATAGATTAAATAGCAGGCATATTAAGATAGCAAGGAAAGTGTAAATCTAGGGTATTGGAAAATAATAAACTTGTGATTTTTTAACCTGGTTACAGGAACTTTCAAACTACATGCAAAGATAAAAGGACCAGTGCTATGAGGTGGCATGACTTTTAGTAGTTACGACCTCACGGCCAATTGTTCTCATCTGAACCCCTACTGACCCCAGTGCCCACCACATCAATTATTTTGAAACAAATCCCAGTCATCATAACTTTTCCTCCACAAATTTTTGAGTATGAATCTCTAAAATCTCTAAAAGGAAGGGATGTCTAAAGAATTACTAGTAATAATTCAATATACAATAAAATATAAAGTCAGTGTTCAAATTTCCTGAGTTGTCTCATAAATCGTTTGGACATAAGCTCAGAATGTAAGGACAGAGAAACAATACAGAGCACAGAGTTGTTGAAACTTGAAATGTTTATGTGAATTCAGCATTTATGGGAGATCCTCCTGTGAACACTTATCCCTTACAAGGTCGTGGAAGGACATGCAGTTAATGAAGGGCAATTTTGCTTCCACATAATGCATTATTTTCATGAGATTTTATTTTAGTGCAAATTATTGGTACCTATGCAGAGAGCACTTGTGTGCACCATGAGATGCAGAAGAAAGATGGCATGGGAACAGGAGTGAGGACAAAGAGGGACACGGGGCCTTGCTGACCACACGGCGCTACCTGCCCTTCCACAGCGCTTTGTGCCTTACACAGTCACGGCAGCTCTCAGCAGCTGTCCCTGCCGTCACCAGGCCACACAGAGGGCAGTGTCCCCGCCTTGCTGGTTCCTGTCCCGTCACGTCACACTGGAAACACTCCCTGTGCCCTGCTCCATCCCGTCCCCTCTCACCCTGCACCCCTCTGTCCTCCTCCATCCCCTCCCCTCTCACCCCTCTCACCCCTCTGTCCTCCTCCCCCCCCCCCCCCCCTCCCTCCTCCTCCCTCTTTCTCCCCCTTCCCTTTCTCCTCCCCTCCCCTTCCCCCCCCCCCATCCCCCTCCTCCCCTCCCTCTCCCTCTCCCTCCCTCTCCCCTCTTCTCTCCCCTCCCTCCTCCTCCTTCCTCCTCTTCCCCTCCCCCCTCCCTCCTCCCATCCCTCTCCTCCCCCTCCCCCTTCTCCCCCCTCTTCCCCTCTCCCCCTCCCCCTCTCTCCTCCCCCCCTCCCCCCCCTTCTCCCCCCTCCTTCCCCCCCCTCCCCCCCTCCCCCCCTCCCCCCCCTCCCTCTTCCCCCCCCCCCCCCCTCCCTCTCTTCCCTTCCTCCCCCCCCCCCCCTTCTCCCCTTCCTCTTCCCCCCCTTCCCCCCCCCCCCCTCTCCTTCCTCCCCTCCCCTTCCCCCTCCCCCCCCCTCCCCTCCTCTCCCCCCTCACCCCTCTGTCCTCCTCCATCCCAGCACTGTCACTGAACATTTTTCATCTTTCTCACTGTCTTTTCTGTTCTTAGTTAACATTTCTGTTTTTTGCTCAGTAATGCTTTCTGTTTTTCAGTATTTTTCCTTTTTCTCATGCATTTCTATTGATGACCAGGTTGGAGCAATTACAGCAATTTCCGGGTTTTTCTTTATTTTAAGTGAAACCCAGTGAATATGAAAGGGAGTTTTCGTGATTTTTTCCTGTACTTAGTTCAGTTTTGGTCTTTGCTTTACAGCCTTTTTCCTCTCTTAGTTTTATTTTTTTAACTACGATAAAAAACTACATTTAAGATTAAATAATTGATGTCCTGTTGAGTTTATGACGGTTGATGTATATATTTATTACTTCCTAGAATGTGCAGAAAGAGCTTCACAATTTCATTTTTGGTTGTTATGATATGGTGGAGCCACGCATTTATTTCTAGGAATTGGTTAGATGTAAAAGTCCTTTTTTGGATGCAAGAAAACAGTGGAACATGATTGATTGAAACCTGTTCGCTTATGTTTGAAGGTGATTGCTGTTTTGCTTGAAGAGGATCGTTTGGCTGCTGAACCTAGCTGGCATCTCAGGGCGCGTGACAACACCTTGTGTATTAGTGATAGCTCATCTCAGCTGAACACTAGCCTGCCGTTCCTTCAAAGTAAGAGGCCATTCTTCAGTGTGTTTTTAAGTCTCACTGTCAAACCTTTATGATGAATTGACAGTCTTCAGAATTACATTCTATTTTAATGTCATGGCATTTATTGTATATAAAACACAGAATGACTTATTGCTTGCAGAAGTCCAAAGTGGTGGTTAGTTTCCTTTAAATTTGTATGTTAAATTTATGATGAACCACTTTCATAAGGTGATGAAAAGAGGTTATACAGTAATTTAAATGAGTGAGATTATTTGAATGAGTGAAAACTGAGATTTCCTATGTTTGTTTGAAATCCCATCTTCTTTTTTTTTCCCCAGTTACTCAGTTTCTTTTGATCTTGAAATAGAGTAGAGGAAATAATTGGAGGAGCATGAACGTCAGTTTTTAGTGGTGTAGGTTGAAGCTGTGCCAGTAGTTTAAATACAGGTGTGAGTATAGTCCTTAACACTTAACGTAGATATAGTTAGATTTTAAGTTAATCCATGGTTATAGAATCTAAAATGCCAAACAAATGAAGCACATATCAAACATAATGTGTAATTGCCTGTAATTGTTCAAATTATTTTAAACAAACTGCATTTGCAAGACCAAATTTAAATTTCTTAAGCTAATAACCTCTTTGCCTTTAAAAAGTGACTTTGAATGTAATTCGTAGCAGTTAGGGTCGTGGTTTGCGCGAAGAGGTGATAGGAACGGGCGGCCCAGCAGTCAGCTTCTCTGCCACAGGCTGAACTGTAAACATACTCCTGGGTCACTTGTTCTAGGTGTTTCTTCTGTACTGCCACTATTTAGAGATTTTAATTTATGTACATAAATAATGTCTTTTAACATTTTTAAAAAACATAATTTATGTCTTTTAACGTTATCATAAGTGGCATTGCTGGTTTAACAAGTCTTCACGTTCTTTGAGGGTATTTTGTTTATCTTAAACAAAAGAGTTATCCTGTTAGAAAAATAGTAAACTCTTGTACCTGTAGCATTGACAACATTGACATCCATACTCCCACATCCCCCCCAACAGAGAAAATTCACGATGCTCTGCGCTCAGAGAGCTGATATAGAGCAGAGTGACCCCAGGTACAAAAAATGTTAATGATACATACATCTGGAATCCTTCTTGAAAAAACAAACTATCCATGTTCTTAAAGGATTTCCCACCGTGGAGGTTTCTCTTATTTGCTTATTTCTATGTTTTAGTGAAATGAATATTGAGACAATAGGAAGAACATGAGATTGGGGAAGAGGGAGGAGGCCGTCTCACCTCTGTGAACTTAGGGTTTGACTCACATTAGATCCCGATCCGTGGGCAGACATGCTGCTTTGGCCTTCATAGAGTCTGCTGTGTACCATCCTCACTGCCTGCCAGAACACGCGTAACGGAGTGATGCGGCCGACGACAGCTGTTCATTCACTTATGTATTCGCCTTCCCAGAGTCTGCTCTGTACCATCTGCACTGCCAGAACACGCATGACAGAGTGATGCGGCCAACAACAGCTGCACATTTACTCACGCCTTCGCGCGCATCTGGCAAGTGCCTCCAGTGTCCTGTGTGCTGTTGTGGCAGCTGGATTCAGTAGTGAATCCAAATGCAACAGAAGCCCTTCCCTCCTGGAACTTATATTACTATTTTGGTGGGTCAAATTGACTATGAACTAACTAAACAAGTAAAATATACAGTATATTAGAAAAGGGTAAGTTCTAAGGAGAAGAGTGAAGATGATTTCTGATAGGGAAGGCATCACTGTAAGTGAAAAGCAGAGGGAGATGAGAAAGTGGGCCACAGAGAGAGCGGGAGCTTCCAGGGGAGGGGTCCACACGCGCACAGGTGGTGAGGCTTGCGCACACCACGCATCTGGAGCAGTGAGGACACCATGATGATGGCAGAGGTGAGGTTAGGGCTGTGACGCATCAGATCTGGCCATTGTGCAGTCAGTTCTGCTCTAACAGGATGTGCATGTTCCTAAAAATTGCTACACTATGGAAAATTGCCAACAAAACACACAGGGCTTATGGGGAAAATGGGGTCAGGGCACAGCACTGGAAAACTTTATCATTGTCACACACAAAAATATAGGAACCCAGTAATAATGGTAGCATGGTTTTACACACGTTAAATGGTTAAGAAATACACAACTGTTACAATAATATGGCACTTTTCTGGGAAGAAGACGTGAGGTTTGCTAGTAGAAGTGGCCCCGGAGTGTTACAGCTGTAAGTGGTCGTGAGGAGGGGGGAGGAGGGCGCTGTGAGCAGGTATGGGAGGTGCGGCTGTTGCAGGACGTGAGCTGAGGGGCTGGTGGGTGTCTGGTGTGTGCGTGTGGCTCAGGACAGCGGCATGGCTTTCTGCGTTCACCTCGTGCCTGGTTCTGGCAGCACTGGCTGGTTCTTTGGCTGTGAAATTCTCGCCAGCCACTGACTTAACATCCTTTTTGCGTCGTCACTTCTGTCAGCGTCTTCTGCTGCCTCGCGGGAGCTGTTGAGTACTGGAACGTGGTCCATTTGCTGGAAGTGAGTCCAGAGCAGAGCTCAGCTGCCCCTCGCGTTGAAAGGCACATTGTGCTGCGTGGTGCTCAAGCAGAGGGCTCAGCTTAGATCATGCCCAGCGTGTCTTCCAGCTTGAAGGTTCTGACTCCAGGCGCATGTTCAGGCAGCTTGGGTTTTATGGGAATAGCTAATAGACAGGAGAGACAGCGTGTTGTCTCCGGTTGCACTGGACCACATTTGAAAGCTTTCTTGTTAGCCAAACTGTAAGGTTAACTTGGGCAGAGTGTTCAGGTACAGGCTGTGGCCATTTATCAAAGCCCACATTTCATGTATGTACTGTTTTGAAAGGACCATGTTTCCTCATTCAGCTGAAATTTATTTGAGTATTCTGAAGTGTGTTTGCATGGATTCTGGCAGATCACTAAAATGCAAACGTATTTTTCTTATACCTAGATCGAAAAGTCACCTGTTTGCACGTCTCCCGAGTTCAGAGGCAGACGGCGGTCTCTGTGCACGATTTACCTGAGAAGGCATTTGCCCCCCAGCTGGACGGCAGATACATCCTGTGTGTGTGGGATATTTGGCAGCCTTCGGGGCCCCAGAAGGTTCTGATATGTGAGTCCAAGGTACAGCTCAGGAGCAGAGTCGCGCGTTTGGTGAGAGGACGGGTGGTGCAGAGGAGGAGAGGGTACAGGGGTGAGGCGGTGGGTGAGGATTACAGGGTGCTCCCTGGCGTTCACGGCTGCCCTCCGCTCTGCTGCGGGTGCAACAGGTACATGGCTGTGCTTGTTTGACTCTAGAGATTCTTAGTTCACAGGGTCACCTCAGGAGTCCAGGGAAAAGCCCAGGATTATCACAGAGCAGCCTCCTAAGTCTGTTGAGGACGAGGTAACGAGCACTGTTGTAGGCCTGGTAAAAATATTGGCCAACCTGGCGTCACTCTGACATCCTAGACGTGCTTTTTGGCTTGCACCGTTTGAGTCCTAGGTATTTTAGAGACTTCTTAATATCACTGAGGTTTCTTAAAATAGTTTGAAATGGTGTCACTCAGAGTCCTTCCTTAGCTTCCTGTGTCCCTGTCCCCTGGGCACCCAACAGCCATGCAGTGCCTTCTGTGTGTGCTTCCTCTGATGGGGAAATACATGTTGGCACTGTCCTGTTGGCATGTTCCTAACCTCAGAGCCATTGATTCCACAAAAGCTGCAGAGGCGAGCAACTTTTATGGGTGCTGGTTTGGGGGCCTTGAAAATAATACCTTTCTGCAATTGAAAGATGTAAATAAATGACGCAGGATGGAATTGCCATTTTGAGGTCCAGCTGATTGGCATGTGTATACCTGACGTGCGCTAGGCACCTTGTGTTTGTGATCCTAACAGTCCACAGGGTGGGTTTGTTGTCCCTGCCTTCCATTTGAGAAGGCCAAAACGCAAACAAGTTAAATTTTATTTATGTGCAAAAGTCCATATTCTACTTAGTATGTTCTACATGGGACAACCGTGTAAAGTGAAAAAGGGTCACATACCACAGTAGTAAACTTAGCTTCTGTGAACATGGCTCTCATAGTCTTCAGACATCAGCTTTGTGTGTGTGTTTGTTTTTTTAGGTCACATGTTGCTGCTTTAGCCCTTTTAAAGCATTTTTACTGTTTGCTGGAACAGTGCATGGCTCAGTTGTCGTATGGGATTTAAGAGAAGACTCCAGGATACATCATTATGTGAAGCTGAGTGATTGTTTCTGGACGTTCAGGACGCCAACGTTTTCTACTGGTCAGTGTCACCTGTCTGCTGATTGTGTGTCTTCTAGAAAAGCCATGACAGATTCGAGGAACAAAATTTTACATTGATTTACATTTATTCGTTCAGATTATCCCAGAAGATGGGATCTGAACCATGGGCAAAAGAGGTATTTAATAAATAGAAAAAAGAAAAATCTATTCAAGTAATGCTTATCCAGTGGCAAACAATGATTGGAATTTTTTTCTGATTAAATTTGTGAATTCCCAAAAATCCTCAATGAAATAACTTATAGTTTAAATTAGTTTAAGACATCTCGGTACGTGTGTGCTCCCGTGGCAGAGTTAACTAATGCTTGAAGTAGTAAATGAAAGTACTTGCCTCTTGGGGGATGAAAGGAACAGAACAACTGGGCCTCTCCAGGTCCTTGGTTGACTCAGGTGAACGATTCGTGCCAGGCGAGACTCCCAACCGCCACAAGTGCTTAGCGTTCCCAGCGTCACCTCATTCAGTTCTCCTCATAGCCCTGCATCCTGGCTGCTCGGGACAGCGAAGCGTGGCCGGAGGTCCCGTGGGCCGCCTGGCGGGGCCTGCACGCAGACCCAGTGCCACCCTGGACTCGTGCCTTCTGCTGACTGGCGCCTTTCTGAGGGCTGCAGTCCTGCAGAGCAAAGGCACAGGCGGGGGTCTTCGCCCACTCGAGCCCTCCCTCTGACCTGCCTCTCCCCTGCCTCTGCGCGGGAGCCTGCCACGCCCCACCAACACTTGACTTTTTCATCTCTCTTCCCACTGATCTGTATCCTGTCGCTATGGTTTTGCTTTTTCCAGAAGTCAAATAAATGGAATCACACAGTAGCATCGTGCATTTGAGATTCCTCCATCTGCTGTATGTTGCAGAAGCTCATTCCTTATTCGCTGAGTAGCTGCCGTTGTGTAGATGCACTGAGTTCGCTTATCCACTCTCCAGTTGATGGGCGTTTGGTTAATTCCAGTTGTTGTCTGTAGCCAAGTGTCCGTATCCAAGTGCTTGCACATTTTGCATTCCCAGCAAAGTTTGAGAGTTTCAGTTACTCTGCATCCTCACTAGCGCGAGGTGTTACCGGATTTTTTAAAGAAAATTTTAACCATTTTAATAGGCATGTGGTAATGTCTCGTTGTGGTTTTAACTTTCACCCCCTAATGACTAATAGTGCTGAGCATATTTTCTGTATATCCTTGTTGATGATGTCTGTTTAAATCCTTTGCCCATTTTTTTTTTAATTTCAAAAAATTTACAGGGTACAAGGGTTTCTTGTTACATGGATGAATTGTACCATGCTGAAGTCAGGGCTTTCAGTGTACCTGTCACCAAAATAGTGTACTTTGTATCTGATAGATAGATTTTTATCCTTCACTTCCCCCCTATGCTCCCCCTTCTTAGTTTTCAATGTCCGTTACATTACTTTATGACCATATATCTCTCATTTAGCTCCCAATTGTTAGTGAGAACATGTGGTGTTTGTTTTTCCATTCCTGAGACACTTCACTTAGGATAATGGTCTCCAGTTCCATCCAAGTTGCTGCAAAAGACATGATTTTGTTCGTTTTTGTGGCTGAGTAGTGCTCCATGGTGTATCTATACCACATTTTCTTTATCCTTTTGTGAACTGATGGGCGCTTAGGTTGATTCCACATCTTTGCAATTGTGAATTGTGTTGTGATAAGCATTTGAATGCAGGTATCTTTTTGATATAATGACTTCTTTTCCTTTGGGTAGATACCCAGCTGTGGGATTTCTGGACCGAATGGTAGGTCTACTTTTAGTTCTTTGAGGAATCTCCATACTGCTTTCCATAGAGGTTGTGCCAATTCACATTCCCACCAACAGTGTGTAAATGTTCCCTTTTTACTGCAACTACACCAACATCTATTGTTTTTTTACTTTTTAGTAATGGCAATTCTGACAGGGATAAGGTGGTATCCCATTGTGATTTTAATTTGCATTTCCCTGATGATTAGTGATGTTGAGCATTTTTTAATGTTTCTGGCCATTTGTCTATCTTTTGAGAGAAGTCTGTTTATGTCTTTTGTCTACTTTTTGATGGGATTATTTGTTTTTTTCTTGCTGATTTGTTTGAGTTCTTTGTAGATTCTGGATATTAGCCCTTTGTTGGTAATCCTAAACTTCATATGGAACCAAAAAAGAGCCCAAATAGCCAAAGCGATCCTAAGCAAAAAGAACAAATCTGTAGGCATCACATTACCTGACTTCATTCAAATTATACTACAAGGCTATAGTAACCAAAACAGCAAGGTACTGGTATAAAAATAGACACGTAGACCAATGGAACAGAAAGAATAGAGAACCCAGAAATGAAACAATATAGCTACCACCAACTTATTTTCGGCAAAGCAGGCAAAAATCATACACTGGGGAAGGGACCCCCTATTCAATAAATGGTGCTGGGAAAACTGGACAGCCACATGCAGAAGAGTGATACTGGATCCCTATCTTTTGCCAAATTAACTCAAGATGGATTAAAGACTTAAATGTAAGACCTGAAACCATAAAAATTCTAGAAGAAAACATAGGAAAAATCCTTCTAGATGTTGGCCTAGGCAAAGAATTTGTAAGACCCCAAAAGCAGATACAGCAACAACAAAAATAAGTAAATGGGACTTAATTAAACTAAAAACTTTCTGCACAGCAAAGGAAATAATCAACAGAGTAAATAGACAACCTACAGAATGGGAGAAAATATGCCCATTTTTTAAATTTGGTTGTTTTCTTATTAAGTTTTGAGAGTTCTTTATGTATTCTGGGTATATGTTCTTCATCTGACATGTGTTTTGTAAATATTTTCTCCTAGTTTGTGGTATCTTTTCTCTTAACATTGCCTTTCAGAGATAGTTTTAAATTTGATGAAATTCAATTTATCAGTTTCTTTTCTTTTATGGTTGTACTTTTGATGTCATATCTACGTGGTCTTTGCTTAACTGAAAGTGACAAAGATTTTCTCCTGTGTTTTCTTCTAGAAGTTTTATAATTTAAGCTTTCATAGTTGAGTCAATGATCCATTTCCAGCTAATTTTGTGCATGGCGAGAGATGTTGGCTGAGGCTCTTTTCTTGCACATGGATGTCCAGTTATTTAATAGTATCGTGCGTTGGGGTTTTCATTCATGAACGATGGTTTTGGTGGACATACAGTCTGGGTTCGTAGTTCTCTTTTCTTCTTTCTACTTTGCTGCTGTTCTCCTTCTGGCCTCCGTGGTTTCTAGTGAGCAGTCAGTGGTTTAATTGGCTCATTTTTTCCTGTGTGCAGTAAGTCATTTTTTTCTTACTGCTTTCAACATTTGCTCAGCATGTTTGGCCTTTAGTAGTTTGGCTATGATGTGTCTCCTCGTCTTCTCCTACTTCTCCTGCCCTAGTCACCGTCTCCACGGTTTTGCCTTTTCCTGAAGTTGCAATCACACAGTATGTGGCCTTTTCAGTTTGGCTTCTTTCACTTGGTGATATGCACTTAAGGTTCCTCTGTGTCTTTTCATTGCTTTGATAGCTCACTTTAAAAAATTATTTTGTAGTCTTTAAAAATCTTTTATTATTCAGCTTGCTGAATAACACCCCACTGTGTGGATGTGCCCCAGTTTATATCCACTCACCTACTGAAGAACGACTGTGTTGCTCCCGAGTTTGGTGGTTTTGAATAATTATGAATAATTGCCAAACTGTGCCATTCGTGCGCAGACTTTTGTGTGGATGTGTTTTCAACTCCTCTGGGTAAATAAATAACAAGGAGCTGGACTGTATGGTAAGAGTGAGTGAGGTTCCCGTCCCCCACATCCTCACCAGCACTGGTGGTGTCAGGTTCTGGGTTCTGGCCGTTCTGATAGGTGTGTGGCGGTGTCTCATTGTTGTCTCAGTTTGCATTTCCCTGATGACATGTGCTGTGGAGCACCTTTCCGTGTGCTTGTTTGCCATCTGTATACCTTCTTTGGTGAGATGTCTGTTAAGATCTTTGGCCCATTTTTTATTCTGATTGTTTGTGTCCTTATTGTTGAGTTTTAAGAGTTCTTTGTATATTTTGGATAATAGTCCTTTATCAGATGTGTGTTCTGCAAATATTTCCTCCCAGTGTGTGGCCCGTCTCTCATTCTCTTAACCAAGAAGCCTTTGGCTCTTTCTCTTCCTGATCACTCCTCCAGGCGGTTTTGATTTCCCAGCTGTGTTGCATATCTGTCTGTGTAGTATGTGCGTGTATCTGTGCACTGTATATAAAAACAGCCAGTCTTTTTTTTTATCCCCCAACGGCCAGTTTTTATCCTTTTGGGGTGATATTGCTGCTTTTGAGAATGTTTGAATTTATAGGTACCTTATGGGTTTTGAGGCTATTTTAAGAGATATCTTTTAAAACTTTGCGTTTTCTAACTGCTGCTGATGTTAACTAATAAACTTTTGAATCCAGCACCAGTTTCAAAACACTAAACCATATATGCAAATAAATTACTCCATTAAAATGCTTCCCTTATTTTCTTTTGCCATCTAAATATTATCCACGAAACCTGCAGAGTTTTACAGAAGCTGTCAGTAGTGAGAGGACTGTGCCTCTTTTGAGGCAACCCTGAGTCGGGGGAGTCGGGTCCCCACGGGAGGTGCCTGCCCTCCGCGGGCGTTGGCTCTGTTCTCCCCGGGACCCTGTTTGTCTCTTTCTTCAGTGTTTTCCTGAGTTCAACCCCAATTCTCATTTTATTTCTCACTTTTTTTTCCTTTGGTCTAATTTTGTTCTTGATTTCTGATTCCAGGTGTTTTTGTTTTGTTTGTTTTAAACATATTTGCAAATGATTTTTGAAGAGACTTGGTTCAATTTGGAATGTTGAGTTTTGATTGTCTTCTGCTTTGTGCTTGTTCTCAGGAGGGGAGAATTTTCATCGGCTGAAATGCTTTGAGTTGTATTTTCTGTTTTCTTCTTACAGTCGCTTGTATGAAGTTTATCTGATTTTTTTCTACTACTTGTTAATGGGAAAAAACCCAAACTCTGTAAAAATAATTTTAAAGCGGTTTATTCTGAGCTGAATGTGTGTCACCAATGGCCCGGAGCACATGTTTTCAAGAGGTCCTGAGAAAATGTGTGCAGTAGCTGGGTTACCGCTGGGTTTTAGACATTTGTGGAGACAGGAATTACCCGTAAGGTCCTAAGTCAATACATGGAAGACGTACGTTGGTTTGGCCTGAAAATGTAGGACATCTCGGCGGGTGGGGGGCTTCCAGGTTATAGATGGGTTTAAAGATTCTTTGATTTGCAATTTGATAAAGACATGAAGCTTTGTCTAAAGGCTTGGAATGTTTTAAATTAAGATAAGGACATCTGTTAATCAGAAACAAGGCACTGGACATATGCCAGACTCAAGTGATCTGTTAAGTAAATTGAGGACCCGCTGTGTGATTTAACCTTTGTCTTGTGTGGATTTAGGCCTGTTAATGATTTCGTATCTTATTGTTACAAAGAGTAACTCCGGAAGGGAGGGGCATAATGGGATGGGTCTGACCTCCCTCCTCGTGGCCAGCAACTCAGCTTTAGGGAATTTCTGGGGTCCCCTTGGCCAAGAGGGGTCCATTCAGTCGGCTGGGAGCTTAGGGTTTCATTTGAGTTCACGCTGTAGACATTCTGTACGTGGACAGAATTCTGTACTGTAGACATTTTGACGTGTAGGTCAAAAGAGCTTTGCTGCATTGATTCGTGAGACGCGTTTCTTTAATGGACGCTGTTGCTCCCGAGCTGGTGGCTGTGTCTTTTCTTGGCCCTCCTCCTCTTCCTGCTCTTCCCAGCCCCTCCCCAGCTGTTGAGCCCACTGGCCTGGCCTCAGGGTGGGCTTTCCTCTGCCTGAGTTTCCTGTCGGGCGGGGCTGCACTCTCTCCTTCTAGGGTGTCTTAGCCTCCCTCCCCGCCCTCCGGACCCTGCCGCCCCTCTTCCCGTGGGAGTCCTAGCGATGCTGGAAGTGTGGTATCCACGTTGGTCTTGTGGCTTTTTGGGAGGTTGTGTGGAGAGAGTTGGATCTTGCAGACCCAGAAGCACCTGCATGTTTGTTGGTGCGTGACGTTAACTGTATTTCTGTGACTTACTTATACGTGGGCACTTGGGTTTTTGAACTCTAGATGGAATCCTTTCATCAGTAAACCACCAAAGTGCTCTTCAAGCAATAGAACCTGTCTCGTCTGTCTACAAAAAACAGAGCTTTGTGCTTTCACCTTTTTCTACTCAAGAAGGTACAAGATTCTTCACTTGCTTAAAATCCTTAAATCAAAGTTATGAAATGTGGTTTCCTTATGTAAAGCTATTTCTTTCTTTTTGTTTCTGTCTTCATTAGAAATGTCAGGTTTGTCATTCCACGTCGCGTCCTTGGACGAGAGCGGGGTTCTCAACATGTGGGTGAGTAGGTGGCCCGTGCTGTGTGCACACGCACACGCGTGCACACATGCACCAGGGCCCGAATGAAGTGAAAGGTCTGGGGGAGACGGCACCTGAGCTGGGGGTGAGCAGGGAGCGGGGACCAGCAGGAGGGAAAGACAGAGCGAGGCCGGTTCACCCGTTCCATGAGGAGGGAGATGGAATTTTATACTCAACAAGTTGGGGCCCTTTTGTGACAGCTCCATGGGAACCTCACAGGCCTTGGGGAGTGTGGGAAGGAAACGGGAACGGTGTCGGGGCTGGAGAGCGACACCAGAAGGCCTCACCCCAGGGCGAGCTGAGGCTGTGGCTGTGGATTAAGTCACTGTGGGAAGAGTATGAGAGAGAGAAAAGTGAGGAGTTAACATCAAAATATTAGTTCTAAACTTAAACATCAGTCTTCTTTTTTGTCTCAATATTCATTTTCAATATTCTGTTTTTAGGTGGTTGTTGAATTGCCAAAGGCAGAAATCGCAGGTTCAATAAGTGATTTAGGTAACTATTAAATAAACAAACTAATTTTAGTCAATGTTTTCTAAAATGAGTAGAGACTAAAGATACCAATAACTGCTTTGAAAAATATATAATTAGCTACCTAAAAAATGAACTTTAAAGTTATTATATCATATATTGACTATTGAACAGGCCCCTCTGTTAACAAGAATGATCAAATGACATTCGGAGGGAATGTTTTCACTTTAGTGAGGGTTAGCGAGTTCCATTGATAGCTGAGTGTCGTTCTGTTCTGGAAGGTAAGTCAAGGACGATGGTCTTCGGCATCTGTGAGCACCCCCCATGTCAGGCCTTCCTTTGGTGTTGGATTCACCACCCCAGGGCGTGTCAGGGTCATGGGCACCGCTGCTGCCTAAGATCCCCGGGGCTGGCATGGTAAAGGCCCCGCATCTGGGGGGAGCAGAAGTTACTGGGGCAAAAATAACCGCATCTCCTGCAGTTTGCTGCTTTTGATGCCCCGTAGGATGGTTTTCACTTCCAAAAAGGGCTCAGATTGACACGGAATAATCCAGTCCTGTTGCGTCCTATGGTGGAGGTTATCCCACGTTCTAAATTCGACTTTCTAATCACCTCATTGCCTCCAACCACAGTTTCTAACGAGGAGCCCTGTTCACCTTGTTGGTGTCAGGGGTGTGTACCCGGGTAGACCTGGCAGAAAATGTGATGGGGGTGATGTTGACTTTATTCCCAATTTCTTGAAATCAGGGAAGGTGGGCACTTTGTATCTATGAAGCAAATACCGCATGATTCATGTAGAAATACCATTGATATCACTTAGAAGGTTACTGTAGACTCTAACTTTAATAAAAATAAGACTGAATGGTTTCATTAATTTCATCAGTAAGTATTTTTGAGGTGGAGTAACCATTTTTCTCAGTGTTTTCTTCACGTAGCATCCTCTGCTTATTAAAAAACCATTCTGCTTTGTGTTGGTCCTCCTGTGTCCTGGACTTGCAGTTTGCTCACAGACTGTCAGAACGTCAGAGCTGGAGGGAGCCTTTTAGGTTTCCTGGTCCCTCCTTCTCAACGAATGCAAGTCGCTGATGTGGGTACTGTTGGGCCAAACTCACCCGGCTGGTCCTGGGACTGTGCTGCCTTCCTACCTGGTTATTCCCTGAATGCCCGGAGTTCTTGTGGCCTGAGCACCTAACTTGAGGCTGGCTCTGCTGTTACCTTGTTACATGACAAGGCATTTTTCAAACAATTACGGATGATACTAAGGAGTTAAATATTTTCTGTCCACAGTTAGGTGGTAATATGGCTATGGAGACAAAATTATTTTGCATAAAATGTATTTGTATAAAAATGTTTTGTAGTATATATGAGATAGTTATAAAAAAAGATATCATAGGGTGGTATGTCTTTCATTTTTAGATGTTGCTATGTAAAAACACCCTTTATCCATTGGACCACTTACCCAAAACTCCAACCATGTTCTAGCGTTGCCTTTAGGAAGAGAGGGGACAACATTCAGACCAGCAAGCAGTTCAGGGTGGCTCCAGTCCCTTCGTGTAGGCATTAGTCAGATGAGTGGCCGTTGGCAAGCTGGCGCCACAGTTTTCCTTCAGTTTTTTATGACCTGGTCTCTGAACAAGCTGGGCCCAGTCCTAGGGCCCGGGAAACAAGGGCTAAAGACAGTGGCTGGGGAGATGCAATCGTGATGTTATTGCGGGGGTGGGGGCCCAGCCGGTGGCCCAGGTCAGAGACCCCCGTGGGAAGTGGCGCCAGGTGGGCAGGTGCTGGGGAAGGGGGCAGTTTCACGTTTGTGAATGGCAACACTGAGCATTCTGCATCACGGTTATAACTGACCGGTGACACGCAGTACAACTGCTGCAAGTTGGGTTTATTTCTATCTACTTTTAATTCAACTGCCAAAGTTCTAGGCAGTGCCTTGCCCGGAATCTGGGTTTTAATGTCTGTAAGTGTCTAGTTCCTCCCTTTGCAATAATTAAAAAACAGGCACTGAAGCTGGGAATAGGCTGGGGAGGCCAGGGCAGTAAGTGGCCGAGGAGTCAGGGCTGTGGCCAGGGCACTTTAGGGGAACAGGGGAGGGAAGAGTAAAGCCAGGACCTAGAACCCTCGCTCTGTGCCATTGGAGAGGAAGTTGGAGGAGCTGATGGAGAAGGGAGACGTGCCCATTGCCGCGCCTGCCTTTGGAATTGTGAGGCGGGGTCCTGAACATCTCCTGTGGGCCCTGGCACCTCGGTGGACACTCACAGCGCAGCACACTGTTGAGCGTTTATGGTGTATTAAGTGTGTGTGTTCACATACATGCGTGATCACTTACTGCCCTTATTTTTCAAATCCAAAGATGCGAAGGCTTCTGGATCTTGATTCTGTTTTTTTTCCATAAGCCTCTGAACTGCAAATTCTTGATTCTTATTCTAAGGCAATGCATGTGAACCTCCCTCAGAATTAGGGAGGGGATGTTGTTATCAATTTATATTTTGACTTTATTTCCTAACACAGATATGTAAGCAATGAAAAATGATTTCAGGCAACTGTAATGAGATTTTGATTTAACTTGTGCTAAAAGGTGCATTTACTTCTGGTTGTGTCTGTTTTTAGGTCTACTGCCTGGAGGGAAGGTCAAGCTGGTGCACAGTGCTGTGATCCCGCTGGGGGACAGGTGCGATTGAGCGGAAACGCTTCTCTTTCCCCAGGGAGACCTGTTTCCCACGGGAGGAAAGTGACTAGGGGACTGCACCCGCCGTAAATGCGTGGTCAGAAATCTATTTTCTCCATTGCATTTTTGTTATTTAATTAGTTTATTATTAATGAGTGAATGTAATAAATACAACTTCCAGGTGTAGAGCTAATGTTTTTCCTTCAATCAAAAAATATTTTCCATCTTATAAATTGGTACTGTTTGACTATTTCTCATCCAGTTTTTTTTTTCTTTGAGACAGAGTCTCGCTCTGTCGCCCAGGCTGGAGTGTAGTGGTGTCATCACAGCTCACTGCAGCCTCCAACTCCTGGGCTCCAGCCTCCTCCTGCCTCAGCTTCCTGAGCAGCTGGGACTGTAGGCACCTGCCACCACGCCCAGCTGGTTTTTCTATTTTTGGTGAAGGCAGGGTCTCACTTTTGCTCAGGCTGGTCTCGAGTTCCTGAGCTCAAGCCACCCTCACGCCTCGGCCTCCCAGGGTGCTGGGATTACAGGCGAGTCACTGCGCCTGGCCCTCATCCAGTTTTTATGCAACCCTAAAGTTAAATTAGATGAAATTTTCAGAACCATAAACGTGAATAGAAAATTTTATTCAGAGATTTAGATTTCTTCTTTCACTCATATAACCTAATATGACATAAAAATTCTTAATCATGTACAAATACTGTTTGTGTTATTTGTGTTTCATATTTCTTACACATGTATTTATGTTCAGTTTTCTCCCTAAAGTATCTTTTCATTTACTGCACTCAGGGGCTAACTGTCAACATGTGAATTACTCTTGAAAGACTTTGGGGCGTGTTTCCTCCTCATTAGAAAGAATACCTCTGGGTTGTGTTAATGAATTCATATGTGTTTAGAGATTTTAAATCAAACTTATTTGATTTAAATATAATTATGAAAGTGAATCAGTTATGTGTAAAAAAGTCACCCAACATATTGCAGAACCAAGTCATACTTGGTCCTGGGCTGGTCACTGGCCCCAGTCTGTGTAGCCCTTTGCTGTGTTTCTATAAGATTCTGACTGTCTCTGTTATAGTCCTTCTCACCTCACACCATGCGTTGTATTTATTTTTTAACTGTAAATTTCTCCTTTATTTAACTGTACATTCCTTGAAGGAAAGTGTCTAATGTGTCTGATACTAGGTTGCTTTTTCTACCCAAAGCTCCTAGCAGTGTCTTTCGGGATCCATGCATAACAAACATTCAGACTTTCCTTAGCCAGCTCTGTTGAGTATATTCCAGGGACCAGGTTTGTGGCGCTGAGAGAGAGGTGTGACAAGTAAACACTGCAGTTATTGCGGTGGCTTCCTGCTTTTGGGGGAAGACGTTTGTGAAGTGAGGCTCAATGTGAGGATGTTCCTTAGGGAGTTCCTTGGGCGCAGTCCTGGGCAAGGGTGGGGAGGAGTTGAACTGTGACAGGGGCCTCATGACAGCCTCCCCGCCCTGGCGTGGCTCCCGGAACAGACACGGCAGGCCTGGGAACATCTTGTTGAGCCTGGGCCTGCCCAGAGGATGGGTCACTTTGGCTGAAGTGGCTCTCCCAGCTGTCTGCCTTAGGCACCCCCGAAGCTGGGCCAACAAGCCCTCCACTGAGGGGGGTCCTGGGCTGCATCTCCTCGTCCACCCGGGTTGGAGGTGGAGACTGTGTTAGGGTGTGTGGGGCTGTAGGAGCTCAGAGGACAGGGTGGGTGGAGACTGTTAGGGTGTGTGGGGCTGTAGGAGCTCACCATTATTCTTAAGGTTTCAAAACAACCCATCTATTCATCTTTGCTATTTTATTTTGTTCAGTCTTTCCCATAAAGGTAATGAATTTTGGGGGACCACACAAACACTGAATGTTAAATTTCTGCCTTCAGATCCAAATCACTTTATTGTCGGCACGGACATGGTGAGTAATACTTCAGATTTCATTCTGTACTTGTTCTCCTTTCCTGGAGTTATCTGATAAATATCTTTATTTAAGATTAACTACAGTTTGCTTTTATAATGTTGTCCGACTTATTTCAAGAACCATAGCTGTATCCAGCCTCATGCCTGATGCTCTTCCTCAGTCTCTCTTGGGCTGCTTTGGTTACCAGGGGCTGATAAGCCACGGCACGAGACAGGATCTGAGCGCGTCTCCCAGGCTGTTCAAGGCTCAGCAACACGGTATGAGACCAGTGAAAGTCAATGTGATGGATTTTTCACCATTTGGAGAACCAATATTTTTGGTAAGAAAGTCTGTTTTTTAAAGCTCCAGTTCTTTTTAATGGTATTAAAATGCCTATTTGGGCAGTATAACACTTGGAGTGATTCACTGGAAAATTTTAAAAGTTAATTATTTACTAGGCCACAAGTTGATCATTATTAGGCCTCAGTGGTCTAAAAAAGAGAAACATGACATTAATAACAGAAATTTTTAAAAGACCCATGTAGAAATTAAACTCGATTGAGTAATACTTTGTTCAATTACAAACTATTTAGAATTTAACAGAGGAATATCAAATATCAAAACCTGTGATACAGCCAAAGATGTAAAGAAATTCTTAGTGTGAGAATTTTTGCTTTGTGTTTTTATTATTTAACAAAACATAATATTACATAAATGAATGTTCAGAGTCTTTAACCTGACAAACCAGAGAAAGTCCAGGGCTGGCCCCTGGGTGTGTTGGAAGTTCCCGTGTGCGGGTGCGGGTGCCTCGCTCTCCCCCTTCCGGGCCTGGCGCTGGCCCAGCTTACCCTAGGCTCACTTACCATACCTTTCCAGCCTGTGCACTCCAAGGTCAGTTTGTGGATGGGTTGGGATAAGACGGAAGAGAAGGCAAAATATTTTTAAACTTTATACATGAGTAAAGCTAATAGTTAACTGTTAAAAGTTATACCAGGATCAAAGCATTAAATTATGTATAACTCAGGTGTCCTCTTCTCTATCTAGTCTTTACAAATTTCCCTGTACTTGAGGGAAAAGATTGTTCTTTATTCATACTACTCTTATAGCATGTAAAACACATTATAATTCATGTTTATATGTCAGCATACCTACCAATTATAAGATTATTGAGGGCAGAGATGGTATTTTATGCATCTTTATTTTTCCCAAAGACTACACTTGAGCTGTCGCGTACAGTGGCCGCCTGTGGCTGTGGCCAGAGTTGAGATGTGCTGAAGGTGTGAAACACACACTGAAATCTGAAGAATTAGTGTGAATAAAAGAGCGCAAAGGAGCCGGGCATGGTGGTGCTGCTGAAGTTGTCCCCGTTAGGCTGGGGACGTACTCTCAGCTGGCTCCTGTGTCCCTTTGACGCCACTTCTCCAGGAGTCAGGCTCTTGTGAGTGGAGAGAAGTCTCTAGAACCAAGAGCTGGGGCGCGAGGTGTTGGGCATGCTGGGCGGTTGTTTAAACCGTGCGTTCACACCCATGTCCCTAATTCCAGCTTAGCAAACGGGGTTCCTCCCCTTTTCCATGCTTGCACCTCCCCTCTCAGACAGCCGGAGTCCTGGCTTTCCGCTGCATGCTGTCTCTGGCGTGTCTGCTGATTTGCTCAATCTGGGATACACGGAGCCTTCAGAAGCCCCTGAGTGGGATCCAGTATTCAGGGCTCTGCTGTGTTTTGAGGCGAAGGTGCACCGTCACATACTGTGTTCGGAAGTTGTTTGGCTTAATCCCCCCTCCTTCCTGTGTGGTTATGTTCTTTATTTGGAATATAGATTTTTAAATTAGTTTCTATTTGTATTTCATTTTAGAATTTTACTCCCATTCTTGTTCACTTTATTTCCTTTTTTTGAGTATGTGAAGGATTAAATATATTGAATAAAAAGGAATTAATCTTCTCTTTATAAGCGAAAAATTTGGTTTTTTACTAAACCAGCTAAGTTTGGTTTTATGGAAATTTTGATCCAAGGTGAATATATAACTATATTGTTGATGCAAATGTATATAATTTTTTTAAAAAGGTGACTTACTGACTTCCATGGACCCAATCAGTCTTAATGGCCTGTGCTTAAATCAGTGATACTCAACTTTGTTAAAAATAAACGCCTATTTGCATATTCCCTGAATCCACTGGTTAGTGGCCATTTGGAGAGGGGAGGGGTGCAGAGTGTGTTACAGTCTCCAAGGTGAGTGCTCACCATTGTAACTTGTGAGGACAGATTTAATGGTATAAATTTATGTTCAGGAAAAAAAAAAGTTTTTGGTGTACAAACTAAAGAAAGCTAATGCTCTGAAAAATTTCCCGGGCTGCTGAGATGGAGTTAAAAAAGGAAAAAGAAACAAGATCAACGCTTTCCATCCCCTCCCTGTAGGCTGGCTGCTCCGATGGGAGTATCCGGCTGCACCGGCTAAGCTCTGAGCAGCCCCTCCTGCAGTGGGACGGCAGCACAGACGGCCGCGAGGTCACCGGCCTGCAGTGGTCCCCGACGAGGCCTGCCGTGTTCCTGGTCCAGGACAACATGTCCAACATCTATGTCTGGGACCTCCTCGCCAGCGACCTGGGCCCTGTGGCCAGACAGCCCATCTCCCCAGACAGGTGCGTGGCGAAGCTCGGGGCATGTGCCGCCAGTGACTTTGGCAGAGGCATCACTGATAGTCTGTCTTCTTATTTAATTTTTGTGTAAAGTTGCCACACTTTAAGACATGGCTTTTTATATTTCAGTTTAAATAATATATTTAAATAATATTACAAAAGACTTAATTTTTTAGAGCAGTTTTAGGTTCACAGCAAAATTGAGTGGAAGGTACAAAGGTTTCTCATGTGTCACCCATTATCAACACCCGGCCTAAAGGGTGCATTCGTCACAACTGATCATCACCACCCAGAGCCCATGGTTTACGCTAGGGGTTGCTCTTGGTGTTTTTATATTTAGCCCAAAATAATCTGTTGGATTGAAGGGTTCATTGTGAATATTTCCCTGTTGTCATCACTCTGTAGATACGGGACGACTGTGTGTGTGTCTTAGTTATGTCCATTGGCCAGTCTCACGCTCAGCCTTCCCTCTAGTTTCTGACGAGGGACAGCATGAGAGCTGACAATTCATGAAATTTCACATAACGTCTGTCCTTTGCTCGGACCCCACGTGGCTCTTCTCACCACCGTCCAGCCCCTGCCGTGGCGCAACCTGGGCTCGTGTGAATCCGCTCGCGTGAACTGGAGCCGTGTGCAGTCATTGGCTTCGCTGTTCCACAGCGTGGAAACATTCGTGAAGCCTTCTCTCTTTACCTCAGTGTCTCTATTCACCTGTGTTTTTCCTGAGATTTTACACGTCCTGTCAGTAAATTCTCTGACGGTGCAGGTTTGTGATGATCTGCAACCCCACAGCCCTTTTGTAGAGGAAGGAGGAGGACGAGGCTGATGGAAGCGGGTGCTGGTCTAATAGAGCATCAGGGATGTCCCGGTGAGATCTGAGAAGATGCGTTTGTTTAGTTTGAGTCCTGGGTGTACTCACGTTATTCTAGTTATTTAAAAATCCAGACTGCAATTCACGTATACACAGATAATGCCCCCACAGTTTGTTATTCCAGAAAGTGTGCAGTGCCCTCCTGAGTGAATGCCCATTAATTGAGCACCAGCTGTGTGCCTCGTGCCATGTGCCCGTTGGGCCTGGAGCAGCACAGTGAGCTTGGGGCCTCTGGCTCCCTGGTGGGCAGGGCAGACAGCGGACAGCATCAGCAAGCAGGTCCTCACATGCCTGGGGCGTGTGCAGGGATGCAGGACAGGAGGCATCCGAGGTGTGGGTAGGAAGGGTGGGCCTGCTGAGGGGCATTTGGGCACAGGCCTGGGAGCTGGGGTCGCAGGTGGGGCACAGTGGGGCCTGCCTGGGGTGCTCCAGGGCAGCAGAGTGAGGTCCCAAGTCCGACTGGGTCCAAATGAGGCTGCTGTTCAGAGGGTGTTTGCCCATCAGCTGGCTGGGACCCTGCTTGTCTCTGACTGAGGACGGTGGCTCCCCTGCCCTGGGGGCCCTCCCAGCCCACCCCTCGGCGGTGCTGCTGGGCTGGGTGCCCGGGACCACTGGTCAACGCCGTCCGCCTCAGGGGCCCCAGGAAGGAGGCGCCTGGGCTGCCGCGGAGCCCTCCCTGCACACTTCCTGTTGGAGGTGTGACTGCAGAGGGTGCCCAGGCCTTTAGCTAGAGGAAAAGCAGAACAAGAAGAAACCGATGGTTTAAAAGGAAGGCGTTTAGATTAGATGCACTCAGGGGCCTGACACTTCCCGCGTTAAGTTAAAGTTGTCAACGGCTGTTCTACTGGGCGGAGAAGCGGTGGCACTTGGGGGCGGGCAGCACCCCCAGGCTCGCGGGGGGCACCCGTGAGGCGGCCGAGGGGGCAGCCGGACTCCAGCTTTTGTCTTCACCCCCTTTGCTTGGATTCTGTCCAACTCACAAATCTGAAGGATTTTTTAAAAATTGACCAGTGATGGTACTAACTGGTGTTTGTACATCTACTTTAGATGTTTTTAAAACACCAAGACGTAGTTTATCAATGAACTATGTAGTGTTCATCCTGCTCAGTTCCACAGCCCTGGGGCAGGGGAGTCCTTAATGTTTATCGTACATTACATGAGTAATGGGATAGCAGTACTGAAGTGTTAAGTAATTAGTGAAAATCACAGTGACTGGCAGTTTTTCTGGTCTGCTCCTTCAGGGGCCTCATGAATGCCTCTCACCCTCTGCCTCGCCCCAGATAACGCTGTGGGTTCTCCCCAGCAAGAGTCCGAGGGGTGAGTGAGTGGCTCTGAGGGACGTTGCAGGCCTCGCCCAGGCACTCAGGATGGGCCGAAGCTGCTTTGGCCTGGCTGCAGCCAGTGTGCACAGGGTGCTGGGTGGCCGTGGTGGCCCCATGTGGGGTGCGGCCCATGTCACAGGATCCTGGAGTCTTGGGTATTTGGGTCATAGGGACAGAGTTTATGGGATGTTGGTAGCAGTCAGACCCTTGTGGGGCCACCACAGAGGGACTTTCTGTGCCTGCAGTGGCGCCTGGCGCCAGCTACCCTGTCACTATCAGATAAGACAGGACAGGGTACGCTGAAGTGGGTGTTGGGTGGAACACACGGTGAGTGGACCTGAGGGGGCCCAGTCAGCGGGAGGTCTCTGGGGCGATGGCAGGAGTGGCCAGTTGAACGTGTGGGAGGCCCCGAGGGCATGGGAGGGCCAGGGCATGGTTTCCTGCTGGTGACTTCTGAGTGGGGCAGGCCAATGTTGAAGGTGGCTTCTGAGTCTGCCAACCGTGGAGGCTGAGACCAGAGGCGGCCTGGTCGGGAGGTTGCGGTTGTCAGAGGAAGTTGGGGACGGCCTCCCTGTGGGATGGTGGTGGGTGCGGGACACTCGGGAGCAGAGTGGGGTTGTCGGGACAGCCGGTCCCCCTACCTGGGCTTGGCGGCTGGTGGAGTCACCGTCCCCGTGGAGACTGGAGATGCAGACTTGTGAGCTGTGGGCGAGATCCTGGGAGCAGTGGGGAGACTGCTGGGGATCCCCACTGGGACCCTCATCCCGGGGATCCCACTGCCAGGCTCTGGCTGCCCCCACATTCCCCCAGGGACCCACCTGGAACCCTGCAGGCAGGAGCAAGTCAAGAGCCTCGTCCGACGGCTGGTCTTAGGGCGACACATCCTTATCTGTTGCAGACCTCCCAGATGCAGGAACATGTTTTCAAAACGTTTTCTGTAGATTTTCATACATTCATTTCTGGTCTAACTTTTCATTTTGCTTATTGACATTTTTAGAATCTCTCTTCCATTTCATTCCTCCCTGGGAAGAGAGAGAGTTTAGAGACTCGGAAATAACCGAGTGTCCCTGCATGTTCACTGACTGCTTAACGCACCTCTGCCTGCAGGCTGGTTGCCATGGCCGTCGCGGGAGAGCCGGACAAGGCCAGCGGCAGCGTGCTGGCCCTGGTGCTGGCCCGGGCCTCTGGCACCATCGATGTCCAGTTCCTGAGGGGGCAGTGGGCAGCACCGGAGGCAGACGAGCACAGCAGGCTGCGTCTGCTTTTGCAGGAAGCCCTGCGGGAAGAGGGAGAACCGCGCGAGTGACAGGTGCTGCTGAGAGGACAGTGTTCATGCAATGACCCAGATTTAAAAGACATAATTATAAGGTGGATGAATTTACATCTGTGTGCACATATATTTATGTATATAGAATATGTATATTCTGTACATAATTTATTTTACAAGAATGTTACTTTGGAATTGCCAGTAAATAAATCACTATTTTTGAACAGGAACAAATGAACATTTTAGTGGCTACTACATGTCAAAGGAAATACTGTGTCCAAGATGCTCTTTGAGTATTTCTAGTTATTTTTAGAACAGCTTTTAAAATATTGTCACATTTATTACTAGAGTCTTAATAGTCCACCATGACATTGTATTTTAATGAACTTTTTTTTAGTCATGCATAACGTGATATATATACACAGGTCTAAATTAAAAGGAATTACTCCACTGAAATGACCTCTGCCAACAGTGTTTTCTTAAGACTTTTCTTGGGCATCTTCTTTTGGAATTGGAATGTCTTTTATAGGGTCAAGTCAGACACATTTGCATTATGCTTTAGCATTAAAAATTGTCTTTGTACGGGAATAATACAAGTAAATAAATTCTCTTAAAGTTTGCAACTCAAATATAATAGGAATAGAAGGTGTCTTAGTCTTTTTGTGCTGCTATAACAAAATGACTTGGACTAGGTAATTTATGAAGAACAGAAATGTATTTCTCCTAGTTCTAGTGGCTGAGAAGTGCAAGACCAAGGCACCAGCAGCTTTGCCATCTGGTGTGGCTGCTCTTTGCCTCCGAGGTGGGGCCTCGTTGCTGTGTCCTTGCGCAGAGAAGCACGTGGGTGTCAGCCTCTTTTGTAACAGCGCTGATCCTTTCATGAGGGCTCTGCCTCTCAAAAGGCCCTACCTCTTAGTATCATCACCTTGGGACTTAAGTTCCAGTGAATTTTGGGGGGACACACATATTGAAACCAAGACGAAGGGCAGGAGAATTCTGGGGGTGAGACCGGGAAAAAGTCCAGGACACGTCCCACACGCCCACTCCTGTGCCTCCATCCTCTGCGCCTTCCCGGCACGTTCCCAGCACAGTTGGCTGTTGAGGGACCCGTGAGCAGTACCGACAGGTGTGTTTAAATCTCATGGGGTCACAAAATAGCCTCCACTTAGGCAGCCAGAACTGCAGCGGCGGACGCGGGAGGGCCCACCCAGGGCTCCCCGATCCATGGACAGGGCCAGCTCCATGACTCTGGGCTGCAAAGTGAGTTCCCGGAGGGGCCTCTATCCCACCACCCAAGCAACCTGTCAGCCTTTGTTTCCTTTCTCATTAAGTTGATTTAAAACTGTCAACCCTTGTATCCCTGTTACGAAAACAATTGTGATAGAATAATGTAGACAGTGACTGTCCCCTCCCTTCCCAGTCCCATCCAGAGAGCTCAGTCGTGTGTGTGTGCAGAGGGTTTCTAGCTGCACACAGATGCACGTGCGTGCACGCACTGGAGGACGGGGATGCTGCAGTGGCCACACCCGACAGCCACGCGTCCCTCCTCTGTCCCACGAAAGCAGGACCACTGTGGCACATAACTGGACGTGTAACAGGTGCCTGTCACATGAGCAGCTGGGCTCCGGCTCCTCCTGTGAGTCCCCAAGCTCAGGCACGCGGCCGCCCCAGCGCAGGTGAGGCGGGGGCTCCTGCCCCTGTGGGGTCCTCACCTGCAACCTGCTTCATAATCAGTCCTGAATATCTAAAGATTGGTGGTATTGGTAAGTTTTTAGCTTTCAGATTCCGCCTTATTTAAAATTAGAATTAATCGTGCCCCTCTTCTCTTGGCCTTGTTTGTTTTGGTGTCCGCGGACTCTCGGGCGTGACCCTGGCAGTCGCACGGTAGTGTCTGTTCTCTCTCGTTCGACTTGTTGGTGCCTGGGAGGTGCTTGGCTTGGGCCTGGGTCTCTGAGATTCTCTGGAGACCAGCTCAAGAGAGGGGTGTCGTGCCCCAGCCCTGAGCCGCACACCCAGGTGCAGCGATGCGTCCAGAACGACTCTTCACCAGGGTCGTCTGCAGCTTGATTCTGTCCTCCCGGCTGGCGAGCAGGTCTGTCCCCACTCAAGGGCCCTCACTTACCCCTGCTGGGTCTGAAACACTGGTGTGTTGCTGCCTGCACTTGGAAGACACCCAGCTACGCCATCACACATAGGACAGCATTTTCTTCCAAGGGCAGACAATAGTAATTTAATTTTCTCTTTTTTGTCATGCTATTTAGAAATCACTTTTCTTTCAACATTTGTCACATGAGTATAAATAAAGCATTCCTTTCTTCGTGTGTGGTTGATTTGTATAATATGATGCCCTATCTGCTTCATTGGATGAAAGCTCTTTTTTTTAATTTTTAATTTTTCTTGAGACAAGGTCTCACTCTGTCTCCCAGGCTGGAGGGCAGTGGCATCATCACAGCTCCCTGCAGCCTCGAAGTCCTGGGCTCAAGCCATCCTCCTGCCTCAGCCTCCCAAAGTGCCAGGATTACAGGCTTGAGCCACCGCACTCGGCCAACTGAAAGCTCTTGAGGACAGAGAGGTTCCTTTTTCTCGCCAGTGTCTCCCGGGGGCTTTGTACTGTGCCGCGTACACAGCGGGTGCTCAGTGAACGGCAAAAGAGAGAAAGGGTGTGCGTGGCGGGTGAGTCAGGTGGCCGCGCAGCTTCTGTTAATACAGAACAGAATTCTACCAGAATATACTAATACAATTGGATACGGACGTTTCCATTCCTGGAAACCAGAGCCTGGTCCACTCGATACCCACTCCCACTCCACAGCCTTATTCGTGAAATTCCCCTTCACCTAGACTGGAGTCAAGAGGGGATTCTAATCATGGCTCCGTTTTACCCAGTCGTGTAAATAAACGTTCACTGGCCCAAATATATTGAAAGTACAACTCGAAAATTTACTTTTTGGGGCCTTCAGAATAAAATGGCAGAGGGTTAACAGCTTCATCGGCACTTCCAAATTCCCGTGAAAATGCTCAGGAAGACACAAAAAGGGGAAAAACCCTACTACCAAAGACCTTTCCACTAACCTAGAAGTACCTTCTAGTTAACAGATTGTAGGTCCTGGACTGAAAAGCTCTGTGACACCTGGAACGGCACCCGCCTGCCGCCGTTGGGCCCCTCCCGCTGGGTTCCCGAAGAGCCGAGTCTCCATGCTGCGGACGGAGGAGCGGCGCCACCCTGCACGCTGACATACGTCCACTTAGAGACCCCAGCACCGGGGAACACCCAGCAGGAGATGAAATGCCAAAATGTGATTTTGCCAGAAACAATCTTCAAACACACTTGGACATTAGAAGAGTTGCAGACAGTCCTGGATGAGCAAACTATCTTTTCTGTGAATAGTTTATTTAGCATATCTGAGAGACAGTAAGGGGTGGAAGACCCTATTTTAGCCCAGCTGATCTGTACTAGAAAAACCCCTCCACGGGCTGAAGTGTGCACGGTCCTTACTGCGGTGTCAAGAGGGGAGGGTCCACTCGACCCTCTTGTGCCAACCCCGGGTCTGGAGAGACGGCCAGCCCCAGGTGAGCAGACCAGGAACCGCAGTGGGTGCCACGCGGCGGGCCACACGGCAAACGGCAGGGAAGGAGCGGCCTTCTGGGGACCGTGGGCCGGAGGAGCAGCAGCAGGAGGACGGGAGGGCGTGGGGGACCCGGCTGCTGCCACAGGAGCAGAAAGCGCAGGAGAAAACTGGGTCAGCATGAAGAGGAAGTGGCAAAATAAGAAAAACAAGGACTCTTCAGAGTCAAGGAAATGTATTTTATTTTTTCTTTTTTTACCTTCTCGAGTAAATTGAGCATTTTTTATGATTCTATTTTATGTCTCTATTGACGTATCATTTATACCTCTTTTAAAAAGTTTTTATTGACTGCCTTAGGGTTTACAACATCTTTATTATATTAGAGTTTATCTTTAATAATGTACTATTAATACTTTGTGTGTAGTGTAAGAAACTTACCACAGTGTATTTCCAATTCCTCCATCCCATCCTGTGTGCTTTCAGCAAATATTTTATATTTATATATGCTATAGACACTCAGCACATTGCTATTTTTGCTTTAGACAGTTATCTTTCAAGCAATTAAAAGTAGAAAAAATAAATTTTATTTTACTCTCATATATTCCATTTCCTGTGCTTTTTCTTGTTTTGTGTAGATCCAGGTTGCTATCTGGTATTACATTTCTTCTCCCTGAAAAACGTGTTTAACATACCTTGTAAAGTAGATGTGCTGGCAGTAAATTCCTATCATTTGTGTTTGTCTAAGAAAGTCTTTATTTCTCCTTCATTTTTGAAAGATATTTTTTACTAGGTGTAGAATTAATTGAGGGCTTTTTATGTTTAATTTTTGTTTTTTGGGGACAGGATCTCACTCTGTCGCCCGGTCTGGAGTGCAGTGGTGTGATCATAGCTCCCTGCAGCCTCCGACTCCTGGGCTCCGGCATCCTCCTGCCCCGGCCTCCCGAGCAGCCGGGACGACAGAAGTGAGCCACAGGCACTCGGCCTTTGAGGGTTTGTTTTGGTTTTGTTTTTCTTTTAACTTCACTTTAAAGATGTCCCCCTGTTGTCATCTAAGTTTCTGAAGAGTCCAGTATTTTAATATTTGCTCCTGTGTATGGAATATTTCTTTTTTCCTCTGGCTGCTTTTAGGAATTTATCTTTGTGTTTTTTAATCAGCGGTTTGAGTATGATACATGGTTTCCTTTTTTGTTTTCCTTTCCTTTTTTTTTTTTGGTATTTGTACTGCTTGGTGCTCTCTGTGCTTCTTGGGTCTGTGGTTTGGTGTCTGCCATTAAGTTTGGGAAATTCTGAGCCATTATTTCCTAAAATATTTCTTCTTCCCTGTTCTCTCCTGGGATTCCAACGATGTGCACATCAGAGCAGGTGACGTTGTTTCACAGCCCTCGGACCACCTGTTCTTTTCCTTTTCTCTCTCTGTTTCCGTTTGGGTAATTTCTACTGAACTGTCTCCAAGTCCACGGATCCTTTGGATTCCTTCCTTGGCTGTGTTGTGTCTGTGGACAGACCACTGAAGTCATGTTTTATGTCTGTTACTATATTTTTCATTTCTAGCAATTACACTGAATTCTTTTCTTTATAGTTTTCACCTCTCTGCTGAAATTACCCATCTGATCTTGCATGTTGTCCACCTTTTCCATGATAGCCTTTAAGCTTATTTTAAATTCCCTGTCAAATAGTTCTCACCTGTGTCCTATCTTGATCTGATGGTTATCTTATCTCCTGGGAGTATTTTGCTTTATTTTTGCCTTTTTCTGTGCTGACAGCTGGGCCTCTCGTACCGGACAGTGGGGACTGAGGTAAATGGCTGTGTCTGCCTCTCCTGAAGGCAGAGGGGCTGGGGCCCCAGGTGGGAACTCACTTGTCGGAGTGTCTGCTCCACCCCCAGAGCGTCTGCTCAGGGCTCCCCCACTGTCCTCAGGGAGGCCTCAGCCTATGTCCGTCCTGATGTCGCTCAGCCCCTGTCTCAGCAGGGCAGCCCTGTTGCAGGGCAGGGGGCTCCTGCCGGCCCCTTTCATGTTCAGGGGAAGGATTCTCCGCATTTGTTCAAAAAGTATGAACTAAAAACCCTGAGCCCCCCACCCCCTGACTGAACGGACCCCTCTTGGCAAGGGGAGCCCCAGAGAACCCTTGGAGCTCAGCTTGCAGCCCTGACGGGGCGGGGGTCAGACATACCCTATCACACCTCCTCCCTTGCTAACGGCCACCAGGCTTTTCCCTGAGGACTACACAGAAGCCAGTCTTGATCCAGACTAGCACTCCTCCCGATGGAGACCCCCCCACGGCGGGGCTGACTGCCCACGGCACGCACAGAGAGGGTCTTCCTGTCCTGGCTTCACCTGTTGACACCAGGGGGTGGCGTGTTCTGAACGTGGGCCCATAAAGGCCGTGAAGCTCGACGGTGCAGGTGCGAGTTTCTCATAAATATTCCTAACACCTCCTGCAGCTTGATAAACATGCACCTCTGCCCACCGCTCAGCTCAGCGTAGACTCCTGTTCCCAGTGTCCCTGCCTTGCAGCACACGCGCCTGGCCTCTGGCCAGGGCTCTGCTTTCCAGCCTGTCGGAATGGCCACTGCAGGCTGCAACCCTTTGTGAGAAATAAGGCTCCCCTGTCCAAATTATTATTATTATAATTTTTCACTTAATGAATTGGCAACCTGAGTGGGACCCAGGGAGACCCCGGGTTCCCCCAGCGTGATCAGAGGTCAACACACCAATGTCTACACGAGCCCGTTGACAGCTCAGCTGTCCCCCTGACTCCACTGGGAGAAGCTCGGGGAAGCCGCCTGGATCCAAGATCTCACTTTTAGGACGAAGATCTCAGAGACTTTGTTTCTCTCCACCCCTCCCTTCATTTCTCCCCAGTCGTGGTTCCCTCTGTGTGGACCCCTGAGGGAATGTCTTTGTCGGTGCTGGGTTGGGGGTACTCAGCTGGTCTGTAGGATTTGTGAGGACACACAGGTTATGGCACGGAAGGGGATGCCTTGTAAGGTGAATACAGTTGTGAGAACCTTAGGGCTAAGGGAACTGTCAATGGAAAAGAACCCAAATTCTGTAAAATAATTTAAAGATATTTATTCTGAGCCAAATTTGAGGACCATGACCTGGAGCCACACCCAAGAAGCCTTGAGCAAATGGACTCGCTGTGGCTGGGCTACAGTTTGGTTTTATACATTTTAGGGAGACAGGGGTTACAGGTGAAGTCATAAATCAATACATGGAAGGCTTTCATTGGTTTGGCCTGAAAAGGTGGGCCATCTCGAAGCGGGGGCTTACAGGTTATAGGTGGGTTTAAAGACTCCTTGACTTGTAATTGCTTAAAAAAATGAAGCTTTGTCTAAAGGCTTGGAATGTTTTAGATAGGAGACAAGTCACCGGACATATTTGTTGTGTAAATTGGGGACCTGCAGGTCTGTCTTGCACAGCCTTAGGCCCCTAGATGAGTTACGCAGGACACCTCCAAGAAGGGAGGGGGGCATGGTGGGGCAGGTCTGACCTCCTCCTCGTGGCAGACAATTTAGTTTTAGGATATCCTCTTGGCCAGGAGGGGGTCCATTCAGTCAGTGAGTGGGGGGAAGATTTTTATTTAATTTTAGTTCACACCCCTCAGACCAGAAACATGACCACGCCCCCCAAGCTCTAAGAAAACTACTTTAAAATCTGTTCCAAATGCCAGCCTTTGTTTTTCTTCTGTGAAAACTCCCCTGCAATGGCAGCTCCTGGAGTGGGACCCAGCCGTGTAACTGAACTGATCTGTCCTGTTGAGACTGACCAAAGATGTGGGACCACATGCTTAAGTTTGCTCCTTTTCTGTTTATCCCAACTTGTGGGGTTTTTTCCCCTCTCCTTTGTCGGTCTCTAACAACTTCTAACACAAACCTCTCCAAACTATCAGCTTTGGATTTTAATATGTAGAACTTTTTAGTTCCAAAGTGGGGACTGAAGGAAATTAAAACTATTTTACCCCAAAATATATTTCTATTTTGACATATTTTGAGACGACTGCCTTATGTCTCACAGATAGAAGCAACTTTTGGGGGAAGTTTACATCTGTGGATAGTGCAGCCGGCTCTCTCCTGTCCTGATCTAGCATTAACTGAGTCTGATACCTCCGAGGTCTGAAAAGAAGCCTTTGCCCCACTCCGGGCTTCCTTTATATAACAAGGCCACCTTTGCTAACTATTCTGGCCTCTCCCTTGCTCCCTCCCAAACCTGTTTTTCTGCTTTCAAGCCCCGTTTTTCTCTGCACCTCATTGAGGAGTTGAACCTTCATTTTCTGGGGGTGCCCATGTATACACATTAAAATAAATTTGTGTAGCTTTTCTCTTACTAATCTGCTTTATTGTGAGTTGATTTTTTCAGCACACCTTGGAGGATGAAAGGGGGGTTTTCCCTCTGCCCCACCATTGGTGTGGCGAGCGTCAGCACCCCACTCTGCTCTCCTGGAGGGAGAGAGCTTCTCACCCTCAGGACTCCTGGTTCCTCTCTGCGGCCTCCCAGCACACAGGAAACATCACCGTCTCCTTTCCAAAGTTAAGATTAGTGAGAGAAAAGCATTTGGTGTGTGGACGGAAAAAATCCAAACTCTGAAATAGTTGAAAGAAGTTTATTCTGAGTCAAATTTGAGGACCATGACCCAGAGCCACGCTCAAGTCTTGAGCAAGTGGACTCGCTGTGGTTGGGTTACAGTTCAGTTTTATATACTTTAGGGAGATAGGGGTTACAGGTAAAGTCATAAATCAATACATGGGAGGCATACATTGGTTTGGCGCAAAAAGGCGGGTCATCTTGAAGGCGGGGGCTTACAAGTCACAGGTGGGTTTAGGGATTCTTTAGCTGACAATTGGCTGGAAGAGTTAGGCTCTATCTAAAAGACCAGAAAGGAAATGCTTGAGTTAAGATGAAAGGTCTGAGCACTCTGGGAGGTCCAGACAGGAGGCTCTTCCTTAAGACAAGGATCCGCAGGGACGCTTGAGTTAAGACAAGGGGGGTCTTCCATCTTCCCCATGATGCTAATGCTACACCAGAAGCAGGTTGGGACGTAAACCTGCGCTAGATTTGGTTAACAAAAAGCTGTTTAGTGAGATTTTATCATTTGTAGTTGTGACTCACTAGGCTCCTTTAGAAAGGAATTTGGGTAAAAGATCAGAGTTTGGTCCTCAGGTGTGACTAGTCTTGCTAGAGTGACTCTGGTGTACTTTGTGGTGAAAATGTTCATATTGTCTGATCCTTTCCCCTCAGGAATCGTCTTTGCTTTGACCTTGTCTCTCTCTCTGTGGTTCTCATGTCATGAAGAGGGTGAGGACTGAACTCTGTCCTTTTTCTTTTGTCCAAATTCCTGTTAGGGACAGAAAAACCAGTGACAGGTAATGGAAATCAGAAAAGCAGAAAGGAGAAAGCATTTATAGAAAAACAATAAGGAGGAAATGGTTACAGAAAAACAACCAGGAGAAACAGTTCTTTCAGCCTTAAAGAATGAGGTCACTAAACATGGAGCACTGCCCACCAATCAGAAAATAGAAAAACACCCTAAACGGTGACTTTCTCCATCACACGTATAATTCAGTCCCCAAACCTTGTGACGTATAGTCATAGGTGATTATGACTAACCTTGTGACTAACCTTTACATCAATATAAATTGCTAACATATATAAGGAGGAAGTTTAGAGTGAGTTAGCGTCTTCTCCACTCGCGGAGACAGACCCGTTTCCCCTTAGGAAACGTCTGTGCTTTCTTCCCTGTACTATCTTATAACTTCACTACTTCCAATAAATCTTTCAAACATACTTGCTGAGTGTCTGCCATCTCTCTCCGTCGTGCGGCCCGGTTTGCAATTCTTCCAAGCCAGGAGCCCAAGAACTGGGGCAAAAATTCAAAGTCCAGCCATGGACACCGGACCGTGACATTCCTTTCTAAGAAGCCTGGTGAGTGACACCTACAAAGGACAAAATCTCACTGAATGGGTTTTATTAACCTGGTATGATGTGGCTTACTTTCCAACCTGATCCAGTACAGCATCACATGACAGTTAGAAGACCCCCCTACCTTAATTCCAGCATCCTAGGAGACCCCCTGCCTTAACTCCAGCATCCTAGCAGATCCCCTGCCTTAACTCCAGCATCCTAGCAGACCCCCTGCCTTAACTCCAGCATCCTAGCAGACCCCCTACCTTAACTCCAGCACCTTAGCAGACCCCCTGCCTTAACTCCAGCATCCTAGCAGACCCCCTGCCTTAACTCCAGCATCCTAGCAGACCCTCTGCCTTAACTCCAGCATCCTAGCAGACCCCCTGCCTTAAATCCAGCATCCTAGCAGACCCCCTACCTTAACTCCAGCACCTTAGCAGACCCCCTGCCTTAACTCCAGCATCCTAGCAGACCCCCTGCCTTAACTCCAGCATCCCTTCCACTGACTGCAGATCTTTAGACAAAGCTTAACTCTTTCAACAAATTGTCAGCTAAGGAATCCCTAAAACCCATCTATGACTTGTAAGCCACCGCTTCAAGGTGACTCACCTTTTTGGGCCAAGCCAATGTCCACCTTCCATGTATTGATTTATGGTTTTACCTGTAATTCCTGTCCCCATGAATGTATAAAACCAAACTGTAATCTTGCTGCCTGGGGCGCATTTTCTCAAGGCCCCTTGAGAACTTGTCCCCCAGGCCACGAGTGCACATATTTGGCTCAGAATAAACCTCTTTAAGTTATTTTAGAGTTTGGATTTTTCCATTGACAAGGGACACTGGATAAAAATTCCCTCCTGTCTTTCATGTCCTTAAGAGGTTGTCTGTGACCATGTGGCCCTTTCTTGGTCTCTGCCTTCGGGAAGTGTGGGGACCAGCAGACAAATGGCTGGGGACTCGGGATTTGTTGTTGTTGTTCCCAACGTGGCCAACTCTCGGGGGTGTTTGTCATATGAAGTCTCAGTCATAAGGGGCTTTTTTCATGTCTATCTTAGCATATTTCTGGGAGGACGAGGAATCTTTGGGATTGTTTCTTCTCTTAGAAAACTATTGGATCAAGTTGCTTTTGGAATAGATACACTGTTGCAAATTCTAATTATTAATGGACAAAAGATGGATCCTTTAAATTAGACTCCTAAATTTTTGGAAATGGATTTTAGGCATCTCTTATTCTAAACAATTGCTTTATTTATATTAATAGAGGAATTGGATTAAAAGACAGACATATAATGCTGTGGCTAGCTTTAAAATTCTCTTGACAAAATTAAAGCGCAAAATCTGACCTAAAACTTAACAAACCTTCTGTATGTTACTCCTGCAGGAACAGCAGCCAGAGCCAGACCGTGGCCTGGAGGTTAAAGTTCTGTGCTCTGACCCCAGCAGCCTGGGCTTGAGCCCCGGTGTTTGTGGACCTTGTGCCAGTTACTGCTCCTTTCCACAGACAGGCTTTAATTCCCCGCTTTCTTCCACCGGTGGGAGGCACACGAGGCTTTGGGGCTTTTGTGTGTGGAGGGTCAGCCGAGAAGCGGAGCCCTGGAGAACACCGCCGACGGTTTGTGCTGCTGCAGTCCTCCCGCTACAGTCGGCTCCCGCTCACCTGCACTCTGCTTTCCTGTTTGTCTTCTCTGCCACACGAAAGAACCTGGAGGGAACCCACACGCCTTAGACCAGCCGTCCCCAACCTCTGTGGCACCAGGGACTGGTTTCATGGAAGACAGTTTTTCCATGGCGGGGGGAGGGGGTGGATGGTTTTGGGATGATTCAAGCGCTTTACATTTATTTTGCAGTCACACCTCTCTGCCAATGATAATCTGTATTTGCAGCCGCTCCCCAGCGCTAGCACCACCACCTCAGCTCCACCTCAGATCACCAGGCATGAGATTCTCACAAGGAGCCGCAACCTAGATCCCCCCATGCGCAGTTTACAGTGGGGTTTGCGCTCCTGTGAGAATCTAATGCCGCTGCTGATCTGACGGGAGGCGGAGCTCAGGTGATGCCAGTGGTGGGGAGCGGCTGCAAATACAGATGAAGCTTCACTTGACCGCCGCTCACCTCCTGCTGTGCCGCCCAGTTCCTAACAGGACACAGACTGGTACCAGTCCGCAGCCTGGGGGTTGGGGACCACAGCTCTAAACTGTCTTGCAAATATTTCTATGACATTGGAATAGACCATGCTCATACTCGGGCTTGTCAGATGTGGCCTGGGCTGCAGGATTTGTGAAGTGGTCTGGAGTCAATGGCTTAACTGTGGAAGTTTATCTCTTTTTCACGCAACCATCAAGAACAGGGGACAGCCATAGGTGGCCAGCAGCCTGCTTTTGTGAGTGAACTTCCCCTGGGACATGGCCACCTTCCTTTGTTTGCCTTGTTTGTGGCTGTGGCCCGATGAGCCATGAGGCTGCAACCACCGTCATCTGGCTTGGAACTGCTTAGCACCATACTTTCCAGGGGACAGATGCCACGTTCCTGGTCTGCAAACTGTGGGACGCACCACCAATTTCCTAACAGCTCTTCTGGGAAAAAGAGGAACTCTACAGTATATCATTTTTTTACCTCACATCACTGGTTTCTCCACGTGTTGCAATGCAGATGCGGGGGACACCTCCCTGCCTGGGGTTTCAGGTGAGACACACTCAGGTCTGGGCTTCCTGCTGCCAGCTTCGCCCAGCGTCTGTGCAACCCTGAGGGCTGCGTCCCTTGCTCCTGTGTGCCCAGAGTGCTCAGGTCACTCGATGTCACATACTCGAGACTCAGCCATCCCACCAATCGCCCCCAAATGGACAATGTCGGGTGTTCAGTAGTTCTGATGGTGTTTGGAGCATTTAGGGCCCAGCCTGGCTCCCGTCTGGCCACTCCCAGCCCATGTCCCCTGTCCCCTGCGCTGCTGGGCCCTGCTTCCCCGGAGTCAGGGCAGAAGCTCCTCTCCTGAAGCTCCCTGTTACCCTTGTCCTCTGAGTGGTTCCCAAGAATCCCGGGTTCCATGGCACCCTGAAGATGGAAAGCGCGGGGGACGTTGGTCAGCGCTAGGTGCTGCCTGCATCTGTTTCTCCTGCATTTTCATGTGTTTCCGTAACTGCATGCGGAACACTAAAGAGTCTGACAGCTGCTCACGGTTGAGATGTGGTCCCTGTGTTCCACAAACTTGTCACACAAGCGCTTTCCATTTTGAACATTTTGTGACATATTTTGAGATATTTGGAAATTTCTACCCTCTTTAATTTTATTGTCTGGCACATGATAGGCAGTCAGTGGCATGCCCAATACCTTTTTGTTTCAATGCATCAGACTGAAGATGTTTTGAAACCATTTGAAGTCACAGGTAGGGACTGAAACTGAGAGTATAATGTACTGTACGCGGTGCTGCCAATGCAGAGAGCTCAAGCAAGCTGACAGGCCGGGGAACGGGCGGTCCCTGGGAGCCCGAGGTTTTGCACCTGCCCTGTCAGTGACAACTGTGTCCCCACTTGATTCCAGAAATGTCCAAACACGAGCACTGTGGCTGAGATGCAGGCACGCCTGTTCCACGTGGAACTCACTATGTTAGGAAGATAGTTGGGATCTCTGGCTCTTCTAGGGACAGGGGTTCCCTGCTTCGGTGCCGTTTCTAGCAATTCCTCCACCTGGGAAGGAGGATAAGGGTGGGCACTCCATTTTGGTGCTGCCACACCCTTAATCCTATCCCAAGCAACTGCTACACCTGGGGAAGGAGGGAACGCTTTACCAATCTGGGAATTCCCCAGCCCAGGCATGATTAGATTTAGAAAGTGACCTAGAGTAACCTAAGGGTAATTAATATGCCATTAGCTTAAATCTTCATTGCAGTTCATCCCCCCCAGGTGGGCTTTCACAGAGGGAGCTCATATGTGCAGATGGAACTTTGAGGACACCTGTTGATCATGTGATAACATCCCACACCTCCCAAGAGCCCCCCCCAGACTGAGCTAATAAAAGGAAACAATCCGGGAAGTTAGGGGGAAGTGAGTGGGTGAGTGAGTTGGTCTGTCTCTCTCCACGTGTGGAGATGGATCCGTTTTATTCTACAATAAAGAGCTGCTCTTGTGATACTGCTCCCTGCCTGGGGTTACTCCATCACACTGGCCTTGCTGGTGACTTCCAAGCAAGGAGTCAGAGGACCAGGATACTAGTCTGACCTTGACACTTTGTGTCTGGTCATTCTTTGAACAAAAGCACACCAAGAACCAAGGGCAGACTCCCGCCCTGACGTCTTTGGTGCCGAAACCCGGATTCTGACAGCTGCAGTTTTGATTTGCCTTTTTCTACCTGACATTTTGGATTCCAGCTGCTTGTCGACCGGAGACCAGAAACGGGGTTATTCTCTCTCCCTCACCGTGACTACTCCTGCACCGAGACTCTGGCCGGAGCCCGTTCTGCGTGTTGGTTAGCTGCTGGTGGCCGTGGGTGCAGGACCCGGGCTGCTGAGCAGACCCCGTGCCTGTCTGGTGTCTCCGTGCTTTGTCCTCCTGACGTTCTGTGTCTTGGCTGCACGCGCTAGAAAGCTCAGAACCATTCAGGGACGGGTTTAAACACATCTAAACCCCACCTATACGGTAAGGGGGTAGAGCGGGGGCCTAGCTTCCAGCCCCAAAGGCTTCCCTTGCCTCTTGTGCAGACTTTTACAGATAAAACTCTTCTTGTAACGCTTGCTCGGAATTTAATCTTGCCACAAGGGTTTGTTGCCGAGGAGCACGTGCCCCCGGGCCCTGCCATTTGCACGGGGCTCTGGGCAGCGTGTGGGAGAAGAGGGAGCCGAGGAGGGTGGAGACCCACAGGCGCTCCGGCTCAGGGACCCAGTGCCAAAAACCTCGATAAAAGCATCGGATGACCTCAGGGTTTCTTCTAACTCAGTCTGACTTACAACTGCTCGCCCCGCGCAGCCGGGGACAGGCGACGCACAGCGGACCACCTGGCCCTCGTCACCCGGGGGCACCTAAGACGAGCCGCACTCGCTCGGCCAGGCCGCGTGCCCCCGCAGCCCACTGCACCCCGTGCACCCCCACTGCACCCCCCATGGCCCACTGCACCCCCCATGGCCCACTGCACCCCCGTGGCCCACTGCACCCCATGCACCCCCACTGTGCCCCCCATGGCCCACTGTGCCCCCCGTGCCCCCACTGCACCCCCCACGCCCCCACTGTGCCCCCCGCACCCCCACTGCACCCCCCGCAGCCCACTGCACGGTGCCCAAAGCTCAGGCTGATGCTGAGCTCCTCCCCCTCCTCTCCCCTCCCCCTCTACCCCCTCCCCTCAGTGGGGTGCGGCCCTTCAGACCCCGCAGAGCTCTGGGACACGTGGGAGGGACAAAGAGCCTCAGGTCCCACCACTCCTTGGAAGGAGCTGGGAAAGGTGGGGTGCGCCTCTGAGCCTGTCCCTCCCGCGCCTTCCCATGCTCTGCCGTGATGATGGCACCGCAGTGGACTCGGAGAACTCGCTGGTACTTTGAATGGCGGCTTCTGCACTGTGGGGACTGTATGTGTGTGTGCTGTGATGTGTGTATATGTGTGGTGTGATGTATGTATACATGTTGCTGTGGTGTGTATACACGTGTGTGGTGTGACGTGTGTGGTGTGATGCATGTATATGTGTGTAGTGTATGTGCTGTGTGCTGTGATGTACATATACGTGTGGTTGTGTGGTGTGATGCGTATGTATGTGTGTGGTGTGATGTATGCATGTGTGGTGTGATATGTATGTGTGGTGTGATGTGTGTATGTGTGTGTCATGTATATGGTGTGCTGTATGCATGTGTGATGTGTGGTGTGATATGTATGTGTGACGTGTGGTGTGATGTGTATATACAAGTGTGTGTATGGTGTGATATATGCATGCATGTGTGCTGTATGCTGTGATGTATGTATACGTGTGTGGTGTGTGTGGTATGCTATGTGTATGTGTGTGCTGTGTGGTGTATGTATGTATGTGTGATGTGTGGTATGTGTGTGTTGTGTATATGGTGTGATGTTTGTGCATGTGCTGTGTGGCATGATGTACATGTGTGATGTGTGGTATGCGTGTGCAAGTGTGCACATGTGTGTGTCATATTCAAGCCTGGCTGTTGAGAAACCCCAGAGTTTTAAGTTCGTTGTGGAGCATCTGACAAGTGGTGAGAACTGAATTGAACGTAAGCCTTAATCTATGTCGGTTCTGAAGAACAGTTAAGTACGTGGTTAAATTGTGGCTAAATATGGTTAACTTGGAAAAAATAAAAGGCCAAATCCATTAGTGTGTTTTGGCTCATGGTCATGCGTGAGAAATCTACTTATTAGTCAAAAGGAATCCAAGGGTTTTGGTGTTTCCACAGCAACAGAATAACAAACACTGACTCAATAGGGGGAAATAGGAGAAAAGTCTAAAATAAAATTGCCCTTTTAAGGCACCGTTGGTTGCACCTCTGGCGACGGGGAGAGTAAACGCCCTCGGGCGCGGCCTGCGCCCACCGTGCCGCAGTGCATGTGCTGTCCGTGGGGCACTGTAGCCTCCTATGCTGCAGAATGACTCGCTTGCTTGTGGCTTGTTTCTGGTTTATTGTCTGCTTCCCTTTGTGCTTAGTAAAGAAACCAGTGAGCGGAATGTAGCAGGTTTGGCCACGGCCGGGGCTGCGTCAGGCCCTCGGTGATCAGAAGTGGGACATGGGCGCAAGAGAAACATTAGAAATGAATGTTCCATGTTTTCAGTGTGGCACTTCATGGGAAGGCTTGTAATTAAACTCCTCTTGGCCCTGTGGAAACGTCTTAGTTAAAATGTTTAGTGTAAAAACTAACAGTTTGTAAGGAATCCAGATTTTCCCTTAAATTAAAAATTAAACTAATTTTGGATTAAGAAGTAGACACTTTCTCAGAGGAAGGTTGAATTTTTAGGTAGCTTCTGTGTGAGATTTGTAAAGAAATTACTTTGTAAAAATTGGGGTTTGCCACTTACATTTTGGCACATTTGAGTCATTTCTGGAGTACAGTGGTCTCCACCTCATGCTGATGGCCACATAACACCAACAACCAGACACGACTGTGCACCTGTGTTCCAGCCGCTATCCTGGATGTTTCCACGTCTGGTGGCCTGTAGTTAATGAGGTGGTCCCGTCGTAACCGTTTCGTGTGTGAGGAAGTCCGGCTCGGAGAAAGCTGTGTGGTGCAGAGAACACCGAGGTGGGTCCCCCTGGAGACCCCAGGCGCCCTCGGAAACGTGGCCCGTCGGGGTGGCCTGACTCCAGCGAGCCCGGTGGTGGATGGGATGAGAAAGTGAGTCGGGGTGGCATTGAGTGTCCCCGCAAGGATGGTGCCTCCTTATGTGGGGGTGACAGCTGCATCTGAGGGGACTGGTGTCAACACTGTCTTTGGGGCTTGTGCACACATATAGAGTCCCAAGTTCTCGATAGGAATCTTCGCAGCGCTGGAGGCGATGCTGTTCCTTCCTCTGGTGTCTTTCACGCAAAGCTCGTGCTGCGCCGTGTGAGAGTCTCAGGGATGCTGCAGGGATGCTCACGGGCTTAGTTTTCTTTCTCCCTGCCACCCCCCCCATTTTCTGCTTGTATTTCCTTGAGACACTTGGTAAGCGTTTGTTATTGGAAATAGAGTGTTCTCTAAGGTGGAGGTGGCCAGCTGTGGATGGACACTGATTTAGGGGTGACACACCCATAGATTTTGAATATAATGTAAAAGTCTCAGCCTCAGACACTAAAGCTGTCCTGTCAACTGATGTATGTTATTTTCATAACTGACATATGATTACATTTCTTTGGAGTTTTAAAATAAAAAAGTCATTCTCAAAAGATGTTTTTCACTAATATTATCTGGAACTAACATTGTGATCAGACAGGTATGGTAGCCGCATCCGGTGCCTGGCTGCTCTGGGCCACAATGTGCCGCCATGGTGTGAAACAAGGCACGGAGCTTTCCTGCAGGAGTGCATGTGCCAGCCCTTGCCCTGCAGCTCTCCTTCCTGTGGGACACCTTTCCCTTCTTGTGGGGATGGACTGTACCGCTGCTTTATATGTGTAAGTGACCTCACTAAATTTAATTTGGAGGCAGGGGAGTGGGAACTGTATCTGAAATTATCTTTATGTTGCCTTCATTTTTCAAGATATTTTCTCTAGATATTAAATTCTAGATTGATATTTTTTCTTTCAACCCTTTAAAGGTGTCATTCCATGGTCTTCTGTGTCCATTGTTTCTGATAAGAAGTAATCTGCCATTCTTATCATGGTCTCCCTCTGTATAATGTGACGTAATGTGTCTTTTCTCTGGTTAATTCTAAGATTTTGATTTTCAGCAGTTTGACTATGATGTGAGTAGATGTTTTATTTTTTATTGATTTATCCTTGCTTGGGATTTTCTGAGTTTCCTGAATCTGTGGAATGCTACATTTGATCAAGCTTGGAAATATCTTGGACATTATTTCTTCCAATATATTTTTATGAAATATAATTTTTGAATAATTTTTAAAAATCTTGGGTACTGAAAACTTCATTTCTAGAATACCCTTTTTTTAAGTTACTAAATCTCTTCTGAAATTTCCCATCCATTACAGCTATGTTTTCCTGTAGAATCTTCAACACATTTGTCATTGTTATTTTAAAGCCCTTTTCTACCAATTATAACATTTTGGTCATTGGTGTGTCTCCTTTTATTGACTGATTTTACTCTTAACTCTTAGTCACATTTTCCTGTTCAAGAACTTTAAAGTCAGGTACTGGATATTGTGAATAAATAAATCATAGAGACTGGATTTTTCTAACTTCCTCTGAAGAGTGTTGAGTTGTATTCCAGGAGGCAGTTAAATTTACTGGCAGATCATCTTGAACTTGTGGAGGCTTGGTTTTATGGTGAGTCAGGACAAATCTATCACAGTTTGTCCTTAGTTCTAGGATAAATCCCTCAGCACTAGTTTGTAACCTTTACTTCTGAGGCAGTTTCCTCTGAGGTTCCAGAGGACGGTGCTTATCAAGCTCGGCGAGATTTGGACTCCAGGCTCTTCCCTGGGGTCTGCCATGGACGGCACCTCTGCTCAGCTCGTTGGGTTCCAGCTGCCATTTCTGCCTAAGCTCTTTGCAGTGACTGACACATGTGCAGCCAGGGAGCTTAAACGCAGATTTTGGGGCTCCACATGATTCTCTGCCTTCCAGAACTTTCCCTCCTCAATTTCTGGCTGCCCTGGAAGGCTTATAAAGATGATTACTTTCATTCTGTTTCTCCTTGGGGAAAAGCTGTACAAACAAGCACCCTGCCTGGTGCAGTTCCTCCTTCAAAGGTCAAATCTCCAAAACCTTTCTGCATTTGGTCACAGCAGAGACTTTCAATGGTTGTATTCATATTTCATTCAGAGGAAGGTCGGCCAGATGCAAACCCCTCCACGGGGACCAGACCCGGAACTCTGGGGTATAAACTGTGGACTCTGATTCGAGTCCATGACTGCGCATTGCTCGAGTGCCTTGGCTCAGGCTAAACACACTGAAAACCTCTTAGGTGATGTCTTGAGTCCTGTCACATGTGTCCTGTTTCCTGATCTTTGACCACTGTGCATGGTTTTTCTGCTACTAGCCTTTCAGTGTATTGTGATCTTGGTTCTGCAGGAATAAAATGCTTTCCTGCTTAGGCCCACGTGCGGCCACAATTTGGCTTCTGAGACAGACTCGTCCCAGAGCAGTCACTTCCCAGCAGCTCCTCCCGGCCTCTGTCTGAACCCAGAAATCACATCTTCTCTCTTTTGTCACCCTCTTTGGCCCCAGATACTGGTCCTCCAAAATCTGTCTCTACCATCACATGTTGTGTAGTTTGACGACCCTTCCCTTCGTCTGCTCTGACTTGCTTTTCTAATAAGATACCTTTAACTCTTATGCAACACAGATAACCTTCTTCTCCAGGATTTAGCCATATTTCTAAAAGATTTTTTCATGTTAAAGAACCGAGTTCATGTTTCCAAGGCTTGACTTCATCCTGAGTGTCCACTGCTGCACTCTGACCCCACCACAATCTATACCCAGAGGTGCAAGGTTTGGTATGAGCTGCATGTCTTTGAGAGTCATATGTGTATATATGTACATATATAGACTTTTTAGAGATGGGGTCTCGCTCTGTCTCTCAGGCTGGAGTGCAGTGACATGATCATAGCTCACTGCGGCCTTGAACTCCTGGGTTCAAGGGATCTTTCTGCCTCAGGTGCTCCTGAGTAGCTGGGACTGCAGGTGTGTACTACCATGCTCAGCTAATTGTAAGAAAATTTTTTGTAGAGATGGGGTCTCACTATATTGCCCAGGCTGATGTCATATATATATATTTAAAGCAAAATATTTCATGGCTTCTTTTTAACATTTTGATGTGTTCCTGGCATCAAAAACATTGCATTAGAATGTCAAATAATTTAAACAGAAAGGGGATTCGTATTGAGCACCTGGGTAGTGCAGAGTCCATGGGAATGCTGCAGGCATGCAGGTGTGTGCAGATGTGCAGGAGTGGAGGTGTGCAGGTATGTGCAGGTGTGCTGGTGTGCAGATGCATAGTGTGTGCAGGTGTACAGGTATGTGCAAACATGCAGGCATGTAGGTGTGCAGGTTATGGATGTGCAGGTGTGTATGTGTACAGATGTTCAGGTGTACAGGTAGGAAGGCATGTAGGTGCTTAGGTATGCAAGTGTGCAGGTGCATAGGTGTGCAGGCTTGCAGCCATGCAGGTATGCAGGCATGCAGGCATACAAGCTTGCAGGTGTGCAGATGTGCAGGTGTGCAGGCATGCAAGCATACATGTGTGCAGGTATACAGGTGTGCAGGTATGTGCAGGTGTATAGGCGTGAAGTGTACAGGTGTGCAAGCATACAGGTGTGTGCAAATATACATGCGTGTGGGTGTGCAGGTGTGCAAGTGTATAGGTATACATGTGTACAGGTGTTCAGATGTATAGGTAGGCAGGCATGCAGGTGTGCTGGTGTGCAGGTGTACAAGTGTGTGGATGTACAGGTATACAAGTATATAGGTTGTGCAGGTGTGCAGGTATGTGCAGGTGTGAAGTGTACAGGTGTGCAGGCATACAGGTGTGTGCAGACATGTAGGCATGCAGGTGTGCAGGTTATAGGTGTACATGTGTACAGGTGGTCAGGTGTGCAGGCAGGCAGGCATGCAGGTGCATAGGCATGCAGGTGTGCAGGTGTACAAGTGTGTGGGTGTGCAGGTTTATAGGTGTATAGGTGTGCAGGTGTACAGGTGGCAGTGAGTCCTATCTTCAGCAGGCACGGCTAATGTGGGACCTCATCCAACCAACTTTTACTGAATACTTACGTGCCAAGCACCAGGCTCCCTCCAAGTAGAGACTGAAATACCTGAGCCCCAGCTGTCAGACAGCCAGGGCTGTGCTCTGGGTGGGCGTCTCCTGAGAGGAACAGCTCAGACCCTCAAGCACCAGGCTGTGGAGATGGGGGGAGGGGGGACCATCTGAACTTGGGGAGCCCGCAGCCTCACTGCCCTGGCCTGAGGGAAGTGGAGCCCACTCCTCGATCTGGTTGGAGAGGGCCAGGGTGGGAGAGCCGCCCGCTCCCCACCGTCGAGGGTACAGGCATATATACAGGTTATATACAGTGCGTGTATAACCTCCCACCTGGTTAACGCGCAGGCAGTGAGCAATCCCGGCTGCTGCTTTACTCTGAACCGCTCGAGTTTGGGGGTAGTGTCTTCTAGTCGCTGCTCACTTTGCAGATGCGCCAAGACTGATGGGCCATGTTTTCCATCCACCGGCTCTGGACCGCGGCGGTGCTGACGTGGTGTCCCTCACAGTGGGAGTTGCGCTGAGCTGGCCTGAGGGACCTAACACACCAAACCCTAAGTCTTAGCTCGGAAATACCTTTACTAGACATTTGAGGCTTCTTGGAAAATCTCCTCAAGGGACAAAACGGCTTGCAGAGCAAATGAGCCCCGGCACGTCTTCCCTGTTGCTGTTTTATGATAACAGGGTGATGTATTACAGCAAGAACTGGTGGCCTTCATGTCGATGAAAGGACCCGCGTTTCCGGGGAGCTCTGGACAGTGTGGTAGGGGTGCAGCGGACCGGTGGCCTGCGAGGGGAATTTGATTCTGCCGTCCTGAGAAGTGCCAGGGGCGTGCAGACGCACGAACTCACCCGCGGCCTGGGAGTGGCCTGGGCTCCCTGGCAGGTCCGCTGCGCGCTTGGGTTCCCGCCGGGTGGCGGGCCGATGCAGGCACGACTCACCCACTCCCTTTGGCGCGCTCCCGCCGTTCCTTGGGGCATCGGCGCTGGTAGCCGCGGGGCGCCGCAAGGAAACGTCCTCCCGCGTTCGATGATCCCGTCCGGTCGTACCCTGAGGGTGCGCTGACCAGGCCGCGGGACGCTGCCTGCGCTCCCGCGGCCCCGGACCGCCTCGTCGTTTGCGCTGTCCGTCCGCGGTTCGTTCTCCGCTGGGGGAAGTCGAACGCGGCCGACGCCCAGCAGCGGCTCCGGCGATCGTCGCCGTCCTGTCCTTTGCCCTGTGCTCGGTCGTCTGCTTCTTCTGCTTGGGGGGTTACCGCTCTGCCGTCCCCACACACGGGGTGACGCGTCCCTGTCTCGTGCCCGTGCCTGAGATGTAAGGGGGCAGCTGCGGAGGGTTCCCGCTGGTGCCAGCGCCCGCTGAGGGTGGCTCCGAGGGCCCCAGCCCGGCTCTCTGGGCGGGCTCAGTGACGTCAACACCAAATGCCGCCACCAGATTTGGGCTTGGGGAACGCCAGTGGCTCTGTCTCATGATGCTCGTTTGCGTACGTTTGTTTGCCTAACTCAATGCTCGTAACCGTGCTGCGGGGGGGACCCAGTGTCCCCGTGTGGCGAGGGGCTGGGGGGCAGGCACGTGATCCTCCGTGTCTCCGGGCACAGGCTGGGGCGGGGCCTGCGCGCGCGTCCCAGGGTCGCGGTCGCCGGCGTGTGGCGCGCCCCAGCCCGGCTGCCGCCCACCCGGCTTCTGCCCCCGCCGGGCTGCCTGTCCTGGCGCGTGTGCAGACGAGCGGTGGCGAGTCGGCCCGCTGGGAAGGCGGGGCGCTCCGCTTGATCCGGCGGCGAGCCCGGCGTTGGCACGGCAGGGCCGGGCGCGGGCAGCGCGAACAGAAGCCTGTCCCCGCGAGCACGCCCTCCTTCCGGGCTCTTCTGCACTGGGGCCCCGTGGGGGCCTGCCCGGGAGCACCCCGTTCCTAATGCTTCCCGCTCTCTGCCAAAACCTAATTTCTCTGGGCCCCTTTCTGACCACCCTGATCTGAGAACCTGGGTTGTCTCCAGTGAATGAGCAGCTGTTCCTGAGCTGACACACGATGCACTCGACCACAGACGGTTTAAAGTTCAGATTGAACTCCGTTGCTCCCTTGCCCAACCAGCTTCCTGCCGACTTTAGGAAAAAATCCATCCTTGATCACTCGGGCTCTCCCCACGTCCTCTGTTCCCTCTGCTCGAAGCCCCTCAACACGCACACATATGTGCACATGCACACACACGTGTGGACACATGCACGTGCACAGGTATGCACACACATACATACACGCACACCCAAGCACACACATGTGCACACACGTGCTCACACGTGTGGACACACCCACACACCCACACAGGCATGCCAATGTACACACACATGCACACACATGTGCACGCACACACACAGCATGCACCTTTGTAAGGCTGGTTCCTTCGCATCTTTGGCTGTCAGAGTGTCACCTCCTCTGAAAGCATGTGTGCAAGTGTGTGCATATGTGTGTATATGGGTACGTGTGTGTCTGTGCATGTGTGTGCATGTGTGTTTCTCTGGCTGTCCTGTCCTGTTCATCTCTGTCTCTTCACGGTTCCTACAACTGTTGTAATTCTATATGTGGTTTGCTGTTCAGCATCTCATGTTCCTGCTTCTGGGCAGTAGGCTCGGCGGGTGGGGAGAGTCCGGGCTGCTGTGGTCGTCGGCCCAGCACCCAGGAGATTCTCAGCAGGTGTGTACTGAGTGAATGCCACATGGCAGACACACAACTGAACCAACAGCCTTAAAAACCATGGACCCTGTAGGCAGTTACACTTTCCGTGTTCACAGACACCAGGTCCTAGGACAGCTACAGAACTAGCTGCTGCTCAAGGACCAGGACGTGCAGAACGAGCCCATGCCCTCGGGCAGCGGCCAGGGGGTCGAGGCCCTTGTGTGAATCAGTGCTGCTATTTCTTACTCGTGACAGAGGCCCGGGGGCAGCCGTGCCCTTTTCAGAAGCATCTGATCTTATCACAAATGTCTCTTCATGTCTGTGTCTGTTAAAACTTTAGATTACTTGAAAGTGTAAAACTTGCTATGTGCAAGTCTGAAGACCCCTCGAGGGAGACAGGATGAAAGTGTGGATTCAGTGAGATTCAGCGTTTTAAAGCCTTCCGTGACTCAGTGAACGTTCTCTGACAGGTGAATCAGGAGTGACCAGGAGACCCAAAGGCAGCACAGCCCATCAGTACTCACCTTGGCTCTTAGGAGGCACTTGTGGGTTTTATTCTTCAAGGGGAAACAAAGAAGTTTATTTGAGGATAAAATTTATTTTTTCCTGGCTTCTGGTTTCTTCTGCTTTACATGTTATTGCTGCAGTCTGTTTAATTTATGTTTATCTGACCCGAATGTCCTCGCCTCCCCAGTGGGTGGGTGTTTGAAATAAGGCTGTGCTTCCCCTGTACCAACCTCCCAGGCCTGGCCACCCGCTCGGCCCGGTCACTGTGGCATTCGCCGGCCTCAGTCCCGCCTGCCTTGGGCTGTGGGTCCTGAGGGCTCCAGGACCATCTGTCCTGAACGTGTGGCAGCTCACAGCTCCCCCAAAGGCCTGGGCTCCAGAGCAGGGTGACGTGGCCCAGCCTCCTGCTCCACTCACGGCTCATGGGGCCAAAGCACCTCTTCTCTTGTCTAGAGACTTAGTCTCCCTGGAATAATTCCGGCAACTCCTGTCTCTGCAATACAAGCCCCACCTCCAACTCACCTACGAAATTGCCAGTAGCGTCTACGCTGCTCGCCCGTGTTTTACACGAGGGGTCATTGTGTGGCAGATGGAAGAGATGCTAAGCGTTGTGCCCAGTGGCAGGACTGGGCTGGGGCAGGGCTGGCATTTGGGTGCGTGGCAGAGTGCCGTCTTCTCCATTCTGTTCCTCCCCTTTCCGCCTCCCTTTGTTCCCGACCCCAGCACGTCTGTGTTCTCCCTGACGTAACACCGGCTGACGCTGGGCGAACAGAACAGCTCGCCTGCACCTCTCACTCTGGTGCACCTGTCCTTCCACCCCTCGGTCTGATGATGGCTGGTGACCGACAGGGTTAAAGGGGATGAGAGGAGCTGAGGGACCTGCCTGAGGGACGTGGTGAGCTGAGGCCATCTGCAGGGCATGGGCTGGGCCCTTGATACCCACCTCAGGTTGGCACCCCTCATGCTGTCAGCCCCAGGGGCGATGGCAGGGAGGGCAGGTCTGCAGGGGCAGGGGAGGACTTGGCACAGTGACAACTTACTGGCGGCCGGGGTGAGATTGAGTGCCACACCGTCTCACGTCACTGTGCGTCTGGAGAAGTCCCTTGTAGAACACACCCCACGAACACTATAGAGATCATGTTTTCCAGTCCAAACCTTAAGATCCTTTCCCAAATATCTAAATGCTGTCAGGTCCAGGATATGAAGATCTCTGTGGCTATAGGTATATTTTGGGGAGGGAAAGAAGGCCCGAGAGAGGAGCTGCAGGAGGGTGTTCTAGGAGAAAAGCTTCTGATGTGGGCACGGCGGGGATGGTGGGGCTCAGGAGGGTGCTGGGAGGATCCCACGGGGGAGATCGGAAAACATTCTCCCACCTTGATCTGTCTCCAGGACGGGAAAACGCCTGCTTCTCCCACAGAAAAGCCTGTCCTTGGGCTTGTCTGGCTGAGGCGCCCACGCAGCAGACCCCCCCCGGCGGGGAGACGACCTTGCCCTCCTCATACCCTCTCCTGCGGCTGAGACTCAGGCAGCCCAAACCCCAAAGCACCCTTCCTGGGCTCTGATGTCTGGACGTTCACATGCCACAGCTGCTTCTCTGTCACTGGCCTCTCCCTGTTCAGGTCTGTACAGTATCTGCCGATGCGTGTCATTGCTCCATAGTTAAGAACAAGGCCCTGGGGAGAAGGGCCTGTGTCTGTCCCCATCATACCCTCAGACATGCCTGGAGCCACAGGTGTCATGGCCACTAGACAAGGGTCTGTGGATGGAATTTCTTTAATGACTGAGGAGTGGCTGGACCTGAGGAGTGGACCAGAGGGTGGAGGTGGGGAGCGCAGGGCTGGAGGTGCAAGGCTGGGTACTTGGCCTCAGTGGGAGGGAGACAAGCCCGGGGCCCTCCCCATGGTCTGACCTAGGAGAGGCGGAAAAGCCCTTGAGTGGTGTTTGAGAAACCGCTAGCATGCACGTAGGCAGCGTGTGGGCATCACAACCACTCTGGGGTGGGATGGGTGTTAAGTGCCCGCATTTGCTCATTTCCATGGTGTAAATACTCCCACCACTAGCATTATGCCACTGAACTCTTAGTTAGGAACAGATGTGCACAATTGACTTTCAATTACCAAAATTTAGAACACTGGGCTTGTCTGGTACTGAGTACATTGACTCAGTACCATTATTTAATCTACATGCATTGCATTTAGCCTGCCATCTCTGCCTTTTTCAATCTGGAACATTTTCTCAGTCTTTCATATATTTATTCTTTCAGATGAACTTTGAATATATCTCATCAACTTTCCTGGGGGTTGAGAGTGGGAACTCTTTGGTGTTTTGTTTGGAATCATGTCAAGTTAGTAGACTTATTAGCTGTGAATGTTCCGTTTCTTTTTTATAAAGATCAGTTAAGTTGTATCACCTTTTACCTATTTATCCCTGGTCCAAAGAACCAAGGCAGAAACTGAGGATGCTTGTAGGGTGTTAAGGTTGAGTTAAGAATATACTCTAGAACCGCAATGGATATAGACTCCAGAAGAAAGGCAGATCTGGAACTAGTAAGTGATTACAGCAAGGTTGCAGGATGCAAGGTAAATACACAAACGTCAATCACTTTCCTATGTGCTAGCAATAAACAAGTGTCCAAATGGCCATTACTAAAAAATCAAGAAACAATAGATGTTGGCACAGATGTGGTGAAAAGGGAACACTTATACACTGTTGGTGGGAATGTAAATTAGTGCAACCTCTATGGAGATCAGTATGGAGATTCTTCAGATAACTAAGAGTAGAGTTATCATTCAATCCTACAATCCCACTCTGGGTATCTACCCAGAGGAAAAGAAATCATTATCTCAAAAAGACACCTGTACTTGTATGTTCATTGCAGCACAATTCACAATTGTAAAGATATGGAATCAACCTGAGTGCCCATCAACTGATGTGTGGATAAACAAAATGTGAGATGTATATATATATATGTGTGTGCACTTAGGTTGACTCCACGTAGAGGGTGGAAGTGGAGAAGAATGGAGAGGCATATATATATATATATATACACGTGTACACGCACACACACAAACACACCTGCACATACCCCATGGAGCACTACTCAGCGATAAGAAAGAATAAAATAACATCTTCTGCAGCAACTTGGATGGAACTGGAGGCCATTATCCTAAGTGAAGTAACTCAGAAACAGAAAAATAAATGCCGCATGTTCTCACTTATGGCTGGGAGCTAAACAATGGGTGTACATGGTCATACAGAGTGACATAATGGCCACTGGAGACTCAGAAGGGGGGTGGGGGTGAGGGATGAAAAGTTACCTATTGGGTACAATGTACACTACTTGGGTGGCAGGTGCACTAAAAGCCCAGACTTCGCCACTATACAATATATACATGTGATGAAATTCAGCTCGTACCCCCTAAGTCAATTACAGTTAGAAAAAAAGGAAGGAAAAAGACATGAAGGAACCTTAAATATGTGTTACTAAGTGGAACAAATCTGTCTGAAAAGGCCCCATGTATGATTCCAACTACGTGACCTTCTGGGAAAGACGGAGCTGTGGAGACAGCACAAAGATGAGTGGTTGCCAGGGGCGGGGGGAGGCAGGGCTGAACAGGTGGGGCGTGGGGTTTTTAGGGCCGTGAGAGCACTCTGTGTGATGCGCAGGGGTGGATACATGTCATACGTGTGTCCAAACCAGAGAGTACAGCCCCAGGAGTGGGCCCTGACATGCCCCGTGGACTTGGGTGATAACGATGTGTCACGCAGGTTCACGACATTGCGAACGTACCCTCTGGGGGGACGTTGTTCCCGTGTGGGGACAGGGTACATGGGGGCCCTGTGATTTTGCTGTGAACTTCAAACAGCTCTAAAAGATACAATCTTTAAGAAAAAGAAAAAATGGAGAAGAGGAAGGAAAAGGGACAGGCAGCAGATCACACCTGGTCTCTTGGGGCCAGTCCTCAGGGCTCCTCCCCCCACACCCTACGCCCGCCATGGCTTTCACAGTCAGGAGCGCCGACAGAAGGTAGAAGAGGAGACGCATGAATGGAGAGCTGAGATTTAAGGGAGGAAGGGTCCTGTCTTTGTTTCATTTTCCAGAGGCAGCATTCAGTTGCTGCTTGCGGGGTCCCCAGGGCTGACTGCTGCTCAACGAGCCACGTGTCTGTACTTGGCAGGTTCTGACGTGTCCCACTCAGTGACGCCCGCCATCCTGAGACCGTCAATGAAGCCTCCTTTTAAAAAATTGCGGTATAATACCCACAACATAAAATTGATCATTTTAACCATTTTTAAGTGCGTGGTTCTGGAGCCTTAAATACATTCATCATGATGTGCAACCATCATCACCGTCCATCTCTAGAACTTTTTCATTTTCGCAAACCGAAACTCTGTCCCCATCAAACAAGAGCTCCCCATCCCTGTCCCCCCACCGTGGTGACACCTCTGTCTTGTGAATCTGACTACTGTAGATCTGAGTGGAATCACACAGTGTTTGTCCTTTTCTGTCTGGCTTATTCCACTTGGTATAATGTCTCCGAGGTTCATCCATGTTGTAGCAAGTGTCAGAATTTTATTCCTTTTTTAAAGGCTGAATAATATTTTCCTGTATGGATATACCACATTTTGTTTGTGTTCACCTGTTATTGGATGCGTGGATTGTCTCCGTGTTTTGGCTGTTGTGAATAGGCTGCCATGGACATGGGTCTGAAAGTTTCTGCTGAAGTCCCCACTTGCAATTCTTTCTGGTACATACCCAGAAGGGGAATTGCCAGATCATATGGTAATTCTGTTTTTAAGGTTTTGAGGAATTGCCAAACTGTTTTCCACAGCAGCTGCACCATTTTACGTTCCCACCAGCAGTACACAAGGTTCTAGTTTCTCCACATCCCCCCCACACTTGTTATGCTATGTATTGTTGATGCTTGTCACCCTAGTGGGTGTGAGGTGGTGGCTTTCGTGGTTTGGTTTGCATTTCCCTGATGATTCGTGATGTTGAGCGTCTTTTCATGCACTTATTGGCCGTTTGTATTTTATCTTCTTTGAAGAAAATGTTCAGGTCCTTTGCCCGTATTTGAATCGGGCTGTTTGCTTTTCATTGTTCAGTTGTAGGAGTTCTTTACGTTATACTTTACTGAAGGCTTTTATGGTACAACAATTCCTTGCAGCACCAGCACCAACTTCCCAACGCCGTGGCTGTTCACGGCCACGTGCACAGCAAGGTCAGGCGTGTCTCCATCTCCTGGCCTGACCGAAACTTCAGGTCCATTAACTTGAGTTCATCCTTTAAAATGACAAAAGATTTATTTTGCTTATTAAAACTGGAGATTAAAGAAAACATCGGTCAGATCTCTGGCTTTTGTGTTTCCAGGGCCAGATTTATCCCGGAGGAAACTGCCACAGCTCAGTGAGAAACCTCTGGGTGCACAGAGGTCGCCTTTCTCCTGAGGGCAGAGTAATAGTGTCACAGACAGCAACATTGTACTGTATAGTTGATAAATCCAGTAAACATTTGCTAAAAGCCAGGAAAAGCCCACAGCAATAAGGACAAAGGACATTCATCAAAATGGCAGCTGTTTATTCAAGAGTTAGTCAACGTTGGCAAAGGCGTCGGCGCTGGGCCACTCTCGGGGCAATGGGCCGGCAAGGAAAGCCAGGAGGGTGCAGGTGGAGCCTGGGCCCAGCCCATCCTCGACTCTGCGGGAAGATCAAGTCTGGGGCGTGGAGGGCCCTGAACCCCTGCAAGTGGGGTTTCCACGTTCCCAGGAACAAAAGCATGTGGAGGATGCACATTCCCTGTGCTGTGTAAGCACACGCAGGACAGACCTTTCCCCTGCTGTGACAAAGCCTCCCCGGCCGTGGTCAGCCGCAGAGAAGCCGACCTCTTCTGCTCACCAAGGGCTCCTCCCCGCTGTGTTTCCGGCCTCGGTAGAGTTCTGTCTCCCTTCTTCCCTCCATCTGGGCGCTCACATTCAGGGGTGAATCATGCAGTTTGATTCTTATTTTTAAATCCCTTTGCTATCTCTTGGCGCCTCTACAGCTTCTTAAAGCCACCTCCAGGAGCTTGGCAGAAAACGAGGCTCGGGATGGTGGTACAGAAACACCCCGATTAGCCCAGGCCGGTGCTTAAAGGTTTTGAAAGGATCATTTGTGAGTTGGAGGGTTCTAGGATGAATGGGCTGGGGCTCACTCTGCCTGGAGAAGGTGAAACAGAAGCCAATGCACACTTGCCCAGCAGCACCGGGTGGCTGGAGGTGATGGCTCAGGATGGTGCCTCGCGTGCTCCAGTCCCTATTATGAACTTTGCAGCTCTCTTAGAACAAAATTTGCATTATTTTTCTAAAGAGGGCTGCTGGATGACAAACAATAGAAAGGACATTTATAGTCAGTCCAGTGACCTACAACGTTTTATTTGTAAACTACCCTGGGGTGACACCATGGAGGCAGATATAAATTCAAATAAAATCATAAGCTGGTATTTTGCCAAGTCCTTTCTTCCAGAATCCCCCTCCCAATTCTAAGTGTGAACTTGAGAATGAAGACACCAAGTAGGAGAATGAAGGGGCTTACAAATCCTCTGTGAGCTTGGAGCGTGGGTCAGCCCTCGTCAACCTGCGCCTGGGCCCCTGAGGGTCTGCAGTGACAGCTGCCTCCAGCCAGACCCACTCAGGGCAGGACGCTCACCTGAAGCAGCTGGTGTCGACCCCCCAACCTGGTTGTCCAAAGCGTCGTTCACCCATTAAACACAGACACACTGATGCCTGCAGTGTGCGTGGCACTGTGCTGGGCCCAGCAGACAGGAGGAAGCGTGTGGGGACGCAGGGTCATCAGTGGGTGGCCGGGAAGCTCTTTGGGTTGTCTGGCAACAGGCCCCTTCCTTAATCCAACTGGAAATCAACCCAATGTCCCCTAAGGTGGCTGGGGACCTCCTGGAGAACACCCTGCATTGCTGCATTGAACCTCAGACTGCAGTGCCTAAACCACCATGTGTAAGTTGCATCCATGCCGCCCCCTCTGGCCCTGCTGTGTCCCCCGGGGATGCCGGGGCACGGGGACCCTTGGCCTCATCTTCCTCTCCTCTGCTCCTAGGGTTCTGCCATCGAGCTGTTCCTTATGCCAGAGCCCATGACGTGGGGTATTTTTCTGTCCCACACCTCCATGCCACGTCATGGCCCTTCTCAAGGGCTGTCCAGCCACAGAAAGGAGACTGATGGAGGCACGTGCAGCAGGACTCTGGGTGCAGGGGCACCAGGGAGCGTGGAGGACCCCCCAGGACCGAGGAGATGCTTCTTGAGGGGTCCCCAGGAGGGCGTGGGGTAGACTCAGCTGAAGGGAGCGGCCATGAGGGATCTGTGTTATCCCGGCGGGGATGGAGACATTTGGATGGGCAATGCTGTGGCCAGATGTGCACTTTCAGAGCCTCTGTCTGGAGATGGAGGAAGGCAGGAATTTCACCCTGGTCTCGGGAAATGCCGGGGGAGGAGATTCTGGCGCTCACTGTGCGGGGAGTAACTTTCCTTCCGGGAAACCCGAGGGCCGAGTGGCACCCTCTGCCCCACCCGGTACGCCTCCCACCCCGAGGGGCCCTGACCTGTCAGAGCAGGCCACTGCAGCCCGGCACAGGGCTCTGGGCCCTGCTGTGGGGGCCAGGGGAGAAGTCATCTGGGCAGTTGGGGTCCAGGGCAGAGGCTGCTCCAGTCTGTGGGCAGCCAGTGTGGTCTTCCTGGTGTGAATCTGAACGTCAGCCTCGAGGGTGGTCAGCGGGCCCCTGGCTCCCCCAGCCCATCTCCCGGGTCACCTGTCTCAGCTGGGTCCACGAGTAAACACTCCTGACTGACCAGCTGACGTAGGGGCCGCAAGGACGGTTTCTGAAAATTTGGCAGATCTAAGGCTGAACATAGACCATTCACCGAAATGCTTTCCAAAACCATCTACTCTAGATGTGGAGAAATTAGAAAATGTGTTGCGGAGTCCTGACCACAGAATATCAGTTTTAGAAGTGAGTTTTGAGCTTCGGTCTGACTTGCTGATTTTTGCAGTGAGGAAACAGAGGCCAGGTTTGTGGATGACTCTATGTGCCCATCCACCCACCAGGGCCAGGGGCCCCTGAGACCGCCCCACTGGCCCCCTGGCTGCCCAAAATGCAGGACGATTTCTGATTCCAAAGTTCCACACCAAGATATTGATAGACACCTTGTTTATACTGATGAAGACTTGGAAAGGATCTAAGTGCTCCACACTCAGGAAAGAGGTAGATAAACTGGCACGACCCTCCGTGGAGCTGAGGCAGGCTGAGGCTGGCCCTTCAGGGACGAAGGTCCTTCGTGTGTGTTTGTTCGTAGGTACGTCCTAAGTGCTGGCACAGAACCCGGCACGTCAGAATGCTCCATACATATTTATTTCAGGTCAGGTTGGGAAAGAGACTCCGGGTGAAGAATCCAGAACCCAAAGCCTGAAGTGGCAAAAATAAAAGGACCGGACGTGGCGTGGCCCGAGTGCCCTCCCATGCGCCCTCCCCCCTGCATCGCGCCCCCTCACTGCACGGCCTCATTCCCAGCTACCCCGCTGCCCCCCAGAGGGGCCGAGAGAGGGAGGAGGAGGCGCAGGGAGGGTCCTCGGAGCTTGCACGTGGGGACAGATTTGCACTTCCAGAGGGAAAGCTGGGCCCTTGCTCAGCGCTTATCCCTAAGCTTTTGAGCTGGCACGACTGGCCCGAGGCCTCTTCAGAGCAGATTGGGATGCCGCCCCGGGCTCACATCGCTGCCCTTCCCAAGGAGGGCAGAGATGGGGCCGCTGGGCCGCGCTGGAAAGTCTGTGGCAGCTTCCATGTTGGCGGTGTCCTCTCTGTTCCTCACACTGAATGGCCCGGGGCTTGCTGGTCAGGGATCCTTGTCCACACCTGCTCCGGTTGGCCTGAGGATCTTTTGTGACATACTTTCCTCTGCAGGGTAGCTCTTGATGGCAATATTAACCATGTAATCACAATGATAAATAGCCAGCGCAGGGCATGGTTGTCCTGGGCCCGAAACACGGTGCCCAGCACCAAGTAGAAGATGGATTTGTTCAGGAGGGTCGGGGCCCCTGGAGCTGCTCCCAGGGTCTAAAGCCAGACACATCTGTTGCCAGACACAGAAGGTTCTTGGTTCCCCTGAGAGCTGGCATCACTCTCAGGACTGTCCTGTTCCACCCAGCTCATCAAGGCAGGTCACAGACTGCACTGTGTCCTCTAAAATGAAGGCTGGATTTTAATTACTCAGAATGTGTCCACACGAATGCCCAGGCACAAAAACCCTAATGTGCACCTCCAATTAAAAATTAATATTGCCAGTTTAATTATGTGTGCATAATGAATGTGCCATTAGAAAAGCTCTTGCAGGCTTTGCGGAGCTTCTGCTCAAGCGGCATGGGGTGGTGCACTCAGCATTTCCTCCAAGAGATGTGAAGCTCGTAGTTCAGCGTTTAGGGACATGCTTAGCATTTTTCTATTTGCCAGCCAACTACTCCAGTGATCTCAGAAATGGTATCTTGTCATTTATTTAACAAATATTTATTGAATTTGTGGCATCATTTCACAAGAAGAAATACGTTAATAATTATACTTGAGTGATGGTCTTTGTTTAGTGGCTTAACTAGGCTTAAACTTAAGTTGGTGACAGTTTAAAATTGTTTGACTGCCAGTAATATTCTAAGAGATTATGTGGATTGTGGTTGGGGAAAGAGATTTTGCCTTCGGTATAAAAGGCAGCTCAAAAATGTATGTGGTTGACCTGCACAGAGGGGAGGAACAAGGGTTGTTCCATGCACCTCCTGTCCATCCATGCTGCAAAGGTTTATGGAGGTGGCAGAAACCTGCCACCACGGAACTTCCTCTTGCAGATAGAGCTACTATGCAGTAGTGGAGGTAAATAAGTGAGCTATAGACCATGTCAGCAGGTGGTTGTGATGGGCAGTCTCCGGCAGTTTTAAATAAGGCAGCTGGGGGCAGAGAAGACCACCAGGGAAGACATCTGAGCCGAGAGCCGTGGGTGGGGAGGGTCTCCCTGGAGGCTGCCTGTCCCCAGGGAAGCCAGGTTGAACCCACAGAGGGCTGTCAGGGGCTTCATTCAACAAAATCCCTCTCCCAGAATTTGGTGTCGGGTGGTCCTGAGCTGCCTTCAACCCAGGACAGCCGGGTGGGCACTGCCGAGCCCTCGTCTCCTCGCTGTGTGTGCCCTCCCTGCACCTCAGGCCCTGAGGGTGGAGTGTGGGCTCCATGGCGCGCAGAGCACGTGTCCCAGTGCGGGTTGGGACTCAGTGGTGATGATGAGGCTTTCGGACTGGGCGTGGGACAGAGTTCATGAAGAGTGGGGGAGAGTGGACAAATGCTCTCCCAAGTGTCCTCCCCGAGGGTGGTGAGGAGCCGTTCGGGTCTCTCTTAAACAACATGGCCACATATACCAACATAAAGGGCACACGTGTCTCCCACCATCAGCCCCAGTCCTGGGACCTGGGCTGTGCACGAGGACGTGTCTAGGGATGCGTCCAGGCACATTCAGCGTGGCCGGTATCTGGAAACAAAGCAAGCGCCTCACAGCTGGAAGCGCTTGAGTGAATGACGGTGCCTTCTACTCTGGAGTTTCAAGCAGTCGTTAGAGAAATGAATTAGAGCTATACCTGCTCATCTGCAGAGATTCCATGAGGTATCGTCAAAGAAGAAAAATAAGATGCAAGGAGGCGTTATAATGTGATCCTATTTTTATAAAGCAAAAAATGAACAAATATACCCACATACGTATATTTGATTTTATATGTGTCTATATTTGTACCTAGGTAGATATATATCTGTATGTAATTCCGTGAGCATGGACTCAACATAGAAAGAGACACGCTGTGGGCAGGCAGTGGTAGAAGACAGGGGGCAGAGTTGAGTAATAAAGAGGAAAAAGAGAAACAGACTCCACTATAAAATCCCAGAACACATCAAGACAACTGAGAGACGGGCCACAAACTGGGAGGAATATTTGCAGAACACACATCTGATGCAGGACTGTTCCAAAATGTACAAAGAACTCTTAAAACTCAACAATGAGAAAATGAACAACACAATTAAAAAATGGGCTAAAGATCTTGACAGACCCCTCACCAGAGAAGGTATACAGGTGGCAAACAAGCACATGAACAGGTGCTCCACAGCATACATTCAGGGAAACACAAATAAAAACAAGACACCACCACACACCTATCAGAATGGCCAAAACCCAGAAGCCGACAGAGCCAGGTGCCAGTGCGGGTGCGGAGCGGCAGGAGCCCTCACTTGCAGCTGGTGCGTTTGGGGCACGGGGGGCGGCAGCGCAGCAGCTTCTTACGAAACTAAACACACTCATGCTGTACGACCCAGCAACCCGCTCCTCGGTATTGACCCGGAGAGTTGAAAACTTCTGTCCCCACACACACCTGCACAAGGATGTTTATGGCGGCTTTATCCGTAATGACAAAACTTGCAAGCAGCCAGGAGGTCCTTTGGCAGGTGAGTGGACAAACTGTGGCACATCCAGACAACTGGGTACTATTCAGTGCTGGGAAGAAATGAGCTGTCAAGCCAGGAAAGGGCAAGGAGGGACCTTAAATGCACAGTACTAAGTGAAGGAAGCCAGTCTGAAAAGGCCACATACTGTGTGGTTCCAACCGTACGACCTTCTGTGGAGACAGTAAAAAGGTCAGCGGTTGCGGGGGTGGGGGCGGGAGGGAAGAACGGGCGGAGCACAGGGACTTTCAGGGCAGTGAATCTACTCTGTGTGATGCTCTAATGGTGGATACGGGTCATTACACGTTTGTCGACACCCATGGAACGTGCACCACTGGGAGTGGGCCTTGATGTACACCATGTCCCACAGGCTCATTGACTGGGGCAAACGCACCCTCTGTGGGGATGTTGGTGGTGGGGAGGCTGCGTGTGGGCAGGGGAGGAGCAGATGGGAAATCTCTGTACCTTCCTCTCAATTTTGCTGTGAACTTAAAACTGCTCTAAAAATAGAGTTTATTTTAAAAACCCAGCATGCATAACATGATATGATTTATATAAAATTATGTGTGTGTGTATTGGGAGTGTCTCTGGCTCTAGAAATTATGTAATTCTATTTAAGTTCTCAGGAGAAATCATTGCTCACAAGTCATGTTAATCGTCACCCCCACCCCCACCTGTGTAGATTCCCAAATCCCCACCGAGCACCAAGCTGAGCTCTTCTCGGGCTCAGCGCAGAGACCAGAGACCACCTGCTGAGGGGTGTGCTCTCATGTGACCTCGTCTCCCACTGGATCCCCGTGACTACAGTGAGGGGAGCCTCCGCCAGGGTGGCGAGTGGGAGCTGCCCGGGGAGGCAGAGGAGCCGCCCCTCAGCCCGGCCTGCGGGGACCAGCGAAGGCGGGAGGCTGCCCCCGTCCACCTGCCCTGATTGTTGGTGAGTGATCGTAAGGAGCAGCTCACACAGCTCAGTTTCAAAGATATGCACCTTCTGTTTTCTGGCCAAGCTGGTGTATTAAAAATAAAGAACAGCCAGAGGAAGCACTCGGTGCTCACTGCCCTGCTCTTGCTGGAAGCACAGCAGAGCCTGGCTGCCCACCTCGGAGGCTGCCCCTATCTGCAGTGGGATAAATGCCTTAAAACCTTCACAAATGTAAAATGTCTCCACTGAAGACCCCTTTGGGCCTCCTGGGTCTGTTTCAGTGCACATGTGCATGAGATGAACACCTCCAGGCTTTGCTTTTTACCCAGATGATGTGTCTTCGTCATTTATTTACTGTAAGAAGACTATGAAATAGAAAAATCTACCGATTTTCAAAGCTGTTCATTTTTTATTTAGTAGCTATTTCTCAGGTGCTTTCCACCCACCGTGTGCTCAGTGGTGAAGGAGCCATCACTGCCCTGCAGGCGGGAGGATGGGGATGTCTCGGTGTCCTCCCGCCCCATGGGGCCCCCTCAACCCTCCGGGGCTCCAGGCTCTTGTCCCCTCAGCTCTGCATGGCCTGTTGGATCCATCGTCCTAAGGCAGCAGCAGCCAAACTTTGCTGATAACATTGCCCATTGGTTAAAAAAAATTGGGGCATTTATCCCTAATATGTATATGAATTTATTTATAAATTATTCACTGAGACTACTGCACAAATGTTATATATATATGCTATATGTAGTAAAAGACCTACGAAATACAAAAAGTCAAAAAGGATGTGAGAATTAAAAGAAATAATTGTGCTTATTATTGATGGGGGCCTCACTTGCTACGCTGGTTATGATTGGTTGTAATGTCTTACTTCCCAGGAAGTTTTTGGGAAGTGGGGAAATATGAGCAACCCCTCCTGGCTCAGCCTCTGCCCTCCTGAACTTGGCGCCGGGCGTCAGGGACCCACAGGGGCAGGGCGGGAAGAGGAGCCACTTGTCAGTGGGGACACGGTGAGCTCGGGGCCAGGGCTCGCTGTGGGTTAGAGCTCAGGCAAGGCAGAGACACGACGGGAACAGCCACACGTAAGTGCTCAGACGGGGACCAAGCGCAGAGACCCAGGGCAGCCCCGCATCACCACAAAGGCAAGGTTTGGAGGCAAGGGGACCGACAGTGTCTCCCAAGCGGGGGCGCCGCGGGGGCACGCACTTTAGCTTTGTCCCCTCTGAAGACATCCGTGCCCATGTTCCAGTCCAAGGGCTCCTCGGCCGTCCCTGCCACCAGGCACCCGCCAGCCGTGCCTCCGAGCAGGCCGCCCGAGTCTCTGGGGGCACCGCTTGCTGAGCGGCAGGACCGCTGGCTGCAGGCGCTGGCCTGGGTGCTGGTCAGGGGCCCTGACCTCAGGCTGGCCTTGGCCAAATGCGGCTCCCTCTGCGGCGGGCAGGCCCTTGCTGCCCCCGCGCTGCCACTCCCGCCGGCTCCCTTGTCTAATCTGCTCCTCCTCAGTGGGACCCGCGACTTTGCTCCTAACCAGCAGAGCAGAGCAACGTGGCGGCGGCCACGTCTCGCACGCAGAGCTCCGTCTTGCTGGCAACCTCACACCAGCGTCCCCGCTCCATGGCCGATGTTGAAGACGCAAACAGCCGCAATCCTACAGCTGGCGGAGACGGAGTCCGCCAACCGCTGGAGGGGCTTGGAAGTGGGTCTTCCCGACTGGAGCCTCCAGGTGAGAAGGTGGTCTGGCTGGCACCTCGGTGGCAGTCTTGTGAGACCCTGTGGGGAGGACGCAGCTCAGCTACAGACAACATGAGGTAATGCGTGTTGTTCTGCGCACTGAATCCGTGGCAATTTGCTGTGCAGCGATGGATAACTCACGCGTCCTCTGAGTTGTCTTCTGCGCCTGCACTTCCTTCCTGCTCTTGTCCTCGGACTGTTGGGTGTCCTGGTCCCTCCGTGCGTCTGTTCTTGGAGCTGCCACCCCCGCCTTGGCTGAACCAGAGCTGCCCCATGTGCTCCTGTGAAAATGTCACCAATGGGTCTTGCCTAGCAGGGATCCGCCTCTCAGCCAGTTGGTGCTTTGCAAAATGTCCGAAAAATGTTTTTAGGTAGAGACATTGAAATGTAGTAAAATGTAATTTGCTGCAAATGCCAAGAGTATTTGCATTTTAAAGGCTGCTCCATTCAAAATATACATTTCCAGTGGTGAAAGTTCGTGCTCACCGACAACAACGAATCTGGGACAGTTGCTTTCCCCGTGCTCAGACGCGACGCGTGGGGAGGAGGCTGCCTGCCTGCGTGACGCAGCCCTGAGCCATTTCCGACCGGGGCGGCCTCCCTGGGTCCGTCCTGCAGCATCTCGGCGCCCCCAGCCCTGCCAGGGTGTCCAGCTGGGCCGCTCAAACCTGTCTTTGCTTCCGCGTCTGGGCATCGTCCACCTGAGCTTACGTGTGGACTGGGCTCCGTGGCAGGCAGAGACACCCAGGACTGCAGCGGTGGTTCCACTAATCTCCTGGCAGGTCGATGTCCGTAACACCCAGCCCCAGAGGGACTGGGTGTGGGTTGTGGCACCAGGACCCTCCTGGCTTCCCTGTGCCCAGGCTGGGCTGGTCGCTCTCGCCCTACGTGACGTCACCGTGCCCCTGAGAAGATGGGAATGGCAGCCACATTTTCAGAATGGGCTGGCGGAAGCCAGGAGCTGCCACCTATTTATAAACTCATTGATGAAGGGTTTTGCGTTGCAGCCAGCACAGCCTTTGGGGGTCTCTTCCTCCTTCGTCTGATGCCTGCCGCTTCCTGCCCGCTGTCTCCCTGCCCCCTTCTCCTCTCTCCTAAGCACCAGACCTAGTTTCCATTGCTTGTGGGACAATTCCACGAAGCATTCCAGAGGCTCTCTCCAAACTCAGCATGCCGAGAAGAACCCATTATCTTCTCCAGTATGGATTCTTGCTCCAAGGTTCCCAGGTGTGGTGGACGGTGCCCCTCGCCACCCGCCTGCCCAAACCCAAAGGGGAGGGCCACCCCAGGCTCAAGACCTGCTGGCGCCTCTCCACACTCCTGCACCTGTCCTCTCTGACCTGTCTGAGCCTGGGCCCGCCTCATTGGTCCTATGGGCCCGGCACCAGCATTAAATTGTGTTACTCTCCTTGCTTAAAACCTCCTGTGGTCTCAATGCAAAATCCAGACTCCTTGGCATGAAAATAAGATGCTTCAAGAACTGATCCCTGTGTATTTTTATAGCTTCATTCCCCACTGTCTGCCACATGCATCCTGTGATCATTCATCCAACGTCCAGCAGATGTTTCCGGAGCCTGTTATGAGCAGTGCCCATACCAGTGAACAAAAAATCCCTGCTGAGTCCCTGGGTGGGGCTGTCTGTGGCCCCAGATGTCCCGCAGTTCTGCCATGTGACCAGCCAGGACCCTCTCCTTCCTCCTGGGTGGCTCCAGCTGTCTTTTTCAATGCAGTTGTACACTCTGTCCTCTGGAGTGTGACCCGCAGTTCCTGGGGCTCCCACAGCACATATACCCCACGTGCTGCCTTTCTGAGCTTACATTTGTTAGATCACACTGGGGCAAAGCTTCCCCGTGAGGGAATGTGCTGGCCCTCTGAGATTGGACTAGAAACCTGTCTTTGTGTGACTCAGGGCGCAGGTACACAGGGACCTGCAGACGAGTAGCTTGAGTGAAGGTGGATGCGTAACCAGGGAGCGCGCGCCTCCGCCAGGAGGGAAGGGCTCCCCCGCAACCAAAGCAAAGAGGAAGGAGGTGAGTGCCCGGTGCCCCGTGCTGCCCGTGGGGGAGGCTGCGCCCACTGCCCCAGGCCCTGCGGGCTAGCCGACAGGAAGAGGCCGCCCTGGCCAGCAGCGCGAGGCTCTGATCCGCTCCCACTGCCAGGGAGTGTGTGGGCAGGCCGGTCCCGCGTGTCAGCCTCTCCTCGCTCCCACCTGGAACTTCATGGGGAGTAGGAACGCCATACGCAAACCCCAGGGAGACATTCCTGGCGTGGGAGCCACCCACTGCACATTCTGTCCGTGTGCGCCACGCCTTCTTCTCAGGGTCCTGTGCCGCACCCGGGACGTGCTGCACGCAGAGGGACGTGCAGAAGGCGGTGATTTCACTCTCTCTGCAGCTCTTCCTAAGACTTGCCCAACGCCTAACACTTTTCCAGCTTCCAACAGCTTCCAGGTCGCCCGTGCATGTGCAGAATTCCCCGTGCCTGCAAGTGTCCACGCACGGGCCCCCCATGGGGCCTTCGAGAGCCTCTTTGTGTTGACGAGTATTCGGTGTTTCCTTGACCAACAGAAGGTATTTGTTTCCCCACATTTTTCTTAAGTTCCTATGAAAAATTTAAGCTTTAAAACTTGGCTTTCTGCTAATAATGGAAAGAACAAATTCCCTAGGTATTTTAAGGCACAGGCAAAGTTGCTTGCTTGCTTGCTGGTCTGAAATTCTTTCAAAATATATTCTTTGACCTAGAATCTCAGAGCATTCGGTCAGCTGACATTTTGGAGAGCCAGCCAAGCACGAAAATTGTCTTCTGCACCGACAGTGGCTCCTGCTCTGTCTCCTTTACTCGGAATGTTCGTGGTCCTCTCTGTGCTCTCCACGGCCCCGTGTGCTGTGGCAATCTGGGGCACGGGGGTCTGGCATCTGCCTGCAGGGAGTTTGAAACCTATTTCCATGCACGGCTGGAAGCAGCAGGTGCAGCCTAAGTGTCGGGGGTGCAGGCTCTGCACTCCCACCACCCGGACTCACCGCCACACGCTGCTCTGGGGCCACGTCTAACCCCCATCCTCGAAGTGCCAGAGTCAGGCCCCTCCCCAGCCTGTGGGGAGGTGGGAGGCACGGCCTCCTGGGCGTCCCGGTGCCAGGAACCGGGGACTAGTGAGTGACTGATGAGTCCTTGTGCACCCAGCTCTCCCCATGTTGGGCTGTTATCAGCCGCCAGAACCTTCGCTGTTCTGACCCAGTCTCGAGGGGGACTTGCTCCTCTAGGTTACCAGTTATTTCGTGTTTTTAGATGATATTTAAGAGACACTCTTTCCCCACCTGGCAGTCTCTGAAGTCATGTTTTCAAATAGACCCTTCAGGGAACGTAACTCCTGGGAAAATGTCTTGCTGAGCTCAGACACCTCACTTGGATTCTTGTTAGTTCTGATTTCTGATTTTTGGATGTAGTATTTTCTGACTTTTCCTTCATACAATTCATGCCTTCATTTACCAATATTTGTTGAGTACTTGCTATGTGGCCGACACTAGGACAGACACTATGTCAGGAAGAAGGGAAGCAAGACGGAACCCCAGGATCCAGTGGGTTGGAAGAGCAGAGCACCAGCCTGGCCATCGCAACACAGTCTGTGGTTTGGTTTCTTTAGAAAGGGGCCCAGAATGGCTCGCTCTTTGCACCCTGAAGAACACCAGTGTAGACACAATGCTGAATCCAAATCCCCAGCACACAGAGCGGGGAGGGGGCCGGCTGCTCCTGAGGCGGGTGAGGTGCCAGCATCCCCGAGGCGTGTGCCAGAAACAGTGCGTGCGGCCAGGAGGTGCTGCTTTCTTCATTCTCATCACGACGGGTCAAGGCTGCAAAGTGTTGTCAACGTCACCTGCTCGTCGGAGCAGTGAAGTGACATCACCCCAGGGGCCTGGGCCTCCTGTGACCCCTCCTGGTTTTGTATCTCAGTAGGACGGGGCCTGATGAAGAGAGCAGGGAGCTGCTCCATGTCCGTGTCCTTCTATCCTCTGAGGTGTCTCCAGGTGGCAGAGGTGCGGTGGAGGCTGTGCCTGTGTCCCTGGTTTTTCTCAGGGTGGTGGAGGAGGAAAAGCAGCAATCGCTTCTCAACAGTCACCTTTCTAGAACCTACAAGAGTCAAAAAAGCCCCTGAAGTTATTCATATAAAGAAACAAAATGAAAGCCCTGCACTCCTTGGGGCTCCCTGCTTCCTTCTTCCTGTGACCTGGACCCTTGGGAGGGAGCAGTGATGCCGCCGGGTTGCAGACCTTGGGCAGGTCCCTTAAGCTCTCCGAGGTTGTTTCCTATCTGTAGAATGGGTTGTTCATACATATCTGTTCTGAGAGTAAATGACGGGGTGTCTTTTGTGCACTCTGACGGATTTCAGCCGCTCAGAAATCAACATCCTTCGTGGCTCAGATTTTCCAGTTTGCTTCTAAAAGGGACTGTATGTCTTATCACATCCAAATAAGATATGTTTTTGTTTTTTCCAAACACACCTTCTTCACTTCTGAATAACATTATTTTTCCATTTTGGAACAGATCTATTTTTGGCATGAGGAAAGTAAGAGTGTTTACGACGTGTTCTGGGAGTTGGCCAGCCTAGCGGCTGCTGGTAATACCCTTGTCACAGAGAGAGAGTTGTTTCAAACTGTTGATTGGACACGACATTTTGCATTTGGGCAACTTTATTCAGCTTGAAGCTCCACAGATGCCTGTTTCCCCTCCTCATTTCTGCTTGGTGTTTCCCCGTAGCTGTCTGAACAACCTTTCTAACTTTATTTGTGGAATATTGTCAAAATTAACTTCTCTAAATTGTGCTCTGTTCTAAGCAGATTTTGGGGTTTGCTCATTGAAGTCCTGGCCAGATGGCTGTTGCTTTCTCGGGGTCCCCAGGTGCCTCTTTCTTCTGCCTGAGTTGGGATGAGAAGATGTCGTTGGGCACCACGGGCAGCCCCACCGCGGGGCTCCCTTTCTCCCCGCGTGAGGAGGGGCTGAACCGGGCTGTCAGTCCGTCTCTTGTAGCCAGAGCAGTCTGTGCCCCTGTGGGGTCACTACTCATCTTTGAACTCCAACCCTTTCAGAGTCTCAGGGAACCCTGAGTCCCCTTCTCTGTGGCACCACGATTCTAAATTTTCATTTCAGAAAAACGAGAAGCTGCATTATCCAGCATTGGTCTAGGTGTGATATTTAAGGATTAGGAACAGAATGTGCAAATCACGTTACTTCAGAGGCTGCCAAATTGGAACAGATAATTAGTTACACCACTTTTGATAATTTAATGGTATGTAATGATAATGTATTGGATTATTGTTGGATGGATACCTCCCTTACATACATGAATGATAATTTACACATATGCAAATGGTTAAGCCAAACCATGGCCCATACAACATTCCAGGCAGCACTCGAGCCCCCATGGCAGGACTCCACATCTCCAAGAAGGTGTGCTCCAAGCCCCAACTCTGCATGGCCAGAGCACGTGTGGACAAGCCCAGGCCTCACATTTGTTTAGCACTCATACATGCACGAAGACACACTCTTTATGGAGTGACATGATTTCCTCCGTAGCCAGAAACCCAGAGGCAGGGCTCTGTGCCGCATCACTCTAGGAAGTGCCTATAGGATGCTGGGCACCCGGGCCGCTGCTCTGGCAAATAGGCAGGGGTAATGTCCATGCGCAAGTTTTGCTCAGACGTGCAGACAGGGCTCCACACTAGAGGAAGATTCTAGAGACAGGTGAAGTGCAGGCATGCCTTGGAGACGCTGTGGGCTCGTTCACAAAGTTCTTGTTTCCCAGTGCATATAAAAGTTATGTTTACATGATACTGTAGTCTATTAAGTGTGCAATTATGTCTAAAAGAACAATGTACCTATCTTAATTAAAAGGTACTCGATTGCTAAAAAATGCTAACGATCATCTGCAGCGTATTGTAACCTCTTTGCAGGTGGAGGGTCTTGCCTTAGAGCTGGTGGTGCCGACTGAGCAGGGTGGTGGCTACTGAGGGCTGGGGTGGCTGTGGCCATTTCTTAAGATAAGACAGCAATGACGTTTCCCTCATCAATTGACTCTTTCTTCCAGGAAAGATTTTTCCATAGCATGCAATGCTCTCCGATGGTATTTTACCCACTGTAGAACTTATTTCACAATTGGAATTAATTCTCTCAAACCCTGCTGCTTCATCAACTAAGTTTATGGACTACTCTAAATCCTTGGTTGTCATTTCCACAATGTTCTCAGCATCTTACCCAGGAGTAGATTCCATCTCAAGAAACCACTTTCTTTGCTGAACTGTAAGAAGCAAATCCTCATCCATTCAAGTTTGATCGTGAGATTGCAGCAATTCAGTCACATCTTCAGGCTCCACTTCTAATCCTGGTTCTCTTGCTATTTCCATCCTGTCTGCAGTGACTCCTCCACTGAAGTCTGGAACACCCCAAAGTCATCCATGAGAGTTGGAATCAGCTTCTTCCAGACTCCTGTTAATGTTGGTATCTTGACCTCCTCCCATGAACCACGAATGTTCTTAATGGCATCTAGAATGGTGAATCCTTCCCAGAAGGTTTCCAATTTACTTTGCCCAGATCCATCAGAGGAATCACTATCTATGGTAGTTTCCACCTTATGAAGTGTATTTCTTATTTATATAATAAGACTTGAAAGTTGAAACTACTCCTTGATCATGGGCTGCAGAATGAACGCTGTGTTCATAGTCACGAAACAACATTTGTCTCTTTGCACACCTCTGTCAGAGCTCTCGGGTGACCAGGTGCATGGTCAATGAGCAGGAATATTTTGAAAGGATTTTTTGCCCCCCAAGCAGTGGGTCTCCACAGTGGGCTTACGATAATAGGCAGAGTACAGTTAGCACAATTCTAAAGGGCCCTAGGATTTTCAGAATGGTAAATGAGCATGACTTTCAACTTAAAGTCACCCGCTGCACTAGCCCGTAACAAGCAAGTCAGCCTGTCCTTGAAGCTTTGAGGCCAGGCACTGACTTCTCTCTCGCTGTCAAAGTCCCACATGGCACCTTCTTCCAATAGAAGCTGTTTCATCTACATGGAAAATCTGTTGTTTAGTGTCGTCACCTTTGTCACGGGTCTCAGCTAGACCTTCTGGATAACTTGCTGCAGCTTCTCCATCAGCGCTGGCCACTTCACCCTGCGCTTTTACGCTGTGGAGACGACTTCTTTCCCTCAACCTCAAGACCAGTCTGGGTGGGGTCCTGACGGACGGTGGAGGGAACACTTGCTCTTTTCATCTATGCGCCTCTTTCTTATATGTAAACGTTTTTTTTTTTTTTGAGACAGGGTCTGTCTTTGTCACCCAGGCTGGAGTGCAGTGGCGTCGTCACAGCTCGCTGCAGCCTCCAACTCCTGGGCTCAAACGATCCTCCTGCCTGAGCCTGTGGAGTAGCTGGGACTACAGGGGCCACCACATCAAGCTAATTTCTTGTTTTTTGTGGAGACGGGGTCTCACTGTGTTGCTCAGGCTGGTCTTGAACTCCTGGCCTCAAGCGATCCTCCTGCCTCAGCCTCCCAAATTGCTGGGATTACAGGCATGAGCCACTGTGCCCAGCCTATGCACATACCCTATAATTTTTTAAACATTATTTTTTTTCATTTTGAAGGGATTTGAATTTCCAAACAAAATTTAAAGCAAACACAGAGGAAAAAATTTCCCCACAAATGAAAAACCAACAACCCTCGGTAGATCAGAGACTTGTGACAACTCTGGCTGGTACCGGCAGGTTCCACGTCTTACTCAACTGGAGGCTGAGGATACCTTGAACAAGCCACGCACAAGCCAGGAAATCCAGGTTCTCTCTGTTCTTGCTCCTTTTTCTTTATTTCTTCTTTTCAGATGGGTCTATGGAAGAGTGATTTTTTTAAAACTTTGAAAAAAATTTCAGGTTTACAGAAAAGTTGCAAAAAGAGTGCACAGAGGTCACGTAGACGCTTCATGCAGCCTCCTAGAATGTTAACATCTTGCACGACCGTTTCACCGTTATCAAAACAGGGAGCGAGCGTGGGAACAATACTGTGAACTGCAGACCTGTTCCGACGGCACCGGTGTTTCTAGTAGTCTCTCTCTGGCCTGGGGCCCATCCGGCATCCCACATTGCGTTTAGCCGTCCTGTCCCTCTATTCCCCAGTCTGTCCTCTTCTTTCATGACCTTGATGCTTTCAAAACGTACTGGTCAGGTATTTCGTAGATCAGGCTTCAGTTGGGATTTGTCTGACATTTCCTCAGGGTCAGACTAAATTTGTGTCTTCTTAGGATACTGCAGGGGTGCTGTTCCTTGCTCACCACATCGTGCTGGGGCTCTGTTGTGGGGATGGACCACAGGTGAATGATATCTCCTGTGCAGGGCGTTCAGGTTGTTTCCAATATTTTGCAGTTCAAATAATGCTTCAGTGAGTAAACTTGGGCATTTGTATCTTTTACTGGAGGGCATTTCCAGGCCAGACCCCGGGAAGAGGCACGGCTGGTACAGAGGTGGGTGTGTGCAGTTTTGTTAGGTGCTGTCACCCTCCCTGCTGACGGGCATCCAAGCCGGCCCCCCAGTGCTGGCCCCCCCATACACTTACCACAAGAAGGAGTTGTCATACTTTTTACAAATATGTCTGAGGACCATTTTATACCTTTTTGGTGAATCGTTTGCCTTTTCCCATGTTCCTGTTGGGTTTTTGGACCTTCGAGCCTCCATTTTTGAGGTCTTGGTAGTTTAGGTATGTCAGCCCTTTATCTGTAGTCTACATTATGAACATTTTCTCCTGGTTTGTCAGTTGCCTTTTATCTTTGTTTATGGTGTTTTTAATTTTTTTCATGGTGTTTTAAAAATGGTGTTTTTACTATTCAGTTAAAAAATTTTGTAGTCAAATTTATAAATCTTTTCTTTCATTGCCTCTGGGTTTTGGGTCATAGTTAGAAGTACTTTCCCTCTGGCTAAAGAGGAATTTACTCACATTTCTCCTAGGACCTGCATGATTATTTTTTTACATTTTGGTCTCTAATTCATTTGGAGTTTATTCTTGAGTATGGTAAGAATCTAACTTTGCTTTCCACCTGGCTACCCGGTCATCTCAGCACCAGTTATGAAAAAGCTGAGCTGAAGGGCAAAGGGCACCACTTCGTTATTTCAGAAGTGACACTTTTGTTTTGAATATGTTTATTAGAATTCGCATTTATAAAGTTTATAAGGCTCCACATCAAAACAGTCAATTTTACCATATAACAATTCAAAAAGTATTAAAAATAAAACTTAAGAACACTATATTAAGAAAAGTATGTTAAAGCTTTCATACGAGCATTCAGATTGTATATTTGGATATGAACCAAATCGTTAGCTATGCTTGGTTATCTCTGCAGTGTGGCACTAAGATGGGCTTGTACTTGTTATTAAATGTTTATAGTGTTTGAATTGAAAATGTGCTGCAAGTAAATGTAGAATAACAAGCTAAAACTCAACTGAAAGCAGGAGCTATGGCATAGTTTTATCTTTGGAGATGAAGTCACTTACCTGTCAGCAGGATTTGGGCTATGAGCCATTTTATTCCCATTGTGTGTTGTGGGTTTGCACAAATCTATCCACAGCCCCTCACCTCTGCTGCCCTGCGGCCAGAGCTGAGAGTTGCATGAAGGTGTGTGGCCTCCATGGGCTGCAGGGTGGGGCCAGGTTTCGTCATAGGACCCGCATACCTCCAGGTGTGGTTATCAGGGTTCTTAAACATATAGTTCATGTAGGTGACTGAAGTCTGTTTCCATCCCCAAACACTCCACCTATCTTCAGGAAATTAAAAAAGAACCCCAAGCCGAGTGATCAGTGAAGTGTCTCTGTTGATTTGGGGCAGGATAAAGAATTAAAGGCTGCCGGTGTCCCCTTCCTGCTGGGTGACACCAGCAGCCAACAAGGGTGGGGAAAGCTACATATTTTTGTGTATCCAAACAATTACTGTCGTATTTTGACCCTTGGATGCCAATTAACAAAGACAGCCTTTGGAAAATGTGGAATCTAACATCATGCACTTGGCAGCCAAATTTTGAGATATGATTGTGGGTTTTCCATGCCCTGCCCACTTTGTTCCAAGTTCTTAAGGTGCCTCTCTGAATGTTATTGCATTAACCCCTGTAAGCATTCCTTCCCCCCACGGAGGTGGCTTGGTGGCAATGGTTTTTGTCCTAGTTTTACACAGGAAGAAATGGAAAACTGAGTTATGTCAAACTGTGGGAAACAGCCTCGCTGTTGCAGAGCGGGCCGTGTGGCTGTGCGCCAGGACAGAAGGAAGGCAGGTCTCTGCAGTGTGGGTCCAGGCCGTCCTGCGAGTCAGACGCACCGCATGGCTGTCTGGGGGAAACATCAGCAAACGCGGACAGGCACGGGGACCCCTGTGCTGCCTCTCCACCAAGAGGGAGGGACGTCATTGCTTCCAAGTAACCTTGACCACAGAGGCAGGTAGATTGTGGTTCACCTAAATTAAAAACAATGAAAGTTAAGTGTTTTTAAGAAAGAAAATGTTATTTGTATTTAAAATTGATGACAGTGAAAGATAGGTTTGGTAAATGGAACAAATAAAACAGACACTTTCCCTGAAACAGGGAGGAAGCTGGGAAAGGCAGACTGGACCATGGAAAGGGGAGACCAACACAACAAAAGAGAAGCATCAGGACAGAGACGGAGACAGGGAGACCGGTCACCGCAGCCACACACTCATTTTAGTCCTCAAAAGGCCCCGTGCGGAAAGCACTGTAGTGACTGCTGTGTGACCTGCTGGTGAGGAAAGCCCAGCTGCAATTTGTAACTTTCACGAAATAGCATCTTTAACGCACAACACACAATCCAATGAGATAGATGCGTTAGCTCTGGGTCGGGGGCTGGGCTCTGCCACGTCTGCCCTCTGGAGGCTGAGTGACCCGACAGGTGTCTCTTCTGCGGGTCTCAGGAGCTTCTGGGGAACCTTCCTTGAGGCAAACAGCGGGTAGATCGACGGAGCAGTTTCTGTTGCCTTCTGTGGATCTCTCTGCTGGGAGGGGCTGGAACAGGCCCCATCAGCCAGACCCAACAGGCCTATTTTATCAGCTGGGACCCTGCACCCACTTTCATTTGAGCAGAACATTCCATCGGCCTGAAAGGGCTTGTCCCATCTGAGCCAGTGTCCTCCCCAGTTGACGGGTGTGTCTGGCTTTGGTGTCTCTTCTTCCTGGTTCTGCTGCTTGGCCCTGGCCTCAGGGGTCGAGGGGGCAGGACAGCATGTGCCACCCTCTGCGCCTCTTGTGGTATCCACGGTGAGGTTGGAGCAAAGGAAGATGCAGCAATTGGCAACAGTGAAGGTTTGGGGACGTGGGCAGGTTTTTCACAGTGTGTGCCCCTGACTGGGAATAGCCCAGGCACCCGTGTGGGGAAGCGGCCCCCGCCTGGCTCTGTGCGCAGGGGAGTGGGGTGGCAGCAGCAAGCCCCTCGGTGCTGTTGCTGGGAAGCACGTCAGAAGGACCCCACCTTCTGTCTTCCTGTCCCCAGGGGCTGGTCTGCCACATTCTTCAAATTTGCATAGTGGATCCTGTCTTGGTTCACGGGACAAGTATGTGCACGGGAGAGCAGGTGAGCATCCCACACACCCTCGAAGCCACCAGCACAGCATATTGATGTCAGAATAGCGTGATGGCCAGAGCGGGGCCCTGAGGACCTAGCACAGCGTGTAGTGGGGCAGGAACAAGGCCGTCATGGGCCCACGTGGAGTTTCCCAGGTGCAGCCGGGCCAGGTGTTACAGGAGCCGAGGAACCAAAAAGATGCGGACTAAAGAATTTCCTGATTTTTTAAATAGAGAAATCCAGAAACATGGATATTCATTTCATATATCATTGTAATAACAATCTAGTTTAGGAAAGAAAATCTTTGGAACCAGGGAAGGAAATAATTGTTTTCAGAGATCCAGGCCTTCTGTATAAAGTGCAAGCCCAATATTAAATCTACCCGCATCTGTTGACTGGCTTCCTCCCCACACACCGAAGTCAGCCAGTCATTTGTGCACCACTTTTGTTTCCCGCCATCAAAAAATGAAAAATGTTTGTATTTTAATATTGTGCCAGAATCTGGGCACATGGAAGGGGAGCGGGTGGACTACTCGTCGGATGTTGGTTGGTGCCCCCTGTGGGCCTTCGGGGACAGGACGGTGCCTTCACGGAGCACTTGCTGGAGGAGACGCAGCTCCCCTGGGCCGCTGGGCCCCGCACCCGCCAGCGCCACCGCCACCGCCGTTCACACTCTGACCCTTCACTCTTTCTGCGGCGGACGGGCCCTTCCACTTCTTTGTCCGACTTCCCCTGGAGTGGTCCTTCTGAGGACGCCTTGCTCCGGGCGTCTGGCCCTGTGGCCGTCCCACGTCCTCAGCCTCATCGCCCCAGCCTGCTGCACGCCGAGCTTGGAGCTTGCAAAGGTAGAAGAACCGTAATCTCACATCCTCACCTGAACGAGTGGTGACGATGTTGCAGCTTCTCCTGTTTTGTTCACACGTGACAGGAGTCGGGGGAGCTGTGCCTGTCATTTGCTCGGCTTCAGTAATCAGACGAACTCAGAAGACGTCAAATCTCCTGTTGATGGGTGACAAGTTTTTGGATTTTTTGCCTCAGTGAGGTCCAGATGTCTGAGAGCTTGGTCTGCCCGGGGAGGACCTCTAGGACGGGTCCCCCGGCCCTGCCCCTCAATGTGAGCCTTGGCTGGTGGAGTCTGCACCGTGTGTGACGCCTCTGCCTGAGAAGGGCCTTCTTAAACGTGCTGTGCCTCGGTGGCCAGCCCTGCCCAGGCATATGCGGAATGTGTGGTGTGCACCCTCTGGAAAGCCACCTTGCTTATTTTGAAAGCAGGGCATGAGTGTGCAAGCAGTCAAAGGGAGTTGGCTGAGATGTGTTTAATAATGTACTTGGTCTGCCTGAGCCTGTCAATCCAAACTGTCAGACCAGAAATTCAGTGAGACCGATGACAGCAGTTGTTCCTACAGATTTTCTTGCAGCGAGTGGCCGGCTCTGACAGCGGCCACAGCAGAGGCAGTGTGGGTGAGTCTGTCCCCGACTCAGGCAGGGTTCCGGGTCCTCTGGAGTCTGCAGGCCTCGGAAAGGGTCTTCTGGCATTGAAGCCTGACCTCCTGGAGGGGCACTGACCTTCTAGGCACTAAAGGCTGTAAATGGTTTCTACCCTGGGGGCCTGAGCTGATCAGATGCCTCCCAGGCTTGCAGGCTGGACTGAGTGCATCTGGCCATATGGTGGGCCAGTAAAGACTTGAGGTTACAAAGAATGTTTCTTGAAAACTCTGCATTTCACATTTCTTCCCAAAACGTGTGCTGAGGAACGATGACATCCACTTTCTGTCCAGGGTGGAGGGGACCCAGCTCCAGGAGCAGCTGTCCCTGGACAGCTCTGCAGCCTGCAGAGCCAGCCGTGAGTGCAGATGTTAAGGTTCACAGCACCTCAAAGGACAGAGGGCTCATTTCACTATCAGGCCCATCAGCTGTCTGAGCTGATGCCGACAAAAGACTCCCAGCAGACTGAGGCAGACGGAGCAGGGCTCATCCCACGTCTTGGGCAGCCCCAGCCTCTCTGCTGCCCAGGTTTGCGTCTGACCGTCAGCCCTCACCCTCTCTGTTCACTGCGGACTCTGGGGTTCCTCTTTCCAGCCTAACCCAGCCAATGCTGGGCTGTCTCCATACTCTGCCACCTGCAAAATCAGGCAATTCCCCTTCGCTATCTGTCTGGTTCAGAGCAAATAAAAACTTGACTTTTAAGAATGACTTCTGTATTTCAAAGTGTTCTCTCTGTGTTTGAGTTCTACTAAGCAGGTGGGGAAGTTGCAGTGTTGCCATTTAATGGATTGGTACACCACGGCAGGTTTCCACGATTTGCTTGGGGTCACACGTGAGGTCTTGGTCAAGGCCAGGGCTATCTCGGTAGTGACCCCTCCTCCCAAACCAGACCAACCATGGCCATAAGGAATCCTGACTTCCTTACTTATTGCAAAAGGCTTACTGTGTTTACAAATTAAATCTCATCAGGGTGTGTGTTTCATGGACTACCTGGAAGGAAGGAATAGTGGTGGACACAGAATGCCAACCTTCTGACTTTTAGTCCAGCATTTTTTCTGTTAAACCTACAGTGTGTCCCACTGAGGAATATGCAAAACGAGAGATGTTATCAGTTATTCTCACTGGGCCGTGCTGTGCACAAGGGCAATCAAGAGCCGTGGAAGTGCCCACGGAGGGGCCACAGTCCTCAAGGGGCGTCAGCACATCTTCCCTTCTGAAGAGATTGTACGGGGTCCACTGCGGAGTGTGCACCAGCCCTTCCTCTCAGCAGCCACTCTGAGCAGTGGTTTCCTCCTGCAACTCCCCTGGCTGCTCTACTAAGCAGGGGGCCAGTTCCATCCACTAACTGGCGAGCAGGGCTGTTCTCCTGTCACGTCTGCACTTTGTTCTGGGTGTTCTCGACAGGTGAGTTCTTCTCTGAGATTTGCCCGGCTCACCCGCCGTCCCTTGTCATCCTTTCATAAACATGTCTCCATCGAGACAAATGCCTCCACAAAGGGCAGACGTTTTCCCCAGAAGGCGAGTGCAGCCGACTGCCTTTGGGGTCAGGTGTGGGAGGAGCGTCACCCGTTTAACTGAGCTTCCTGCTTTCTGGGGAGGTGACGTCTCATGTTGAAAATGCCAAACGTCATGTGAGACTCACAAAAAGAATTAGCCACGACAGCAAGTCTGCAAAGCTGTCCGCACAAAGATGGCTCGCGTTCTAAACTCTTCCGTCTCCTTCCTTAAGCCCCTTGCTGCAGCTGAAATATCTCGGGGAGGGTTTTCTGGTCTTACTTGAAATGATTTTGCCGTTGTAAACTGCTGGTCCAGAATTTCTGATACTCACTTCTGCTGAGTGAAGAACTTTCTGATTTAATTACAGAGCGCTCCTGTTTTGAAAATTAAGGAGCCATTCATCCCATGTCCTGCCCTCAGGAGCTGGTGACAGGCGGCTCTGCACCTGCAGCGCGGCTGACCCCCAAGCCGGGCAGAAGTGGAGACGTGGCTCCCCAGAGACCAGAGGCTGAGGACAGGAAGCCAGACGGGGCCTGGGCAGCCCACCCGTCGGGAGCACAGCCTCACCACCGCCTCGGGCACGTGGGCGCCCTCTGAAAGCACAAATCCTGCACAAGAAAGTGTTTGCTACACGTCTCTCAGTCGGGGCACGTCCATCCATGCAGAGGATGTGACCCGTCCGGAGAGTCATGCTGAGGAACTCGAAGGCGGAACATGGACGTGGGACATGCACCACGTCGTGTGCAGGGCTCGTGGGGCGTGGGCTTCTGCAGACCTTCTCTATTTGACAGTTGAAGCCTTGATGGGAAGCTCTGTGGGACTGGGGGTGCTCAGCAAGAAGGGGTAGCTATTGTTTCTACAGCAAGCCAGTGTATTTACATTTCTCATGGATACATGAAACTGAATTTTATTACATTTACTTACTGCTCTTTTGGAGTGGCAGTAGCTGTTTGCTGGCCAGTTCTCCCCTAATTCCTGCATAATTCTCCAAATCCTCACAAGCCGCTTTGCCACAACACAGGAGAAACACCTGGACACGAATCCTGTGGAGTCTAACCTCGAACTTCTATGTGGCGTGGCCAGTGGAGAAGGTGGGTGAGGGAGCAGGAGAGACCCTCGAGGGACCAGCCCCCAGTGAAGATGGAGGGGAGGAGACCAGAGTCAGGCAGCGCTCAGGGAGCAGAGCCCACAGTCAGGGGAGGTCAGAGTCAGGGTGGGGGGCTCAGGGAGCAGAGCCCACAGTCAGGGATGTCAGAGTCGGGGTGGGGGGCTCAGGGAGTAGAGCCCACAGTCAGGGGAGGTCAGAGTCAGGGAGGGGGGCTCAGGGAGCAGAGCCCACAGTCAAGGGAGGTCAGAGTCAGGGTGGGGGGCTCAGGGAGTAGAGCCCACAGTCAGGGGAGGTCAGAGTCAGGGTGGGGGCTCAGGGAGCAGAGCCCACAGTCAAGGGAGGTCAGAGTCAGGGTGGGGTGCTCAGGGAGCAGACCCCACAGTCAGGGTGTCGTCTAGACTGAAACTTGGATCACCCGGCTCCGGGAGCACAGACGTTGTTGCCCAGTGTAAGGACAAGGTCCACCCCTCCGGGCCCTGCCGTCCAGGACCCAAGAGACGGGTGTCAGGGCGCTCAAGCTTTTCTCCAGATCCAACTGTGAAGGGCTGAAAATAAAGTTTGCTTCCCAAAGGTGTGAAAGGTTATCTTTTTCCCAAACTTCCTTCCATGTTTCTTGTGGAAGGAGCCAGCCCTGCAGGGGTTGCGAACAGAGGAATTCAGTAACTCTTTGTAAAGCCATCCGACTCTGTCCCGCTCTGCCTCCTGGCCTGCGTGTCCACCTTCCCCCAGGAGACTGGAGTTTCTTCTCCAGAGAACGTAAAACCTCAGAAGGACCCATCCCTGTGCCAGGAATTGGTAGAAATCTATAAAGAAGGTCTTTGACGTGAAAAAGGGAGGGAGAAAGCAACCAATTGAAAACGATACCAGAGGAAACAGCAGGGAACAGGTGCGTCTTCGCGAGGCTTGAGTGGATGCTGCGCTGTAAAGCAAGAACGTGATGCTGCAGAGAAAGAACCAGGTAATTAAAGAGGCGCGTGGCAGGCAGAAGTGTGACTCGCAAACGAAACGCTCCGCGTACGCGCTGGGAGACAAGGTAAAGAAATACCCCAGACGGTGGAACTAAATGACAAGAAACTTGAAAAAACAATTCTCATTCCAATATCTGACTAACAGGAATTATGGACAAAGTGGAGAAAATGGAGGGAAAAAGTATTGAAAAAATATAAGAAAATTCCCCAGAATTAAATTACACACGTCTCCAGATTAAATGGGCCCCCAGGTGCCCGGATAAATGAACGACAACTGCCTGGGCAAAGGTGTCGCTCCGGTGGGCTCCAGAGCGCAAGCGCAGGGACAGGGTCCCGGGAGGGGAGGGTGGAGGGAGCCGCCCCGGGCCCTGCGGCAGGTGCCGCGTCAATGCGTGGGAGTTGCGCAAAGGGAGGTTTCCGCCCGGAACAGAGACAAAAGCACGCATTGAGGTTTCCCTGAAGGACAAATTCTGCCCCCACACTGTAATGTAGACATCCTGCCTCAGTTTCCAGCCCGCTGACCTGGGCTGCAGGTTTTGGACTTGACAGCCCTGTAAACGCATGAGCCAATTCCTCGAAATAATTCATTCTCTCTCTTTCTACCTGCGTCTACATCTGTGTATCTATAGCGCTCTCTCCCTCTCTCCCTCTCTCTGTGTCTGTCTCTCTCTCTGTCTCTCTCTGTCCCTGTGTGTCTCTCTGTCTCTGTCTCTCTGTCTCTCTGTCTCTGTCTGTCTGTCTCTCTGTCTCTGTCTGTCTGTCTCTCTGTCTCTCTCTGTCTCTTGCCTCCTGGTTCTGTGACTCTGGAACGTCTTGACTGAGACACAGCAAATTGTCAGGACGAGGTCACGTGAAGACGCTCTATCCATAGCAGGTAGGTAAACTGGAAGGATCATATTCATTTGTTGATTTGTGTTCTGGGGGTAAAACTGAAGGATTCATCTTTTCCTCGTGTTGCCTTGATCCAAGCTGCTGTCACACAGGGCCCCGCGGCCAGGGCACGACCCTTACCTGGAGGCCTGAGCACCTGACCATGCTGGCCACAGCCAGTCGTCTGACCTTGCAGGGTTGGCCTCGTTTGCTAGTGTGGCAACGGATCTAGCTATTAAACGAGAACATATACACGAACGTGCGTGAGGACGCACCTGCTCTGCAGAAGTGAGGCCGTATCGTCCTTTCTATTGGACGTGCCCTTGGGGACCCGGAGCAGTCGGGCCGGGGGGAGAAGGAGCCGCGTGTCTTCTAAGCTGGGCCAACGTCTACTCCATGAAACAGATTGTTCCGGAGCGTGTCCTGCCGTGTCTGTGTTGAGTGATCGCACAGCCAGTAGGACGGGACAAATTCTACTTCAGCAAATCGTTTTATAACTAATTATTTCTGTATGATCAGAATGATTTATAATCTTCAGCATAGACACATTAATCCCAACACCAACAACACAAAATTATCAGAAAGTGTTTAAATAATACTTGCATGGAATAGAAATTACTTACTTCTGGGGCCAAGTTTCCTAAGAAGAAAATGGGTTTGAACGAATTTACAGCAGATCGGGGTGAGCTGGGTGGATCCCCTCTTCCCACGTCAGGAGCCCCGCAGTAACTCCCTCCCTCTTAACTTGGACTTTGTGTGGGTCCCAGAACACCCCTCCGCTTGGCACCGAGACGCCCTCGGGGGAAAGTCCGCGTGTGACAGGCAGACCCGAGGGCGGGAGGCGGCCCAGAGGCAGGCGGTGTTAGGGCCGGCGTTTAACTGGTGCCCAGTCCTGAGCTCACGGTGGTCGCCTGCAGGGCTTTAAACACCCTCCCGCCTGCGCTGAGCCCGGCCCACCTCTGCAGAGCATCTGGGGAGCCCGGCGCCCTGAAGCCTGTGGGTGGCTCTGCCGTGCGGCACTGAGGACCACGTCCCCGGGGCTCCTTCGTCAGTGCCCTGGTGGCCACGGGCGGCCGGGCCCCCGTGTCTGGGGTCCGAGGGGCCAGGCCACGGGAAGGCACTCCCAGCCTATGGGCCCTTCAGAACTCGGCAAGCCGACAGTGTGGCCTCAGCTTAGAGGTGGGTGGATTTCCGTGGCGCCAGAGGGCTTTTAGAGCAAGGGCTCCAAACTGGTGTTTCCTTGCTTCTCTGTGCTTCAAATCTTAATGCACAATTAATCCAACACATATCGGTGGAGGGTCTCCTGTCTCAGGCACTCACAGGCGCCGGCAGAGACCACAGTCCCTGCTGTCGTGGAAGTCGTGTAGGTGGGTTTGCCCATAAAACACAATTATTTTGTGAGTCAGTCCGGTCGTAAGAGCTTTTTAATGGAGGTGACAGACACTCTGTCCCTCCCTCCTGGCCACCTCCTCCTTTCTACATTCCCTGTCTCTCTGTTCTTATTTGTAAGTTGGCTTTAAACCTATAAGCTGAATTCTGGGAGAGAATCTTCCTTTAATCTATAAAAGGAGCCTAAAAGCTTTATTTCCACCAAGTCTGTGGGTTTTTCTACTTTTCAAAGTTTCTCCAGAGCCTCACTCGCGACTTCAGCCCGCAGTCCCTGCCCTGGGAGGGGCCAGGAGGGCTGTGGGCGCCTTCCGGACCCTTCTGTGGGAGCGCGTCCTGAGGTCGCTCCTTGTTTTGTGGCGGGGTCTTGGGGGACACACAGAAGAGGAAGCCCAAGCCCAGCGGGAAGATGGCCCGCAGGGCAGGTGCCACCACGGGCTGCGCTCCGCTCCGTGCAGCCTTCCCACTGCGCGCTGCTGGTGCAAACTCACGCCGTTTACCGTAGCGCGGGCCACCGAACACTCGGGTTGGAACTGAGCGTCTGTCTCCTTCCTCCTTCACACTGTTCTTCAAACACCAGGAGATGAACTTTGTCGTCTCCCTGTAGCACCTCAGAGAACGCTGGAACGTCCGCCCTCCCGTTGGAGGCAGCACGGCCCTCCAGCGACCCGCCTCCTCTCCCCTCTGCCCTTACGTGCCGGAACGAGGCACACAGAGCTGAAGCTGTCGTCCCTCGTGCTCCAAAGGCAGACGCCTGAGAAGCTGGAATTTATATTTCTAAATAAAGATTAATTATCATTAGATGCTTAAATGGAAAAATAAAGCACCAATTAATTAAGTCTCCAGGCAGAAAGGTTTTCCCAGCCTCTCCCCGTCGGTGAGAAATTGGCTGCTTTCTCACACTGTCAGCGGATTAAGTGGGTCAGGCGCTGCAGAAAATCACCCCCACTGTGCACAGCCTCCGTCTGACTGCACAGCTTCGGTTAGTTTTATAAGGAGAACAAAGGAAGGGGGCCCTGGAGACCGCGTGCTGGTGCCGGGTGGCCCACACCAGACGCCCGGCAGATACCAGCCCTGAAGACTCAGGGATGGTCTCACTTAAACCCCATTTGCACCTGCGGGAAGTGAGCTTTGGGGGTCACACCTTGGAAAGTGTCCCGGCCAACAGATGCTGCCCAGGACAGCCCCAACGAGACGTCCCGTCCCTCTGGAGCCACAGCTCAAACCAATCCTGTGCGGCAGCCTGGACACTCGTGTGTATGGCAAGGACAGTGTTGGGCTGGAAGGGGTGGGCAGCCGGCAGGACCCGCGTCTGGGTCCCTGGAGGCTTCCCGAGGGCCTGACGTCTGAGCTTTGGGTTCCAGTCCTTGTGCCTTGCAGCTTGCACACGGGAGAGTCATCGTCTCCCAGAGAGAGGTTCAGGCTGATCAAGCTCCCTGGAGTGAGTGTAGAAACCACGGAGCCCGCTTGTAACTTTACCACCAGAAATAGTGCTGCCCAGGGCAGGGTCTGAAACTGAGCCCCAACAGCAAATGCGCCCCAGGTCACAGGGTTCCCACTGCCGCTTCCTCGTCCCAACACAGCCACATGCTTACAGCACCTAAAGTACCTGCTGTTGTCCTTTTATGGACGTTTGTCGACCTGGTGGGACTGTGGTGCCTGCACAGGGACTTGCCTGTGAGTCGGGACGTCTGTAGTGTGGAGCCCAGGCCAAGCTGGCCCCTCTAGGGGTGCCCTGGCCAGTGTGCGGCTCTGTGGACTCCTGTTCCTCAGAGGGCTTGAGCCCCCAGGGTGTAGCCCTGTGGACAACCCTGTGCTTTCCCTCACGCCCACAAATTCCCGAGTGGACTCACCGCACCCTCTGGCCAGTCCTCGGCCCCGTCCCCATTGTTGCTCGATTCCGTGTGGCCGCGTGTCAGACCTGCTGGGGCAGGACGCTGGCTTGGGTATGGTGTCCTGCAGAGCCACAAACACGCCTACACTCGAGATTTTTGTCTTGTCCCATGTGAGCTCTCAGTCGAGCTGCCCGAGGAAACCAGGTGACACCAGGAGGCTGCTCGAGGAGCACACCCGAGTGCCAGGCCACCTGTCTCTCTCTCGGCCTCTGTCTCTGCTTCTCTGTCCTCTCTGTATCTCTCTGTCTCTGTCTGTCTCTCTGTCTCTGTCTCTGTATGTCTCTGTCTTTCTGTTCCTGTCTCTGTCTGTCTCTTTCTGTCTCTGTCTCTCTGTGTCTCTCTGTATCTGTCTCTCTGTCTCTGTCTGTCTCTCCCGCCCCGCCACCCTCACTCTCAGTCATGTCCTGTGAGGACGCTTGGGTGTCTCCCACTCTAAAATATATTTTGAGAAGTAAAACCTGTCCTGACTGTTCTCTTCAGCCCCTCGGCCTTGGTTTCTCTTCACTGCTCAGCCCTGGAGGTGCTGCTGCTGGTTTCCCTTTGGGCCCTGACACCGCCTGCCCCCAACGTGGCCCCACCAATGTCCCCCGTGTCCTCTGTGGGTCAGACGGTCCCGGTCAGGTCCTGGTCTGTTCTGCCCATGTGGGAAATCAGTCACCGTGACACGGGTTTTGCCAAAGAGACAAGACTTATTCGCATGGCACCGAGGGAGGCAGCGGGAGACAGGAGGCGCAGGGACGTGTGGGGCTGGGGGGCGGCGGGTGTTCTTAGGCCACCCCTTTCCGTTAATGCCACCCATCCTCTCAGACCTGACTGAAGGGCCCTCTTTCCCTGGCTGAGAGCGACGGCTTGCGCTGAGCTCTTGGCATTGCTGTTGCAACGCTCCCGTGCGGTCACACGGCTGGATGGACAGACGGACAGGTGGACAAGACGACGCAGCGTAGACCAGATGTGCTCAGCTACACGTGTGCTCACTGATCCACTCCCAGGACAGGGTCAAAAGAGCAGGGTCCATGTGTCAAGAGAAATTTTAAGTCATTCGAGTCTTTTCCTGCACAACGTGGAGGTGGCGCGTGGGTCTTGGTAACTCCTGGAACCTTTTCCTCCCCGGGCCTGGAGCCGCAGCGCCGCTTCCTGCTGCTCCGCCTGGCCCGGCCCTGGCCCGGCGGAGAAGGCCTGTCGTCTCCTGGCTGGTTCCCTCTCATGTCTTCCTTGGGATTTTTTGTGATAATTGTATGATAATGACTCCAAACTGGAATTAGAGTCACAAAGACTATGCCCGTCACCTCAGCATCTAGAGTTAATACTCAGGTTTTCACCGCAAGTTGATGGATTTGGGAGAACATAATCCACCAAGCTGTGTAAAAGTCTGCACAACGTTGAGTCACATTATAGTGGGCTCTACTGTTGTGTGCCTTTAAATCTGGAAGGACTGTATTTATTTTATTATTTGAAAGTCACAACTTTTACATATTCTAGATTTAAATCGTGATAGCTTGTGTTTTTAAGGTACATTGAATTTATGTATGACTTTCTTAGACTTTATCACATACATCCCTCATGCATGAGGATATACAGAACCCTAAGTCTCAAAAAAAGAGCTTGTTCCTACTCAGTCTCATTATTTTGTAATTATTTTCGAATATTCTATTTTTCCCTGTTGCTTCTTCAGTTCCAGGTGCAGAATAGGAGTAGCTTTTAAAAAGGTCCCAGTAACAGCCCTGGGATTGGCATTCACACTCAGATCCTGCTGCGCGGGGTCTGTGGGGCGTCCTGGGAGGGGAAGGGCACTGCTTCCCAAGCTGGGGACCACCTGCCGGCCCCACCCACTGCCCACCCCCCCTTTCCTCGTTAGACCTTCAGAGAACACAAAGGAGGGAGAGGCCCTTTTCTCTCCATCTTCCAGAGAACACTTTTCTGCATAAAAGGCGCCCTACATCCTTTGTGACTCCACATCCACAGAGAACGCTCTCAGACAAAGCAGCACCGACAAGGACACGCAGACAACGCCGGCCTCTGCTGAGCAGCCGATTCCTACCCTCGCTCCGGTGGTTCCTGAAAATAGTAGAGTTAATTTGTAAAATGGCAAGCTGCACACGCATTCGGGGTGGCTGCCTGGGGGCCCAGCAGGCCAGCCACGCGCCCAGTGATGTTGGTGGGTCAGGCTGAGGCTTGGCTTTAAGTCAGAATTAAAGGAAAAAACTTTCTGTAAAGAAAAGGCATTTGTTGTCCCTCATAATCAAAGACCTGTGAATTGACGAGAGTGGCTTCCTGCGCAGCTGCTGGGCGAGATGGAAGTGCTGACAAGGTGCGCGTTCAGGGAGGGTGGGCCGCTGGCCTGAGAGCGAACACCTGTCAGGGTTAGACGTGCAGACCTCTGACCTCTGAAGGAACTTACCTTGTGGGAATACTTGGGCAAACACATAAACACGTGTGAAAACAAGTCAAACACCCATCAAAAGGGAACTCTCAAATAAACCAAGCTACGTCTATGCTGTGCAACATCACACAGCTGTAAAATTAGTGATGCTATGGGAAAGGCGGCCACAGTCTGTCTTAATAGAAAAAAGCAGGTTGCAGAATGTTTATTCAACACGACCCAACTTCCAGGAATAAACAGAAGGGAGGGAGGGAGGGACAGACAGGTCTGTGTAGACATCACTCACACAGTAGTTTCCCCAAGAGGGCAGGAGGGAGTCAGGATTTCACGTTCTGGGTAATATTTGCCTGTAACATTTGACATTTTATAATGCTCCTGTGTAATTTCTATAATCTTAAAGCCTTAAAAAAGCAGACAACTAAAAGGCTGCTATCTTGATGAGAAAGGAGGTGCCCGCCCTCACTGGTGAAGACGGAGCCTTCAGACGGCCCGGCCCCCGCCGCACACCTGCACCCCCCCCACCCCTGCCACGGCTCCTTCCCCCCCCGCAGCACTAAGCCCTTCTGCAGTCAGGCCAGCGAGCATCTCCCTTCCTGCCTGCTTTGCTCTCGGGAAACGCACCAAAGACTGGTCTGGCTGGCTCATTTCCAAGTTTGGCTTCTTGAGAATTTTATTTTTAGCAGTGTGCTCATTCCTGTTGACAATGCAGGCTTGAGCATGGAGTTTATTAGAAATAGATTTTATCTGCCTGTAGCACGTGTTTAAGACTCAGCACACACACAGATACCCATGCATGCACGTGTACACACGCCCCCTCATGGACACACATGCAGACACACGTGCACACCCCTCCACATATGTGTGTGGTGCACACACATACACCTGCACTCAGTCCTGCTCCAGTTAACAGTGCTCAGGCGCTGTGCAGCTGAGGGAGGGCCTGCTGGGAGCGGCGGGGCAGAGGAAGGCTGGTGTGCGGGGGCCTCACTGCCAGGGCAGACCGAGGCTCCCTGAGGCCATGTGCTGTCAGGTGTCTGTGGGGGTCTCTAGGGAGGGTGGCTGTTTCCAGCATCCTCAAAGGTGCCCCAAGGCTGGCAGGACACTGCCCAGCCTGCTTCCCATCCAGGCTCTGTTTTCCAAGTGGGAAGGTTTCCCAGAATGTGGCAGCACACGGCTAACACGTGTGGGTGCACCCCCTGCACTCCTGGTCTCAGGACAGGTCAGAGCGAATCCTCACTCAGGGCACAGATATGAAACCAGGTTTATTGAAGTATTCACACAGCTCGTTCCAACTCCATAGTGGAGCCGTGACATCCCATACACACTCGCCACATTTAAAAATGCCTGTTGACCGCTGGGCACCACACTGCTCACCAGCCAGTTCTGCGAGTAAATACTTAGCTCTGGCTCAGCCGAGAACAGTTCCACACACTCTGGAAGCCACAGCACAACCCGTGGCCACCCGGTGACTGCGCCCACACGTCCTGTGTCCCCAGGGTCCCAGCTCAGTGTCCACAGCTGCCCTTGACAGTTCAGTTATGGCAAAGCTTTGTTTCCCCCGAGCCCACGAGTGGGGAATGCCTACCCCTTCCCTCCTGTTCCCGGGCACCTGGCCTGGGCCATGTGCCCCCACGACCCCCCTGGGGGCTGACATGACCTCAGTCCCAGAAGGAGCCTCTGCGGCCCCAGGAAATGGCGGGCCGGACGTTCGCTGGATCCTCTGACCCCCACCCGCTTTGCTGACGACTCCAGACAAGCTTGGGGCTCGTTTGGGCAGAAGTCCAGGGACCACCCCACGACAACAAGGCAATAAGCCGCAGCTGCCACGGACTTGCAGTGATCTCTGGGCACTCTGCGGCTCGCCATCCCAACTGCCCCTTTGGTCCCATCTCATCTCACTGGGGGTGCTGGTCTCATACACCTCGGTGATGCCGACAGGACAGAGCCTTCATCTTCACTGGCCCCGGTGTGGCGGGAGCCTGGTCCCACTGCCCCTGGCCCGGCTGTCCTGGTCCCAGTGTCTGGCACCAGCCAGGTGTGCAATGCTACCGGCACAGGAAGAGACACTCATTTTTAAGGGGGACAAGCGGCGTCAAATGTGCTCAGAACAGATGCATTCGGCCTGGGAGGTCCTTGGTCTGGGTTTGGGCCGAGTCTCTGAGGCTTGTGGGTGCCGCAGGACGGGCATTTGGCCTGGGGAACAGAGGCTGCGCCCAGATGTCCCTCTCTCCTTGCCACCTCTGCAGCCACTCCAGCAACTCCCCCAGACCTGTCTCTCCATGGCTGCAGGCAATCGAAGGGACGACAGCGGGGCCTGCTGCCTCCAGCGCTGGGTGGGAGAGTGATACACTCTGCTCAACAATTCTCCATTTAAACAGAAATGATTCCAAGACCATCTCCACTGAGAACAGGCTTCTGGTTCCCACCAGAGCGCATCCCCGTGCCCCACGTGGCCGTCACAGGGGCCTGGCTGCAGCTTCCGGGCCACCAGTGAGGAGACTGCTCCTGGGCGGGGGGCTGTGAATGCCAACTCCCTCCCCTCAAGGTCATGACCTGAGGTCTCAGCCCCTTTCCCTGGGCAGAAAGGCCCTGTGGGTGCAGCCGGCTGGGTTGTGAGGCAGAGGAGTCAGGGTGGGCAGGACCGGGGGGTTGTGCAGGATGGTGGGGGGCAGTGTAGGGCGTGGGGCAGGGCTGCAGGATGGGGTGGGGGCTGCAGGGCACAGGGCAGGGCTGCAGGATGGGGCGGGGCGGCCCTCTTGCTGATTTACCATCTGTGTCCTGCAGATGAGCCCACAGCCCCTCAGGGGGCCCAGAAGGCAGGGGGAGGCCCGTGGACCTTGGGGGGGCCGTGAATACTTGGGGGGCTGCGCCCAGCCTCCCACTAGGCGCCCCCCCCGCCCCCCCAACCCCCCGCAGCGGCTGGGCCACTGCCCCGGGCCACACGCCTTGCTGTGCTGTTTCAGGGACTACCCATCTGCCATCTCTCCTTGGAAATGGACCCATCTATGTGGCTGAACATTATAAACTAAAGTATCTAAATGCTGGAGTTTAGCAATAATCGGCATTTAAATCAAGTTGATTTCCACACGAGCCCAGGTCCATGCATGGGATTAGTGAGTGGCCGGCTCGATTAAATCAAGAAAGTGCTGGCTGGCCCGACGTGTGGAACAGGAGGTGCAAGCACATCACACAGCACAGAAACCCATGTCCAGCTGCCCTGCACCCTGCAGTCTGCTCTGTGTCCACACGCGTGGTCCCGCCTAGATGACCGAGGTCTCCGTCTGCAGGAAGGACTGGGCCCGGGAGCCTCGGTGGAACTGCAGGGCGCCCTCCGAGCCGTTGCGAGAGATGGACGTGCTGCAGATCCTGTAATCCCGGCTCATGGACGGTGCCAGGCACCGGCTTCGCCACTTTCTCTTCAGCTCGCACTGCACCTGGGGGCGAGAGGGCGAGGCACGCGTGTGAGCGAGGAAGTGTGAACTCAGGGCCCTCTGGAAACTCCTCCCCGAGCACACACCGCCAGCTCTCCCTGCTGTCCCTTGGTGTGGCGCCCCTCTGCGTCCAGCCCAGACGGGCTCTGGGACAGGAGCGCGTCTTAGAGACCCACCGTCCGAGGGAGTTTACGCATTTTCAGAAAAGACTTTGCTCAGCACCGGGGATGCCGGAGCTGGGGCTGCCCCTTCTCTTCCCTCCGCAGGGTTGGGGCGAGTGAGGGGAGGCAGCCAGGGAAATGCCAGCGACAGGCTCGGGAGGGAGCCCGCGGGCCTCAGAGCCAGCCAGTGTGGGCCCTCGCTGCGCCCCCGCCCGGGTGCACCCTCCCTGGTCGCATGTTGAGGGCCTGCGGCTGATTCTTCCCATCTGGGGAATTTGTGAGTAGAGGAGGTGCCAGTGGCCACAGCAGGCTCAGAAGTGACGACTGAACAGCATGAGCCGCTCGCAGCCTCCTGTCACTGATGCTGGGTGGGATGTTCGGTGCTAGCGGAAAGTCGACCCTGACCCTGAATGAGGGGCAGGGGTCACCTCACAGAGGCTAAGGGGTGGCGCCCTGAGAAGGTGATGGGCAGCACGCGGCCCCCAGGCCTCACCTCCAGGCATCTCCTGATAGGTCCTGGCCTGGAGCCCCCAGCCCCTCCCCACCAGGGACCCCCGACTCGGGACAGAGTCCTTCCAAAGACCTGGTCAGGAACTTTCTCGAGAGGGGTCTGTAGAGGGACTGGGAGGTTGATGCTGCTCAGAGTGTACGGAAGACAGTGAGGTTTTGGAAGGGACAGAAGCTGGGCCAAGAGCCACGGGCGCCTGAGCGTGAGACAGACCCACAGAAGACGGGCTCTCGGGCGGCCAGGTTGGGGGAGCCTTTCAGGAACCACCTCACAAACTGAACATGGGTCCCCAGGGTGCCTGGGTGCCGAGGCGGCAAGGGACTCACCTCGCTGTTCAAGAAACAGTAGAGAACCGCCACCACCAGGCCCTGCAAGCGAGAAAGGACCATCAGAGCCGGCGCTAGCGCAGGAGGAGGGCGGCCACTCTGCACACATACCTGGAAGGACCCCAGGCACAGCTCGAACAGGATCTGGTACTTGGCGGAGATGCCGATGGGAAACACGGCAAACACCATGTAGTGAACGCCGAACAGTGGGATGAGCAGGAGGGTCGACTTGGCCAGCCTCCTGCACCAAAAGGAGAAGGGCGTGGGCTCAGCCGCGGACCGGTGGGCGGGACGTGATGGTAAGAGCGTAAAGCTCTCGCAGGCGGGGGCAGCCTGGCCCAGGACGGCCCTGCTCTGTGTGTTCAGCTGCCCCTGGTTTTAAACGTCAGAACCACCACCAACATGTGAAGAATTGGCAGATTCTGGCCTCGGCTCGAAGGGGCAGCTGACAGCACAGACTCGTGGAGGAGGCTTGAGCCCAGGATATTCGCAGGCCCCAGACGTAACCACGCAACCTTCCCTCCTGGGCTCGACTCGGTGGCGTCAGGTAAACCGGACTGGATGCCATTTCTCCATCCACCACGAGTCACTGCCCTCCCCATGGAAGAGCAGGTTTTCTGCTCATTGCACTGTGTGCTGAAAATGAAACCGCTGCACTCAATTCTACCCTCCCACAGCTGTGCGTGTAGCCTGAGTCTCCCCACCAGGCAAGCACAAGCCAGTTTCCACACCCCTGCCTCATGTAAGCCACTGCTTCTCAAACTTCAGCCGAGTCAGGATCCCCGAAGGCCTCACTGAGGTGCAGAGATTCTGTCCAGGATGTTGGGGCCTGGCCTGGGAATCTGCATTTCCATCCGGCACCCCGTGATGTGGCTGCTGTCTGGAAACCTACTTTGAGAACCACTGCTCTAAGCCGGTGCCTCTCATCGCTGCATGTCACAATCACTCAGGGAGCTGCTGAAACTCAGGTGCAGCTGTCCTCCCCACCCCAGGGACACGGGTCTCTGCAGGGGGACCCCGGACGTGGTTTAGCGTCTCCCCAGGCAACTCCAAGGTGGTCTGTGCATCAGGAGTGTGGGCCCCCCAGGGCTGGATACTTGTGCAGCCACTGAATAAACACCACGTGGTCCTGGAACGCTCCGAGTGGAAGGCTGCCGCGAGAGCAGGCCCCTCCCCACACTTGGGAAGAGCCATCAATTTGTTTTGATTAATTTAGAGGCACCTGCTCAAATCTAGCACTCACAGCCTGGGAGTGTAAGTTCTAGACATGTGTTCATTTCTCCCAAATTCCCTCACAACAGAACATGCCATGTCCTGTGGCATGTATGATAAGCAGGTTCCCCCGTAACCCACCATCTGCCCGAGCCCAGAAGCCCGGCCCACCCTGAGACAGGTGTGAGGGAGACGCCACTGGAGCTTCTGGGCAGTGGGAGGCCGGGCGCTGCCCGCTGGCCGCCGGCACCTGCAGCCTGAGGAGGCCCTGGGCTCACTGCACGCGGCGCCTGGCCCAACGTCTCACACGCACCAGGCTGAGGCTCTGTGGGGGCCCCACCCTTTTGTGGGTGGTGGAGAGAACCTGCCCACATCCCCGTCACTAACACGTCTGAAGTTTCTAAGCAAGAGGTTTCCATGAGGCTGAGCCTCTTGGCCCCTGTGTGACCAAAGATTATACAGAAAAGGTCTCACAGATGCCAGGGCCCAGCAGCGCAGACCTGCTCTGCCTTTTCTGTTGTCCTGGAGAAAGAACAGATTTTATTGTATTATCCCCACATAATTGTTTCCAAAATAAAAACATCACCAAGACCTATGTAACTAACACTCTTGAACCCAGAGAAAAGGTCAGCATAGAAGCTGAACAAGATTTACAGAAAATAAAAGTTCAACTTGAACCCAGACGGGTCTCATCCCTGCCTCCCCGCAGCTGTGGCTCTAGTCCCAGAGCCGCTGGCTTCACACCCGAGCAGGGTGAGACCACGTCACCCGCGGCTTGCCGTGGAATCCCATCCCTGACATGGCCGGGCAGAGCAGCTTATTCGCTGGATTTTATACACTACATGGCACAGTTAGATTTATCTGTTTACCAAACTCTTTCACAATACTCTGGTGCCAGGCATTAAATGTCTTCAAATATTAACTCCATTAATCCTCATAACCTTAGTGACAAGTATTATTATTATTATTTCCATTGTACAGATGAGGAAACTGAGGCACAGAGTGCAAAAGTGACTTCCCTCAGGCCACCAGCTGGTCTGTAAACCCAGCACTGGGCTCCTGCACACTCTCCGGTCTAACCTGCCTGCCCAAACGTGTCCGTCCCTGTGTTTTCCAAGAGGGGGCAAGTAAATGCGAGCATAGCACCCCTGGGCCAGGCAGGTGGTGGCCTGCGGGTGACACGGCTCCCGGCATAGCTGCGGTCCCAGCCCCGGTCGGTCTGTGCCCGAGGCTCTGTCTGGGTTGCACCAGCCGCTTCAGCCTAAACTCATGTTTATTTTAACTTGAGTTGTGGATTTTGTTTTTTCTTTATAAACTCTCGATAGAAACTTATAGATTGCTCAGATCACTGATTAGCTGGATGATGGTGGGTGACCTGCTTAACCTCTGCTCTTCCTCGCCTACCGAAGGGGATGATACCATCTTAATCCCGCAGCCAACACGCTGGATTATCATTAAGCAGGAGGCCTGGTATTAGGTGCCGGCAGCAGACCCAGGCCCACAGACTGAGTGGTCTGATGGGAAGACAGAATTAAACATGAAATAAAAATAACGTGTGGCCAAGGAGAAAAAGACAGACCACATAATGGCCTGTGGACAAACACTTAAATAAGCAAAGTCACTGCAGAAGGTACCACGGTCGCCAAAGTAAAAGAGAAGGTGCTTGACTTCGACCATCGCCATGCGACAGTGCCACCAACTCCCTGAGCGTCAGACGCAAGCGGACCCCTGGTGCTTGGCCGTGACCATGTGCCCGAGACTGAGGGGGACCCAGGCTCCCCCGCGCCAGCCGCTGGACCACCTGAGGGCCTTCCTGGCAACAAACACGGGGTGTCTCCACATGCCTCCCTGTGGCACTCTCCCCTCCCCGGCTGGCCGGGACTGGCTGCGTACTCACTTATACTGTGACTGGTCGTTGCCGCCGATGTCCGGGGACGTTAGCTTCTGCAGTAAAATTCTTATAATACTAATGAAAAGGACAAAATTGACCTGCACAAAAAGAGGCAATGTGTTTGTGCATGATTTTCCACTGCACGGACGGGGTGCGGGTGTCTGTGGGCTCAGTGCCCCTCATGGGGCGGGGCAGTGCCAGTCTGCCCACCACGCAGAGCTGGACAGCGCCTCTCCTCTGGAGCCTGATCTTGGGCTGCACAGTGCCAGGGAATTAACTTTGCAAAGTGACAGGGACAAACGGAAACCTGGTGTGCCCTGAAGTGCAGTGGACTTTGATCCCCCACTGGTCTGCCCCTCCCCCTGCCACTGGGAGCTGCCTCTAGGGCTCCCCGTGCCTGGCAAGGCCCTTTCTGTCGAAGACTGGAACGGGGTCGTCTATATTTAACAGAGGATAACAGGCTCACTGCTCGGCCAAGTGTGCTGCTCAACAGATAGTTCATGTGTCAATATGGAAGTTACTTACTACAATAGAAATCAAAATTGGTATCCGTATGACCCACCAGGGAACACTGTGGTCATTTGTGTCCCAGCAACTGTTGAGGAGAGAGGGAAACCACGTTAGCACTGACTTCATCTACACTCGAGGCACGTGAGGACAAGTGTGCACCTGCAGGTTCGCCTCTTCCATGGTGCCCCCGAATAAGCCGGCCCCCTCCCTGGGCACACGAGTCCTGCCGTCGATACCTCCTGACCTGCCTGTCCCCCCCAGAAGCACAATTACTCTGCGCTGAGAGATCGTGAAGCCGCCTGTCCCCAGTGGGTGATTTTGTTTGGTTTTATTCTTCTCAACATGATAGTCTGCGTGGAGGGACCAGTCCTCAGAGTAGCAGAGGTGGGGGTGTACTGCTCCCCGAAGCAGTATTTTAATTCCTGGCTTTCATCATTAGGGCTGTCGCCAGCAGGCACCATGATCAGCTGCTGGTAAAAAGTCTCAATGACCCCTCCGGGATCCACACCCTGCCCTGGACACTGCAGCCTCCCACAAGAGTAGCGTCTCCACCCTCAGGCCCTGGTCTGGAGAGTGGTTGCTCACGTCCATGCACTGCCCCAGACCCCGAGGGGCAGGGGGTTCCAGCTGCTGCCGTCTCAGACCAGCCAAGCCACGTGGGCGAGCCCGGCTGACTGCCGTGAGGGTCCACCAAGCAGTCAGTGTGCAGAATCACACGCTAAATAAGCAGTGGTTAGTTTAAACCAGCAAACTTTGATTTGTCACTTAGTAGTAGAGAACTGATACCCCTGAGACCCTTTATGAAGCATGACATCCATGCTGGGAATGCTGCGTGCCTGTGTCTGGGCCACAGTCTGGCTCCTGTGCGCAGGAGGCAGAAGAGCTCCAGGCACTGCACCCCCGCAGGCTGTGCCCAGGAAGCTCCTGGCGGAGATCGACTGTCCCCGGCAGGTGCACGCCAGCTGGCTGTGGTGAAAGGCCTTCAGCATTGTGCTCCAGGTGAGCAATACCTGCATGGTTTATTCCAATCTTATCCCACCGCCCACCCAGGGCGTTGCCTGGTCAACCCCAATCTTAGCTTCTTGGCGAGACCTGGCTCCTTTCCCATCCCTCACGTGGATCTTCCTCCAAATACTCCAACCCCAAGTGACTCCTGCCCTACAAATCCCCGAGACTTCTCACTTATGTAGCTTGTGCTGCCTGCGTAACTCTGGACTGGCTGCAAATGCTTCCCGTCCTTCCGAAGGTGACTTTCTCTCTAGTTTCCGAAGGACTTCATGTTGCCTGACCGCAATTTACAGGTTGTGGTGTGGGCACGGCACTCACCCCGTGTCTTCCACGTAGAGCCTGGCCGCGGCCCATGCTGCTATGCAGACAGTGGGGATGCCTGTGGAGAGACGCCTGGTCACACACAACCCCACGGAATCAACCGGAGCAGCACGCGCGCAAGGTGTGCTTCACTAGCCAGAACCACCAAGGACAAGCTTTGTGACTAAAATATGAAGTGCAAACTCTTGTGAAAGTCTTCACAAACATGCGAGTTTACACCTATGCCTTACTAAACAGTGAAGATAATTAACATGCATTTGAAAGTTGAGCACCCGATGAGGGGCTGAAACTCTCCATTCCCTGTAGAAAGTGTCATTGCTGAGACCCTGGGGTGTGTGCGGAGGGTGTCCGGGTGAGGCAGGTGCCTGCTAACTGTGCGTCCTCAGCCCCCTCCTCTCTGACCTGCCATTGGTGCAAGCTGAGCTGGGGCAGACGGCGGAGGAATGAACCGTTTTGCTACCTTATTAGCAGCCCAGTTTGAATTTGGGGTAACAGGGGCCGGGAACAGGAATGTAAAGCATTTTAAACAAGGTTCCTGGTTATTAGAAATACTGAAGTGTTGTCTGTAACCTCCAGTCACCCTAGAGAAGCTCTTCCTAACATGAACCTGAAAAGCACCTAGAGGGCAGCAACGTGGTTTTCGGGGCTGAGAAAGCTTGTGTTTATTGGTCGCTGGCCGGGTGTTGGGGACCTGGGGCGCTGTGGGTGGTGTGGCGTGCCCCGGGGGGTCCTTACCCCATCCGATGAGGAGATAGGCCAGGAAGCACCTGCCGGGGGAGAATATGGCCACCAGCAGGGTGTGCAGGTACAGCCCCTCCACCAGCAGCCAGTAGAAGTTGGCCATGGTGCAGTACTGGAAGAAGACCAGGCTCAGCTTGCAGCCGACCTGGACACCAGAGAAAAGGAGAGAACGTGGCCTCATTAGGACAAAAATAGCCACAGCGAGCAGGACACAATGCGTCAGGTGTTTTGTATAAGGAATGAAGGAAAACCAGGGTGCCTCTCGGGCAGGGATGTGATTAATAGGGGGTGAGGGCACTGGCCAGGAAGGAGTGTGTTGGAGTGTGGCCCCGTGTGTCCACGGCACCAGGGGACCATCTACTGAACTCCCAGAGGATGAACATGGCAGAGAGGCAAAGGTACACAGCCCCCCCAGGGGGCTGAACGCGTGGCTTTGGGAGTGGGCCATGGGGCATCAGGCCTCAGCACACCCGCCCGGCCTGTTCTCCCCGCTCCTCTGACTTCCTCCCCTTGGTCCTTCCCTCAGTGTCCCCTCCAGACCCCTCCCACGCCAGGCCACAGCAGTGGGGAGGAGGCAGGTTCTGCTGCCGGGCTCACGGCCGGGATGCCTGGCGGCTGCCGGTGCCTCAACACCGATGGTCTGACACCCGGGCTGGCCTCTATCCCAAAGAGGTGAGCGCAGGGAAGGGGCGAAGCCACATCCACGCGGATGCCGCCAATCTCCCCGTTAGCAGTTTGGGTGAAATACGCTTGGGAAGAGAAAACAATGGACCCAAACTAGGCTCCTGGGCAAAAAGTTCCATAATTGTAAAAAAGTGGTTTTTAATTTGGGGAAGCTTAATTAAAGATGAAAAAAATAGAGTTTGGAAAAACAAGAGAAATCTGGCAAATATTTCTATTTTCCCTGAGAGTTTTAAAAGGCTTTTCATGGGGAAAAATTACATATTATATAAAATAAATCTATTTTAATCCCTCAGACCTTCCTTTATATGACTAAACATATCAGACATTTCAAATTCATGAGCAAACATGAAATTGCTACTTTCAATCACTAATCTAAAAAGTGTGAAGAAGAAGAACTGCCCCTTCATTCCTATTCCTCTTATGTCTGTATCTATGTGCACATATATCAACAGTATAGATGTATGGGTGGGTACACACGTGAAGGGTGTACTCACATGTATGGATGGATGCACTTACACATACGGGTAGATGGATATACTTATACATATATATGGTAGGTATACTACACAAGGGTGGATATATTTATACAATCTATGGGTGGATACTCATATATATGGGTGGATATACTTATACATATATACGGGTGGATATACTTACATATGGTGGATAAACTTATACGTATATATGGTGGATATACTTATGGGAAGCTCACAGCAGCTTTCCAGTTGGCCTCTGCGTGTGAGGAGCTCACGGCAGCGCTGACCCCATGGTCTGCCCCTGCCCCCCAAGGCTCCCGCTCTGCCTGCCTTGCCCTGACTCCCCTTCTCTCCTCAGCAGAGCAGAGCACGGTGCGATCCAGGGCTCCGAGGGCAGCACAGGAACAGCTGCTCCTCAGTCTGACCTTGTCACCAGCATACGCTGCGGGTGGGCCCACAGTCGGCGCCCACTGATCGGCAGTAGGACAGAGCAGCTCAGGCGGAGACATGCAAGTAACACAACTACAGAAATAGGAAGCCTAGGGGAAGTAAATTTGTGGCTTATTACTGCTCATTTGAATAGTAAAGTAAAATAAATCAAGTTTTAAAATCTTTGGGAGGTGGGATTTGGAGTTGGCGACCCTGTCTGTTTCTTGGTTTCTTTCAACTCTCAGTAAAAGACTATCTTAAAACACTAAGATGAGCAAATTACATACGCATTAAAGACACAAATGAACAAATTTAAAAATAAAAATCTCTTAACTAAGACAGGAAATCTGAAACTAAAACAGAAAATGCTCAAAGAGTAAACAATTTTGATTATATAAACATTAAAAACTTTAGGTGCCAAAAATACCATATAAATACAATTGAACACATGATGAATTTGGAGACATATTTACAATAGACACAACAAATGGTTAAATTTCCATAACATACAGATATTACACATGAAAGCAAGAAAAAAACAACGCGACTTTCTAAAGGGCCAAAAGAACTTGTGGGAAGACGCTACTCTCCGTGGCGGTCCCAGGAGTGTGCGCCAGGTGCAAGGAGGTGGCGCACACGCCTGTCAGACAGGCAAGGTGCAGAGCGCCAGTCAGGACCGCTGGCTCTGCTGTGCCCCTGTGGGCTGTCAGCTGGTTCAGCCTCTGGGAAGCAGTCTAGCAATACACGCACTGCAATTCAAAAACACATATGCCTTTTGCCGTGGACTGGATACGTACGTACCCCCCAAAGCCACTGTTAAAACTTAGTGCCCTGCGCGCTGGTGTTGGGGGGTCTCTGGGAGGCGATGAGTCGTGAGGGTGGAGCCCACGATGGATGAGCCCCGGGACGAGAGACCCAGCCCTCGCCCTCCCACCCTGTGGGGACGCAGCGAGATCTGCCGGTGCCTTATCTTGGACCTCCAGCCTCCAGAACGGCGAGACGTCACTGTCTGGTCTGAGCGCCCCGTGTGCCGCGACTGCCGCAGCAGCACGAGCAGCCTGAGATGCCCTCGACCCCACAGCCTCACTCGCGGGCCCCTCTGAAGGAAGAGGAGCGTCAGTGTACGGAGACGTGCGTCCAGCGATGCTCGTGGTGGCGACGTACCAAAGCGAAGCGCAGGCCCGTTACTGGGGGGAGTCTGAGCGAACGACTCTCCCCCCACGTGACGGGCCGTGGTGCGTCTGCAGAAGGCAAGACGCCGACACACCAGGTGACTTGGAGGGTTTCTACCACGTCCTGCTGAATGAGGAGAAAATGTGCAGAAAACGTGTTTAAGACTATTCCATTTTCTTGCTAAAATGGTGACAAAAACATTGTCTCTGCATTTTTTCCATTTTCTCATTCACCAAAAAGCACACTTGTGAGGTTTGGGGGACGTGAGGTCCTCTTCCGACTTCATCTTCTACAGCAGCGGCCTTCAGCCCCCCTCGTCCTTCCACACGCTCTGCCTGCCGCCACCCACACAGGCCAGCGCCAGGACCCCGGCCAGGACGCCCGCCAAGGCCAGGACGCTCGCCAAGGCCAGGCGCCCCCTCAGCAGCAGGTTCCCTAGGGAGACCCATGGCCTTGTCTGGGCACCTCTGAGCCTGTGTGTGTGTGTACATGTATGCCCACATGCACGTGTGTTGGTGCCTGTGTGCATGTGCGCACGTGTCTACCTGTGTGCGTGCATGTCTGTGGGTGCATGAATGTGTGTGCATGTGCACCTGCAAATGCGTTTTTGCATGTTTTGCGTGCACGTGCATGTGTTCTGCATGTTTTTCACATGTGTGTGTGGAAGGGCTTTCCCACTCTGCTCTGCCACATCCCTTTCTTCTGACTTCTCTGCCGCTCTGCTCTGGGCTGGGGGCCGAGGCCCCTACCACGCGGTTGCTGCGATGCTGTCTGTGTGGACTCCAGCCGGAACCTCTGGCTCTGGCCCTCCCCGGCCTGCCGGGCAGCAGACAGTGGCCAGGCCAGACAGCAGCTCTGGCTGGGTGCACCTCCCCGCTCGGATGCTTGAGCCTCGCGGCAGGGCTCAGGGCCACGCGCCCCACCTTTCCTGCCCCGGGCTGGGGGGCCTCAGGTTAGTAAGCCTCGGGGCGGGCGTCCAGGAGTCCCTGTGGACCCTGCATGGAATCTGCTCTGGCCTCCAGGGAGAACGGTCCGTCTGTCGGACGGCTCCACTCCGGGCAGCCCAGGCCCCAAGGAAACTGTGCCGCCTAGGTCACGTGGAAAGGGCAGCTCTACCAGTTTCTGGTCAGCCCCGAAGAGACCTTCCTGTTTTTGGCTGATCCTAATGTCTAGAGAAAAGGCCCTGCCCCTCTTTGGGGGAGCTGCCCTGAGATGTTCTGCTTGGGAGAATAATAACGTTGGTTTCGTGAAATCCAGCTGGGAACAAAAATGTCCAAAAAATGAAACTGGAAGGAGAGAGATTTCTCATTTCTCATGCTGGGGTCTGACTATATTTGTGGCTGATTTACTCAAAACTCTGGCGTTCTTTAGGGGACACCAAGAGGAAGACCTGGCTCCCCTCTCTCCGGCCTTGGGCGTCTCCCCGCTCCGCCTGACTTGCACCTGTCTCCCTTTGCTCTTCCCTCCTGATGGGGCAGGTGCCACGGGGACGTCTGGGGCTGGGCACAGCAGAGGCCCCTGTCTTGGGCGTCTTGGCATCCAACGCTGGATGTGCAGACCTGGAATCTGGACCCAGAGACTCAGGCACATTGCTGGGTGTTCCTCTGCCCCCTCCAATTTGTAAAACAGGGTAATCACTTGTGTTCGCCAACAGTGTCCACTGAGACAGCCTGGCACTCGGAAGAGACCCCACAGATGGTGTGGGGGCTGTGGGCACAGCAGGTGGGGGCACCAGGGTGGGTTCAGATCCCGCTCTGCCTCCCGGTTCCCCCGAGCGTGGAGCAGGTCAGGTCCTTCCGGTTGAAGTGGCCACACAGAGTCTCGAGCTGCTGCTCCACATAAACGTCTGACTCCTGTTGGTCTGTCGGGGACCCGCATTCTCTTAAATCAAGAGCTAAGGAGCGAAGCGTCCACAGAGCAAAGCATGAGACCATCTCAGCGAGAGGGAGTCCAACACTGTCCAGCTTGTCCTGTGGTGACCCCCACTTTACGCGTGTGGGAGACCCTGTCTCAGGACAGGAGCTCCAGGGGCCCGACCCCCACCTGGGGGTGGGAATTTCCAGGTGAAGGATCTTGTTTTTGACTATGTCATCACAACAATCCACAGGCGCCCTGAGCCAGGTTATGCCTGGGGATCTAAGGAGCAGCTGACATTCTGTGGAGCTGTACCAGGCTTTAGAATCTTAAAACTAAATTAATTCAGATTTCTTCAGACCCAGCACTACACCAGCAGGTGGATCTGTCTGCCTGGAGCGTTGAGGGGACAGTGCAGTGTTTCTGGCTCCTACGGGAGAGAGGGGCTGACCTCAGCAGTGAGGACCTTGGAACGAGCCGTGTATTGGAGTCCCTAACGCTTGCCAAGGAGGCTGCAGTTTTGTGCAGCAGCAGAGAAACATCCAGAGGGACGACCTGCATGCAGGAGAGCTCAGTAACGTTTGTTGTTTAAACTGGCTTGATTAGGTATGAAATAATCACTAGCAACCACCACAAATACAGCCGAGGGAGGAGAATGGCATGGAGGATGTGAAACAGCCTATACTGCATTTGCAGAAACTAATAATTAGGGTTACTCATTCTCTGAGCAAAGAGTTGGGCCCAAGTGTAGTCACAGATGTGCAACTGGGCTCACAATCGGGCTGTGTGTGGAATTTATTCACTGCACAGGTGGATTTCCTCCAGCAGTCCAGATGGAAGCATTTATTGCTCAGAATCTAGGAGATTTAGGTAGAAAGCAACAGAATTGTGTGCTCATCTATGTCAGGATTTTCCTTCCCAGCTGTGACGAATTCCCTTACCTTAGTCTGGCTGCAGAGGCAAGGGCTCGGGGGTTTACCTGCCTGTCTGACAATGGCCTGGACCCCACACCCTCCCTGCCTCGGTGCCAACCCCCTCGTCTTGCTGCCTACTTGGCCTTGCTCTGGCTGGGCCGTCTGTCTCTCAGGCCTGGCCCCATGCCCTGACCAGGGCTGTGCGCCAGCACTGAGATGCTGTCATCTCGAGAGGTGGGGACAGATACAAGGGGACAGGGTCAGAGGGTGCTGTCCGAGACCCTGCCGTGGGGAAAGCCTTACCCAGGAGGATGGCTGGTCGGGGCAGTGCAGTGTGCCTGAGCTGGAGTAGAGGACGTCGTCCTTGACCAGCACTGAGACAGCTCTCAGGATGAAGGAGAGGAACAGGTTCAGGTGGATGTAGTTCCTGGTGCAGTGCAGCTTCCTGGGGGGGGGCGGGGCAGGGAGAGACAAACTGATTTTGTGGACGCCCTAACAGCTGCCTACGTGGCTCTGACCTTCAGCTTGTCTCCTTTTTATGGTACCCATTTACTGAGCCATCCCCTCATCTCTGTACATTTAGGTTGTTCCAGTTTTGTGTTACGATAGATATTTTTGTACATAAATCTGTCCTCTCATTTCAGACTATTTCCTTAGGTTAGATTCCTAGAATAGAATTTCAGGGCAAAAGCATAAAGCCACAGGCAGGAGCCCACGCCCTAGACAGGACATAGAGCCCGAATTGCCTCTGAGCCTGGCGCTCCAGGTCAGCTGACGGCTTCTTCCCTCCTCTCCCATTTTGTCCCTGTGTCTCCTTCACGCTCTGGCTCATACCCCTGGAGAGCGTCAGCCCTTCCTCAGCTAATCAATTAACACCTGGCCCTTGAAGGCCTTGCCTTTCCTAAAAATTTATTTCTCCCAGTCATACCAGTAGGGCAGGTGGGACAGGCCCTCTGCTGAGCCATCCTGACCATCCTGCGGGGCTCACTCATAGCTTGCCATAGGTCAGGTGCACAGGTTGGCACCTCCCCTCCAACTGACAGCATCCCCTTCTCCCTCTGACACCTGTCCTTTGACCCTTTCATGATCCTTGACCTATGCTATCCAATCCCTAGCCTCAAGCTACCCAGAGCAGAAGAGACTGAAATGTGGCTGGTGCAACAGTACTAGACAGTAGATACTAGAGACTGCCTAGTATTTTACATCGATACGCCAGGGTTCTAGTTGATGTCAACAGATTGATTCAGTTTGAATGACTTTTTCTATGCATGAATGGAACATTGTAATGTATGAATATTTCATGGAGACAGCATGAAGTATAGTAATTGTGTAAATTATAATTAGTTATTAAATAGAAATACTTTTAATTACAATATAATTTTTTTCTAGTTTAAAAAATAAGTGTGAGCAAACTTAAAATGAAGGCAGTTGATGCTATTGATGCAGAGTCAAATGAGGATCCAGAACTCATACTATGACCAGAAAAGTACAGACAAGAAGAAACTACAAAGGGCATATAGTAAATTTCACAATGAACGGTAGCCGCAGTTTGCTGTGGCAGAGAAAGTGAAAAAGCTATTTGTTGTGTTAACATTTTTTGAGATAGTACAGATGAGATGAAGAGATGTTTTTAGCAAATACATATTGAATTTGATAAGAAATTTGCTATCAACAGTCAAAAAACTGACATAATAATCTGAAATCAGAATTAAAATTGTAACAGCAGGCAGTGAAAATGGTGGAGTATGGACCTGCGGGACCAGCCCTCTCAACAAACACCAGAACACCTGGCAGAAGCTACCATAACCAACCTCACCAAACCCTGGAGGACCATCAAAGGTCCACAACGTCCAAGTGAACACGGTGGGAGCACACGTCTTAGCTCACCCACGCCCACCGCCCCACGTGGCTGTCCTGAAGACAGCAGTCCCTGTTCCTCTTGGGGGCACCTGGGAAATGTGTGTGGGTTCCCTGAAAGACTAGCGCAGTGCGTATGCCTTTGTGTTGCCTAACGCAGATCCCCCAGGGCAAGAAGTCGCTTCAAAGACACACTGACAGTCCAGTGAGTAAGCTGCCGCTGCCCCAAGCAACAACGAGCAGATGAAGCCAACCGCAGACTCTGAAAGCCGAGGGAACAAGCTGGGCAGTGAGAGCCCTTGGGGAGTAAGGGAGTAAGGGAGTAGGTTCTAAGAACCTAGAAATCTGGAGCACTTGGGGCAGGAAACACCTGCGAGCGTCACAGCCCTCCCCTCCGGCTGTCCCCAGGCCCAGCACGCAGGAAGCGAAGGCTAAGGCAGAGCCTGCCGGAGCACCGGGGGAGCGCCCCAGCACGGGGCCAGCCTGCAGAGGCCTGGACACTGTATTTTTTCTTTTCTTTCAATTTTTATGCCTTCGGCTCCAGGTGTCAAACAGCGAGTTGACTAAGCTAAAGGTATAGAGGTTCAGAGACCAGCAAAGACCAACAGTCTTTACAAAAACAGTTTAGGAAAGTCACTAAATAAACAGCTACAACCCATAGCAAGGAACAAAAAATCCTGGAAAGGGGGAGAATTTGATTTCCAGAGTTACCACAGCATAAAATTCAAAATGTCCAGTTTCAACAAAAAATTAGGAAGCATGAAAAAAAATAAGAAAGTATGGCTCATCAACAGGAAAAAGAAAAGGAATTAACAAAGACTGTCCCTGAGGAGTCACGTGAAAGGGACTTACCCTAAGTTTTGCCTTAAAATCTTAGGTAAAGACGTTAAGTCAACTGTCTTAAATATGCCTAAAGAGCTAAGAGAGACCACAGACAAATAACCAGAGGAGACCAGAAGGCAATGTCTCAACAAACAGGGAATATCAACAAAGAGATAGAAATTACAAAAGTAACCAAATGGAAATTGTGGAGCTGAAATGTACAACAACTGAACTCAAAAATTCACTGGAGGAGGTGAAAGCAGATTTGAGCAGGTGAAAGCGGGCGTCGGTGAACTCGCGGGTAGGGCAAAGAAATCGCCCAGTGTGAGGAGCAGAAAGACTAGAAAGTGAAGAAGGGTGGGCGGGCCTGGGAGGTGTGGAAGCCACCCAGCCTCCCGACACGCGCAGCGGCACAGAAAGATGACCCTCGAGGTCCTAGGGAGCCACAGGGTATCTCAAGTAGCCAAAACAGTCTTAAAAAGAACAAAGACAAAGAACCCACCTTCTTGATTTCAAAACTTACTACAGACTAAAGTAACCCAAACAGTGTGGAACTGCACATCGACCAACGGAACACAGTTGAGAATCCAGAAATAAACTTACATCTCTACGGCCAACTGATTTTTTGACAAGGGTGCCAAGAACATTCAATAGGGAAAGAATAGCTTTTTCAACAAATAGTGCTAGGACAACAATTCATGCACGTAAGAATACAGCTGGGCCCCTACCTCACAGCAGATACAAAAACTACTCAAAATGAAACAATGACCTATGTGAGCTAAAACCGTACAACTCTTCTGAAAAAACATAGGGACAAATCTTCATGACCTTCGGATTTCTTAAATATGACATCAAAAGCACAAGCAACAAAAGAAAAAAATATAGTTGACTTCATCAAAATTCAAAATTTTTATGCATTAAAGGACATTATTAAGAGAGTTCAAAGAAAACTTACAGAACATGAGAAAATTTTTGCCAATTATGTATCTGATAAGGATTAGTATCCAGAATATATAAAGAACTCTTAAAACTCAACAACAAAAAAACAAACCACCCAATTAGAAAATGGGCAAAGATTTGACTACAGATTTCTCCAAAGAAGATACACAAATGGTCAAAAAGCACAGGAAAGCACAATGAGACATCACTTCATACCCACTGGGATGGCAACAATAATAGTAATAGTTTAAACAAACAACAGAAAATAAAAAGTGCTGAATAGGCTGCAAAGAACGTAAAACGGTGCAGTCACTGCAGAAAACAGTTTGGTGGTTCCTCAATACGTTACACACGGAATCACCACACGTTCCAGAACCCCACTTGTGGGCAGACGCCCCAAAGCATTGGAAACAAGTATTCAAACAGACACTTGTACATGAATGTTCAAAGCAACCCCATGCACAGCAGGCAATGGCGGAAACAACCCAAATGTCTATCAGCAGGTGAATGAATAAGCAAAATGTGGCACAGCCACACGATCAAGTATTAACCAACCACAAAGACATGAAGTATCGATACGTGCTACAACATATACATGGATGCATCTGGAAAGCACCATCCTACGTGAAAGAAGCCAGACACGAAAGGCCTCACACTGTATAGTTCTACCCGCATGACACACCCCGAGTACGGAACCCCACAGACAAGGGAAGCAGATCTTGGGCTGCAGGACCTGCGGGGTGGGGAGTGACTGCTTAATGCGTATGGGGTTTCTGTCCAGAATGACAACCAGCTGCGGAACAAGATAATCCTGACAGTTAAACAGCACTGTGAAAATATTGAATGCCATTGAATTGTACACTTTTTAAGATGGTTCAAATGGTAAATTTTATGTGTATTTTACCATGATTTAAAAAAATCCAGCAAAAAAATTTTCAACTATTATGGCCAACTGTAAAACAGTTTGGATTCCTGCACAAAAAAGAAAAATAATTATTAGCTGGAGAGATGGTAAAGGAAATTCTTATTTCATTTATGAAATTTTTAAGAGAAATATAAAGAATAGATTAAAAATACATTTTACAAAAAGTGAAAAATTTTCAATTAAGCCAAACTTAGAATACAAGCCCTTTCTAACATTATCAAAGATCAATTAATGCTCATTATACATTTGTTGGATTTTTCTTCCCATGAATTAATAAGGTTTTTGTGATTTTCCTATGCTTTTTCGGGCATTCCATAAATATTTTCACGGTGTGCACTGATCTGATAGGTATGAATTTCAACATTCCTCAAATATAGCAGCTTTTAATTGTTTGGAGTCATTAGGAAACAAGCTGTTCCACACAAATGCACTTCCAAGACCATTAAATACTAACTCCTTAAGTTTAAAGTTTAAAAATTTTGAAGCACATCAAAAATATGTACTAACGGGGACTTCCACGTGTGGCTGTGAAAGAGCTCATCTGCCCCCTCCCACAAGGGTCCCCACAATCTTCACGAGCTGTTCAGGTGCTTCAGGGAGCAGCCCGGGCCCTGGAGAGAAGGGATGCTCTGGACGGCTCTGCAGCGCCCCTGCCCTCCAGGTCTCCTCGGGGTGGCCAGTCATCTCCTGGGCAGAGCAGGTGTCTAGATAGGAGAAGCCCCTAAGTGAGAGAGTGGAAGGGGAGGGCCTCAGGGCAACGGAGGAGGAGCAACGTGCTGGGAAGGGAGCATGGGACCAGCGTCCAACATCAGCACGCAGTTACCTACCGGATGCCTTTTTAAAAAAAATTTCCTAGGTGCTCACGTGTTGGACGGGAGGCTGAGAAATAAAGCAAAACGCAGTGACTAACCAGGTAAAGTGCTGGGTGACTGGTCAGTGTCTCAGGGTGCAGGGCTCCCAGGCCTTCGCTTGAGACCCCTAAGGAGCCACGACCTAAGAGTAACGACAGAAGCAAGACAAACCAGCCTCCTCAAAGCCGGAAAGCAGCCTCCAGCTGAGGGCCCCTGACTGGCTCAGGCCGACCTACCCTCTTACCATAAAGAAATTAAATCCCCTCTGCAGTAAGAGATCATCCAGAGCCTCTACAATTTAAAAATGTGTAATTTCAATAAAAAGTACTAGCTGTGCCAGAAATAGGACTCAATAACCAAAAGCCAAGTTAAAAAGAGAAAAAACCCCAGACAATAGAAAGAGATTCAGCTACTGGTATTTTAAGATATGGACCACAGAATTTTATTAGAGAATGGAATTGATTAAAAAAAAGTAAAATAGAAATTTTAAAACTTAAAAAACCCTAAAAATTACGAATTACGTAAATGGGAGTAACATTAGATTAGAGTCATACCCAACAAATGAGAGGGTTATGACCTGGATCAGTAGAATACGTCTAGAGTAAAGTAGAGAGAAACAAAATAATGGGAAACATTAAAAAATAATAAGAAAATACATAGGAACTGGAGTTTGAGAAGGAGAGGAGAATGAAGTAGAAACAGTATTTGAAGAAACACTAGCCATGAATTTTTGAAGCTGGTAGAAGACAATAACAGATCAAAGAAACTCTATAAACCCCAGGGAGGAGAAATACAAAGAAAACCACAGCAGGTCCCACAAGAGTGTAACTGTTGAAAACCAGAGACAAAGAAAAAAATCTTCAAAGACACATTGCTTCAAAGGAACATGGGAAGACTGGCCCCTGACTTCCCAAAAGAAATAATTATGACATACATCCTTAATGGAACGAAAGAAAATAGCTTCTAGCAAGAATTCATTACTCTAAAATATCCTCAGAAATGAAGGCAAAATCAAGATGATTCCAGGCAACCAAAACCCATGAGAACTCACTGCTAGTAGGGCTGTGCTGCAAGAAACACTGCAGGAGAATGATCCCAAAAGGAACACGCAACGCAGGAAGCAATGTGAGGGAAAAACACAAAAGGCGTGGCGGTAAGTGGAGTTGAATGTTGCAAAGTTCTTGAATTGCCCGCAAAGTGGTAAAAGCAGTAAGTGGAGGGAATTTACGCCTATGAGAAAAGGACGCACGCTGTAAATCTGGGGGAAGCTAGAAGAGTAACAGCAGAACGCATGAATAACAATCCAAAAGAGGGGAAAACTAGAACAATAAAAATACTTGATCAACTCAAAAGAAACAAGAAATGCATGCAAAAGCAACAAAGCACAATTGAAACAAACAGAAAGCAAAGAAATAGAAAGTACATTAAAACTCAAAGTTGTCAGTAAGTAGACTAAATGTGAGTGTAAAAACGCTGCCTTTAAAAATAAAGAGGGTCAGACTGGAGATAAAGAGCAAATCCCAATTAAATGGAGCTCATAAAATACCTAAATTTAATATAAAACACAGGGAAGTTGAAAATGAAAGCATAGAAGACAATATAGTTTGTAAAGGTAAAAGAAAGCTAATACAACTATGTTAATATCAGACAAAGCACGTTTTTAAGGCAAGGGGCATTTCTACACATAGGTGTTAAAATTGGTATGTTCCCAATAACATACCCTTAAAATATAGAGAGCAAACAGTGAAAGAAATAAAGGGAGAAACAGATAAGTCCACAATTATAGTTGGAGATTTTAATACATGTCTTTCAGTACTGATGGAAAAAGCAGTTAAAACAATCAGTAAAAATCTGGAATATTTAAATAACATGATTGACAAACTTGATGTATGTGACATATATAGCACTCAAACCAACAACTGCAGAGTTTACATGATTTACAAACAAAAATGAAACTTTTACCACAACAGACCTCACGCTGGATGATAAAAAGCAAGTCTCAACAAATTTCAGACAGTTGAAAGTTGGTTCTTAGAAAACACTGATGAAGCTGATAAAGCTTTATTCAGTAAGAGGCAAGACAGAAAGAAAAGACAAATTAACAACACCAGGAATGAAAAAGTAGACATCATATAGATATTATGTACATGAAAAATAGAATATGATGTCAAAAATATTGATGAAATGGACAGATTTCTTGAAAAGTACAACCCTCTGCCCAGGCGGCTTCTCTGGTGAATTCTTTCAAACATTTAAGGAAGATATGATACCTTATCTCACCCAAACTATTTCCAAAACAGAAAAGAGGTAACATTTCCTATTCACTTCCTGGGCCCACATGCCTGTCATATCAAACATAACTAAGACTCACAGGAAAGAAAAATTATAGATCAATTTCATGACTGTAGATGCAAAAATCCTCAAGAAGATATTAGCAAATTGAGTCCAGCTATACATTATACTAAAAGAATAATATATCACAACCAAGTAGGGTTAATTTTAGGAATGAAAGGCAGATTTAACATTAGAAAATCTATCCATGCAATTTTTTTACATTAAATGAACAAATGATAAAAACTGTATGTTCACCTCATTATATACGTAAAAATCATGATAAAATTCAATACCCATTCATGATTAAAACTTCTCAGAAAACTGGGAATTGGGAGGGTATCTTCAAAATGGCTACGGCAAACATCATGCTTACAGTGAAGTATCAACAGCTTTCAACCCCAGGTCGGAACTCAGAAGAGGCTGTTTGCTGTATTATATTCACAAACAACATGAATTGCACATGAAGACTCCATGTGAATTTACAGAATAATTAAAGAATTCGTAAATGGATTCAGTAAGGTTGCTGAAGCAAGATTAATCTTTTTCAAGAAACAGTTAGAAATGGAATTTTACAAAATATTTACAAATAGCATAAACAAATACCTACAAATGACTATCAAAATATGTATAAGATTTTTGCTCACAAAATCACAAAATATTGAAAGAAATTAAAGAAGACCAAAGCAAATGGAAGGTTCTACTATGATCACAGCTGGATGATTCAAAATTGTAAAGATGTCCAGTCCATCCAAGCTGATCTATAGATGCATTGCAATCCCAAATCAAATCGCAGCACTTTTTCACAGCAACTGACAAGCTGATCTTTAAATATTTAAAAATTCACATGTCAGTGCAAATGGCCAAACTCTGCAATAAAAAAGAAAAGAGTTGATGGACTTAGACCCCCAGAAATAAAGACTTATTAAGGTAGAGTAAGGACAAGAACGCAAACCCAGTGCTGTGACAGAGAAGCGGGCGGAACAGCACCGGGAACCCAGGCCCCCCGCGAGCGATGGCACCAGGAAACGCGGGGTGACGGGAGGTCTTTCCCACAGACAGCTCTGCACAGACCGATGTACACACTGAGAAACACAAGCGAAACTTGACCCCTGCTTCACACCATACACACAAACAAACCGCAGGTGGATTATAAACAGAGACATGAAAAGTTAAGGCAATAAAATTTCTCGATGGTGGAAAAAAGAACAAAGACTTCTTAGCAGGACTCAAGAAGAACCGACATAAAGAAACAAGTGGTAAGTGAATTCCATTAAAATTAAGAACTTTTGTTCATCAAAAGACTCATCATGAGAGTTTAAAAACAAACCACAGAGATGGAGGTAAAATCTGTAATACTCGTAGCCGACTCTATTCTATGAATCCTAAACATCAGTTAAAAAGAGAGACAGAGCCAGATAGAAAAATTAGCAAACATTTGAAATGGCACTTTTAAAAAAAAGATTTTGAAACATATGAACTCATTACCCACCAGGGAAATCAGGGAAATGCAAATTAAAACACAATTCAATATATTATAGACCCACTAGGATGGCTAAAATTTTAAAATGTGACAATACCAAACGGTAGCAAGGATGAGGAGCAAACAGACGCGTAAACCAGCACAACCACTTCGGAAATCACTTGGCAGCATTTATTTATTTATTAAATTGACACATTGTAATTGTACATATTTATGGGGTACAATTTCATGTTAATGCATATCCACGTTGTATAAGATCTAATCAGGGTAGTGCATCCGTTGGCAGTGTTTAGAAAATCTATGCGTAGCCTATGACCGGGAAATATAAGTATAAAATAAACACATGTAAATACAAATGTGCATATATAAAAATACACACATATCTAAAGGAACATGTACATTTGTGTAACAGACAATGCATAAGAATATTAAAGCAGCATTACTTGTCTGCCTGAAACTGAAAATCACCCACATGTCCGTGAGCGCTTGAGTAGAGGAGCAAATTCTGTATTATATTGAGTGGGATACTGTACAGCAATGACGACACGTAACGACACGCATGAAGCTCCCTGCAAAAGGTCGGACGAAAGGACCCCGAGAGCAGGAGAGCCTTTTGTGTGATTCCGGGATCACATTTCCAGAAAGAGATGGAAGTCATTTCTGGTGACAGAACTCTGAATGGTGCTTGCTTTTTAGGAAGGAGGTGTTCGCAGGAGAGCTTCTGGTGCCAGCAAGGTCCCTCATCTCCCTCTGGGGCCGAGTTCACTTTGTAAACGTGCACCCAGCTGTGCACCGAAGATGCGTCCAGCTTGCTGAATGTACTTCAAGCGTTCGGCGTCCATGCACTACCACGGAGCCTCAGCGGGTGAACAATTGTGAGTATAATCTAAATTTTTCTTGGCGTCTGGGCAGCAGTCCTAAAGCTGGAGGGGCCTTGGCCAGGCTGGAGCACCTGTGCTGCCTCCCCCCGCCTCGGTGCCTTCCCTCAGACGCAGACCCCCCCCCCCCCCCGCCGCTCTCCCACCGGCTGCTCTTCTTCCCTCTCTTAGTTTCCTCTGCCTCCTTCCCTCTGTCCCACCTCGTCTTGCCATGGCGTGGGGCTGGGGACCTACAGCCACCCCCGGAGGTGAGCACACTCTGCTCCGGCAGCATCCAAACACGTCTGCTGAGTTTCTCGGCTACACGCTCGTGGTAACATTTCACTCCCAGCACGGATCTGCCGGTGGGTGAGGGACAGAGCCGCTAGTGTGGCTTCCCGGAGTCTGCTCCTTAGCGGTGGCTGGAAATGGACTTTGGAGGCCGTGTCACGTCCGACAGGGACGGCGGATACGGTCGCGTGCGGTCCAAACTGACCTGCCTGGTTGCGGTGAAATGTGGGTAATTACTGAAAAAAAATACGCATGTGAGTGGACCGGCGCAGTTCACCCCGCTTTGTTCCAGGGGCACCTGTTCTGTCGTTCCAGCTGGACCGGCCAGGTGCCGGGTCACAGGGGCTGCTATTACGCTGCATTTGGGACTTGGTCTAAGAATAAGTAGCTCCGTTTCTCTGTATGTAAAATAAGAACATGGCAACTTAATGTTTTCTCAGCTTACGGGGCTATGGAGAACGAATGTTTGTTGACTACAAAGAGTTCTGCTTCCCGGGAATAGTTATGGAGGTAAGGGAGCATGTTATTTCTATAATATGGATTTCAGAATCAACTCACTCTCACAGCTCTTGGGGCGGTGGCATCAGACACCGCTTCTGACAGTTGGGGATAAGCCCCGAGGTGGCCCGAGGTGAAGGCAGGGCTTGGAACCCTGCCCCAGCTCTGGACACTTTTTCTAGCACACATCACGTACTCAGCCACCAGCAGAATGACATCCAACGCAGACATGTCCTTTTTGCAACTGAAAATGTGCCACAGGCCAGTGACTAATGACAGCCAAATATAGAAGACTGTGTTCCATGCCCATGAAACCATTTAGATTCTCTTAAAGGATCAGTGTTCATATGTGCAATAATTCCAAAATGCTGTCAGGTTGGCTGGTTAAATATGTCATGCTGTACAAATCTGAATAAAATTGATATAAAAAATATGGATTGTTCAGTATAGGAAAATAAATTAAAAAATTTCTAGTTTAATTACTGTGTCAGCTCACCTCCCTAAATTTCTCCTTTCTTCTCTTCAACAATTTGAAAATTTGAAAATATATAGTAAGATACAGAGGATAACAGAACACACGAAAATTGTACCAGCTTTTTTCAAAGAACTAGATGATAGGTCTTCCCCACACTTTTCAAAGCATAGGTCCGTATTACAGGTACAGGCTTATTCTTTCTGAAAATTACCAACCACAGCTGAGCTGCCTGAAAAACGAGGCGTTTCACTGAGTCACATTTGCTGGGCTTCTCAGCTGTATTTGTCTCCAGTCCCACCTCGTTTATTTCCCTTCCAAGTATGGATCTCCAATGGTTGGGTTCTAGAAATATTCCATCTGTTATTTCATTAATTTTATCTGACATACAGGCAAACATTTGGACTACACTTTAGCAAAGAGAAATAAAGTATGTGGTAATAGAAACGCTGCTAAAATAAGCAGGATGTCGTCCACTGCATTTAGTGCTAACGATGCTTATGACATGGATTTAATCCTAAAACACTTAATAGCTTTTCCTACAGAGAAACTTCTGTTCTGGGACCAAAGTCTCTACTCTCTAACCCTGACCAACCACCTGTGAAATGTGGTCATTTGTTACCAAAGAGACCTATGGGAGGGTCAAGAGGGTGGGGTGTCCAGCCTCACCCCCAGGGAAGAAACAGCAGCCACGTGCTGTGCTAAGCCCTTCCAGCACCGCCACCAACACAGCAAATCCTCACAACAGCCCTCTGAGGTAGGCTCCATTAGTATCCACATTTTATAGATGCACAGAGAGGTTAAGCAATTTGCACAGCTACTAACAGGTTGACCCGGGATTTGAACCCAGACAGTCTGACTCTACCTCATGCTCTTAAATACAGTGTAGCATCTTTCAATAAAGCACCACGGCCAAAACATAGGAGCTTCTGGATGGCCAGGGCAAGATCATATTACAATACAGAAATACTGCTTCTGTATTTTACAAGCACTTGCATAATGGCTAAGTACTTAATAGATGAAAGCTGAACTGCATTCTTATCCAAAGTCAGTATTACCTCTTTGCATAAGAAGCGCAGAGATATTAAGTGTACTTAAATTAAAACCTAAGTGTCAACATCGTATTTCCCTGCTCACATCCTCCGGGGGAGTTCTGCTGGCTCCTGCACGGCACCGAGAGGGCCTAATTGGAAGCTTTGCTTGTCTTGTAGGCTTTGCAGAATGGCTCATTTCGGCTCCTTACCTGAAGACGCAAAGAATTATGCTTCCAGTTGCAAGGGACATCAAAGACACACTGTAGCCCAGGGTGTAAATGGCCTTCACCAGAATATAAAACGTGATCTGCAAAGAAAGAAAAACATGTGTAAAGCGATAGTGGCCAGCATCAGACATGGGGACTCCCCCTGCTGACGCCCAGAAGGTCTGGGACAGCATCCTGTGATAACCCACCTCTACCTGAATCCCTGAACCAAGACGTGATATGGCCGCTTTGATCACCCAGCCTTCCTATTATTCATCATAAATCACTGCGGTGGCTTCTGTCAAGCAAATCCATCCAGGGAACGTGATCTGCACCAGGAAGGGAAGCTCAGAGGAAGGGGGCACGGAACTGAACTCAGGAGAGCTCGGTCCATCCCCAGTGCAGTGCGGTTGGAATGCGTCAGCCTCCTGGTGACACATTTTCAGACAACTCAAGTGGACACACGTCTGAGGACGTAAAAACCCATGACGTTACAGGTACAAGGCTGAGGCACTCAGGGGGTCTCCCAAGCCATGTGGCTGAGCTGCAGTATCTCGTAAATATTATTTTCTTAATGTTTCCTGGTATAGCAAGATTTGTGGTTTGATGGTTTTAATCTCCGTGAGACCATCAAGCCCAGGAGGGATCAGTGATAACCGTGGTACAGAACTGCCGGAGCCCTGTGTAACGGTGAATCAAGCTGACAAGGAACACAGGGCTGGCCAGAACACGCCGGGAGAACACCTGCAGACGGCATCGCCGCTCACAATGCGCAGAGGCTGCCTCTGGCCTGCATTTTTCATGAAACTAATTCCTATATATAAAGAGGAAAACAATCCATGATGAATTTTATTTTTGCCAAGAAGTCCTAAAATCTGTACAAGTATCACCAAACCTCATTGCTATTTTACAATAGAAAATTTGAAGCAAAACATAAAAAGCTATGCTTTGGTTTATTAGTTTTGACTTAACTATAATTTTATTGTTTAATCATTATTTGTAGGAATTCTCTTCTTGGGAACCTGGGCCCTGCTCACTTAGGGCAGCTCACAAAAGGCAAAGGGCAGTGCTGACAGGGTCCTTCCTGCTCCGTTCCTGCTCTCCCCACTTCAACCTTGAGATGCCATTGACCACCACCCTCCCTCCCCTCCCCTGACCTGACCACCACCCTCCCTCCCCTCCCCTCCCCTGACCACCACCCTCCCTCCCCTCCCCTCCCCTGACCACCACCCTCCCCTCACCTGACCACCAGTTGCGGCCCCTGCAGGAGGGCAGAGGGGTGTTTCTTCTTCTTCCCTCCCCACCCCTCAGGCTCCAGCACTTGGGGCTGCTCAAAATGCCGCTCCTGCGGGGCCCTGGTTCCACCGTCCCTTCCCTGCCCCTCCAGGCAGAGAGAACTGGCCTCTATGTGGCAGTTCTCACTCCTGGGGTCTCAGCGGCCCAGACTTCTGCAAGGATTCTCTGCATTCAGTGCTTGTCAGTTTTATCCTTTGCACCTGCTACTTCCCGTTGAACACTAAATTGACTCACTGTTCCTTGCATACACAGTAAAATTTCTGGTGAACTCAAGTCCCCATAGAAAGAACATCAGATTGACCAGAAACATTCTCTACATTAAGCTTTTAGGAGAACTGGAGACAGCGTAAGAAAGAGAAGCCCTCAGGGGCTGCAACAGCTCCGGATGAGTGTTGCTTTTAACATCTCAGGAGCCGTTTCTTCTGCCTGAAGCCCCCTCCAGAAAAGCCCTGGTTTCTCTGTGGTGCCCCAGCCCACCTGTAGTCACCCTCATGGCCATCCTGTGCACTGCAGGGTGCTCTGGGCCGGCATCCGCGCCTCACATTTACCGAATGAATGAAGAAAGCCACACACAGAGCAGACTGTGAGGTTTGAATTCCTCTGAAAGAACCGAACACTTCTGTGAAACAAGTCATTCAACCCTACGTGTGTTAGAGGCTAAAACAGAATTTCTGGGAGCAGGTGTTCCTGCGAGGGGCTCATTTCTGCACCATCTCGAAGCTTGCCCCTGCATCCTCTCCTAGGATTCTGGGTGCCACGTGGTGTAGTGTGGCAGCCTCTGCCCTAGGACGGCTCAGTGGACCCAGCAGGTTTCTCTGTGTTGCATCCACCACCCGCTCCCTGCATCCCTCCTTATGATGCTGGACAACAGAACTGGGGCCTAAGGTGATGACACGTCCAGGGAGGTTGTCCCTGTACTCATCATAACTTACGAAGGCTCAACAGTGAGCTGACACGTTTTAGAAAGATAATACTGGCAAATATTTACCGAGAAAATTAAATGTATAACCCCTCAAACAGTTCAGGTAATCAAGGTTAGCATAAATTCTGACCTGGCAAATTAGTACGTTCATACAATTTTAGAAGGGATTTTTTCCCTGCCTTCTTAAACCTCAGGCAGGAAACCAAGACTCCCATCGTGAGCTGAATATCGGTGCTCTCCAATATGCCTCTTGCCATATGTGCTTATTTAGATAGAAATTAATTAAACTTGTCTAAAATTTAGCCTCCAGTTACTCAGTTGCACCAGCCATATTTCAAGCGCTCAAGGCTACATGTGGCCAGTGATGACCACACTGGACAGAGCAGACAGTTCTCTCAGCACTGGAGACCAGTGATGACCATCCATCCACATGGCGACCCTTGAACCATTAACTGACACTCATGCACAAGTATCCTCACATTTTAATCCCACTTAAAGGGGGGCCAAGCAGACGCTTCGACCTATGTGAAAGCGTTACCTTTATTTTGTCGTACAGCTCTGAGATTCAGGGTGGGTGGGAGCAGCACCTGGAGGCTGGTGGCCGTGGCCGAGGTCTGCGGCTGCCCTCCTGGTACACGAGGCCCCATTGGCTCCAAGCAACACTAACCTTCCCACTGGTGGCCCAGAGCCCTGCGCAGAGGAAGAGCGATGCTGTGCCAGCACCTTGTGACCTCAATGCTTCCAAATTTTCTTCCAATAAAAATACTCAGCTCAACGTGGGTATTTTATATATCAAGAATGTACAATAGCTCTGATCATTACAGGATTCTAAAAACACCATGATTTCATACTAGACAGATAACGAACAATCCAGCAGGAAATGCACGTATTTGGCACAAAAGGGCTTGATCTGCAGCTGTGCCTGCAGAAGTCTTGGCCACAGCAGAAGTTAACTCCCGCACCGACTTTGGAAAGAAACACTTGAAGTTCTTTCTGTAGGTGTGAGATCCCGTCGAAGCCAAGGAGAAGGGCAAAATTTAACGCTGTCACTTGTACTTGCCAAAAAGAAGCAAGGGTTCGCCGAGGTCACTCAGCAACGGTTCATGGCCAAGCACAGTGGCTGCCGGGGGGACAGCAGATTCTCCAGGCCAGCCAGCCCCTCACGTCCTGCCTGAACAGGCCAGGCGGAGGCCACTCCCTGCTGACCGCAGGGCAGCTGCCCAGGCATCCCCAGAAGTGAACAGCAAATCAGAAAACACTGAACTCAACAGTATGTTTACTGAAAACAAGGACACATCCAGCACCCAACACTGAGGCGTGCGACCAGCCGCGCCCCACAGCTGTGGAAGCGCGAGCGTAACCCTGAGAGCTGGCGGCCATGGAGGCCGAGCCCAGCCCTGCGCAGGTTAAACTTAGTTTCCTTAGCGGTGGTTAAACCAGCTCTGTGGTTTCAGGGCCTGTACAGCGGGTCTTGCGTGGAGGCCTCCACCTCTGGACTCCTGCATCTTCCCGGGCTCTGCCTCCTGCCTCGGCCCCCTCAGAGCGCGCCTGTCCCCGTCTGAGGCCTTCAGCGCAAACCATGGCTCCGAGGGTCTCCGTGGCACTGCCTCTCCCGCGAGCGCCACGTTCTGTTCTTCGTGGTTCTTCGGCGCCTTCAGAACTCAGGCCCAGGCCCACACCCACCTCATCCCGAGGCCCAGGCCCCCCGGGCAGACGGGCTCGGCCAGTCACAGCAACCTCACGTACCAGACTGTTCACACAGAACAGATGCAAAGAGTTTTCTCTTTAACTTGAGATCCAGAGAGGGCAGATGAAGAGACTCGCAGGAGCTCGCACGTCTTCTGGTGAACTGGAATTCGTAGTACGTAAAATAGCCACAAAAGGCACAGTTATACCGACCGATCGTTGAACATTTGCTGGATGTATGAACAAAAGCACGGAGATGCAAGCGGGGAGGCCGGCTCCGTCCTGGAAGGCAGGCCCGCAAGGACAAGGCGCTCTGGCTGTCGCGTGCCGACGCACCCGCAGTGCCCAGGACGGCGCTGGCTCACGGCAAAGCTCAGCCAACATGTATTAGGGTAAGTAAACTGGAAAATGGTCAGATTTACCATAATCCACAAAGTTTTTCCTTGTATAGGCTGATGTAGTATGCACGTTCATGAAATACCACAGCAAGGAAAAAAACGAGAAGTATGTTCCACGCACGTATCTTAATTAAAGAAAGTGCGAGGCACAACTCTGCTAAAAAGGTCAAAACTTCAAAGAAATGAGTAATATTCTGGGGCTGTAAACATTACCAGAATAGATTTAAAGAAAATCTAAAAATACCAGTGACCAGAAAGGCATTTTTAAAAGGTCGGTGAAATATAAGCTGTAAAATATGTCAGTGAACCCAGCAGTTTTCAGAGGTGGGTTCTTTTAATCTTTTAAGGAACAAATTATTCCTGGAATATAAAAACTGTTCCAGATTAGTTAAATCTTAATTAAATGGAATTATAATTTCTTAGGACTCATTAGTTAGAACATTAGTTCATGTGTGGTACAGGCAGGACCACCTGCAATGAGGAAGCCCTGGTATTCTAAGCTTTTTTGGGTTGTGGAGCTATTTGACCACCTAAGGAAAACCATGAACTTTTCTTCAGAAAAAAAATGCAAACAAGCACCTGTGTACACAGACAATTGTGCACATGATTTGGGGCTGACTCAGAGCACCTACTAGGAGCTTCTCCATTAATAAAGTCAGGAATGTCCACTGCTGCTTCTACCACAAATTTTAACCAACGAAGTAAAACATGGAAAATAAGTTTTTTACACATTGGGAAAGAAGAAACAAAATTGCTACTTGTGGATGGCGTGAGTGCATACCCAGAAAAATCAAGAAAAGGCAACAGAAATAATCAATAAAACTACCAAGTAAATTTAATCAGGTCTCATTCAAGAGAGCCACACAAATGCTAAATATCTAGTAATACTATTATATTAACAGGAAATGTTCCTGCCCTAAAGCTCAGAAACTGAAGCACTTCCTGGAACAACAGAAGAGAAACCTAGATAAAAGGAGACAGACCTCACTTTTTATGAAAAGACTCAGCTCTCTAAGGACCCCGTTCTTCCCACATTGACAGTAAGACCTGACTTAGCATCCGTGAAAGGCACGGGGTGCTTTAGAGCGGTGGGAGGCGGTGGAGGACAGGAACTCTGGAGTTCACTGTAGAACAAACAGCCAGGACAAGGCATGGACATTCAGCTGGGGGTGGGAACGTGGCTGTGACAGCTCAGAGGGGTCTGGAGAGCAAAAACCGCCAGGAGGAGACCCTGGAATTTACAACACCATGAAGGGGGTTTTCATGCAGTGGGGGAGGGCGGGCAAGTCAAGTGTGATTCTGGGAGAAACGGTAAAAAAATTAGTCCTTATTTACTAGAGTTACTGCAAATAAATTCCAAGTGGATTAGAGAGTTAATGTAAAACATTCACAAAATAAGAGAAGAAAATATAGGTGATTGGGTAGGTATCTGCCTCTAAAGTGCAGAAGACCAAATAGGAAAGCAAAGGAAGAGTCCATAAAGTAAGTGGGAAATAGATTTTTGAAGACTTTATTTGCATTACCAAATATATCTTAAAAAAAATTTGAAGACCAACAGGGAAAATATTTGTAACAAAAATAAGGGCAATGTTCTTGGTAGATAAAGAGCTCTCACTGTGAATAAGAAAGAAAACATTCTAACAGAAAAACTGGCAGAGGAAACAAGACAAAATTAAACAAAAACAAATTAATAATAAACCTAGGAAAAAATTTTAGTCCCATTAGTAATCAACGAAAATGTAATTAAAGTACTGTATCTTTTTACTTATTTATTTATTTTCTGAGACAGTCTCGCTCTGTCGCCCAGGCTAGAGTGTAGTGGCATCATCACAGCTCACTGCAGCCTCCAACTCCTGGGCTCAAGCATCCTCCTGCCTCAGCCTCCCGAGCAGCTGGGACGACAGGCGCACACCATGACGCCTGGCTAATTTTTCTACTTTTAGTAGAGACGGGATCTTGCTTGCTCAGGTTGGTCTGGAACTCCTGAGCTCAAGCCATCCTCCTGCCTCGACCTCCCAGAGTGCTGGGATCACAGGTGTGAGCCACCGTTCCTGGGCTGTATCTTTTTTGTCCATAAAATTGGTGATAGTTGAAAATACATAAAACTTTGTGTTGGGAGTGCTATGATCTGAACACGCTTTACGGTTCGTACATGCCCAAATTCGTATGTTGAAACTTAACCTTCGTGTGGATGGTATCAAGAGGTGGGGCCCTTGTATGTCCTCATAAATGGGATCAGTGCTCATAAAAGAGGCCTGAAGCGGCCTGCCTGCCCCTTTCACCACGGGAGGAGCAACAATAAGGCGCCATCTTTACGGCACAGAAAGAGCCTTCTTTAGACCTTGAATCTGCGGGCACCTTGGTCTGGGACACTTCAGCCTCCAGAACTGTGAGCAATAAATTTCTGTTATTTATAAACTACCCAGACAAAGGTGTTTTGTTGTAGCAGCCCCAACTAAGACAGTGAGAGTATTAGCTAAATGGGCATCTGCATATATTTCTGGTGGGAATATACACTGGCATGTCTTTTTTGGAAAATCATTTGACAGTATATAATTAAGAACATTAAAAATATTCCTATCCTTTGACCCAGGAACTTGACATTTATACAAAAGTTTATTAATTAAAATAATAAGATATTTTTAAAAAACCTAACTTGTGAATGGTTGAATAATTCTAATGTTTAGTTTTGACCCAATCAGGTTAATAGGATAAGATATCTGCTTTGGTCTAAAAGTTTGTGTCCCTCCCCAAATTCATATGTTGAAATCCTTACCCCAAGGTGATAGTATTTGTGGGGTGATTAGGTCACGACGGTGGAGCCTCAGGATAGGATTAGTGCCCTTATAAAGAGACCCCAGAGAGATACCTCACCCTTTCCACCAAAGGAAGATGATGAGAAGATGACCGTCTATGAGAAATGGGCCCCCACCAGACACAAAACCTGCCAGTGCTTCCAGACTCCAGAATTGTGAGAAACAAATTTGTTGTTTATAAGCCACCCAGTCTATGGAATTTTGTTATAGCAACCAGAATGGACCATGATAATATTCTACTAAATATCATTCTTATGACTAGGTATCTATAAGAACTTGTTTTCCTTAAGCTAACAAAAAGAGATCAAAGAACATGTACGAAAAACTGCAATTCATAACTCTTACTTATTTTGTAAATATTCTGGGTTCCCACTACGCTTGCAGTCCTGTGGAAAAGCAGGTAACTTGGGATAGGAACTTCTATATGTCTATGAAAAGTTAACTCAATGAATACATTATTTAGCTGATTTTATAATAGCTTGGCTTTTGGAGAAGACAGGCTGTGGTGAAATCCAGGCTACACTATAACAAGCCCTTTATTCCACATTAATTATTTCTACAAGTAGCCTTTGCAGATCCTTTTGAAAAGCTTAGTACCCTCTCATTACCCCATTTAAATAAAAATAAAAATAGAGGCCAGGACTGACTGTTGTCTCTGAGCCAATGGCCTACACTCAGCTCAGCGAAATTCACAGAGGCCCATTTACCCACTTAAACTGTAAACAAAGTCTGCGCTTTAGTTCTTTGCTAGAATGACTCAGCACATTGTAGCCAATCAGTGATGGCATAAGTAACTCACCCTAACCAATGAGAATTAAGCTCTATGAACTTCCTCTTTCACAGTATATAAACCTTAATGTAACCTTCATGAAACAAGCTTACCACTTTTGGTTTTGAAGTCTCCATGGCTGAAAACAGTCTGTTTCTCATTCAATAAAATATTCGTAACAAGTAAAATCTCTCTGAATTTTCCTTTGACAGCCTTTTGGTGTCAGAAGTGGGAGCTGAAGACCTCCCCCTCCCCCGCAATGAGCCCTGAGGCCGGTGGGTAACCAGATGCTGATACCCATGGAGCCTACTGTGCTTCCTGCGTCCCCACTGCCATGGTGTTCTAGGTTAAGTCTCTCTAGGATCCAACCACCACTCTCTTTGTGTTGAGCACCCCCACCTTGTTGAGCAATCTTTGTTAAAACTTCTTGGTAGGTCACTCTGTTTTATTCAGAAGTGGGATAAACATCTGAATTTCTGTTTTAGAACAGCTGTTAGAAAACAGGACCCCTCACAGTTAGGATGTCTTAAGGAATTTAAGGCAAATGTGGATTCAACCTGGTCCAAAATTTACTGTGGACCAGGATCTTGTGCCTTTTTGGAAAAATGGGTGAATTTCAAAAAGGGTAATTTGGAACTGCTGTGACCACTTTTGGGAAACTTTAACTTAAATAAGATAGCCCATCTTAGGGGTACCCTTGAAGAGAGAGGATTTTAAACCTTTCAGAGACAATGGATGCATTCTTTTATTGGTATGCATAAGCTTCTAAAATACAAAATGATTCTTTAAAAGAATCCTTACAATGTGCAAATGAAAAATCTCTAGTAAAAGCTTTAGCCATCTGAGCAGATTACCTTATTTTATCTGCTAGAAACACAATTTGGATCCAGCTATTCTTTTATAAACCAGCAAGTTTTGTATTATTGTACCTGACACATGACTAAAATTTTAACATGAAAGCTGTAAGATCTCTGTTTGCGTATGTCTGTGTGCTCATGATGTTATGTATGTATATTTTTTTACGTCCAGATGGCATTGCCAAAATTAATATGTAAAAGAGTTCTATTTAATTGGCTTAAAGAAAAATAGCACTTATATAAGTTAAGTATTCCTAAAACTCTCAGAAAAATAAGAGTTAACCCAAATGCTTTTTAAATTCACATGATGTGGGTAATCTTTGGTAAATCAGAATATTGTTGGTTTAGTAAAAAAAAAAAAAAAAAAGATGCACCTTCAGAATTGTCAGTATTAGACAAAATGCAGACATACTTTTATTCCTAGTCAAATTATTTCTATGTTACAAAGTTTTTCAGTAAGAAAAATGAAAAACAAATGAATCAAATCAATATAAATCCAAATAAAATAAAATACTGAAACATTACTTGAACATAAGTGTATCTACTTTTGTATAGTAGACACGAAGATATTTGGGTCTGTCCCGTGCCACACTGAAAAACTGTACTCATAGGTTTGCCAATCTACAGAATGCTGGTGTGATAGACAGTCAATTGACATATAGAGAAAGCAGAGAGAGAGAAAGAGAATATGAATCTATGAATCTTGTGTGGTCAAGCTGGCTAAAATTGAATTATAAGAGTTTTAAAATTGAGCATTAATATCAAAATACACTGATGCAGAACTAAAATTTGGTCTTCTCTTTGTTAAAAGGACAAAGTTTTCTTGAAATATTGATCTGCTCTCGATAAGAGATTGTGGAAGGTTTTTCTCTGCCTTTTGAGTAATCTGCCTAGGAAACAAAGATTCTGTGTTTTATCAAAACAATTTCCTGTGCTTCATGTTGTTTTTCTTAAGTCTTTGATTACTGAAGCTTCTCTGCTAAAAGAACTAAGGTTTTTTTTTTTAAAACAACAATGTAACTTTCTCTATTTGCTTTTGAAACATTTGTCACTTCTGTTAAATGAATAATGTCTTAGTCTGTTTTCTGTTGCTATACCTAAATACCTGAGACTGAGTAAGTTATAAACAAAAAAAATTTATTTCTTACAATTCTGGAGGCAGGGATATCCAAAGTGAAGGGGTCGCATCTGGTGAGGGCCTTCACACTGTGTCATAACATGGCAGAGGGCATGCTGGCTCAGGTATCTCTTCCTTTTCTTATAAAGCCACCAGTCCCATCATGAGGGCCTCATCCTAATGACCTTATATAATCCTAATTATATCTTCAAATGCCATAAGCATATGAATTTGGGGATTAAGTTTCCAACACATGAAATCTGGGGGACACATTTTCAAACCATAGCAAATAACTACCTGTGAGCCTTTTAAATCAAGTGCTTTAAAGCTTTTAAAATTGTTGACAAACTTCCCAAAATCAAATTCTAATGAAATCTTTTTGACTTCAAACTAATTTTGGGATTTTCTAGAGGGTGCATGGAAAATATCAAAAGAATTTCCTTTCATTCCTTATAAAAAGAGGGATGTTAAACTAATCAGGCTTACCTGCATGGGAAGAACTATCAAATAAAAGTGAAACTACTTAAGCTTATTTGGTATGTTAAATTGCATTGGAAGCATTGTCAAATAAAGGTGATGATTAACCTTCTTTATGTTATATCTATATCCTAAGCCCCCCTGCTAATTGAACTGACCTCCTCTTGACCAAGGGGGCCCCAGAAAAACTTTAAAACTGAGTTCCCGCCCATGAAGGCAGGGGAGGTCAGACTTGCCTCATTATACCCTCTCCCTTTTTGATGTTTAGATGCAAAAATTGACCAGCATTAATGTTAAAACAGAGATCATAAGACAGACAAAACAGACTCTTTGTGACAATAAGATACTAAATGATCAGCAGGACCTAAGGCTATGCAGAGCAAAGGGTAAATCCCCTGCAGGCCATCAATGTGCCTAACAGGTCATTGTACCTGTATATTGTGGCTTGTCTCTGATTCACAGACTTCCTTATCCTACTTTAAAACATTCCAAGCCTTTAGACAAAGCTTCATTTCTTTAAGCAATTCCAAATCAAAGAATCTTTGAACCCACCTGTAACCTGTAAGCCCCAGCTTTGAGATGTCCTGCCTTTTTGGGCCGAACCAATGTTAACCTTCCATATATTGATTTATGATGTTACCTGCAATTCCTGTCTCCATGAATGGATAAAATCAAACTGTAGCTTGGCCACCATAAGCACATTTTCTCAGGACTTCTTCAGACTAAGCTCCCTAGGCCATGGTTGCATATATTTGGCTCAGAATAAACCTCCTTAAATTACTTCACTGAGTTTGGGTTTTTCTGTTGGCATCCCAACCTGTTTACTGTATACACTTGGAGCCTGGTGTAGTGTGGGCTGTTACTGGACACACATGATGCTTTCCTTCTGCAGTTGAAATAAGGTTTTCACTATCATCTAACAGAAAACCTTCAACTATACCCCCTAATTCTATCGTGCTCAGGTATATACGATTGGGTTTCAGATTCAATCTACCTCTGTGAGGAAGCAGGGGAAACCTCACCCCTGGTGTGATTTTCTATGGAGCCACGATATCCAGTTTGGATGTAAATTTTTAAAAATAATAAGACAACTAGGCAAATAATGTAAATGGAAACCACTGCATGCTGTTTTTTCTGATGCATACACCATTTTTAAGCATGTTTCTATGAGACAGCAAGCAATCTGAATTCATCTTAATTACTTGATTTGCTCACCTATTTCCTTTGCATTTCTAAGGCAGTACAACAGGTGCTAAAAACAGACAGATGGACAAACAGGCAGATAGACAGACAGATGGGCAGGCAGCCAAATAGGCAGGCAAACAGGCAGATAAGCAGAAGGAAGGCAGGTAGGCAGATCAACTGGCAGACAAACAGGCAGACAGAGAGACAGATGGGCAGACAGACAGGCAGGCAGGCAGCTATCATGGAGGTACCAGCATGGTCCTGCACGTTGGAAGGTGATAAAGTCCTTAATTAAATGTAAATGAGGCCAACCATCATTCTCATGTAATTACACATGGTACTATTTTATATTTATTTTAACTGCGGTGGCCTCAAGTATAGAACAGAAAAGAAAGAGCTGTAGCGTTGTGATGCTGGACCTGGATGGTCACATCCCAGGTCTTTATGGAGCACGTGCCCTCACCTGCCCCACCTTCCTCACCTGCCCCACCCTCCCCACCTGCCCCACCTTCCCTACCTGCCCCACCATCCTCACCTGCCCCACCCTCCCCACCTGCCCCACCTTCCCCACCTGTCCCACCCTCCCCACCTTCCCCACCTGCCCCACCTTCCACACCTGTCCCACCCTCCCCACGTGTCTCACCTGCCTGTCACAGACACTAACTCCACGCCCTCTCCTGGGTCAGCTCTGCCCCCCCACCCAGCATGGGTCCCAAGCCTTCCCTCCCCTCCTGCTTCATCCAGAAAACTGTGGCTGTAGTCCAGTAGAAGGTGCCTTAATCCCTGTCCCACCTGCAGACGTGCCTCCATCTGTGCCTGGCCTGTCCCCTCCAGGGACCCCTCACCCATCTGAAATTGGGCCCCAGAAACTCAACCCTGCCATTCCCAGGAACGCGCTGCCCTCTGTCCTCTGCCCTTCTCAGAGGGGCTTCTCTGACTCACCGCCTGGACAGCTCCTCCGCCCCACCCTCTGGGGCATTTCCTGCACTGGGGTGAAAGCTCCATCGAGGCTGCCCAGGGCCACCCTTGTCCCTCTCCACCCACCAGCCTTTCTGGGACCCTCACATCAATTGCTCCTTGTCTCTTTTCTCCCTCCCCGAAAATATTCCATGTCCAGCCCGTCTCCCCTCTGCAGGATCCCAGCCGGTCTCAAGTTTTAAGGGTCACATGACACTGATGACATCCAGGTCAGAATTCCCAGACTTCTCCAGCACCTCTGGTCGGTGGCCTTGGACGTCTGACCCTCCGCAACCCCAGCCCATTTCCTGATCCCCTCGTGCACCAAAAGTCACGGGACAGGAATGTCGGCGTCATCTCCACGCGCTGTCCACGCAGCCGCCATCGGGGACAGGCAGCTCTCCCCCACGCTCCCTCCAGTCTGACCACGGAGCACTGTGACCCGCACCCTGAGCCAACCCTGCGGGCTCCAGGATCCTTGGAGGACCCCAAGTGCTGGGCACCCGGAACCCCATGACGGGGCCTTGGCACTGGTGCAGCTCGGAGGGTCCCAGGTAAGCCTGAGTCACATTCTGTGTCAGTGGTTCTCAGGGTGTGAGCCCCGGACCAGCAACGGCATCGCCTGGGAATATGCCAGAAACGCAAACTCTCGGCCCCCCACAGACCTGCACAGTCTGCCCTGGGGCTGGGCCTGCACCTGCTGCAGCAGCCCACAGGTGATCCCCAGGCATTGAAGGGTTTGGGAGGGAAATGCAACATTTCACCCCTCAGGCCTCTGTGGACCCCCACGGGTGAGCAGAGCCTCTCTTGCCCCCTGCACTCTGCCCTCTGACCCGCAGGTCCTGCTTCCTCTCTCCTGCCCCCCTTTGCAGTCTTCCAGTGCAGCACCCCATCTTCCTTCTCCCTTCCCCAGGAAGCGTCCCCACCCAGGATGGGCCAGGTCAGTCCCACCATTGCCGGGCATGGGGAGGTGACTGGAGGCCCTGAGGGCAGGACACGGCTCCCGCTTCACAAGGGAGACTAAGTGAGGAGGGCGGGTATGGATATCCCCACCCAGCAGAGAGGGGAACCGCGGCCCCACGTCAGCAAGTACCGGGCCAGCGAGACGTCGAGGGTGCGGGGTCCTCCGTGTGTGCAACGGGATGACAACAGGACCTCACCCTCTTCTCTGTGACCCTTCTCCACGCTTGATCAGGACCCTTGACACGAGAAGCCCCTGGGGCCTTCTGTGCCATTCCTCAGGGGAGTGTCTGGGGGTTATTCGGGGTGAACCGAGGAAACCGCTAAAACGGCCACAAGGATGAGCTTTGGTCCGAGAGCCAGACACTGGTTTCTCCGGGACGTGGCTGCGGCCCCCTCGCCTGGAGGACAGGAGCCCTCCCAGAACGAGTTTAAATGGGCTCTGCGTGTCTCTCAGTTCCTGATTCCTATGCATCTCCTGGATTCCCTATGACTGGGGGGTCAGGCCAGCAGACTGTGGCTGCTCTGGGGACAGCTGGCTTGCTGTGCGCCAGCGGGAAAACCAGGGGTTAGGACGGAATTCAGCATGGGCTGAAGTGCTGCTGTTCCGAGTGAGCACCTGTGAGTTATCAAAGCCTGTCATCACCGAACACCGTGACGCAGCCACGCTGGGTCCACCAAGTGGCAGCACGGCCTGGGAAGCCACTGCTTTCTCCCAGACCCTTTCGTAAGTATTAGCGTCTCCAACACTTGCACCGGGTGCTGTGGGAGGCAAGAGAAAAAGCCTCATGGGCACTCAGCTTCTGTCCCGGCCTCGGGCAAACAAGACCACCCATGCCAGGACGCAGGACCCAGGGCTGCCCTGGGTTTCTGACTCTGAATCCTGCAGCCACTGAAAGGAGAAGAGGTAAGGTGGCCGAGGCAGGGGCAGGAGGACACGTCGGGTGGCAGAAACCCCAGAGCACCTCATGGGGAAGGAAAAGGGTGGTGCAGGCGGCTGGGACGCCCAGGGGGAGGAGGCATGGGCTCCACTGAGACAGCACTGCACTCGAGGACCCCCAGAGCGCACGAAGGGTCCCCTGTGCCCCGCCAGTGTCTGCGGGGTCCCTGCTGCCACGGCTTCAGGCTGTGAAAAATGCAGGAAACACAGGAAACGCCTGCCCCTTGGTGGGACCCTGGAGAGGGGCGGCCGCTCCACAGCGGCACCTGTGCTGGGGATGCCGCAACGGCACCGGCCGCAGGCGGGAGGTGCCAGCTCTTGCCTGTGGAGTCAGAGGCTGGGGCTTTCTTTGGTAAGCCGAATTTTTCTTCTTGCAAGTTATGGGCAAAATAACTTTCAAGAACCACCTATCCTATTATAAGTCCTCCTGCTTCTGAGACCGTGACAACTCATAATAATGATGGGGGGGTTTTGTAATTTACAAAACATAAAAAACCAATTGATTCGCTCAGCTCTCCCGGGACCTTGCAAGGAAGTGGGTGTGCGTCTTGCTGCGCCCCGTTGTGCAGAGGGCTGGGGGGAGTTCCGGGTGGCACCACCTCCCGAGGAGCCACCCACGGGGAGAGGTCACCTTACTCTCCTGTTCCCATCATTTTTTCTTTAAGAGTAACTGGAGACCCAATGTGAGAAGGCTTCACACTGTGTGATTCCAACTCTGACATTCTGGAAAAGGCAAACTGTAGAGACAGTAACAAGATCAGGGGTTGCTGGGACTGGGAGGGTGGGACAGGCAGACGTGGGACTCTGGGCAGCGGGTCTCGCCTGGCCCTGCAGAGGTGGGTAAAGGTCACCATCAACTCGCCCAAACCCATGAATGCACAACACCAAGAATGAGCCCTGACGTACGCTATGGACTTCAGCTAACGACACCGTGTCAATTGGCATCAAACCGTCAGTTGTCACAAATGTACAAGACTAACGAAGACGCTGGTAACAGAGGAAACCAGGGGGTGTGTATGAGAACTCCCTGCACTTCCTGCTCAGTCTTTCTGTAAACATGAAACTGCTCTAAATAGTCTATTAACTAGAAAAAATACCCAGGAGCTGGTAAAGTCCAGTGGGGAGTTCAGGGACGCCTGTGTGTGCACTAGAGGGGCATGTGGGGAACTGCTTGTCCAATAGCGAAGCCACGGCCATCACTGTGACCTGTCTCACCCATGGCTCATGTGAAAAGCAAACTGTGCTGGGTTTAGTGGCGATGGCTCATCCCTGTTCTAACCAGCGCTGGGGACTGGGGCGTCCCGAGGTGGGGCTGGCAGGGACCTTCCTCAAGCCGAGGCTCCGCCACACTCAGAGCCCCACGCGGCTGCACCCACCGCAGAGGCCGTCCCCAAGGAGAGCGGTGTGGGGGGGGGCTCATGGTGTCTCACAGCCACAGCGGGACATGGGCGTGGAGGTCACTGTCCAGGGAGGCTAGTCCTCTGTAAACTGGCCACCTGGGCGTGGCACAGCACTGACTCTGCATTAATGGGCACATTTCCCACTAAACTGCCCGGGGCCCTCAGTCCTGCCCACGCTGTGGATGCCGCCGGCCTCCCAGCACGGCTGGGTCCTGGGGCAGGATCCCCTCTCAGGACTCTTCTGCGCCCTCTCCAGCCTGGCACAGTGCTGGGCACGCTGTGACTTACCAGTAAAGTGACTCATGTGACAAGTGATACCTTTCTCTTAGATGGCAGACGTGAGTCTTGGAGATCGGTGTGTGACGCCAGCAATTCTCCCTAGAACCTGTGAACAGAACGTCTGCTCCCGTCTCAAGTGGTCTCAAAAGGTCTCGAACGTCTTCTCGTGTGAAGAAAACTAAGCTCTGTCATGAGACACAGATTCCCAAACAAACAAAACCCAAAGAGAGCCGCTGCATCTTCTCCACGTGCCCCCCGGCGGCTGCGGCTTGCTGGGAACCACCCGGCGGGTGGAGGTGCAGGGAGGCCGTCGGCAAACACAGCCCGAGACGCGCATGACGTTCTTTTTCAGAGCAAGTTGGCAATGAGCCCGCGGCTCTTCCCCCACCTGCTGCAGCCCAGTCCTGACACAGAGGGGGCCGTCCGAGCCGGCACATCTATACATCCGCAGGGAGACCCGGGACACCACCATGCTACCCGTGTCGCGGTGAGCAAGCGGCAGGACAGCGCCTCCCAAGCTGGATCACGTCCTGGTGTGAGCAGGAGTTTCTTGGGCCAAAGATGCCGTCCAGAGCTGGAGAAAGGGTCCTACGCAGCAGTCCACTCAGCTCTGTCAGCACCGGGGCACAGTGCTGAGAACATACCCCTGGCACCTCCGTGCCTCAGTTTCCTCATCTGCAGAGTGGAGACAGTTCCTACCCTGTGGTGTTGTTTATTAAATTATGCAATTGCATGTAAAGTGCTTAAAACAGACTACGTCCTTAATACCAATTATTATAAATAATATTAGTAGCACATTCCAGATGTTCAATGAATGTTAGTGATTTTTGTCAGCCAGGAAATCTGAGACGTCATTAAATGTTTTATAACTCATGTTTCCCTGTCAATAAAATGAAAACAGCAGCCACCGCTGCCTGGTGTCTCCGCGTGGAGATGGGGAAGGGACAGTCTGAGCTCGGCCGGCCCTGTGCCCCGGGACTCGGTTCCCCCTCTGGACAGAGGTAGAGAGTTGATGTCCGTGGCTCCTACCTCCAATCTGGCTTCGTATGGAGTTAGGACTTAGGAAAAGGCAGGAAGAGAGGGCTGGCAGGACAGGCTCGGGGTCAGAGAAGACGTCCTCTGTTTCATCCTGGCTCCCAGCACCACGAAGAGCAAGGGCCACTGCATCGGCAGCTGCCTTGTTTTCATAGCTACCAAGCGACGCATCTGTAATTTCACTGCCAGAAAATGAGAATCGCCCTGCAAACACCTCCAGGTGTCATTTTCTTATTTGACTTTTGAGTCCAGAGGAGAGAGGACCCAGGCGGTTTTTTGGTGAGGTCCACGGGAACCCCACTAGGAGAGTGTCAGGACAAAATCCCTCTTCCTCAGCACTAAAGGGCGTTGTTTGCAAGCAGCCACGGCCTGTCCCTGCTCAGAAACGAAGCTCTTCTTGTTCCTCAGGTCCGCTCCGTGACAGGCCACAGGATCTCTGTGCAAGAAGCAACAGGACACGGTGTGCCTGGCCCACGGCCGCCCCCAGCCATTTCCTTCCTCCTCCGAGCAGCTGCGACCCGGCACCACACTGCACAGCCTGGTTTCCCTGGGAACACACCTCAGCCAGGAGCTCGCGTCAAAGCACAGAGCCGCGGTGTCGGGGGCTGGAGCAGCACATGGTACTTCACCGCACAGAAGAGATTCTGTTTCCCCCCGGGGAAAATGATGGTGATGGGAGCACTTTAGCTGTGGGATTGTTGATGGATTAAATGAGGTGATCACACAGAGTCTAGCATGGTGCCTGACGCTTCATAAATGCTCACTAAGTGATTTGTACCATTTGGTTTGATTTTATAATGAGAAGAATTTTTGTAACGAAAGGAGTGCTAATCAGCCCTCCTCACTCGGGTCGAGAAACACCTCACGCTTCCTTCGTGCATCTGCTCCACAAAGGACCCAGGGCAAGCCTGGCCCCGCACAGTCACCTCGCACCGGGGTCCCTGCTCCCTGTCCCCCAGCGTCAGCAGTGAGGGGTGAAGGCCCTGTGGGCGGCACAGAGCCCTGAGGGGGCTGCTCCCACGTCCTGTGTGGGGGAAATTCCCAGGGGGGCGGCCGAGCCCTGTCTTCATTCCACCCAGAGGGGAGAGCAGACCTGCGAGGTTGCGGTCGCAGGGAGGGAGTCCCCGATGCCTGGGTGGCAGCTAATCCCTTGGAAAACAGAGGTGAGGACCCCCTAACTCTTGCAAAGCAAGAGGTCAGACACTGGCGTGGCGCCGTCCCACCTGCCAATGCCGGCTCACAGGAGCAGCCGACCCCGCAGGCTGAGCCCACGTCCAAGCAGAAGGCCGCGGGGACGGACCACCAGGTCCCAGAGCTAACCTGGGAGTCTGACGCTCAAGAATGAAAACCCAGATGCACCAGGAACGGCCTCCCCTGCCCTCCACAGAGGAGGAAATACCGTGACTGCTACCCCCCCGTACCCTTTCCTCTGGGGTTTTCTCCCCAAAATGAAAGGGCGGGTGAGTGTCCAGACTCTGGCCTGTCGATGCCCTTTGAAAGATTTACCTTCAAATGTTCATTTCCTCCCTGTTTTAAACTAAGGAGTCCTGACTCATTCTGGCTGCACAGCCTCCAGTATCAACTACCCCAACCAAATCGCCAAAACAGCCTTTCGCATTAGCGATTCCCGATGTTTCACAGGAGACTGTCTTCCCTGCGTCTCCAGGACCCAAAGGATCTGAAACGAAGAACTGCTCCTCCCACGGCAGACAGGCGTCCTGGGGTCTGACCCGCTACCCAACGTATGCGGCCCTGTCTGGGCGGGCAGAGAGCAGCGGGCGGCGGCCAGGCCTCCGCGTCCAGCCCGACGCCGCAACTTCCCCCTCCGGGTGGGACGGGAGCGCGGGACTGAGCGGCGCGGCGCCTGTGGAAGCTGGAGGGTGGGAGAGCAGCTCCCGCGCTTGCATCTGGGACGGAAAAGTCCACCCTGACCTCTCAATGAGAGACTCAATTTCCAGGGAAATGATTTCTAATCATCCAAGGCCACAAGAGGATGCGGCCGGAGGGAAGGTCCATCTCACTGCCTTACGGTCTTGTTCTCCACGGAGGAGACACGTCCCCCAGCCCCGTGCCAGAGCGGAGCCACCTTCCACCGCCTCTGGTCTTGGCTGTGAACCGGCAGCTTCACCTCCAGCCTCGCAGAGGGAGAGGCTGCTCCGGGCCTTTGTCTGAGGAGCTGGGTTCCACGGGGCACGGACTAGGCACGGCTCGGAGGTGCCCACGGCCCGGGGGCTGTGCCCGCGGGTGCTTCTGTCTGGCCTGAGCCCAGCCCTGCACCTGCCGGCCGGGAGCTGCTCCGAGCCCGGGCTCGGCCTTCTGTGAGGGCACCGGCTCTCTCCCAAGGAAACGCGGGACGTCCTGGAGCCCTCGGTGCGACCCGTGCCCACTCTGACTAAAGGCTGATTTCCCAGGGAAAAGTTTGGTCATCACCCCCCAGGTGAGAATCTGGAGCACTAAGCCCACGTCTGGCCGCGGCACCGCGAAGAGGAAGTGCCTGCCTGGTGCCGGCAGGGAATCATCGCTCTGACCCCGGGGCTCACCACTGCGCACCTCTTTTTAAGGAGCTACATTGAGTGATCCTTTTTTTGGTGTGTCAGGGACAGAGGAAGAATTGATTTTCTTTTAAAATACAAATATGACATGTCTGAGACAGAGAAACTGCTGCAGATACTCTGGAGCATTTTACCCCACTGAGACCCACAAGCTTATGACAGAAAAGGGCAAGTGACCTGGGGGTCGGGCGCCTTTGCTTTAAAAAAAAAAAAGTGGCTGGAAGATCACCTGAACCTAATCTTGGGAGACAGCACAGACCCCACCCAAGAGCCCCCCTGTGAAATAACAGGCACCAACCGTGAAAGACAAAGACAGGACATTCCGGGTTAAAGGGGCCTGAAAGTCACCACAACTCAACACAACACAGGGTCCTGCCCTGGAAAGAATGCCTTGAGGACACTGCTGGAGAACTGACGAGGCTGGATTAGACAAGAGCACTGCAAAATGCTAAGCATCCCGGCCAGGTGTGGTGGGTCCAGGAGGGTCGAGGAGCCCAGGAGCTGGAGGCTGCAGGGAGCCGCGATGACCACTGCACTCCGGCGGGGGCGACAGAGACCCTGTCTCCAAACAAAGTGTGAAATATCCTAAATTTGATGGCAGGACTGAGGTTACTTAAGAGAACAGCCTTGCTCTGGGGAGGTGGTGAGAAGCCGTGTGTGCAGCCCCCCGCAAGTGACTGCACCTGCACCGCCCAGGAGGGAGGAGGAGGAGGAGGACAGAGAACAGGGCTCAGGACCACAAGGGTCCCTCGTGCTATTCTTGCAACTAATTTACTTCAAAATAGGTGTTAAAAGAAATGCCACAGACAGACAGTGTAACAATTGAGTTTCCTCCTAGTCCTGACGAAGTCCAGGGTCAAAAGACAGACCTGGTATAAATTTAAGTGGTTTTTTCTAGGACTTAAAATATGATTTTATTTAAATAAAAAGTAATATATTCTTATTTTTGAAAAAGTAGAGAGTAGAGCAGAGGGGTTTCAGAAGGGAGAAGGTGAGGCTTACGAGCGCCCCAGGTGCAGGCCCCAGTGGCCCAGCCCTTGGCCACTCGCAGACCCGCTGCCCACCCAGTTCCAAACCACAGTCCTGACGGGTGCCGCCAATGTGACTAGTCAGCCGCGAACCTCTGCAAAACTTTTCCTTCTCCTTTTCCTAGTCTGTAACAGACCTCCCCAGTACCCAGTGAAACAAATACTGCGTTTCTGTACTTTTTTCAATTATTTCTTAAGACCGTAAACTTTAGTCCTGAAGTTTGTGTGTCTGTGGCGGAGCCGCAGGGTTACGCAGCCCTCGAGGCTCCTGGCAGCAGCCGGTGGGGGCGGCCTTGCCCAGCCCCAGTGCTCATGGCAGGATGCCCGACCCGCTGCGGGATCCCAGCCCGGGGCACCAGAGCAATCAGCGCTGTCCCCAGCCCCCCACTGCCTGGTGGACCCCACCCGTCTGTCTCCACCCGTGTCTGCTAGGCCTGTGCTGGGAAGGGCCTGGTACCTCCGTCTCCTCCCTGGCGATGGTTTTTTCTTATGTTCCCCACGACTCCCCAGTCCTGTCTCTTGCTGGGTTTCATCCTAGTACCTGCCCGTTCTTGGTTTCACTGATTACATTGACCTCTAATTTCTGTACTTTGCCTCCTCCCTTTGAGAGAATCTTCCCTAAAAGGTGGGCACGAGTGTCTCTGTGCATTTCCTTCTCAACCCCTCTCCCTGGTCCCATCTCTCCTGTGCCCTTAAAAAGACACATCCATTTATTTGGAAAGTATTAAGCACCATGTGCACAGGTTTAGTTAAAACTAGTGTAAAAACAGCTAATCATCGTGTCTGGCCTCGTGAGAGGATGTCTGAATCACGTTTCTGTGTGTGGCCAGATTTCTGCCTGAACCCGAGGGCAGTCTGGCCCCATGGGCAGAGCGGCTGCAGCCTCCTTTACCCCCGTCCCTGACTGGCCTCCTGGCGGTCCCTGCGCCAAGTCCCCTCTCATCACTGGAGCCGCCCACCCAACAGGCCGGCACCGAGCACGCACTCGCTGTGCCCTGGAAACCATGACGGGGCTCCCTGTGCCCTCGATGCAAAATGAAACAAAGACTGTCCTTGGGGAAGCTGAATAAAGCCGGTATTGAGTGAAGAGGAGCCAGGACTCCTGGGTATGGAGCAAAGTGGAGCCACAACTCCTGTGTCAGCTGCCCCCTCAGTCTGACGCCTATTGCCAATCCCAACTAACGTCCCCGCAGGCGGTGATTTGGGGCAGGCTGCTCGGGGGTCTCTGCCTGACTCCTCCTGGCAGCCCCAGGGTATCAGCACATCCCCTGGGCTGTGGGAGGTCAGGTGAGGGGAGCAGACGGAGCCTCCCACAGAAGCACCAGTGGTGTCATTTGCTGTCAGGGTGGGGAGCCTCGGGGAAGTGCAGTTACTGCAGTGGTCTGAGGGCTGAGAGGAGAATGCAGAAATATTTTTAGGAATATGGCATAATATGGAAGAAATGTGTCCTCTTGATGCATGGGGAGGCTGGGATGCCAAGCCATGCTCGTGGCTAAATTTAGCAGAAGTGCTCTTTCTCTGAGAGCTACATTAGCAAACACACACCACAGCAGACAGTTGGAGCGGACCACCTCTCCTGCTGGCTGTCGGTGCGCCAACGTGACCCCTCGCACCACGCTCGGCCACCTCCAGCCGCAGGGGCAAGGGTTCGGGTGCGAGCCATGGAGTGCTGGTCTTAGAGGATGACTTCATCCCCCGCCCACCCCCGACTTGATGAGGGTGCCCCAAATTCTGTGCTCTTTTATCGGTGCCCAAGATGAAGTCTTCAAACCACCAAAGGAGAATTCCCACTCCCTCTGGGTTTTGGGGGGAGCTCAGGCTTTGACAAGGAGTGTTCTCCTCAACGCCGCAAGTTTCAAGAAACGCAAGGTTGGAGAGGAGCCTCACGGAAGCTGAGCAGTGATTTAAGCCAGTCTGGATGCGCGTGCTGGTTTCTGGGCCTGACCGGAGGTGGGGGCACGGGGCAGGGCTCCTCCAGAACCCTTAGCATTGGTGGGTGACAACTGGGATGGTCCTCAGGCCTGGACCTCCCAGACCACGGCTCTGGCCTTCCCACCAGAACTCCAGATTCCAGCTGGATTCAGCTGGGAACTTGCTGGATCAGGGTCTCTGGCCCTAGCTCGCAGCCGCTGAGCCAGGACCTGCGTCGTGGGAAGACCTGGAGGTCGGTGTGCACCCGCAGGCCGGGGCCCCACCGGGGACCAGCAGAGTCTGCAGCTCCTGGCAGCCCAGATGCTGCTGTCTCCAACCCCGCTCCCCGAACCACTGTTGCCTTTGCTGGTTCCTCTTCTGTTTTCCAGGGGACACAAACCCCAGCCTCACCTATCACGCCATCCCGCCGGGCAGGGAACTCTGGGACCCTCCAATGTCTGGGGACCCCGAGCACTTTGATCCGATGTTGGTCTAACTCCAGAACAGCCAGTTTCCAGAGAAGGAGGGGAGAGAAGGGCGGCTGGCAGTGCCCGAGGGCCAAGGTGCGTGCAGGCTGGGCTCCACAAACCCTCCTGTGGGATTAAGCCCTTTGCTCAGTGGTTAAAGGGCGCAAGGCCTAAGTGAGAATGTCCCTATACCGGGGCACGATGTCCTGGCAGGAGAACACAGGCTGGGAGGAACCTGGACGTGGAAGCCGGTGACAGCAACCCCTGGCGGACGTGACCGAGGCTGGCAGGCCCCAGATAAAGGCCGTGGCCACAGCCACGCCCCACAGGGCTCCTAGGGCTCCCGCCCAGTGGCTGCAGCAGTGGCCTCCACTCGAGGCCCTCTGGGTCTCCCCGCCTGTTCTCCTTGCAGGGAACCCCCACCATGGACGGCACTTCATCTGCTGACCCCCCACACACGCAGCCGAGCCATGGCTGTTGCAGAGGCTGATTTTTTTTCCTCAAATTTAATTAATTTTGAGACCAATCAGGATTGCACACATAACGCCACGGCAGAACCTGGCAATGTGCCAGCTGGAAATCCCGTTAAAAAAGTAAATCTGGGAAAAAAGCAAGACGCTGATGAGGTGAGGCGTGAGCCCCTGGGGTGGGGGCGCCGGGCCCCCCTCGATCGCCGGCCGGGGAGACCAGGGCTTGGGCAGCACATGCCTGCCCACTGGCCGCCCGGGACCTGCCCTGGCGCCTGGGGCGTCTGGAACGCCGCACGGTACGTGCCATCGTTTCATCTTTGAAATGAGTCCCTAAAACAACCAAGTATTCAAAGAGCGGAAACTGCAATCAGGACGACAAATTATTCATTTTGGTTTGGTGCCATCATTTTCTTTGCATTCTCATATAAAAATATTTTGACTTTCTACTCCGTTAGCAGGGAACATGCATTTATGATACTTGCAGAATCTCTGAAATGTTTAATTAAGAAGAAAAATAGTTCTTCAGACGAGACAGAAAAGCCTCAGCGAATCTCAGTCTCTGCTTCACGCAGGCAGGATTCAGCTTCCGAGGGGCCAAGTTGCCCTGGGGAGTTTTCCCAATAGCATCCCTGGGAAGGTCCCCAGCGTTTGACCCCCGGGGAAAGGGGGCGGCGAGGGTCGTGCCTGGCTCTCAAAGGGAGCTGACGCTGCTGCGGCTGGCACCGGGCTCTCAACACCTGCCAGACCCCAGGTCATCCCTGCTGCCAAGGACGCAGCTCGGAGCAGAGGTTCCTAGGACATGCTCACTCGTGGAGTGAACAACACAAGGACTGAATGAGGCCAGGCCCACGCCCTCACCGGGGCTGGAACACACGTGGCTCTGCATGACGCTGTGGGGGTCCCAGGGCACCGCTTTTCACCAGCGCGTGTCGTGCTGCCTCCCGAGTACAGCCAACCGCAGATGCAGACTGAGGACTCAGAGGAGGGTCCCTCTCACGGCACCTGTGGTCCCGCCGGGATGCCGGACCCCCCACTGGACTGCAGGAGCCTCTGAGACTCCACAGCCCCTGAAATGGTCTGACTGTGGCCCAGCAGCCCCACCTGGGGGCCCCCGTAGTGACAGGAGGGATGTAACAAGGTCACTGGAAGACACCCGCAGTCTGGCCGTCCCTGCCCCGGTCAGAGTCGAGGGTGCTCAGAGCAGGGCCAGCACCTTCTTCCCACTGAGAGAGCCCTCGGCTGGGGTTACACGTACATGGCTAATGTCTTACTCGGAACGTCAGTGGAATGGGTTCCTGGGCTGCAGAACAGCCCGGCTATGCCCTCTACCGAGAATGCAGATCCAGGCCCACGCGGGCTCTGGGTCGGGTCACCAGCAACCATGTGCAGTGGGTGGCTTTGCCCTATCTTCCTGACGGACACTGGAGGTGAGGGGAGGCGGCTGCCAAAGCCACTTTGTGCTGCTGCCAAGTGAGACACACGTGAAGACCTAAACCTGCCGGCTTGTGTTGGGACCAGCTGGGCCTTATTCATGGGACCAAAAAATATTATACAAAGGAATAACTACAAAACACACCCAGGCGAGCACCATCCCGCAGACAGGACATCCTTAGAGAGAGCCTCTAAGTAACACGGACGACAGGACGTGATTAAATCCCCAAACGAGCAGGATAAAAACTGCCTTTATAAGGGTTTAGTCATGAGGGGAAGAGACAAAGTCTGTGGAAATGTGAGCCTCCAGCTCCGCCCAACGGTGCTGCTGCGCTGAACCCTCAGCACGACTACGTTTGGGTGCAGTCTCGGCCGCTGCTCTCCAGTGTCCAGGCTTCCCTGGTCCTAAGCCAGCCAAGGATACTGAACACATCCAATACGGAAAAGCTAACGCCGGTGACTACGCTCAGCAGAAACAGGAGGCGACCAGTGCGCTGGGCTCCACAGGACGTCGTGAGATCTTCCCTCACGCGCGCCACTCCCTCCCCTACGGAAGCCCGGTGCAGACGGCATCGTCACTGCTGTGGCCTCACACACACCGTGCTCGGCGTGGCAGGGGGTTGCCACGTTCTCTTCTCTCCACAGCCGAGCTGGCTGTAGCTGCCCGCGAAGGCCCAGCCGCCGCCACCCTCCTCCTGGGCTCTAGCCGTGGGTGCCGGGAGCCCTGACGCCCAGCTGGGTCTCCCCCCCAGCTTTGCTGTGCTGCCCTGCACTGCTGCGGGGCAGGGTGTCCCGGAAGGGCCAGCACAGTCCCTGGCCCGGCTGCCCCTGTGGGTTGTGCCCCATATGGGGGGGCCTTCTAGCAGGGAGCTGCCCCCAGCGGGAAGGTCAAAGCAAGAGTGGGCCGCAAGCAGACAGGCGCCGGAGCTACCAGGCCCAGGGCCCAGTGGGACTGCTCTCGAGAGGGAGCATGTCCCCGTGCGGGAAGTGGGCTGTCAGCAAGCCTCAACGAGGTGGTGCCGGCAATCACACCTGGCCGTCACGGCACGTCCCACAGTGTCAGCCGCCACCGGCACCTTCGTCCGTATTGACTGCTGCCCAGAGGTCCCGAGTTTTATCTTCCATAGGTGGGATATTGGCTAAAATACAAGGTTTAGTAATTTGGCGGGAAAAGAATTGGCTTTGAATTGTAAATCTTAGGGGAGAGAGCAAAGAAAGCCCTCTGGGAGAAGCAGCACGAGAGAGAGATGTGTCAGTTCCCCAAGAGGCAGCCCCACGCGACACGCTAGCGGACGCGGAACGTGGGTGCCTCCCGGGGGGGGGGGGAGGGGAGGCGGCGCGGAGCCACTGCGGGAGCACAACGTCGCACCCGATACGTGGGGCTTGTCGAATGCCATCCGCACGTGCGCAGCCCGGCATTTTCTGAGGCCTTTAACACAGCCTCACGTCCACCCCACACCTGCTCCTAAGCCCGTGCAGGGAGCGCGTGTGTCTACACACAGGTTTGGGAGGTGCTCACCGTCCATGCAACGCTGCGAGGCTGAGGGGGGACGGGCCGTCTGGTGATGAAACAAACGATGACGGGCGGTGCTGTGGGGTGAGCGTTTGGGAGAAACAGCAACGCCGTAGGGCTGGGAGAGTCGCACAGACAGACCCAAGCAGTTGACCACTGCTCAAGCTGGGCGCACGCCACTTAGGAAAAACGCCCTGGGTTACTCAGAGACCACAGTCCTGCGAAAGGTTCACCACAAACAGGACACCACCGAGGCCCCTGTGAAAACTGTGCTGCCAAGTCTGTGTGGCCCTGGTGGGCGGGCCCCCAACTCCCATGCGATAAACCACCAGCTGCCACCTGCTGCAGACACCTCTCCGCTAAGGACAGACCCATCTCTGACTTGAAAAGATCCCCGAATTTTCGTCACAGCTCTTGCTGCAAGCGCAGGGCTAAGAAAACGACTGGACTGGCTTCTCAACAGCCCGGACGGTGGCAAAATCTTAAATGGGATGGAGAAACTCAAATGGCAGAGGGAGTGTGCTGCTCAGGACACATTCGAAAAGCGCATTTCAGGCAGGTGGAGCCCACTGCCGGGTGTCTCTGCACCATCCGCAGGTCACACTGACAGCAGGTGAGAAAACCTGCCCTTCCCTGCCTCCAAGATTATGAACCAAACTGTAGTTTGAAACAATGATTCCAAGTGCCGGGTAGCAGAACTGAAATAGAGGCTGTGTACTTCGGGGAACAAGAGGTGGCACTGCCACTCGGGGCAGAGGGAGTCCAGACGATCCTCACAGGGCTGGCAGCAGCGTGTGCGCCTGTGCTCGGGAGCCACGCCAGAGCCTACCTTGCTCTCGTCCTCGGGGTCGCTGTAGCCACAGGCATCCATGAAATCTGGAAACATCTCCGACCATCCATCACTTGTACAGTTTTTGCTTATGTTTCCTGGAAAGTGAAGTTGAGACATTTTATCTGCTAGTCCATGGCCTGAGTAGCCATGATTTAGTCCATGCTTGGCCTGTGCTATCTAAAATGCTTCCTCGGGTGCGGGGTCAGCTACGAGGCTGGGCTGCCACTCCGAAATCCCTGCTCAGCCTCGTCCACGTAACCTGGCCTGTGACCCGCCTCTCGGGTTGGTGGGGCCCAAGGAACCCAGTGAACGCACTGTCCTGAAGCAGTACAAATAGCGGTTGTAACTGTAACTACTGCAACTGGGTATGTGTTGTTATCTGGGAGCAGAATAAAAATTGCTAACAGACTCTTCTATTCTGTCACCCTAAGAAATGTTTATAGCCAAGCCCAGGTCGTCTGGAGCCACTGGTCCCACCCTGCCCGGCCCCACCAGCCTCTCTCCACCCGGCCAGCGCCAGGCAGGCTACACTCGGTCACTGGGGTTGGCAGACTAAGGTTTAAATTGCACAAAGTAAAGGCAACTGTGATCTTGCAATTCCATTGTTTGCTCCTAAATAACCTAAAATTGTATGGTAAGCTCAGAAATGCCGAGTTCTCTCATTTATGAAGAGTGTGCCCACAGCAGATGGCCACACAAGACAGTAAGTGACAAATCTCTACAGGCTGGTGTCAGAACAGTGAGGATGAAGCAAGGGCACAAACCACTGGGCCAGGTTGCTGCGCAACGAGATGCACTGCAGGTGCGGGGACCCCCCCAGCACAGCCTGCCAGGCCCCCCCCCCCCCCGCACTTGGTGCTGCCCTGGTGGGCGCCGGGACTCTGCAGCCAGGGCAGGTCAGACAGAGACTGGGGGGACAGAGAGAGACCAGAGAGGGGGTGAGACCAGGGGGGTCAGAGAGAGACCAGGGGGGGCAGAGAGAGACTGGGGGGCCAGAGAGAGACCAGGGAGAGAGAGAGAGACCAGGGAGGGGGAGAGACCAGGGGGGGTCAGAGAGAGACTGGGGGGGACAGAGAGAGACCGGGTGGGGGCAGAGAGAGACTTGGGGGGGGCAGAGAGAGACTGGGGAGAGAGAGAGACCAGGGGGAGAGAGAGACCAGGGAGAGAGACAGACCAGGGAGAGAGAGAGACTGGGGGGGACAGAGAGAGACTGGGGGGGGGACAGAGAGAGACCAGGGAGACCGACCAGGGACAGAGAGAGACCGGGGGGGTCAGAGAGAGACTGGGGGGGCAGAGAGAGACCAGGGAGGCACAGGCTGAAGAGGTAGAAGCCTGGATGCCTGCTCTGAGCGGCGCCCCCTCTGCAGGAACCTCTGGGACCAGGCTCTGCGGGTGCCCCTGTCCTGGTAGGTAACAGTGTGTGTAACTGGCTCGGGGCTGGGTGGGTCCACCCTACTGCAAAGCAGTCCATGTTCCCTGCGCTGTGATCCATGCAGGGCCCTCAGCACAGCCATGTGTGCTGCTCCTGGGATCCCTGTGTCACACATTTGCAACTGTGTGACACACAGCTTCAGCAGACCAACACTGCTCTCCCCCCTGACTTGCGACCCACTAATACTTGAAGGAATTCCCTGGGGTTTCAGCTCCTCAGAGCAAATACTCCAGGAATGGTTAAGCCTGCACATCCTCCAGCTGCGGTTTGCTGAAGTCCCTTCTCAACCTTCTTGCTCAGAACTGCACCAGGCACCGCACGTCTGCTCCAAGGTGCTGGGCGACTTTCTCTGGCCTGAACACAACACTTCTGTGCCAAATCAGCAGGTGGGCACCAAGGAGCAATGAAAACCAGAAGGTATGCTGGGGAAGACAGGCCGGAGCTGAGCCGTCGGGGTTGCCACCCAGGCGTCAAGCACTGCTCGTGGGGTGCACCAGCAGAAGCAGTCGACCATCCTGCCTCTCCCCTGGCTCTCTCCCCTCTGTCCCTCATTCCCCCTCTGAGCAGACGGTGGGCTCCCCACTGCCTGGAGGGGCCGGGCAGGAAATGCTGGAACCTAATCCTCACAACTTTCCTGCACCACAGAGACAGCATCAGGCCCAGGCGAGGGGAGGATGTGCACCCTGGCCCCCGGCGCCACGGGGCAGGCAGTAGGGCCTGGACAGGAAGTTGCCCGGCGCATCTGGACACCAGGGCCCCAGGGTCTCCCCTGGTGTGGGGACAGCAGGGCACCAGCAACCAGAGGCTGCCTCCCTACCTTGATGAAAGCCCCCAAATCTCCCACCTACTGGGGAAATGGGAAATCAAGAGAACCTTTTATTAAAATTCAGACCTCCGTTGTGAACAGCTGGGTTTGTGGGCTGAAACCACTCTGAATGCACTCTATGATCCGGCTTTCCTTACGGCTCAGGGTGAGAAACGGCGACCATGCACGTGAAACTTCTGCGGACTATAAAGCACTTAGAGATTCAAGCCCTACTAGGCATCTTATTTCAAGCTTCTGTTAACCCTGCTGGCTTTGGTCTGAGGCCGCAGTGCCTGCCAGGCCACGCCAGGCACCCCCCACCCAGCCCTACTTGGCCCCTGGCTCCCTGTTGCATCCAGGTTCCTCTAAGTAATTGCAAAAGACACTTGTTTAATACCCTGGAGAAGACATTCACGTGGACATTCCACACCAACATCTGTCAACAGTTTGTGTCATCTCATGGCTGAGTTTTTTGTGATCGGTTAAAAAAGTAGAAGCATGTTTCAGATGCTCTAGCTGTGACCAATCAGACTCAGGGGATGTTGTAAATTTCCTCACAATAGCAAGGCAGTGTCATGCTCACTGCTTTGGAAAAAAAATGTCAAGCATTTAGCCCAAAACAGACTGGGAGTTTCATTCTCCAAGTAAGGGTAGTGTGAAGACTCAGAGCACACCCAGAGGCTGGCTGACCCGGGCACCCAGGTGCCCGCACCTGGACAGGCAGCGCCGGCCTCAGAGCCCCAGAGTCACCAGGCTGCTGTATGCACTCGGGAGCCTTCAGAACCCGACCGCCTGATTAGGAAGAGCCTGAGCCTGTGCAACCCATCCAGGTCTCCAGGAGATATTTATGGCCCAAGCCAATCGGTAGAAATGTTACCGATCAGACCAGATAGTCTTTAAAGTCCAGATTCTCCAAAGCAGTGTAGGTTCTCTAACTTGAGATGACCAGTGATACTCAGGCAAACGTGAGCTCAGCCTTCAGACTGGACAGCTCAGGGTGCGAAAGTCTCACCTTGCAAGTCCTAGAGATGAGATAAAATCTTTCTTTTCTGAACACCTTTTCCTCTATCCCAATCTGTGCTCCAATACTCTGTTTTAAAGTATTTCAACACTATTAGTTCTCAAAGTTTTTACCCTTTAGCATACGTCCAAGAAAAAAGTAAGTTCTTTCTGCACAGCACTCCGAAATGTCATGCTTTTGTTTTCAGACATGTCTTCTGTTTTCTACTTTTCCAGATAGATTTTTTCACATTATGAAAATCTGAATCACTTGGCAGAACAAAGAAACAAACAAACAAAGCCCTCCTCTTGGGATCGAGCCAAGAGACGGTAGCATGTGGGCAGCAGAGCAAGCCCTGGCCGCGCAGGAGGACGTTCCCAAAGGAGAGACGCTCCTGCTTCCTGCAGCCTCTGTGGAAAAACCCGACCCTCAGACGTGAATGCCCTGGAGGGGCCAGAAACTGACCCACACGGTACCTGGTTTGCTGTAAAAATTGCTGAACACTTTCGGGCAGGGCACAGTCACCGTCTCCCCCACGTCGGCAGGTGGCCAGCACGTGATGTTGTCCCAGACACCGCTGCAGGCTGGAAGGAGAGAGGTACAGTGAGGCCGGGTGTGGGCCAGGCACAAGTGCGCAAGGCAGCGAGGCAGCAGAAGTTTCACAAATGGAAAACCCATTAATTAGATAATAACCTTGCAAAATATTTTTCTGTGAAACAAACTTGCACCATCAATATTACTGAGAATATAGTTAGCTTGTGTGTTCACTTTAATTAGCTTTGGAGAAATAACCATATTGTGGTAGAAAGTATTTGAGTAATACAATGTACACTGGGTACTTTTTGAACGTTAAGGGAATCACCGCTTGCTTCTTGCCGATGCACACCCCGGTGTGATAAAATGGGCGCATGGGATATTAGTGTAAGTCTCAGAAACTCAGGTCCCTGGGGGAGGACATGGGGGTGAAGGGGGAAGTATGCCTAGTGGTTCTAGGGAATCTGACTTCAACCACAATTGCAAATTAAAATATTTGACAACATTTGATTGGTTTTTAGCTGTCAAGATGGCTTTTTAGTAACAAAATCTTGGGTTACCTTCATGGAGGTATTAAATAGCTGAATTTGCATAAGGTACACCTTAAAACATTTTTGGACCTCTTCTTTGGTCTTAATAACCACCTGTGAGGGTAAGTCATACAAATCTTGCATTAATCATCTTCCAGAAAAAAAGATCTAAGGTTCAAATTATTTAACATGGTGCTAGAATCCACATTTAAACCTAGCACTTTTTACTACAAGTCCAAGGTATTTATACCGTATTTTGTGACTTCTAAAATTTTATCTTTTATTTAAACTTCAATATTGGAGAAGCAATGTGCTAGCTAGGCAAAAACTAACCAACAGCTTTCCTCTCAGACACACCCTCCAGACTTGTACAATAACTGCACAAATACATCAGTGGAGAATATACGTTTTTGGTTTGTACATAGGAGTGTTTTACTTTCAAGAATACACATACATTTCTGAAAAGCTGGCCATAAACCAAGTTTTGCAGATGAAAATACTTCCTTAACATTTTTAATAAAAATGAAAATACATTCATTATAAAGTGGGATTACATACTAATGTTCAATGAGTACACAAATTCATGCTATATTAACGTTCCTTCATATGTAAAGAAAATGTTGGTTTTCTTTAAAAATGTTCAAAATAAGTCATCTAATATAAAGGGAGCACTAGAAACGGCAGGTATGTGCTTAGGGATCAACAGGTGTGAACACCTGTGTGAGTCTAAGACTTAAACCCTGTCAAGCACCAAGCCCACAACTGAACGTCTCTGGCTCTGGCGTGTGACAGGGCCGGCCGGCCTGGGCTCCCACAGAGAGTGGACTCGGGGGGCGGGGAGTGAGGTGTCCAGGCAGCCAGGCAACCTGCAGAGCTCCCTCCACCTCTGACACAGCAGGTTCTGACAGCTCTGCTCCTGCTCCTGTGTTTACATGGAAGGTTCAACTGTCTTCACCACGGATGACAGATTTCTGTTTTAATAATAATTATAATAGAATAACATTATTATATTATTTTAAAAGGATATATTAATGTATAGTATAAATTATAATAATTACATATTATGTAATACTACTAATAACTGCTGCTTTAAGCCTTAACAGAGAGAGATTAAACTCATGTCACACCGAGCAACCTTCACATTACAGTAGGAGGCGATTCAAGCACCTAGAGCGGAATCTGTCACCCTTCCGTTTGATGGTTAAGTGAGCCGTCCCTTCATTTGTTCCTTCTGCACATGCCAGGCACAGGCCAGAAGCCGTGAAGATGTGAGTGCAAAAGCAGACTCCAGGGGTTTTTCGAGCTCGGCTGAGAGGACCACTGGACATGGACAAGTGCAGCACAAGGGAAGAGCAGGGTGGGCTGGCAGCAGGGCGTTTACACCTGCCGTGAGCGCAGAGCAACAGTGGCCGTGAGGAACGAAGGAGTTTCTCCCTTCTGCTTCTCAACCTCCCGAAAGTGACAGCCAAGAATCTGAAAGGGCAGCACCCAGAGATTTCCACACGGCTTTGAAGACAGAGCGCATCCGCGTGTAAATAACCAGGCAGAGAACAGGGAGCCAATGCCAACGCCCTGGGAAGGTGAGCACCACCTGGCCCACCGGAACCACTTTGGACGCCAGGACGCGGCACAGGGTAGCTGTGCTCCAGGGCGCCTGGTCCAGGGTGGGGTCCTGAGCACTGAGGCCGCAGCCCTCTCCCCTGCTAGGCTTTCGGAACCGAGGCTGGTGCCCAACCGGACAGGACCGGGAGGCCCGAGACCCCCACGGCAGGAGGAGGGAGGGGCCGGAGGGAGCGGCTCTAGGGAAGAAGTAAGATCTGCGATTGCCGCGTGGAACTGGCCGTCTGGAGCGTCCCGCTGTGGTTCTGCGTGGTCTGATGCCCCGTTACTGACAGGCAGATAGAAAACTAAGCAACAAAAAGATGAGGAAATTCTTATCCCAGGAAAAGCACACAGTTATAAAGAAAGAAAATGTTGATTCTTATAGGCTCCACTGTGCTCACAAAACGTAACCCGGCAGCTGTGATACGACTGCTGGGAGGAGGGGACACTGCGTGTGTACGGGGGCAAGGACGGCACGAGAGAGAAATCTTTACCCACAGCAGGAAGGTAACGGAGGTAAGCTGGAAAAAGAAGAGAAACAGCAGATAAGCATGTTGCTTATAAATAAGAAGAAAATAAGCACAGAGAAGGCAGCTGGAAGATTTGAAGGCAGTGGCCACGGGGCGGGGGGGGGCTGGGTGAGGGGGTGGCCAGGGACTGTTCCCTTCACCGAAGCCTGCAGTGCCCCTGGCTGAAATCTAAAATGTAAAGTGTATCATAATGTTGATAATATATCACATTTTTAAAAAACATTGTGCAGGTCAAAGCAAATACTGGTCACAATATCTGACGTGAGCACCACAGCCTAGGTGCTGTGACAGGCCGGAGCGGGAGTTTGCTCTGCCAGGGCATCCACGGCAGCGAGGACAGCGCGTGGGCAAACGCGGGCAGGGCCATCCACATAGGAGAATGTTGTGCGCAAAGACGCAGTGTTTGGGAGGACGGGCTCATCTGCAACTCGGTGGGTAGCCCAGACTTCGTGGAACAAAGAGTTCGCACACAGAGGAAGCAAGAACCAATAAGCACGGTGCTCAGACGAGGCAGTCAGGCGCCGGGTCCGCACAGCTCTGGCAGGGACCTAGCCCTGGGAGACGCGATGACATCGGAGGTCCGTCTGAGAGCAGAAAAGCGTTCCTATCAATAGACTCTGAAGTCACTTGATGAAATTAGTGGCCATTCCTAATTAATAGAAACCTTAAATCAAATAGTAAAATAGTGAGACTCCCTTAACAGAGAATATTTGTTAAAAATAGAAGGTATTGTCAGAAATGTTTAAACACAAATGCACAACTGAAACCAGGAGCCAGACTGGATGACGATGATTATTATTCAACAATGTATCTGAAGCTTTAGCTAAAACAATAGATAAAAGAAAATTAGGTAAGAGGTATACATTGGCATAAAGAAGAGGAAAAAACCCTAGAACTGTACTTTCCAACATGGCAACCACCAGCCTATGTGGCTATTTAAATTAAAACTAAAATTAAATACAACCAACAATCCAGTTCCTCACTGCAGTAGCCACCAAACTGGACATTTCCAACATCATAGGAAGTTCTGTGGGGCAGCACTGTCTAGAGCCAGCAGTTAAACAAACAAAAAATAAAATTAAGAGGCCAGTCTCACAAATTAAGAAGCTAAAAGAGAGAAAATAATGATAAAACCCCTTGTACTTCACACACACCGACACTGAGGGCAAACTCCAGGTCATGGTTCTTCAGCCCACACACCCTGCGTGAGCTGTCTGAAATGCCTGACACCAGCCTTCCCTGTCTTTCAAAACCCACCCACGGGGGACGGAGCAGGAGCCTCCCGTGCCCAGAACCATGAAGACACACCTCAGACAGCTTACTTAATCGAAAACACAGATGACGGCTGCTGACGGCTCTGCTCTGCCTCCTGCACCCTCCCCACTGCCAGGCCCCGCAGAGCTGGAGTCTAGAACCGCCCACCGCTCTCTCACCTAACCCCACGCCGGGCAGTTCACCTCCACTCTTTCCACCGCACACAGACCAGCTCCCAGGGCAGGCGCTTCTCTCCTGGTGAGTGCTGGTGCCTGTCTGGAGGGCGTCGGCTGCCCGTGCGCTTGGCTGCCGGGAGCTCCTCCCCTCCTGTCCACACATGCTCCACCCATCACGAGGTGGGGTCTTGTCCCCACCTGTGACCGGGTGACCTGTGCTGACCGCTCCGTGGAGTGGCTGTCCTGGGCCCTGCCTCGGCCGACACACTCTGCTTCCTTCGGGAAGGTGTTGCCAGAGCAGGTTCCGATGCCCCGTGTGAGGGGCCCAAGCTAGCCAAGGCCGGCAGCCCAGGGAGGAGAGAGGGCTCCTGGTGCCTCCAGCCCTGCGTTGGCGCCAGCTGAATGCAGCAAAGGGATGGCCCAACTGGCGTGACTGCAGAACTGTGGGATTCTGCAGCCACCACATTTCGGGAGGTCTGTCACACAGCCACACAAGATGAAACAGGAAGGGACCTGCTCATTCTTGGGGGGCGTGTGCCACAGGGAGCGGAGTGTGCGGCATGACTTGCCTAAGGATATTTTGGAGAGAAATCTGATTCTTCGGACACAAAAGGATTACAGTTTCCTTTTAATTGAGGTAGATTTCTTGCCACTAGGAAGGACTCTCCCCTTTGGTGAGAGCCACATAAATTGAATTACAGCTTTCTCCCTCAGAATCCCACCTGTGGGAGATCTGTCCTCTGTGTTTGATTTCCAGCTTATGGATAAAAACGCGTTCTAACAGCGGCCTCCCCAGGCCCGGCTCACCAGCGTCCTGTGTATGTTCCGTCGAAGGTGCTGTGGCGCTCCAGAAGTGTCTGAAGGCTGCGCTGTACGTAAGATCAGCTTTCCTGAACCACTTAGTCTAGAACGTTCTTTTCAGCAGATTAAACTGATTTTCAAACAGAAAGTTAGGAAGCCACCCAGGCCAGTCTGCACTGAAACCTTCCCGTTCCCTGGGAGCTGCTCCTCTGACCGGCCTCCCTGCGAGGGGTCCCCGGCACTGCCCCAGGAATTGCGCAGCACCCTCCGGGCAGACCACGGAGCTAACTGCTCACCTGAGGCACCGTCCTCTAGACAGGGTTGGGGACGGCTGCAGGACCAGGGGTGGGAAAGGAAGAGGGACAATAAAGCTCTGACACTGCCAGCTCAGGTCGATCACACTTGAAACGTGCCTCCCTCCGCACTGAAGAGCAAATCCTTCCAATAACGTTCTCCATTCAAAAAAGCTTAATTTATGTTCAAAGCCACAGCAACAAAGATTCTTCCAGAAACCAGGCAGTGCAAGAAAGCCCAGAAAGTCCCCACGGGGTGCTCAGGGAGACCAGGCCCGTCTTAGTCACTCAGTAGCCGCCTTGCACGGGCTGAGGACTAGCGATTCTCCTCCGGCGGCAGCGCTGCAGGAGGCCTCGCACCTATTCATTCAACCTGGCGGAGTCCTCTGCAATCCCCACCACTTCCGCTCCACCGGGACAGCCAGAACCATTCCTGGAGATGTGAGCAAAGTCCCACTTAAGAATGTCAACTGCTTGGCTGTAACACAAGATGGCTAGATGTCATTTCCCTTGTTTCGAGGCATTATGTATGAGAGCAAGCAGTCCGTCAAGCTCATTTTAGGGAAGGAGTTAAAAACACAAGTGTTGATGTAGTAAGACAAAGACAGAAAAACAATGCATATCACTTCTCCCTCCCGCCTCCTGAATTTCTGCCTCTTTTGGCCAGGTGGTTTGAGGGTTCAGTGGGGTGTTTCAGAGAGAAACTGAAAGCAATTGCTATTTAATGGCAGGAGGAAAAACTATCAAGGCCTCAGTTTTGGGTCAGCTCAGCTCTCCCAGCCCACGATGGACACAAGATCGAGTCTGAGAACTTTGAGTATGGAGAGTGATATTTTTCTTACCTCAAGAAAAACCAGAAAGATAGCACTTCTTGTACCCTGGCAATTCTTTGTATAGAATTTGCTGTGGCCAGAACAAAATGGTTTCCAAGATCCATTTGGCAGGACACAGAGTGCACGCTGCACAGATCTCTCTCTGATTAGTGGTCCCAAGGCTGCCCTCCTGCATCTTCATTCTCCCCATTAGTCCCTAAAACAAGCACCAGCCTCCTGCACGGAGCCATGGCCCTGGGGTGGAGGGTCAGCTGGGAGATAGGATCACTGTGAAGAATCCTTGGGCCCCCCGAAAACACCCTCTGCAGCGGGGGCTGCTCAGGCTTCAAGGTCCCGCACTGCCAGACACAGCCCACAACTCTGGACAATTCCCGCGGCGCCAGTCTCTGATGACAGCGCCAGCACAGTTCTTTTCTACAGGAAACCGCCTAGAACTTTTCATTATCTAACGTGACAATAAAAATGCTTCAATTAAATATGTCTTTAAAATTCTACACCTATTCCCACGTGTGAATTTTTAAATTAGGTAAGTAATCTGTGCATGCTGGAAACAAGTTCCAACATCACACAGCACATGCAGAAAGCAGTGGGTGGAGGCCCACACGTTAATGCCACCTGGGTACTGGCCACCCAGGGTGTGGCGGTGCTGGGCACAGGTGTGGCCATGGACATTGCATCTCCTGTGTCCTGCTGCGACATGTCCACGTGGATGAGGGAAGGTATCTTGGCCCTTCCCACCTGCTCCAGATGCAGGTGCCTGTTTCCAGTATTTCTGGCCACTCTTAGAAAGTGAGTTTTTTAACCACACTAGTTAAGGTATAGTCTGGTTTCCTCACTTAGTATGTCTAGCTGTAGACTTTACAGTTTAACCTTGGACTTACTTGGCATAGAAGCCTATATGGGGTGGGGGTCCACTCTATTTATGATATAAACAAGTGGCAATGAAGTAACTAACAGGAAACCCAGCTATTAAGTACTTAATACGTGTCAAACAATGCTTGGACTTTTATCCTGTCACTTTAAAAAGAAACTGTAATTCTTTCCAAAGAAGGAAAAGTCCTTCTTTACAGCAAATGCTAATTAGTAAATGTGTAAAGAATGCTTAGAACTAGAGAAGTCAACGTGTTTTCGCCTCCCGAGGTAACTGATCAAGGCATGAATTGTCAAATGGATAATAAAACCAAGGCACGAAAGGTTGTTGACCTAGAATCCACACGGTGCTGGCAACCCCACAGACAACTTGCCAATGCAAAGGGAAAAGAAACCTTTCTACGTGGTTCCGGAGGCCACTTCTTAACTGAGCGGCCAGGCAGCCGGATGGGCCACGGCAGGGCGATGGCCCCGGCATCCTGTGTTCCCAGACGAACTCCCCCAAGCATTGGGCCTAAACCTGGTCAAGGCTTTAGATCCAAATTCTAGGTCAAAGGAAATGATGGAGGAAGGGTTCAACACAAAAGCAAACCCTGAGACAAATCCATGAAGTGGGACGGTAATGAACCCGCCTGTTAAACGCCCTTCCCCCTAGGGGGCTCAGGCCCAAGGGTCAGGGACCGCCAGGGTCTTGGGTCTGCACCTGCACTGGCGCAACTCTCCAGACACCCTGCAGCGTCAGAGCTGATGCAGCAAAATGATGCCGAGTCCAGGCAGTAGCACGGGAGAGTACTTCACGCCCCTTTCAACATTGTGACTATACAAATTTTCAAGCATTCAGAAGAGAGCAGCTTTTCTGTTGGAAAGCTAAGAGGGCAGCAGAGCCAGATTCCTCCCTGCAGAGCCCTGTCTGGCCCCCAAGTGCAGGGAATCCTGCAATCCGGTGCCCTGGAGCTGTACCTTATGTCTTAGGGCCAAAATCTGGCTACTTAATGCTTCCTACCCTCTGCCCTAGTTCTGCTTTCTGTAGTCTCCGAGGGGCAGCTGTAGCCATGACTGGCAGCACTTCGGCAGTGTTTCTGTCTGTCCCTGACTCTGACTTTCTGCTCAGGGACCCTTCAAATTAGCACCATTCTTGGACCCCTGGTGTCAGTCTGGACACCCGGGGCCATTGTTTTGCAGCTGCCTGAGCCAAACACGTAGAGCAAGAAGGAGCCCATGGCGTGTTTCCTGAGCTCGGGTTGCAGGTGTCTGAGATGTGGACATCACCCTGTCAGGGAGCTGCTGTACAAAGAGGACCTCGAAGTTCTAGCAGCTGCATTCCCGGACCCTCTTGTCTTAGTGTTTATTGTAAACAGGGCTCCAGGGTGAAGCTGATGAAACCACGCAAGAAGCTGGACGTGACCACACCCAGGTCCAGATCTCACAGCCCTGCAGAAGGTGGACTTGAGGACTCTGGTAACAAACCCGCAATCACATCTACAGATTTTTAAACACTGGTTCGTGCTGACAGCTCCTCAAGTTTCCTCCCTTGGCTCTGGTTTCCTCTTCAGACATCTCTGAATGCTGCCTGCTCAAGTGGCCAATTACAAAACATCCCGTCACTATCAGTCCTACAGAGCCCCAGTTACTCTGAACACAAACAGCGATTATACAAATTCTACAAAATGGAAGATTCCTTCTTCCTTCTTGTTCTGAGGATGCACGTTGACATCATTTGTTCTTAAAATATTTGCCCGTGAGATAAGGAGAGCTACATCCACGCATCAGCCAAGCTGGGTGCGGTGCCAAACGCCGTTTTAGAAACGCTACAATTAGGAATGATGACAATAATTGCTTTTGGCAGAAGCAGAGACGAAAGAAGCCTTTTGAGGGAAATACCCAAAGCAATAACCTGTCAAAACTAATAAGAGGAATATGCCCTGGAATGTATGGAGGACAAAACTGGGAACATGCTCTTCTCGGGAGACAACCAGTGCAGGTGTGAGACGTCCACGCGCCGGAGACGGCATCAGGGCAGCTGGGAGCTAGAGGACAGATTTGAAAGACAACCCACAGGGCAGCTCAGGCTGTGGTGATAACCCACTTGTCCACAGAGACAGAAACAAAACACACTGTCCAATCAGCAAGCTGCCCTTTCTTCACGATTCAACACAGCTTCCAGATAAGCTGCTTGTGACTTGCAGCAACAAGTACTCGTTTCTGCCACAAATGTTCACTGAGCATCCACTTCGCTCCATGACCACGCCACAGAGGGGGCACCTGCTCCGTCCCAGGGGCTCCGGCCAGAGAGGGTGGCAAAGGTTCGACCGTGCCGGCCAGCTCAGCCTTGGGCTTGCTCTTCAACAGCCCCCGCTGGTAAGAGAGTCCACACTCTGTCCCCAAGAGGAACAGGAGGACACTGGGCCTGCCCAGAGCAAGGACTCCAAATGTGCTTACAATGCTGCAAGAATATTCTACAGGGAACGCAATGCTCTGTCAAATCCGTGTGGTGCAATAATCCCACACTTGATGGCATGGGGTGAGCTACAAGCTCCGGGTGAGGAAGTACCATTCTGCAGGACATTGCCATGAGATGGCCCTTGGAAATTAGACCACATCAGAATTTTGAATCTAAGAAGTAGCAGTTTTATTTTGGGGGTGGAGGTTCAGGTGGATTCCACAGGTGGGACCATATTCTGGGGCTTGAACAAACATTAAACTCAAGACTCAAAACCCAGAAATAACCAAAGCTATTAAATGAACAAAAGGATTTTTCAAAGTGACATGGAGAGATTCACTTAGAACCTATATTTTTCAAAAATATGCTGAATGCAACAAAATCCAAACATCAAAACATGCTCCAAATTGAGCCTGAGTCAACTCGATACATGTGGTTGGAACACCTGCTCGGCCACTGCTGCCTGACTGCACCCCAGCCAGGAGCCTCTCTGCCCCTGCAGGGTCCGAGGGGCCTGTTTCACTTGGACGGTGGGCACAGGTAAACGCTGTGTGAGGATCGAGGTCTCACGAAATGGCATCAGTTTAGGGAACTGATGAGTGTGCTAAGTCGTCTGCAAAATGTCTGAACCTTTTGCCCATCAACACGTTTGCTGTCATTACTGTCTATGGACAGCCACTATCCCCTTACACATCAAACATTCCCAAAGCCTTCGGTGCAACACCTGCCTGGCTGGGGACTCAGCAGGTGCCGCGGGGACCCCTGGGCTGGGCACTGCGGTGCCCGAGAAGGCGAGCGCTGTGGACCCAAAGGCTGGGGAATCCCACCTGCCCCAAGATAACTCTCCACAGACTTACGACTGGGGCCTGGTGGCGTCCTGGGTCATCCCAGGACACACACCCACAGTGCTCTAACAAGCCCCCTCACGCACCCCGCAGCAGATCCCGACCCTGGGCCTCAGCAGGACCTGACCCGAGGGAGGACACCTGCCAACCCTGGTCTCTCTCAGGCCCCTGCTGGCTCAGCCCCCATGGGCAACAACGTGGCACCGCCCAGGCTTGGTCGAGGCTGTAGCCGTGCCCAGGCCTGCAGGATGGAGGACGGTGTGTGGTGTGGCTGCTGGCTCCCGGGTGTCCCCAGCATCGGTGCACTGGGCCCCAGCCCCGTCCTGCCCCAGCCCGACTGCCCTGGAGCAGTGCTGAGTCTCCTTGAGCACAGGCCCTGGCACACAGGACTTGCCACCTGTCTCCCCAGAGAACCAAGGTCCTGCAGGCAGAGCCTCCTCCTCACCTGGGCCAGCTAAAATCCCACCACCCACCCTGCCTCTCCTGCCCTTCCTCCTTCTGTGCATGGTAAAGCCCTCAGGTGGGCCTGGGCCGCTCCTCCAGCCTCCAGCCTCCAACCCAGCCCCTGCCCTGAGGCACTTTCCTTGTCTCTAAGCTGTGCTTCCTTTTGTCTCTGCGCATCTGGAAAGTGATGATGAGCAGGGAGCCACTGTCTACCATGCCGTGCACATGGGGCCTTCTCAGTCCTGGCTTCCCTGCAGCTCAGCTTCTGGCTCCACCAATCAGAGCAGCTGAAACAGCTTGGAAGCTGCTCTTTTCCACAACGGACAGCATGTCTTCACTCCCACCTGGAATGCTATGCGCTTTGTGAGTTTCTTCATTTCCAGGAACACCCAATTCCCCCAGCAGTGACTGCTCCATGAACCATCTGAAGTGCAGTTCACATGAAAACACCCAATTCTCAGGGCTTCAGGGTCGCCCAGGCTGTGCACACTGACCCTGCTCTTCCCCTCGAGCCCCCCACTCACATCCATGTGCCCAGCCCGCCCCTCCTCCTGCCTGCGGCTGACACGGGCCCGACTCACGCATCTTCCACCTCACTGCACGCCCAGAGCCCACCGTCCTTCAAGCTGCGGGCGGATATGCTCCCTCTCCCTCCTCGGGGCTCCCCTGGTGGATCTGGGTGTCAGGAGACAGTGCTCATTGGGGACAGCATGTCTGTGTGCAGCAGTAGGAAGCACACGGCACTCATCAACACCCACCTCCCAGCCTGAGAGGAGGGACCCCCAGGCCACCAGCCTCACAGTGTCCCCTCAATCCGGCCTCTGTGCTCCCGTCTCTCCACTGGGAAGCAAGGGGCTACAGCTCATCCGGGTCGTTTGAAAAGCTCTATTAATCATCTTTTGGGATAGCAGAAAGGTTGCCTTTGAAACGAATAGCTGATTCTTGCGCTATGAAAGCGCTACCAACCGCCCAACAGCGGAATGGCTGCAGACGTCTGAGAGGGCCTGAGCCCAGCACTCACCGTCCGGCAGAGCAGAGTCTCCTCTTCCAGACCGACCACGCAGCCTCTGACCAGCCCGTTCATACACAGAAAGGCAGAGAATACAGTGGCGTCTGCCAGGGCTGTGACAAGGGAGACCACAGCCAGCAAAACAGGGAAGAACCTCAAGTTTCAGAGTGAGGAACACAAGGTAATGCCTCCAAATGTCAAATATCAATGCAGGCCAGAGAAGACAAAATGCTAATTTCACAGAGTTGGGGTAACTACTGGAAATCCTGATCCCCAGAGGTAGCTTAAGTTTGTCAAATTAAAATGAAGACCAGGCCTGGAGAATCTCTGAGCCGACAAAACCAGTTAAGTAAGCCTCATAAGTGACTGCAATCTGGCTTGATTTGCAATCATAAGTGAAACTTAAATTGAGCTAACTCTTGAAAATGCCTATATTAAAGAAAAACAGAACTTAAGCTCAACCAATCAGAAGTAGCCAGCAAACTTAAAATTATATAACTAGGGCCTCTCCAATGGGATAGACCAGACGAGGGAACTATACAACTGCAACAATCATATTTTCTTTGCTTTACCTGTGTCCAGCCTATAAAAGCCTCCCTCTCTTGCGTTCCTTGGTAGAGCCCCAGAACTATTTCTGGCATGGAGCTGCCCTATTCATGAAACATTATTTGCTTAAATAAATGCTTTAAAATTTTATTCTGCCTCAGTTTACCTTTTTAACAGTTTGGTGTCAGAAGTGGGATCTGAAGGAGACCCCTGAGCACCCCAAGAGCTGTGAAAAACCAGGTGTGGGACCTGCTGGGCCCGTTGTGCTCACTGCTTTCTCGAGGCATTTGACAGTCACAGGGTAGGTCCCGATAGGATTTCAAGCTCCACAATTTCCACCCCAAGCTCTCTGACTTTGAGAAATTTTATCCTGGCGGTCAGACTGGGTCTGACAGGGACTGGAGCTGGTGCAATATAGTGCACTTGCTTCAGGGGTTGCACTGGGTGTTCAACTGGAACTGGACTGGGTCCAGCTGGAGGCCGCAGGTCAGTAAAATTTTAGGACAGAGTGTTGTGGACTTGTCAGAATCCGGGGAGTCTGGGACTCCCCCATTGGGAACTCCAGCTAGTTTTATGTTCAGAAATTACAGAACCTATGCCTTTCTGGAGAAATGGGTGCACCTCAAGAAGGTAACTTGGAGTTACAGTAGTCACAATGGAAGTTTTATTCTAGATGAGACTATTCATCTGTGGGCACATTAGGGAAAAAAGGATCCCAAGTCCTAGGAAACAGTGACATACATTTTTTGGTTGGTACACAGGTTGATGTTTGGACAGAATGACTAAAAGAAAACAGCCTGTTTAAAGGGATCTTCTCTACAGCGTGCTATTAAAAGTCATCCTGAATCTACTAATCTCTTTGATCTCTTGCCTTTTCCATATGAATATCCTCAAAACCAACTTCCTTTAAACATTAGATTCTCGAATGAGCCAGGAGTATCCCCAACAACAAAATTCAAATCTTGGCCTTGAACATGGCTTGGAGCCATTATAAAAGCAGCTGCTCAAGGCTGCAGAGGAGGAACACTGAATGCAACTAGACTGTATGTCCCCTCAGTCACCTCTGACAGTGCGTCCAAGACTCAGTAACCGACTCCTGGCAACAGGCAAACGTGCCCAAAATGCCTTCTTGGAGCAAACGTCACATGCTTTCTCCCTGCCTTAGAGATGTCTCAATCTTTAAAATGCAGGTTTCGGGGAAATGACTCATCAGAGGGGGGAAAAAAGAGGAACCTTTTAGAAATAAACTGGCAAATAAAAAATCTTAACAGTCCTTTCTACAAATATTGATAAAGGGCTTTAGCAATCTGAACAGGCCACTTTAACTGCCAAGCACACAACTGGATCCAACTAGGAGTTTATGTTATTGTGCCTGGCACACGGCTGCAGTTTCAGAACAGAAGCCACGACTCTCTGGGTCTGTGTGGCTGCACACACCTACACACGTGTATGGTAGCTACATGTCATATTATTCCACCTCTGGGTGGTATCATTGGAAACAATATTTAAAGCACTCTATTTTATTGGCCTAAAGGAAATTAAGTGCTTACGTATTTTCTCAGAAAAGAAAGGAACTAACCCGAATGGTTTTCAGATTCACATGAGCTGAGTAATCTTTAATAAATATGACTATTGATGATTTAGTAAAAAGGTATATTCTACCTAGCTGTGACTAGTCGAATAAGCTCATGTTATCTGCTACAAAATTTGTCAACAAGAAAAATAACTTGAGATGACGTATAGTTTTCTTAATGTTATGTCTACCTGAAAAGTTTCCAAAATCTTTTTGAAAACTTGACACTTTAAAATTATACTAATTTAAATTAAATGGTAGATACTCATTAAATATCAAGATCATGCATAAAATAAGATAAACTACTAAAGCATTAACTCGTGGACAGAAGTTTAAGCATATTCCGGGCTTCTTATTACAGAGGAACTAGAAATACTTAGGTCTGTCTGCAGGAAAGCATGCCCTGTGCTATGAGGAAGCATATGCTATTAAAAACTATATCATGTACTTCCTACTTTTCACTAGATACTAAGGTTAACAAGAATTAAGAATTTTTTTTCCTTATGTCACTTGGTTTTTATTTATTTATGTATGTTTTTCTTATTTCAAAATATTACGGGGGTACAAACACTTTGGTTACATAAATTGCCTTTGCACTGCCCAAGTCAGAGCTACAAGTGTGCCCATCTCCCAGACAGTGTGCACCGCACCTGTTAGGTGTGAGTTTACCCATCCCCTCCTGCCCACTCCCACCTGCCCGACAGCGGCTGAATGTTACTTCCACATGTGCATGTAAGTGTTGATCGATTAGTACCAATTTAATGGTGAGTACACGTGGTGTTTGTTTTTCCATTCTTGTGATACTTCACTTAGAAGAATGAGCTCTAGCTCCATCCAGGATAATACAATACATGTAATTAAAACTCCTAGAAGTAAGGATGAAAGGAAACAACTGTATATGAAAAAGTGTACAAAGAAAATAGGATGTGTGTTTAATAAGAAAAAGTGTACAAAGTGGGTGTTTACATTAAGGAAAAAGGAGAGTAATTTTATCTTAAAGCAAGATGACTGACTATTTCAGAATAAAAAAGAAGAAAATGTGTAAGACAAAAACTGGATATAGAAAGTTGTAGAAGGTCTGAGAAAAAGGAATTTGTTGTGTGGTCAAATGACTAAGAAGATTAAAATGATTTTATTTATAAGGCTTTTTAAAAAAAATAAGCGTAATAATGGATTGATGCATAATTAAAATTTGGTATTCTCTGATAAAAGGACAGACTTTTCTTGGAGTATTAGTCTGCTTTTAATTATGAATTTTATTTATTTATTATCATTTAAGTAATTGGCCTAGAAAACAATGATTTTTGTCTTATTAGGATAATTTTTATTCTTAATGTTGTCTTTTATCAGGTTTTTGATTTAAGAAAAGTGAATCTTTTCAATATAAAAAACTAAGTTTTTTACAATTATGTAGCTTTCTGTATTTCCCTCTAAAATCTTTTTGTCACGTTAGTATTGTTTCATAGTGACCTGTGATCTTTTTTAATCAAACCTTTTACATTTTGACAGCTTCCCAAAATCAAATTCTAAATTAAGTGTTTTTGACTTCAAATCAAATTTGGGAGTTTCCAGAAGTGTCCCTGGGATATCTCAAAAGATTTTATTTTTATTCCCTGTAAAAAGAGCGATATTAAACTAATTAAACTTATTTTATATGTTAAACTGCAAAATAAGCACTGTCCAATACAGACCCTTAGGTTACATTTATATGAATATACATTATTAATACAAATGTTTCAAAAATAATACGAAATTTCTAAAACTCTGGCATGACCTAGTATAATATTATCAGTCATAACTCTAATTATTACCTTAAAATGTTGGATGTTACCAAAACAAGCAAATTTCCTTGTCAGCTGCCTGATGCAAGATTGCAAGAGATTCACGAAAGACTCTGACAAAAGCAGGTGTCTGACATCTCCAGGATCCTACTGTCGGACAGGTACGAATTCCTAGAACCAGAACCGATGGTCTCATAAAACTGCTACCCCAATATCAAGCAAAACAAAAATTAATTACATGGGACTGAGTTAACTGATAAGAATAATTACAATTTTATGACTTTCTGTCTGAAACACTGCTGGTTCTTTCACGTCTTCTTTTTTCAGATTTAAGGAACTCTTTTCCTCTTTTCTCTTAAGCTGCCTACTACACATGACAATTTGATAAAATGTAAGTTTGTAAACAAAAATGGAACATTTATATTTTTCTCTCCCCTGATTGCTCTGGAATTTGGAAACTCTTATTATTTTTATTTTCATGGTGATATGGATATTTGCATAGGTTCAGTAAGAATCTATTCTCCTTGTGACAGGACATAATTGGGCAAGTCTTTGGGTTGGCTTCTTAGCCTGAGATGTTTTTAAAGGTCTAATCTAAGATTCTTCATTACCAGATAGTTTTTTTTTTTTAAAGAAAAACTAAGGTTGACTGATACAAAGTCAATAAATTCCTCTGGATATTAACAAAGATCAGACTAAGATATCATATATTAAAATATATATAAAATTACTATCCTTGTTAAACTTATGTAAATAATCAGGTCAAGTTTAATGAAACTAGACTTATTTTGTAAAAATGAAACTAATCTTACTGTAATTATTTTGGTAAAAATGGGAGTGATTATTAAAAAAGATTGTATTTTAATAGAAAATTACAGTGCATTCATTATCAGAATCAGTCCTGTTCATTTCCCTTGAGGTTTTGCTATCCATCTGTAAACAGGATCTTGAAATTTTCTAGTTTCACTAAAAACTAAAACTGCCCTTTCCCTAAGCCCTACAAGTGGGAACTGGATGACTTCAAACTTCAGAAAAATCAGTACAACAGCCCACGTATTGACAAACTTCATGCCTGCTGCTCCACAGGGCACTTCAGAGAGTTCACCAGGACAACTCATGGCATACTCAGGACATTGAAACCCCACACCAGGAAAATCCATCAGATTGCTACTGCGTCTTCATCCCACCATCAAAGGATGCTTCAAACTCAAATCTAGACATCTTCACGTCTAGCTGCCCTCTGGACTCAACACTAAGATAATTTCCCCCAAGTATTAACTTCTGTTTTTCTTCTGTTTTCGTAAAACAATACCTCAAATTCCCTTCAAGCAATACAATCTGAAATGAACAACTTAGCCTTGATAGTACTTCAAAATATAAGTTCCTAATATAAGGAGGTACTTGTGCTCTTATTGATAAAAAATGTTGTTTCTATGTTAATAAATTAGAAATTGTCCAAAACTTAAAGGCTCTTAAACAAATACAAGTCTCTCAGGTGCTGCCTCCTTCACCGACTGATTTAAGTGGTTAAATCTTGGCTCCTGGGATCTCTGCTCCAGGGAATTTTTCAATCTCTGCCTATTACTGTCCTGTAGTCACTGTAGTCGCCTCCCTAGTGTGTTGTGTCCTCTCAAGGGCTGTAAATGCTTTCCAGCAGCCAGCCGCACATCAAATGACTGCCATCGGGATCGGACAATTTGGGGACTCGGAAACCCTATGACCCGAGTCCAGGATGACTATGCAATTTTGAATAATCATGACCTCATGACCTTGCATCCCAGTGCACCTGTTGATGATAGCGACATCTCCATGCCTCTTCCTTGCAGTGGTGATGTCAACAGTGGCACCGAGAGAATGCTGTGCTGTTCAGCCACACTCTCAGCTGCAAGTGTGACCCAGCAGGGGATTGTCAGAGTAAATTAAAGGCCAGACAAGGCCTGAAGACTCCCTGAGCAGACATGGCCAGAGGTCTCATAAGTGACCTCAATCTTGCTTGATTTACAAACACAAATGAAACGTGAGCTATTTCTTGAAAATGCCTATACTAATGTTAAACAGAACTGAAACTTAACCAATCAAAAGTAGCCAACAAACTTATAATTAAGTTTCCAATGGGACGACCAAATGAGTCACTGTGTGACTGTAACAATCCAATGTTCTTTGCTTTACTTCTGTGTCCATCCTGCATTCCGTCGGTGGAGCTCCTGAACCACTGCTGCGTTGGAGCTGCAGATTCATGAATCACTGTGTGGTCAAATAAACTCCTTAAAAAAATTTTTATTGTGCCTCAGTTTACCTTTTTTAACAAGCTGAACATGTAAAAAATTAAAGTAAACATGCAAAATGGTTAGACAAAATCTAAGTTAATGGATGTTGGGGTGTTAAAGGAATTTCCCTTAACTTTGAAGCAGACATTAAGGAGGAAGACAGCCCTCTCCTAAAACATGCCTGTCTCTTAACATACTAAAAATGGTTCTGGAAAAAGAACATTCGATTAGGAGTCCAGAGACCTGGGGTCTGCCACCCACTTGGAGGAAAATCTTGGAAAATTCTCTCACATTTCGGGCTTCGACTTCCTCATCTAGATGGAGTGACGAATTATTAACTCCCCAGCATTAAGACTGGGGACACCCCAAATTCTGGCTAACACCAAAGGAGTCTAGAGCAACCTCCACTGTGCCAAGTGCTCCCCTGCTGTTCTGTGACCGGACCCTGCCGTGGCCCTGCCAGCCTGTACTGCCTTATTTGCCAACACAGCCTGAGACGGCCTCAGCCTACGGTCTCCCCTCCATCCTGATGGCCAGGTGGGGCTCACACAGTCTGTTGATTCCTCTGATCAACCTCCGCCAGATGGGAAGGATCCCTCCCGCATAAGCGTTGGTGCTGAGAGGTTGGGGAACACCAAATCTGACCCCTGACCTCAAGGAACTGATGACAGATGAGGACAGATGACAATGTATATTCTTAAAATACAAGGGGACGTGTGTTCACCATCATGACAGAAGCAACACAATTAAGACATGAAGGAGCACAAGGTCGGGTGAATGGGGAGTACCTCCCAGCCGGGGAGCTGGCGGCTCAGCCTGGCGGTGGCTGGAAGGGCAGGCAGCAAGGAGATGGCTTTACTGGGCAGGAAGTGGGCACTGCCACGTCCGGAATGGGGTGACTGGATGGAACGAACAGAATCAGTGGCAAAACTGGAACCAAGACCAAGACACTGAACATTAACTATATGCACAGAAGGTTTTTTAGTAAATCATCAAAGTACTTATTGCCAATTAGCTTATGATTCCACAGTTTCCATTTTTTTATTGGTAGTTTTCCACCTACCTTTTTTCTGCCTTATCTCTGAGTAAAGATAAAGTAAGTCCTTAACCACTTTTCTATCACTGTAAATTTATTATTTGAGCAGACTGATGTCACCGCATGTTCATGCTCCGGGTTCCCCTCAGAAACCCCCTGCCCTGTGTCCTCTGACTCAGAGCCCACTTCCTGGCAAATCAGGGCCGCTGCACTGTCAGCCCTGCTAACCCCGAAGCATTGCCTTCAGGGACGTGGCTACAAAATCACTAGATTTGGGGTTCCTCAAGGGAAGTGGCCATGTCCTGCTCAATTCCTCATCCCCCTCCCCCGTGTGTACTCAATAAAACCTGCTAAAAAAGATTAATGAATGAGAGACGGCCAGCGCACCAGCAAGCGACCACGGGACGGCCTCATTCTCGCTCATTCCGTGACACGAGGCAGCACTCAAGAGCAGAGGACCCGGCCATGAGGACTTTGAGGCAGTCACTGGAACTCAACCCAGAAAATTCTACAAAGCCTTGCAAAGAGGTTCAAATCTTAAGTTCTGTCCAGGAAAAGCTTCAATCTGCCCAAGTGTCTTAGTCCATTTTCTGTTGCTTAGAACAGAATACCTGAAACTGAGTAATTTATAAAGAAAAAGAATTTATTTCTTACAGTTATAGAGGCTGAGAATTCCAAGGTCAAGGGTGTTCATCTGGTGAGGGCCTTGTTGCTGGTGGGGACTCTGCAGAGCCCCAAGGTGGCACAGGTGTCATAGGCCAGGGCGCTGAGTGTGCTAACGTGCCAACTCAGGTCTCTCTTCCTCTTCTTGTAAAGCACCAGTTCCCCTCCTGTGATAACCCACTTATCTGTGAAGAGGTTGACCCATTATGACAGCCCTCATGACCCAATCACCTTGTAAAAGCACCACCTCTCAATACTGCTATATTGGGGATTATATTTCAAATGAATTTTGAACGGGACAAATATTCATACCATAGCACCAAACAATCAAAAACATGCAAAACCAAGAGCCACTAAGAATCTGAGAGGGGTCACGTGAAAACACACACCTTAGTGTCCACCTCACAATGGCAGTAGTAGGCACATGCCCAAGACTGCCATTGCTGCCCAGGAAGACACTGAGATGTCATCTGCCATGTGATTAGAGAGCTGTGTGTGCGGCAAGCCCTGGAACTGGATGTGTGTTGTTCTTGTGGAGCCAGCCTGGGTCTGTGAGCCTCCCAAGAGCCCCACGTCAACACAGTCCTTGTGCAGGAAGAACAGGCTGTGCCCAAGACAAAGGAGGAGCCCCAAAAGACAGCAAGCTATAAAAACTACAGCTTGTAAATGAAGGATATGAAGCAGGTGTACAAATATAAAATCACCAAAAGTGAGGCTGGTTGGAGTTTTTCCCGTCACAGTTGTCTAGAGAAGGAGCAGCAGCTTGGGTAGCCACTACCCGTCAGGTGACCAGTGTCAGCCTTCCAGGATGCCCAAGGCAAGGACTGAAGCGAGGACGAGGCAGCGGGAAGCGCAGAGGTGTGCGCCGGGGAGAGGGCCGCGTCTGGGTCCCCAGCACAGACTGAGCCTGACCTCAGGAAGGAGGAGGAAGAGCAGCTAACTTGATCCAAACCAGCTGCAACCACTTCACATGACCTGACAGAGTCATACAGAGTGGCAGCGCCATTCTCCCAAACAATAGCAACTGGCTTGGTGGCTAGGTGTGTGCTACTTCACCTGCTAGGAGCTAATTTCTTGTTCATAATTCCTTTTATGATTCTAAATATCAAAATTTTATTCAGGGTAGAATTTAATTCAGTGAGATTTATTTTCTGTAAAAAGTAAATCTAAAGACATTACTTTCAGAATATCCAAATCAATAAACAGTTATTGATTATTTAAATATGCAAGACTAGGAACTGAACTTAGGAGTGTAAATATTAGAAGAAATCTAGTTGAAAAAAATCTGAAAGGAAAAAAAAGACCCAGCTGTTTACCTCATCTGCCCAAATCGGTATTTGGACTAGAACGAGGGCCCACTCATGTCAGAGAGAAAATGAAAAGGACAGAAATGGGCACCGTGTAAGACACAATTGATGTGTACACCATCAATGCTGACATCAGAAGGCCAGCAACCCACTCCTGTGCTCTCTGCCAGGGCCTCCAAAACTGCTGGGTTCAGACCTGCGGAGCATAGGATGGTGGGCAGTTATTTATCTAGTTTGTTCATGCAAGTCTCAGGTGAATATCTGTGAAGACCAGGAACAGCACACTGCCACAGGCCTTGCTCTGTGAGATACATGCAGGCGAGACACATGGTCACAAAGTGAGCCTGGGACCAGATGCTGTGCACACACCATGCATCTGGGCCTCAGGACACTTCCCTGAGGAGGGACCCTTCCCCTCATGACACTTGTGAACACTGTTGACTTTCCTCAGTGACAAAGAGGTACAAGGAAGAAAAGGCTAGATGTACGATGAGATGTGATTAACTATGTTCCACGTGACACAACCATCACAGAAATGAGAAAATGGCTTAACATGATGTTCTTTGGTCATATGCGAAGGTCATTCCAATTTCAAGATTAGTGGCTTGAAGTCAACCCTCAAATACTAGTGAAGTATTTTATTCCCATTAACAAAAGTCGCTAGAGCATTGTTTGTAGCAGCAAAATAAAAGCAAGATACAGACTAGAGCAAACAGGTGTATAGTATGGTAGCTTCCATGTGTATAAAAGAAAAATGCAGAGGAATTTACCTACGTGTGTCCTTGCATACACACGCACGCCACAGGGACGACTCAGGGAGCTCTGGAGTAGAAACATTTCTCACCGTGTGTATTACTGAACAGTATTTTTCTGTGCTCATATATCACTGAATTTCTAATTTGAGAATTTTCATGAATTTGTTCATCAAAAGCTTCTAAAATATCTTTTTAGATGCCGAGTATTGTATAAGATTTGGGAGACACAACAGGAAACAAGATGCAGTCTCTCTCCTCAAGGACAACGTAGTAGAAGGACCAAGAAAACACACAGTGAATTATGACCATGAAGTTGCAATATGCCATGGCATAATAAAGGAAGGGCACTCAAACCCTACTCAGAAGTCACCACTCCTGGCTGTAGGAGGTAACGCTCGTGGGCATGTCTTGTGAAGAGGTAGCTTACGTTCCTATCTTTCTGAGGATAGTTGTTTAGCAGACAGCTTTGGAAGACAGAGACAGTGTCTCCCTCTGGGCTGACCATGGTGACTGAGATACCATCTCTCTCTGGAACAAAGGCTGGCAGGTTTTGACCTTGGGGGTTTCGTAAGCTTGGGCTCCTCAGCTGTGGCACAATTGTGTCGGCCACTCCCATCGCTCCTGGGGGACTCGGGAGCAGGGGGAGCCTGCTGCGCTGTGCGTGGCAAGTCTTTCACCTCTGGCCGAGCACCTGTGTCTTCCGCAGAGTCTGTGAAACTGTGGCAGGCTGCCTTGTTAGCCTGCAAGTGGGGAACGACCTTAAACCCTTCACAGTTCCTGACATGTAGGTCAAACTTAGTTCAGCATCCTTTGTTTAAAAAAATCAAAGAAAAGTAAATGTTTAAGTCTAGCACCTTCCAAAGCCTGATCCCGAGCTGACATTCGCCACCATACCCACCCAGCCCTGTGCCTCTGCAGGATGGCACACAGCAACCACCTCTGCTGCTCTCACACACGGGTGACATCCCCTCCAGATCTGGGCATAAAATGATATAAAGCCTCCAACGTTCCCATCCAACCTGGGCACAGGCAGGGGGCCGGGCCAGGAGAAGCCTCTGCTGGGACTGGCCTCCCACCTGCAGGTCAGCACGGCCGCATGGTGGGAATGGGGCTGGATCTCAGCTGTATTTTTAGGCTCTGTGGCCTCAGAGTGCCTCATGAACATACTGGCAAGATTAAGTTAAGCTTAGCCATGAATCGATATTAAGTCGCAAAGCTCTAAATACCTCCTGAGCTTACAAGGAGAATCCTTTGAAAGAGTTTAGAATTGAAATTGTTTTCTGTCTGGATCTGTTATGTTTTATTTTATTTTATTTTTTAGATTCAGCATGTAACAAAGAGAAAGATTTCCATGTCAGACTTATACAAGTTACCTCAACTGAATTAAAAACTAGGTTTTTTCCTCATTTCTGGTGCTCTTTCACACCCTTTTCTTAATCCTGTGGAATTTAAAAGTGGCCATTACAGACCCTCAGTATCTCACCTCCCTCCTGGTCTTATGACAAACGCATGCAACTGTCCTACAGGCCCACTCAACACATCCAGTTAGATGCCTTCACTTGGCCTTGGCAGTGGGCAGATCCGGGTTTACATCACCTATGGGTATCTTTATTCTGGTAACTTGTTACTATTTATATCCCTGGCATTTGAGCCATGCATATTTCAAAGGGAAGAAAAAAGGGCTTTGGAACACATGTTGTCTCTGCACAGAGACAGTGGCCAGGGCCTAACCCTCCCTGAAGGGCAGCAGGCTTGGTACCAAGCACTTCTTGCAAGTCAAAAAGGTGAAATGGGTCAGATACAGATATTTTTGCTATAGAGCTAATGTTGGAAATAAGAGCCTACGATACAAGAAGATGTCCAAAAGGAAAACTGAGTGATGTGTCTTCCATGGTGCCCAACAAGGGCAGGCCTCAGGGCCTTTGTGTGGACCTGCCCTGCTCTTTCCACCCAAGGTGATGCAAGGTGTGCTGCGTGGTTTTCGTGGACTCCTTCCTTGGACACTGGGGCCCAAGATATCTGATGTGGTCCACATACAGACCACCCTCTGAGGAGGAGCCCCTAGTGAATACTGTAAATGTGCGGACCTACCTTTGTCATGGTGCAGAGAGCCACTGGCAGCCTCCTGGCAGCGCTGGCCACAGAGGTCTGCATGGCTCCTGCAGAACTTTTCTTTTTAATGTACTGTTTGCAAACTTTTAAGACATTGTAATGCTTTACATGAAGTGTGTATTTCTGGCATCCTCTGAAAACAGGATGCTGGGCAATTTGGAACATGCACTTCTCAGGATAGCCCACAGCTCCCTGCCTTGCCCTCCATAACTAGGTAACTCTAAAGACCCTTCTCTTCTCAGCATTACTTTCCCAACTCTCTGAACCTCTCAGGAAAGAACAGACTCAGTGGCCGCGCTGCTTCTTCTGTCAGGGGCCCTGGCTGTCACATCTATCCCGCCTCACCCACCGTGTCCAACGGTCAGCTTGCAGCTTTTCACAGATCAGACCCAGCACACGCTTGCTGTGGAGCTGAGTTACTCCATTTGCCTTTCTCTGGACAGAGTTCAACCAGACAATTTGGAAGATGTGGCCATCAGAACTATGTGTGCACCACAGAATCACAGCTCTTTAAAGCTGGAAGGAACCCCGGAGCCGGCACCCGCTTTTCAGATGAGGAAATGCCCAGCGGGAGCCACTGGCCGCCTGTGGCTGCTGAACCTTGCAGTGGGGTACAAAGTGTGCTGTGCTGTTAGCATAAAAACACTGGGTTTCCAAGACTTAGAGGTCTAAAGGTCTTGCAAAAATAAGAATGTAAAATTTATAACAGGTCAAAATGATAAAAATTAGAATATGTTTGGGTAAATAAAAATATATTATTAAAATGAATCTCACACGTTTCTTTTTACCTATTTTAACTAACGTGGCTTGCATTCTCTGTCTATGGGCCGCACTGGTCTAGAATAAAACCCATAATCTGAGGCACTCTGTAGGACACCAGACTGTTTTAATGCAGCCTTACTTTGATTTTAATTTCTTTCTTGAAGTGGATAAAATCAAGACGAAGAGCAGAGAAAGAGAAAGCTGAAGGACAAAGTTTTGCTACTATTTATAGACTGGGTGCTATCCTGGCCCTCTGTGTCTGTAAACAGGTTGTGAGCACGCCTGGGTCGAGCGCATAATGTCCCAGCATGCCTTCTGCTGACCCGGAGAGAGCAGAACTGGCATGTTTGCAGCATTCACAACAGGTCTGTCTTCGGCAACAGAAGTCCAATTTTCCTGTTTGCTTTCTGTTAAGTTTCTGTCATCTTTAACTGGACCAAAATCATCTGTGATATAACTAAGAATTTAAAATGCAAGAATTCAGATATATGCTTATTCCCTGGAAAACTGGAGCTGCTTTTGCAAAGCATAACAAAGCTGATGAAATTATTTTAGTAACTGTTGCTGTTATTCAAACCATGGCAACTGTTACTGTTAAGGATTAAGGTTTTCTTTTAAAACATTTGTGTGAAGACCCCACTAATACAATACTATATGAGTTTTACCAGCAGTTCATTAACAAACAGTGGAAAGTGACCCTTTTTAAAAAAAAAAAGGTTGAGGTGACCTTAAAGCACCAGTTGTTAGAGCGAAGTGTGAGACATCTGCATGTTAGCCTGTCATCTACGAGTAGTCTTACTCACCAAGCCCCTCTACCTTACCTTTGTGTTTTTCTGTTTGAGACCTCAGAAGTTCTGCACATTTTGCTTCTTCCTCTTGTATTTCCAGATGAAATCGGCATTCTGGGTGAATGCTATTCACCTGTTCAAGGTTAAAAGAAATAGAAATAACTAAAAATTCCACAATAAGAGGAAAATAAAGCAAAAGTTCTACAAAAACAACTTCACAGTCCTAAACTTTGTCCAAACTAAAATTCATTTAAAAGCAATTATCTTCATTTTTCTGGCATGGTTATTTAAAAAAAACTTCAGTATTTACTTTGTAAAGGTATTGTAAAACAAACATAAAACTTAATGGAACATTCTTGTCTAAGCAGGAAAATAAACTCACTAACATAATACATTGTATGTTGTTAATACAGGCAATAGAGCTCTTTAACCCAATAATCTCGCAATATTCAAGAGTCCTCCATCTCATAGCCCCTGATTTGATTAAAGTAAATACACGTTTACCCTTAAGACCATTCTTAATGACTGCATATTACACACGGACACTGGTGGGCTCCATCGGAGGTGCCCACGGGAAATAGCCTTATTTTTAAAGTCTTCAGTACACATTCGAAGCTTAACTCTATGAATACAGATAAAACTGTACTCTTTCTGACTTTAGAATTTGTTGTGAAAGAGCTTCTCAAAAAAGCTGAGAGGGATAAGCAGGGAGGCAGAGGTGACAGAATCACATCCTGTGGTCCAGAGAGGGGCCGATTTCCAGTCAGGACCCGTCAGAGGAACCAAAGATGCTACATAAATAGTATTAATAATCCATATTGTCTGTTGACGCATGTAAAAGACAAAACTACATAATGTTTCAGTCTTAGAAGACAACATTCCTTGATCTCTATTGTTACAAAGGTCCAACATTCCCTTTTCTTACCTCCACCCCCCCCCCCAAGTATCCACTTTGTACAAAGGAGCTACCCTTAGAGGTCTGGGCTCTCTCTTCCCCTCTCTCTGCCTTAATCTCTCTCTTTCCATCTGACCAAACTTTTACTTTTACTAGGTAGTAACTAAAAAGAATCATACTCTTGGGTATATTATGGCCATCTATGTTTAGTTATCCTACCTCTGAAATAAGTCAATTAGAATTTCTAATTCTGGTCAATAAAATTTCCTAACTGAATTAAGGGAAGAAGCTTAATCCTAGATTCTTTTGTCACATTTACCTCCATTTAAGAAAGACCTGAATTTGTCTGTTTCTAGCTCATTACTGGACAACCACAGAGCTTAGAGACTCCTGGTTTCAGGCACTCTCTGTTTTCATATATGAACAAGTCAATGGTTTAAATTTCAGAATTAGGGACATTATTTGTCAAGGTATTAAAGACACTGCAATATCTAATATTCCTGGAATGCAGGGCAATGACTTATTTTAGGACATTTTAGAAAGTAAAGCAGTAGTAATCATAAAAATTCCTGATGCTTTTCAACGACTGGCTCCCTCACTCCCTCCTCCCTGAGGGGCTGTGCTGGGACTTCCTCCCAGACCCGGGAGTTTGGCAACAGCGGGGTGACTCCTGCCCTCCTGAAAACCAAAACACCATGGCAATTACAGCTTCCCCTAAGCAGCCCCTCCCTGGGCTTCCCAACTCAGAGAGGATGCGGATCACTAAGACGGCGGCCTCGGCTGCGAGACACGCGCACCAGACGTGCGCCCTCGCGGTCCACGGCACAGGAAAGCAAGAAGTAAGGCTCGAACTTACTTTTTTTAAGATTTTCAAATAAAGGGAATAATTCTTGAGAACTACATAATGTATCGATGCACTAATTTAACAAACTTCAGCTTATCACTCCCTCGGTGCTCCTTAAAAACAGTATTTCCAAAGGGAAACTTTCTTTAGCCACGCCACGTCCCCCCGACATACACTAAAACAGACACTAACCAGGGATAAGTACGAGGAGGTGCGAGAAGTATCTAAGGGCAAAGCACGCTCCGGCGTCCCCCTGAAGCGCGAAGCCCGGGACGAGCGCGCCGCACAGCCCAGAACCGAGCCGGCGCCCGCTCTCGTCTCGGGCTGGGGAGGAACTGGGTCCCGTGTCCAGCACCCGCGGGACGGCAGGAAGCGGGGACCTAATGCACCCTCCGGGTCCCAGAGTCCCAGACCCTGGAGGGCCGCAAGCTGGGGCTCTGCGACCCAAGGTCTGGAGCGCCCGAGGCGACCCGCTCCCCGCCCGGCGCGGACCAGCGCGGAGTCCCCCGGCCGCCCCGCGCCCCGCGCGCCCCGGGGCAGGGGAGGCAGGCGAAACTCGCGGGAGGAGCGCTCCCTCCCGGGAAGGGGAGACTGCGGGTGCAGCGGGGCGCGGGCGCGGGCGCACTCACCGGGGCCAGCAGCCAGCCGCAGCAGGTCAGCAGCGCGGGCGGCAGCAGCGCGCGCACCCCCATCCTGGGCTCGGCGCGCCCGGGTCCTCCGCACCCGCCGCCTCCGTCCCCAGCGCCCGCAGCGACTCCCGGGCGCACCCGGTCTCCGGCGGTCCGAGCGCCGCGCGTGGAGCAGCCGCCGCCTCTGCGCCCCTGCGCCCGCGAGCGCGCCCGCCTTCCGGTCCCAGCGCCCCGCCCCGCGCCCCTGTCCCCGCCCCGCGCCCCGCGCCCGCGCCCGCGCCCCTCCCCGCGGGCCTCTGTCCGCGCCCGGCTCACGTTCGCTCCTCGCCGCGCACCCCGCCCCCGCCTCCCCGTCTGTGCTCTCGCGCGCGCGGGGGGGGGAGAGGGTGTCTCGCAGGGGCGGGGGCGCTCGGGGCGCGCCCGACTCCAGGTGGAGGGAACCGGGCGGCGCCGCTGGGAAGAGCGGGACCCGGCGCCAGGGCCGCGGCTCCGACGCGCTGCGGGGTGTCTGCCGCAACCTGTGTCCGCCGCACTCGACAGTAACCTAAAGCGGCAAGAAACCCACTTGGGTGGGCGGCCGTGCCCTGTGGCTGGTGGGGTTGGGTTGGGGCGACCGAAAATTAAGAAGAAAATCAGAGTTCATTTTGGTGGGGACCCGGGCTCGGCCTCAAAAGAGGAAATCAGGGTGACTGGAAAAACTCGGGCTGTTGTACGTGGGTCTCAGTCTCAGCTCAGCGGCGCGTCTGGGTCCTGCGTTTGCAAAACGTGGAAATTCGTTCTCTCCCCAGACTCGCGGCCGCCGGGCGGGCGGGCGGGCGTGAGGGGCGGCGGGTCCCGCGTGGGCGCGTCCCGAGCGGTCGGCCTGGCGGAGGAGCTGGTTGTTACCCAGCAAACGGAACAGCACTAGCAACGAGAAATTAAAGAGGCCGTTTTTGTCCTTTTAAGTTTTTATTTGGAAATAATTTCAAACGCACACAAAAGCTAGAAGAATAAGGGTAGGACGAAAAGCCTCCATTACCCTTTCTGTAGATTCAGCCGTTGACGTTTACCTCGTTGCGTTTATCATTTGTGTTCTGATCCCTCCCACCCCTGTATCTATCAGTATCTGCCTGTCTGTCATCATCTCCCCATCTGTCACCTACCTGTCATCTGTTATCCATCGATCCGTCATCGTCTGCCTATCATCCATCCTCTGCCTAGCCAGTGCCTGTCGTCTACCTGTCGTCTGCCCATCTGTCACCGTCTGTCTGTGTCTGTCTAGTGGGAAACAGTGTTAGAGAACAAGATCTGGACCTTAGCTATGCAGCTTGGGATCTGGAAGCTTATTGTTTATGTTTATCAATTGCATAAACATGTCTTTACTCACTGTCCCACCTGGGAAAGCCAAGACCTTTGAGCTATTTGCACACTTGTAAATGGGAATGGTACCTGCCCTCCCACCTCAGAGGGTCTTTGTGACAACCAGGATGATTGATACACACACAAATATTGGTTGAGAGCCTACACTTTTAAAAATTACCACACTGGGTGCAGTGAGGGTCAAGTGGTGGATAAGACGTAGGCCTCTTCCTGGCAGGAGTCCGTGGTCCAGGGGTGGGGTGGCGAACATGGAGAAGTAACTGCAGTGGTAACAGATACAGGCAAAGGGGAGGAAGGAGGTGTGAGTTTTTCCTGGAGGATCCTGGAGGAGCGAAGGTCCAAATGTGACTGGATATTAGACTTCTATAAAAAATTTAACTTCCCCCACCCCCTAACAGAAAGCCTGTCGGAGAACTTAGTTTTAGTTCGTTTCCCCCCTGTCTGGGAAGAATCAGCAGGTGGTCTGTTGCTGATGTGGGCCCCTTTCTGAGCCTGGTACCTGGCCAGTGCCTCTTGGGTTCCTGGGAGCAAACTCAAGCCGCAGCCTCCTGTCGTGTGCCCACCAGTCCCTGCGGCAGTGCTCTCAGCACCCGATACTTGATACTTAGGCGTGCCTGGAACCGATGCATGCTTGTCGCTAAGCTGTGAGGCAGAATTCCTCATACTGCTCAGCCTACTTCTCAAGGTGATTAGGAAGATAAAATCAAATACCAGCCATGGAAAGCTTCCATGGCACTTTAAAGTATGCAGATGTGAAGTGCTGCCTTGGAGATGTGCTCTGTCAAGGTGGACATGGACACCGTGGGGCTCTGATCTTAGGATGGCTCACCTGTCTGCCCTGTGTTTTCCAGACCTTTCTGTTTCCAGCCATAACCAAATATCCAGTGAGATGGATTCATTACAGCAAACCTCCCAACAGTGTGCTCTCCACACCCCGGAGAAGCCCAGCAATCCGAGGTGGCGATAGCCTCTCTTCCAGATGTTAGAAAGCTCACTACCATGACTAGCCAAGCTCCCAGCATCCTTTGCTTTGCAGGGTCTCTGGTACCCCAGCCAGTTCTGCGGGGGGGCCCTGAGCCTCGCCAGGAGCCGTGTCAGTGGTGGAAGAGTGGGGGGTCTCTGCTCTCTGTGGCACCTGTACACCCCTGCACCACCACTGTCAGGGTCCCCCGGAGCCAGAGGGAGGAAGGAAAGCCTCTTTGCTGGCACAGCACGGTGCCCTTGGCATGGTGTGTCCTAAGTAGTGCTCTTATGAGTCCTTTAGGCCTCTCCCGACCCTTCATTGCTGGAGACTCCTCAGTTCTGCCCACTCACTGCAGAGGATGCCTCTAAGTTGGCCCCTCAAGATGCCTGCAGCCCCCAGGGCTTTCCTTCTATTGGGGGGACACCCCTCTCCAGGTGGTCCTCTCGGGAAACAGACTTTCCAGATGGTCCATGGGGCCCACCTCTGGCTAATGAGACTATAAATCTGCTTTTGCTTTGGCACAGGGGAGGCGGGCTGCTAGTGGCTTCCAGCCCAGGCTCTGCGGGACAGTGGCCAGCTGCCGCCTCTCACATTCCTGCCCCATAGTGAGTCCCAGGCCAAGCTCCCCAAATGGACCTTGAGGCAGCCTCGCTGCCTCAAGAAGAAGCACCTCAAGAGGAAGCACCTCCCAGACTCTTCTATGGAGAAAGCAGCAGTGACTGCTTTCCCCAGAGAAGCCCTCCCTGCTGGCCCCCACCAGTTGAGGGAACTTTCTCTGACTCCAACTCGGCCTCGAGGAGGGTCCTGGGCTGATGTTTGCAGAGCCCACTGGGATCACTTTCTCGGCAGACCCTCTGTCGACGGTCCTAGCACCTCATTCTGAAATGTGACGATGTGTGACCATAATTGTGTGGCCTTCGGGGGCTGAAAAGCTGACATAACTTCAACATTTTGTTACAAGACTCTCAGGGAGCCTGGCCCAGAGGCCCCCAGAAATCTCTGGAGAGAGACCTGTTCCCCAAGGGTTCCCTGAGGAGTGGAAGCAGGTGATCAGGTGATGGTGTATACGATGCCCCTGGAAAGTCTGTTTTTAAAATAGATTTTATACTTTACAGCAATTATATGCTTAGAGAAAAACTGAGTAGAAAGTACAGGGAGCTCCGGACACCCTCACCCCTCCTCTGTAACACCTTGCACTACTGTGGAACATCGTTACAATTGATCCGCCAATGGGCCAGTAAGTAGCTTCTGTCATTCACATTAGGGTTCACTCCTGGTGGTGTGCATTCTGTGGGTCTGGACAAGCGTGTAATGACACACATCCACCAGTGTGGTACCCTGCCGAGCAGTCTCACTGCCTTAAAAGTCCTCTGTGCTCCACCTGCTCATCCCTCCCTCTCCCAGCCCCTGGAAACTGCTGATCTTTTTAATGTCTCCATAGTTTTGCTTTTTGACAAAGGAGAACTATATGAGGAGGGCATATAATTGGAATCACACACTACGTAGCCATTTCCGATCGGCTTCTTTCACTTAGCAAACTGCATGTAAGGTTCCTTCATGTCTTTTCAGAGCTTGATAGCTGATTTCTTTTTAGTGCTAAATTATATCCCATTGTCTGGATGCACCAGTTTGTTTATCCACTCACCTCGTGAAGGACATCTTGGTTTCTTCCAAATTTTGGCAATTATGAATAAAGCTGCTATAAACATTTGTGTGCAGGTTGTTGTGTGGACATAAATTTTCAACTCCTTTGGGTAAATACCAAGAAATGTGATTGATTGCTGGATCATATAATAAGGGTACATTTGGTTTGTAAGAAACTGCCACACTGTCTTCCACAGTGTTTGCACCACTTTGCGTTTCCACCAGCCATGAGTGAGAGCTCCTGTCGCTCCACATCCTCAGCAGCATGTGGCGTTGTCAGTGTTCCAGGTTTTGGTCATTCTAATAGGTGTGTGGTGGTATCTCATTGTTGTTTTAATTTGCAATTCTCTGATGACATATGATGCTTAGTATCTTTTCATATGCTTATTTACCATCTATATATCTTCTTTGGTGAGGGATCTGAACAGATCTTTTCTGAATTTTAAAACTATGTCGTTTGTTTTTTATTATTGAGTTTTAAGAGTTCTTTATATATTTTAAATATGAGTCCTTTATCAAATAGGTGATTTGCAAAGATTTTCTTCTAGTCTATGGCTTGTCTTCTCATTTTCTTAACAATGTCTTTTGCAGAATGGAAGTTTTTAATTTTAATGAAGTCCAACTTACCAATTTTTTTCTTTCTTTGATCATGTTTTTGGTGTATCTAAAAGGTCATCACCAAACTCAAGGTCACCTAGATTTTCTCCTATGTTATCTTCTAGGACTTTTAAAAGTTTGCATTTTACATTTAGGAATATGATCCATTTTGAGTTAGTTTTTGTGAAAGGTGTACATTCTGTGTCTAGATTCACTTTATTACCTGTGAATGTCCACGTGTTCCAGAACCAATTGTTGAAAAGACTGCCTTTGCTCCATTGTGTTGTATTTGCTCCTTTGTCAAAGACTGATGGACTATGTGTATGTGGGTCTATGTCTGGGCTCTTTATTGTATCCCACTGATGAATTGTCTGTTCTTTCGCCAACACACACTGTCTTGATCACCGTAGCTTTACGGTAAGTACTGTAGTTGGATAATGTCAGTCCTCTGACCTTGTTCTTCTTCTGGGTCTTTTGCTTTTCCATATAAACTTTAGAGTAAGTTTGTTGATATCCACAAAATAACTTGCTGGGATTTTGATTAGGTTTGCATTGAACCTATAGGTCAATTTGGGGAGAACTAATTGGCAATATTGAGTCTTTCTTTTTATGTACAGGGAATCTCTCTATTTATGTAGCTCTTCTTTGATTTCTTTAATCAGAGTTTTATAGTTTCCCTTATATAGATCTTGTACGTGTTTTCCTATGTATTTAATTTTTCTAGTGCTGATGTAAATGGCATTGTGTTTTTGAATTTCAAAGTCCAATTGTCCACTTCTGGGATCTAAGAAAGCAATTGGCTTTTGTATATCAACCTTGTGTCATGCAACTTTGCTATAATCACTTGTTAGTTTGAGAAGTTTTTTTAATTGATTCTTTGGGATTTTCTATATAGACAATCATGTCACCTGTGAGCAAAGACAGTTCTATTTCTTCATTCCATATATATATATATCTTCTTTGACCCATGTGTTATTTAGAAGTGTGTTGTTTAATCTCCAAATATTTTAGGGTTTTCCAACTACCTGATTTCTAGTTTAATTCTACTATGGTCTGAGAGTATATTATTGCTTCAAATGTTTCTTGTGTTCATTTCTTTCTTTATTCTTCTAGTAGTCCCATGATGTGTATGCTGTATCTTCTGAAATTGTCCCACAGTTCTTAAATGTTTTGTTCCAATTTTTTCACATTTTTTTCTCTTTGCATTTCAGTTTTGGGTGTTTATATGGACATTTCTTAAAGCTCACTGACTCTTCCCTGGCCATATCCAGTCTACGGTGAGCCCATCAAAAGTGTTCTTCGTTGCTGTTAGTGGCGCCCCTCCCCCAGCATTTCCTTTTCATTTTTTCTTAGAACTTGCATTTCTCTGCTTACAGTACCCATTTGTTCTTGGATTCTGTCTACTTTATCCATTAGAACCCTTAGCATATCAATCATGGTTGTTTTAAGTTCCTGGTCAGATAATTCCAACATCCCTGCCATATCTGGTTATGATGCTCATTCTGTCTCTTCAAACCGTGTTTTTGCCTTTTAGTATGCCTTGTCACATGAGTCCCGCTGGGTAAAAGGAACTGAGGTAAATAGGCCTTTAGTGTTGTGAGGTTTTATGTTTATCTGGTTAAAAGTTAGGCTATGTCTATTTTTTGCTGTAGCTGTAGGTGTCAGAGACTAAAATTTCCTCTGGTGTTCTTGTTTGCTTCCTCCTCTGTTTTCTTTGGGTTTCCCTAGAGACAACTTCTCACATGAATCTCGCGATTCTTTCTGTCGTATCCCCTGTTATTATGCAAGAGCCTCTTGACATGGACGTGGCAAGGGAAGCCCTCTGCAGTTCTGTGAGCAGGTGTCCGTCTTCTAGGGATTCTGTGTCCAGGGCTGTGACTTTCGCACATGCGTCTCGGTGTTTACCCCTGTTAGGTGGGCTAGGAAGGCTGGGGGGCTGGAGTCAGGTATTTCCCCCAGGCTGAGCAGGCTCCAAGAGAAGCCCAGCAGGTTGGGCCTGGCGAGCTGGTCTCTCCTGCAGCTGGGCCTTGTTACCCTCAGGATGCTCTTCTGTTCACTTCAGAATGACTACTTCCCCTCCCCCTTCCTGAATCACAAAGGGGTTTTTCTGTGAAACTCACTTTGAGAACCTGGTCAAGCTCCAGTAAACCTCACAAAAGTTTGGGGACCCCCATGAGACTGCCACCCTGGAGTTTCCAGCTGTCAGACTTGTGCATGCAGAGCCTCCAGCAATTCATCAGTCACAGTTCAGGTCTTGCTCCCCCAGCCCTGGTTCCCATGGAAGTTTTGCTCCAGGAAGTTGTGACTCTCAGTGTCTACCTGTCTGTCTGTCCAACTTGGGGCAGTGGTTTTCCCGGGCACCTCAACTCTCTGATGGATTTTCAGTCTTGTCAGCTCTCTCTTGTTGTGAACACAGGTATGATGACCTCCACGCTCCTCACATGTGGAACCTGAATTTGTTAGTCTATTGACAGTTTTTTAAAAAAATATGAGCCAGAGGTGCGATGGAATGTAGCATGATATTTTTGTAAGTGTGCTGGATTACTTTTTGAAGTATTTTCCAGGGTATACATCAGATGGACTCCAACATTTCTCAACATTCGGTTAAATTTAGAGAGACTAGATCAATTGATCAGCAGCTTAACTCATAGATCAATGGTGAGACTTTCTGTACTTTTTTAAAACCGCAAAAACCTTGGTGGTTGTAACTTAGTACTTTGCGTGGCAGGCCAACTTCACAGGGCCAGTAAACCCAGACCAGAAGGCTGAGGGTCAGCGGTGTGGACTTGTGGAAGGACGCTTCCCTCGCCTGCTGCACTCACTCCGTCTGGTCTGAGTCCCGGCCAGCGCAGGCTGCATCATCCCAGCAGAAGGAAGGGAACAGCCAGCCTCCCAGCACGGCTCCACCTCCCCTGGCTTCCGCAGCCCACGGCCCACACCTGCATCGCCTGCTGCTTGTCTCCCGGTGTTGGCTGTCCTGAGTGGTGCGGCCACCGCTCCAAGCGCCTGCTTCCTCCTGCCTCCGCCAACGCCGAGGACGCAGAGCTAGCCCACCGCCCTCCTCTCAGCCTCCTTTTCTGCCAGTGCCTTCGCCAGGCCGTGTTTCCTCCACATGGAGCTGGAATCTCCTGTCTTACTCTCACTTTTTCCCAAAACCTCACAAACAGCATCAGTATTTTAGAAGCCCAAGTCACTTGCATTTCCGTACTCAGGGACCAAGGTCCAGCAAGGATTTACACTTATTTCCACCCAGGTGCCAGGTCAAGGAAGAGGGCTGGCCTTTCAGATAAGTGATATCCCTGCAGGTAAAACCTTGAGGGTAGATGCCCCCAACACTGATTTCCTATCTGCCACCCGGGGTCCAGCATGGCAGACCAGGCTCTGCCTCCCGGGTTGCCGTGAGCTTTCAGAGGCACAAATGCCCCTGCACCCAATGCCCTCTCCAGGGTGGCGCTGTACCTCCCCAGGGGTGTGCACGGTGGCCAGAGGGAATTGGATGGTCGGTGCCTGTGGGGCAGGTGACACACCCTGCATGCACAAAGCAGTCCTTCCCTGCCAAAAATGTCAGCAAACTGCTTCTTGAGAAACATGCCCTTAGACCAAACACTTACAATCAGCTTGGAAAGATAAGATCTAGTCCCATGGAAATGTTGCCCCGCACTACTGTGAGGTCATACGTGATGCACACCTTTGGGGTGATGACGGTGTGGGCTGAGTGAGGTGTTGTACAGACACCGGGCACTGTGTGCTTGGGTATTGTGAGTGACAGTGGGTGGGTTTGCCCAGCACTCCCACAGGGGACCCTGTTGTGGGGCTTCTGGCAGTGATGGGGGCAGGTGGGTGGGATGTCTATAGTCGCAAGATGCCTTTGCTGAACACCCACTGAATCCTTTCTCAAGATGCACACTGGTCGCATACTCCGTGCCTGACATCCTTCGGGGGCTACTCACTGCTCTCAGGAGAATGACCAAAGTCTTCAATATGCCTGGGGACACGGTGACTGATGTCAGGGTATGCCTGAGTCATTCCTTGCTTTGACCACTGCCCCAGCATTTTTCTCGGAAATGTTCTTGTTTGGACATATCAGGTAAGTAGGTAAAGCCACGTTTGCCCCATGCTAAGGCCACACCTGACAAGGCCCCGACTTGCCTCCCACACCCCTCTGCACCGTGTCTCAGCCTTGCTGCCCGCAGCCGGGTGCCCAGGTGTGCCCAGCCCCAGGTGAGCACTTCATCCTCTTTCCGTCTTAGCTCCGGTGTCTGCCCCCAGAAAGCCCCCTGACCCCCGGGAAGGCAGGACTCAGACCTGTCTAAGCAGAGTCTGGTGCCAGGCGGGGCGGGAGAACCTGGTACAGCCCAGCAGGGGGGCTCTGAGCACTGGAGCCAGGCCGGGTGGAAGAATAACTCAGAGGGCTTTTCAGGCGCCGAGCAGGGGCCAGCGTGTGGGCGCACAGCCCTCAGCTGGGCCACCTCTCCGCCACAGAGACAAGCTCCTCCCTTCTGATTCTCTTCTCCTAGGGTCCTGACTGTTGCCATCTGCACTTTCTCACACCCACTGGGCTCAGGGGTTCTTGGTTTTTTTGAGACAGGGTCTGGTTCCGTCACCCAGTCTGGAGTGCAGTGGCGCCATCGTAGCTCACTGTAGCCCCCGACTCCTGGGCTTGCTCGATCGAGGCTGGGACTACAGGCGCGTGCTGCCATGCCCACTCAGGCTGAGTTTTAAAATTCTCCTTTACTAAAAGGGTTTGTCACTTTCTTGTAGAACTGTTCTCATTTGGTATGATGTAATATAATGCATTGTAGGTGGCATACAGCAGGCACTCACTGTGTGTTGACTGAGCAAGGGGGCAGATGTGTGAAATGACTCTTGGTTGCACTTATTTGTCTGGGAGATGTCGGCAATCGGCTGCCCAACACCCCTCCCTGGTCTTGCAGAGTTGCTGCAGGGAGCGCACACCTGAGCCCACGTGAGCAGGCACGTCTGCTTCCCTCCCAGACGTTCCCCTCCGCTGGGACCCACTGTTTTCTGGATTATGCTATCCACTCTGACTCAGGAGAAGCAAAAGGTGTCAAATGAATAACATTTTCACACAAATTGGTAAAGCAGGACTTTGCTTTTAGTGGGGAGAGTCTGGGTGGGGCCTGGCGGGGGCAGGGAAATGTCCCTTGTCAGCTGGGCCACGTGAGCCCCGTCACGGTCCCATAGGCATGGGTCACGCATTTGTCACATGCCCACAGTGTACACAGTGAAATCCTGAGGGTGTGGGAGACCCAGGGAGCATGGAGAGGGGAGGGCAGCCCTGGAAGTGCTGGGGTGGGGCCTGGGGGCCGGGGGCTGGGCACAGAGAGTTCTGGACCTTTAGGGAAAAGTCGGGGCCTGAAAGATCTGCTGCCTTTCAAAATGGCTTGTTTTTCAGGGAGAAGAGAAGAAAATAAACAACTTTAAAGAAACAAAATAGAGACTATTTTTAACTGCGTATTAAGCAGAAATGAGAATCTAATTGAGGAGTAAATTGGTGAATGGGACTAAGTTTAAAAGTTTGCTTGGAAATGAACAGGGAAGAATAATTAATTGCTCAAGTGGCCCTTTAAATACTTAATAATGTTCTCCTGGGAGTAATTAAAGCATCACATGGGCGAGGGACTTCTAAGCCTAATTGTCCTCCAGTACCAACCCCCTTTTCACACAGACCAGAGCTTTTAAAATGTCGAGAACTTTTGTCCTCATCTTTTCATTAAAATATTGCTGTATTTTCTTTGTTCTTTGGTCTTTTTTCCTATTCTCTGACCTGTTTTATTAGGTCTTTCCCTTACTGCAGTGGCACTTTGGAAAGGGAGGGCGTGGGCTGACCGTGGGGAGAGAGGACTGAGTCACACAGCTACTCCCTCAACGTAACAAATTTTCAGAGTGCTCTTTACTACCAGTCACTAGATAATTCTTTCCCAAGACATAACGCCAACAGTGGCCAATTGGAACCCCTTCCCTGGCCAGTGCCCCCACCTCACAAGGAGGCTGGATTTTTCCCTCTTTAACCCCGGGGTGGCCGAGGCCCGGATTTGTCAGGCTCTGCCTGTGGCCCAGGACTTGTCTCACCGTCAGGACACAATCTCCTCATTTGTGAAGTGAACGAGTTGATGGGCTGGCAGATTATTTTGATGACCTTGAACACCCAGAAAGCAAAACTAAACATATTTTAAAATTAGATTTAGCTGCATTTTCATATTCATTTGGAGTCTTTAAATGAACAAAATAAACTTACATTGGAAGAGGCTTTTTACCTAACTTGCTGTCAAAACTGGAATAAAAGCCCTTATAATTTCTTTTACCACGCATGTTTAGAAGACAAAAGCTCAGGAGTGTTTTACACCCAGAATCAAAGCTCGAATCCCTCTCTCACCTGTATGACTGACCCCTCACACCTGGGGCATCAGTTCTCCACCTGGAAGAGAAAGTATCACAGTGACAGCCCACTCATCGAAAGATGACTTTTCCAGGAAAGTCACTGTCTGGGAAATGTCGAGGCCAGGAGAATCTGTAACTGCCTTTTGGCTGCACGGCCAAGTAACTCTCAAAGTCTCCTGACTGTGATTTTAAACACAGTGGTATTAAGCTTGATTATTAGATTACCTAGGGGCCCAGGTCAAAGCAGTTTAGAAACCTTGAGTCAAGTTCACCAACAATCATGAAAAATGAAAGGAGTAGACATTAAATTAGAAAGACAAATAGACACAGGAACTAAAAAGTAACGCTCTGGGGGCGTCCCCGCACTGTGACCTCTCCGGAGGACCTCGACATGGTTAAGAAAGCCGACTGTTCACACACCAGCGCCTCTGGGATGGGGCCCCGCCGTGGCAGAAGACCAGGCTGAATGAGCCATGAAAGGGGGCAGAGGGTAAATTTCTCTGAGGGTAAATTTGTCAACCTCAGAATTTTGCTGTGACTTTACTCTCACTTCAGCTCTATTTTGTCAGAAGCTGATTTTGTACACTAAAATGTGAAGAGTTCTAATCTGGGTCTTTAAATTTTTTACTATTATATTTCTCTATATTTGCTAAAGTTTCTAAAATATTACTTCATAAGTAAAAGTTACTTTTGAAGTTTTTAATGGAACAATGTATACCTGTGGAAATACATTTTCTTTCAGTTTAACTTTTTCCTGTAATTTCTACATGTATAAAGTGTAATAAATATCCATACATTCATTGAGCACACATACAGTGCCCAGCGCTGAGCCAGGTCCTGGAAATAGGAATTACTAGAAGCCTCCTTTGCCTGTTAGGAACTAAGACCTCCGGGATTAGCAGAGACTTTTAGGAAAAGACATGCAGGCTGTATTAGTTAGGGTTCTCCAGAGAGACAGAGCCAACAGGACATAGACGTAGATGTGGATGTGGATGTAGATGTGGATATAAATGTAGATATAGACAGACATAGATACAGATGTAGATACATGGATGTAGACGTAGACATAGATGTAGATGCAGATCTATGGATATAGATGTGGATGCAGATGTAGATACAGATGTAGATACGTGGATGCAGGTGTAGATATACAGATGTAGGTGTAGATACAGATGCAGGTGTAGATACAGATGTAGGTGTAGATACAGAAGCAGATGTAGATATAGATGTAGATACATGGATGCAAATGTAGATACAGATGTAGGTGTAGATACAGATGCAGATGTAGACACAGATGCAGGTGTAGACACAGATGCAGGTGTAGACACAGATGCAGGTGTAGATACGGATGCAGGTGTAGACACAGATGCAGGTGTAGATACAGATGTTACAGATGCAGATGTAGACACAGATGCAGGTGTAGATACATGTACATATAGATAGATATAGATATACATAGATATAGATGCAGATATAGGTATAGATATATCACAGGGGACTTATTAGGGGCTCACACAATTGTGGAGGCTGAGAAGTCCCATGATACGCTGTCTGCAAGCTGGAGACCCAGGGGACCTGGTGGTGTAGTTCAGCCTGAGTCCAAAGGCCTGGGGCCTGAGGGCAGCTGGTGGTGTGGCTCTCCCAAGAGCCTGGAGGCTGCTGATGCAAGTCCCTAAGTCCTGAGACCAAAAGCTGGAGAGCTGGGATTTCTGACATCCAGGGGCAGGAGCAGAAGGGTGTCCTGGTCCTGAAGAGACAGAGACTTCACCCTTGCTCCACTGTTTCTTCCCCACCCAGGCCCCGGGTGATTGGTCAGTGCCCGCCCACGTTGAGGGCAGATCTGCCCCACTCAGGCCACCAGCTCCTCCAGAAACACCCAGAAATAGTACTTTGCCAGCTATGCAGGTGTTCCTAATACAGTCAGTCACACGGACACCTAAAATGAATGCTCTCTCACAGGCAAACACACACACACACACACACACACGTGCTGTGTCTCGTTGAGAAGATGGAAAATTTTATTGCCCACTTTTTTGCCGAGATTTTTGTGAGACTCTAGGACATCCCACTTCTAGCTGACACAATGCCCCTCGCAGAGCCTCAAACTATACGAGACAGCAGGGCATTGAGTGTTTCACTGGAAGAGGTTAAAAAATGGTGCATAGAAACGCCGGAAGGCAAATCTCATTTCTCAAATATTTAATTATTCCATTAGTGACAGTTTTGAATTTAAAAATATCAGAGGGAAAATTTTCTACACAAATAAATGGACAGGAGAAAACAAATACAGTTAACCCTTGAACAACATGGGTTTGAACTGCACAGGTCCACTCAAACGGATTTTTTTGAATAAAATCACCATGACTGTGCCTGCCTCTCCCACCTCCCCTCCTATCCCCTCTGCCTCCTCTGCCTCTTCTGCCGGTGCCACGCCTGAGGCAGCACGACCAGCCCCTCCTCTGCCTCTGCCTCCTCCTCCGCCTGCTCAACGTGAAGACAAGGACGAAGACTTTATGATGATCCACTTCCACCTAATGAACAGCAAATATATCTTCTCTTCTTCATGATTTTCTCTTTAACATTTTTTCCCTCTAGCTTACTTCATTGTAAAAATACAGTATATAATGTGAATCACATGCAAAATACGTGTTAATGGACTATTTATGCCCTTGGTAATAGGAGGCTGTTAGTTAAGTTTTGGGAGAGTCAAAAGTTCGACACAGATTTTCGACGGTGTAGGGGTTGGCGACCTGAACCCCTCTTTGTTCAAAGGTCAGCTATGTGAGCTTTTCTGCAGAGAAGCAGATGGTGGTGTGCTTTCGAGAGTCCTCTCTGCTTAGCTTCTTCCCCAGTTCATCATAGTGCTCTAAGTTCCCAATGAGGCTTTGTGTTCCAGAAACTCAAAAGTTTCCAGATTCAACTAAATGATGAACCTGGCTGTACTAAAAAAAATTTTTTCCTCTTTACTTTTATAAGCTGAGGCAAAAGTTACACATGGTAGAGTGCACAGTTCTTAAGGGGACAGCTGAACAGTTTTACATATGTGTACATGGGTGGAACCCCTCTCGAATGAAGATCCAGAACCTTCCGGAACATACGTTGCTCCACCTTCTGGTTGTCACAGCAGCTCCACCTCATGATACAACAGCGTCTCACGCTCCAAAACCACAACTTTGTTAGAGGGGACCCAGCTTTGCTGGGGGACCCGGCCCGGGACGATGGCTGCGCACATGCGGTGTAACTCGCAACATTCCACCCGCTCGGCCTGTCTTCAGAGGATCGCAAGGAAACCTAAATGTACAACCGGTTATTCCATCGACTAGCAAGAATTTATTTGGCACCTGGCATCTGCAAGGTGCGTGGCTTGGCACCTGAGGAAAGCAGCAGTGAGGATGGAGCTGGTCTGGGTCCTCGCGGGGCTTCTGGTCGCTGCGGAAGACAAACGTCCACACCCGAGTGCAGGAATGACCACGTCCTCTTCAGTGCTTTGGTCTAATACACTCAATTAACCAAATATACGGAGTTTAGGTAGGTATGTAATGAATGAAATAAATATTGAGCTTTAACTCGACTGCTGTTATGAGTCAATGCAGCAGCTGAACACATCAGCTTGGACACACGGGAACGGTAGAAAATGAAGATGTTACACCCACAAGTCAACCCACATTTCTCCTGAAAAGCGCTTTTACTGTTACCGAGAGCACTTTAGCTGATTGCTTTAAAATGTTCCCTTCCTCAAATGGCCGTCTCCTACTTTAATTTGCTTTGTGCAGCGTGCTCTCCTTCCGAGGAGTAAAAGACGTTTCAGCAAGGCTGTTACAGAGAGAACATGAGGAAAACAGGAAGGGGTGTTAAACAGCAGAATGCAGACGTGACGACCCCACTTACCATGTCGCTGTTTCCCACTCACGTGCACAAGGCAGGAGCTTTCAGGAAAGGTGGTTTGCTCTGTCGCCAGGTGGCCCTGTGTGGGGGTGGCTGTGATTGGGCTGACATAGGCCGACTTCACAACCTTGCCCTGTCCAAGGTTTGCCCTGGAATTCTGCGTGGCCAGCGTTTTCATCAGCACCACCAGTGTGCTCATGGCCCACGGGGACCAGGGACCCATGAACACCTCACTGTGCAGATGAGGCTCCCTGCAGAGGGACACGCCTGCTAAAGGCCATACGTGAGCTGGAGAAGCCAGCCAGGCTCCTGCTTCTGTGGAAGGATGTTTCCTGCTCCTCCATCCCCAGGGAAGGCCCAGTGACAGTTGGGGCTCTCCCAACACCGCAGCAGCTAGCCCAGGACCCGGAATGCTGTTTGGAGGGGTTTGGAGAATGCGTCCAGGACAACGTGAATTAGCCATTTCCGTTAGTATGTAGATTCGTTCCCAGCAGCTTGGAGTCCAGGTCTCCTGTTGGGCGGCTGGGACAGGGCGGCCAGGAGAGTCCCTTTGGAGGGCAGCAACCCACAGCTGCCTCTGTCCATCTAGCTCTTCTGCCCTGAAGATGATGTGGCCTCCTGTATGGCCAGCACTTCCCACAGATGTTTAATTCAGTCCCACTGACCACTACAGGGTCAGTGTTTTTAGTGTTCCCACTTTGGTGACAAGGAGCATGATTGGAACCTCAGTGGTCTGGTTTTAGGCCCCATAACCTTAACGTCTCCCTGACCTCCCCCTCCTCACTCTGAGGCGCCCACCTGTCTGGCGTCTGGGGAGGACGCCTAGCACTTTGCGGACGTGCCAGTGAGCCTCTGCCCTCCGGGTGCCGGGGAGGAGCTGACCGGGGCACAGGCTTCAACAGGAAGCAGAGTAACAGAGAAGAAGCAGCCTGGTAGCGCACTCCCTGGCACCGCGGCCTGGCAGGTGTCATGTTCTCGCTTGCCATCGAGGGGCGGGAACTCCAGATCCCCAGGACTCTGTGGTTCTGAGATTCGTATGGTTCTTCTTATTCCCAGAAGGAAACATTGATTCTACTTGGGCAAAATGTCATTTGTACTCTTGGAGACAAAGTCCAGTCCATCCACTGCTACAAATATTGTGGGCCCATTTTGTTTTAAACACAGGAAAAGTACTATTTTTAAAAAAACCATCGATTTCATTACCAAAGTGTGAGGAACCCGAAAGGATGAACTGGCCTGTAGCAAATCACTCGTAGCTTCAGTTTGGGGAACCGAGTACATTAAGACAGACTGAAGAGACTGGAGAAGTCGGTTGGAAACAGGCCAACAAGGCCTTTATTAACGCAGTTTTCTGCTTCATGTCTCTTTGCTTTGAATAAAAAAATATTTCTTTTAATATTTTCATTTTCTTACAGTTCTGTTTATGAAATGCTCTTTTGAAAATACTGTTTTAATGTAGTCGAGGAAATTGATTCCTAAGAAAATGGAAAAATGAAGTTCTCTGAGCCACCACCAGGCACCACTGGGGAGCCTGGGGGCATCGAAGTGCGGAACAGCGAGGGAAGGACCCTTGGGGAGCCCGTGTCTCTCTTTCTAAGATGCTTCCCACAGTCACATCTCCCGGTGCCAAGAACAGTCCTCTTCCCGTGACAGTCTCCTCCCAGCTTCTCCACTAAATTCCTCATTTCTGTGGAATGTGAGCAGCCTAGACACTGCTCACACATTAACCCTGCCCACTCCCCACCACAGCGACCTCCCTAGAGCCGCCTGCCTTTCCAGACTCTTCTATCCTTAAGGATGCTCAGAGTCACCCCGTCTGAGACCAAACCCACCTGAACCCATTGTTTCCATTCCCTTCCCCCACAAACATTTGTAAAGTTATAACTCAAGGGAACTGACCCGCCGAACTGAGGGAATTTCAGTGGAAGAAATTTTACAGAAAATTTTACAAAACGAATGAAATTGTTATTTTTGAAGTTAAAGTTCATGAACTAATTATGATTTTTAAATCTATTTTATTAGCCTTATTTTTCAATTATTAATTCATCCTTAAAATCAACTCTGTGAGTTTTTCACTTATTAAAAGCTAGGCCATTGTGGGGCTTCCAGCTGGTTCTCTGGGGACACTCCCTGGAGGGGATTTGACTAGGGAGGCAGTGAGGAGTCTGGCTTGAGACCTACACGGGAGATTCGAGCTCCCAGTGGGCGTGTGGGGCTGGGCCCGGAAGCCTCCTGCCTGGATCTGCCACAACTACATGAAGGGCCCAAGTGAGAACTGCCCAGATGAGCCCTCACCAAGTTTCCAACCCACAGAATTTGTGTATAAGCAAAATAAAATGTTTGTTTGAAGACACTATATTTTGGAGTAATTTGTTATGTAGCTATAGTAGCTGAATCAGGTCCCTGATGATGTCAAACATCTTGCAGCTGCAAAAAGAACTTGATCAATAATACACCTTCCTTGAATGACCCTCAAAGCAGAAAGGGGTCCTGATGAAATGATGTATAAGGTGCTGAAAGACCTGGCCACAGCTACAAATATTAGCTTCTAGGTGAACTCTGATCACAAAATCTAACACTTTCTCTGAAGGCTTTAAGTCAGCCTCTGTTTGCAGGTGCAGTGTGCAACAGTAAGGATAGAACCCACAGACAAGTAATCTGTTCCACGTCCTTCACTGCTTCTATGCACAAGTATGTTTAACCCCATGGGAGGCAAATGCAATTTTATCTTCACCTTGCAGGTGACGAGAGTTACACGTGCAGGAGCTGAGGGAAGCAAAACCGCACAGCTCTGTGGGGACGGGATTCACCCAGCCAGTCTGGCCCAGGGGCCACACCCTCAGCTTGGGCCATACACTAGACATCTTAATGACTTTTCTAGAATGCAAGCTCCACTGCTGCATTTTCACCCTAGAAAAGCAGAGAGTGGGCACCCTCCCTTCCCACTCCCTCAGGGAGCATTTTGATTGTCTACTGCTGTATAACAAATGCTTGCAAAACTGAGTGGCTTAAAACAACTGTTCTGTTTTGCTGGGATTCTCTCAACCCCTGGCGCTGGCTGGGGCGGTGGAGGCTGAAGGTCCAGCTCTCGCATGGCTTTTCCACTCATGCGTCGCGCTCACATGCGCTCAGTCTCTCCAAACGCGCTCTCCCTGCCGCCGGGGCTGCTCACGTTGGTGCAAGTGTCGCTGTGCTTCTCACGTGGGGTGGCTTCCCAAAGGCAGGTGACGTCACAGGCTGTGCCTGTGGCAGGCAGCGTCGTACCTCGTGTACTCAGCCAAAGCGGTCACAAGTCCTGCCCAGGTGTAAGGGGTGGAGAAACAGGGGCTGCTCACGGTGAGGTGGCAGGAGCACACTGCAGAAGAGACCAGGAATGGGAGCCCCTTTGGAAAACGCAGGCTGTCTCGGTGGGAGGGTGAGCAGGTGAGAGAGTGTGGCGTCACCGTTGCCCCAAGTCCAGAGTTAAAGGCTCCCAGGGTCTTGCCACGGATCTGTTACCCGTCAGCTCCACTTGGCCAAGAGCCTGTTCTTCATTTCTCCTTTGCGATGGAGACCGTGTGTGTTGCACCGGTCTCAAAGGTTACTGCGACTGTGACATCAGATGGGGTTGAGGCTGGGTTTGGAAAGCAGAGTGGTGTGGAGACGCCAGTGGACGGTGTTTCCTGAGAAGGTGTCGGGGCAGGATGGGACAGAGGAGGACGGCACTGCTCTTCCGCCCAGCGTGTGGGTACCCGGCCCCATCAGGCAAGCCAGCACCGGGATCATGATCTGTGAACTTTCAGACTGGAGAAGCTCGTGGAGAAAATCCCAGGCTCAAGTCACAGAGCACGCGGGTGACAAGCCAGGCTGGAGGCCAGCACTCCGACTCTCCAACCAGGCCGAGCCCATTCTGCACCATTTTCACCCTCACTGATTAGAGCTCAGTGATTCAATTATGATCGTTTAGCCATAGGACAGCCTATGATGTCAGCTTATTACCCCCCGAATTTTCAGAGTGACATTATTGAGCAAGGAAATTCATTTTAAAATCTTTTAGCTGTTAAAAATGTAAACTGAGACACAATAATATTGTAAAGAGTTTATTTGACCACACAATGATTCGTGAATCTGCAGCTCCAACCCAGAAGTGGTTCGGGAGCTCCACCGACTGGACACAGATAAAGCAAAGCAAATGTGACTGTTACAGTCACACAGTTGCCTCGTCTGGTCTATCTCACTGGAGAGTCCTTAGTTATATATGTTTTTTGATACTTCTGATTGGTTGAGTTTAAGTTCTGTTTTTCCTTAATATAGGCATTTTCAAGAAATAACTCCAGTTAAGTTTCACTATGTTTGCAAATCAAGCCAGATTGAGAACACTTATGAGACTTAACTGGTTTTGTATGCTCAGAGATTCTTGAGGTCTGGTCTCTATTTTAATTTTCTTTATCATTTTAAATTTAAGAAATGAGATGTGCTTCATGTTTTCAGCTTAAAACATTATGTTTTCTGGAGACCATCTTTGATTATGAGATAACATTATGGAATACTATTTTATTTGGAATTAACAACATCCATTTTTCTGGTATTATCAAAACAGAATGATCACATGGCCAATAATGATATCAAAGTGTACTCAATGTAATTGTTCATTATTATTTATTGGGGAAAGCCTTAGATACTCAATGGACCGGCTAAAATTAAAAAGACTGATAGTATCAAGCCTTGGTAAAGATACAGAGCATACAGAACTCACATTCTTTGTTGCTCAGAGTATAAATTGGCACAATCATTTTGGAAAATCATTTGGCAATAGCTACTAAAAAATGGACATGTGTCTACTGATGAGCTAATGATTCCTCTCCTCAGTATATATGCAAGATAAATGGTGTGTATGTCCTCCAAAATATTAATACATGTACAAGAACTCTTGCAGCTTTATTCATAGTAGACAATAAATAAAACCAATCCAAATATCCATCAACAACAGAATGGATAGGTAACCTTCCCTATAGTCATGCACTGGAACACTTTACGGCAACATGGAGAGAATAAATTGCTGATACAAAACAGCAACAAGATGCACGTCACAGACATAATGATGAGGAAAGGAAACCAGATCCAATGTCTTCAAAGGATGAACCCAATTATAGAAAGTCTGAGAGCAGACAAATTTAATTTATGGTGATACAAGTCAGAATATTGATTACCTCTGGGGACAGGGGTGTTGACTGGGAAGAGACATCAGGGGACTCTTCATGAGTGTTAGAAATGTTCTACACACTGATCTAGAGGGTGGTACATGAAGATGTGTCTGTGTGTGGTGTGTTTGTGCCTGTGTGGTGTGTGTGTATACATGTGTATGTATGATGTGTGATATGTGTGCATGTATGTGTAGGTGTGTTGTGTGTGGTGTGATGTGTGTGTATGTGGTATGTGTGTATGTGGGGGCGTATGCATGTGAATATACGGTATATGTGTGTGGTGTGTGGTGTGCATGTTGTGAACAAAATTTCTCTGGAAAGGAATTTGGAGGAAAGAGACTTTATTCCAGCAAACAGTTTGCAAACTGGGGAGATGCAAGCTTTGGCATATAAGGAAAGTGCTTCCGGAGAACAAAGAGAGCGTTTGGGCTCTATAGCAAAAGTTCCTGTCCAGGTTCTCAATCAGGTCCATTTATGCAAATGAAGCATTGAAACTCTCTTAGTTCTGATTGGTTGATAGAGCTGAGCCCTGATTGGCTCTGGCAGGTGAGCTCTGCTTGGTTGGTTTTCAAGCCCAAAACCAGAATTCTCTGTCAGATGTTTCTTTCAAGTGGCCAGTTGAGGGGGGCGGTTCTGGCCACAGTTTATCTTTGCACCAGCAAGAGGAACTGGTTTGGCTGGTTGTGGAAAGGGGCGTCCTATGATACTTTCACAACGTCTTCCTGAGAACACAGTAGGTGACTGCTCTCTGGCCCAGCCATGGCAGCCGGTTCTGTTTCAGCTTTGAGATCTCAATTAGCCACAGGGAGTCCGTTCTGTCTGTTGACTGGGGCATAATTTAACATTGTGTATATGTGTACATGTGTGTGTGGGGTGTGTGTGTAAATTTCATTGAGTTATATACTTAAGATTTGTTCACTCTATGTACATTATTTTTTTCAGTAGTTTTTGGCATACATTTTTGTTGTCACAGGAAAATATCTTCATCACACAGAAGCAGATAATGGTGTATACTAAGGTCCATTTGTAGAAAGACTGGGAACTCTAACATTTAACTTCTTGGATTCTTTTCAGCCAGTTGGTGGGTTTTCTTTTATACTTTATATATTTCACATGGCTTCAAGGGATAGAAAAATGCTACAAAACTAAAAGCCAATCAAAAGTACTCCTTGAAGAAAATAGCAGGCATTATTTTTTTAACAACACCATTCTTGGATCTATCAGGAGGAAACTGCAGTTTTCCTTCTATGTTACAAATAACTGTGGTTCATGGGATCACTCAGTGAACAAAAGAACTGCCAAGGTCCCAGCTCCTCATGGCACCTTCCAGTCCTTCGCTCATTCTGTCACTAGGTCGTCAGGTCATCAGGTCATGCATTTGAAAGTAACTGAGTCAACGTGCCCAAGGCCTACCTCTTGCACACGGGGGGAGGGGGGTACCCAGTGCTTTGGTGCTTGTGGACACTCCATGGCTTAGGCTGCAGGGTTATTTGGGAGGCAGCCCCAGGTAGTGCTGGGAGAGGAGTATGGAAGAGAGACGGGAAGGGAAGGATGTGTTAACAGCCAGCTTATTGCTGTGGGCAACTGGGGCTGCATCCTGCTGGGCCTGTCTGAGAGATGGCATAAAACATGCCTCAGAATTGTCCCCCCCAAGGGCTGTGAATGACAAGGTACTCATCCCATTCCCATGTGCCATTGGCTGCTCCTGGGGCAGACACTTCCAACCAAAGATCCAGGTGGAAGGTTGGGATTGCTCATGGCAGGTGTGTCCTAAGAGGTGAATGTTGAGGGGTTGTGTTCTCAAGCATCAGAATTGTTTCTAAGTCATATCTGAAAGTCAAAATAGACTCCCTTTTTCCTTCAACACTTTTCTTTGATCACAAATTTGTTGTTTAAAACTAAAATGAAATTGAAATAATTACTCAGTTATTTCAGACAAAATCTCCCTACTCCTGATGCAAAAAAGTAAGAGATTTTGGTCCGAATGAAATCTTTTTCTTTTTAATAGGGTGAAGATACAACCCACAGTGTGAGAGTAAATATTTGCAAACCATACACCTGATAAGGGATTAATATTCAAAATATATAAGGAACTCAAACAACTCAATAGCAAGAAAACAAATAACCCGATTAAAAAATGGGTGAGGGACCTGAACAGACCTTCAAAAGAAGACATGCAAATTGCCAACAGGTTCATGAAAAAATGCTCAACATTACTAATCATTACAGAAATGAAAATTAAAACCATAATGAGATACTACATCACACCTGTTAGAATGGCTTTTATCAAAAAGATGAAAGATAAGTGCTGGCGAGGATGTGGAGAAAAGGGAACACTTGCACCCTGTTGGTGGGAGGGTAAATTAGTACAGCCGCTTTGAAAAATAGTGTGGAGGTTCCTCAAAAAACTAAAAATAGATCTATCATATGATCCAGAAATTTATACCCACTTATGGGTATAAACCCAGAGGAATTGCAATCAGTATGTCAAAGAGATGTCTGCACTCCCATGTTCATTATAGCATTATTCATGGTAGCCAAGATATGGAACCAACCTAAGTTCTACTAACATACGTGAATAAAGAAAATGGAATACTATTTAGCCTTTAAAATGAAGGAAATTTTGTCATTTGTGGCAACATGGAAGAATGTGGAGGGGCAGGATGCTAAGTGAAATAAGACAGGCACAGAAAGACAAACACCACACGTTCTCACTCACATGGGGGATCTAACAAAGTCGAATTTGTGGAAGTAAAGAGCAGAAGGGTGGTTCCCAGGGGCAGGGGAGGAGAAAGGAAGGAACGGAGAGATTAAAGGGTGCGAAGCTTTGGGTAGACAGGAGGAGTAAGTTCCAGCGATCAACTTCAGAGAGAGGTGACTATAATCGACAATAATACAGTTGACCCCTGAATGATGCAGGTTTGAACTGCACGGGTCCACTTATATGGGAAATTTTTTCAGTAAATACAGTCAACCCTCTGTCAGCTCGGTGTGTGTTCCCCATCAGCAAACAAATGCAGATAGAAAATTCAGCATTTGAGGGATGTATTCCGTGCATATGGAGGGCCAACTTTGGGACTTTTGGAGTTTACGTGGACTTTGGTATCCACCAGCCATCCTGGAACCAACCCCCTTCAGATACCACTGTATATTTTATATTTTAAAATTGCTAAGACAGAAACCTCTTAATTTCAAATATTCTCATCACAAAGAATGACTAAGTATTTGAGGTGATGGATATGTTAATTCACTTACTTTAGGCATTTCACATTGTATACAGATATCATAACATCAGATTGTACCTCATAAATGTATACAATTATGAATTATAAATTAAAAATAATAGTAATAAAAAAGAGATCATTTTCTGAAGGTATCATTTACCTGAGGGTAGGTGGCCTTTCCTCTCCCTTGGGGTCTTCCTCCCACTTAGAACTCCTGCTGTTCTGCCAAGCTCAGAGTCATATATTTCCAGTATAGGGAGACATTTTAAAATTTTTTCAATTTTTTCTGTGTGCTCTTAAAGCCCAAACTCAGTTCAGACTCCAAATACTGTAGGTAGAACAGGGCCCTACTCACACGTGTCTGGCAAGAGTCCAAGGAACACAAGAAATTGATCTGAAATATGTGCCTTTCAGGCCGGTACCCAGAAGATATTTGGGTGGCTGGAGCCTGCAGGCCATGGGAGATTTATTGTTGCCTGTTCCCCAACGGGCCTTGTCACATCCTGGGATGAACTTTGAGCTCCATTCCATCTGCCAGTGGTGCTAAGCCGTTTCCTTTAGTGGAGATGGATTTGCGTGATGCGGAACGGGCTCCTTCACCTTGCACCTTCCCGTGGCATTGGCTACAACGTGGCAAGTCATGAGTCATTTTTAAAGGTTTTCCTCTGGGAGACCAAAGCTACAGAGTCGGTGATGGGGAAACGATCGAGTCTGTGTTGCCACAGCTCTCTCCCAGGCTTCTCTCTGCACCCACCCTTGCTCTGGCAGCAGGGCGCAGGGACCGGAGCGTAAACCCGAGGTCCAGTCCCAGCGCTACCTACTCCTCTGTGCCACTGCACATCAGTTACACAGCCGCCAGAAGGCATAGGCCTCAGCTGCAGAATGACGTAATAATAATGATATCACTGATGCTGGCTGTTGTGAAGGTTGAAGAAGAAGAAACACACGGATAATTTGGAACAGCCCCAGGCGTAGAGTGTTGGCACCTCTGCCGCTGTGGTGCCCCTGGTGGCAGCGCCACCTGCCCTCCTAACAGGTGCTCTTCCTTCCCAGCCTTCTTAGCTCCTGCTCAGGGTCTGTTCCTGGGGACTGACTCTGTTCCATGCGGACCTTTTCTGACCTTAGACCCTCAGGAAAACTTCACCTTTCCCTTCTTCTTGCCAAATGGCCCTCCACTGGACAACCTTCAATCCGACACAGTGTCAAACATTGTCACACTGTTAGTTGGTGATCATGGCTGAACACGGCATGTGCTTCTGGCTTTTTATATCAGCTTCCCAAAGGAGCGAGACAAAAAAAGCTAAGTGAGGGAAGCACTTAGAGGCAGGAGAGGCCCAGCTATCTAGGTGTTAACCTTTAAAAATTTACCTTGATCTTGATAATCCCAAGTCTTGGAAAACCTCCCTCACTAATTAGCCTACCTATGTCCAGCACAGCCTCTGCTGAAAAGTGAAGCCCGGCAGCCCGGGAACAGCTTCCGTCTGGATGCAATCTCCTCCGCCCTCACTCTGCAGGTGAGAGGACCATGCAGGAAGCGAAAGGAGGTTGGACCAGAGGCCAAAGCTGGCCCCTCACTCCCGAGGGGATTGTTAGAAGTCATCCACTGCCCTGGGCCTTGTCAACAGAACAAGGGGCTGGGGCCTTGGGTTTTCTCTCTTCGTAAATAATTGGAAGTCCCTGAAAAGCAATATTTACCTGGCACCCTCGGCTAAGCCAGAAGCTCCTACACACCAAGCCAAAAGAACATGCTTCTGAATTTCCTGTGGGTGGATTGACCTGTAGGACCAGGATTTATGATTTTATTTTCCAGACAGAAGAAATTCTAGTTTCTTAATGTTTGCAAATTTTTAGTCCAAGAATGCAGAGGAACTTAATTTATTCCAGAGTCAATCATGGGTACAATTTTGAAGTAGGTCATTGTGACTTCTAGCTCTTCATCCCTTCTGAGCTGTCCAGGGCCCTGGTGTGAACACTCTGCTGTCCCCAGACCCTCCCTGTGAGGAATGCTGTCCTCGGGGGGAACCCCAGCCTGCACTTCCCCCCTCCCGTCTCTGGGTGTCCCGTCAAACTTCCCTGCCCTGTGTTTTATTTCCTTGGAAATTGTGCCTAGTTTGTGAAATCTCTGCAAGAACAATCATTGCTGAGGTACAGACATGTGATAATGACCTAAAATCATAAATTCTGATTGAGCCTCAGTTGGCATAGGTCATAATGATTTAAAATTTCCTGCCTCTGGGGACACGTGAGTACTTCTCCTGGTTAAAAGAGGTCGGTCATAAATCCTGCTGCTACCGTCGCAGCCAGAGCTTTCCTGCAAGTGCCACTCCGTTGGTCCTCACATCCCGTTTCAACATCTGCTGACACAATTGCATGGCACTCGGGGCGGAGATAATCTTCTCACGACCTCTGCTACTACCCTTGCTCATGTCTCCACGCCACTTAGGAGGTCACAGCCCACTCACCCGGGTAATGCACTGCTACTGCAGCCAGCATTTGAGAAAGCTACCACACTAAGGCTATTTATGACCAAGGACGTCACAGAGCCTTTGCTATTGAACGAACCCAGAAGCAAAGCCAAATAGCACTGCCCAACATACATCCTAGTCACACCCCCAAGAAAAAAGTCTCCCCCCAACAAAAGTAAATTCAAGGACAAGAAGTGATTGTATCTGCAGACACACTAAAATCAGCATAAAGACACAGGAACATTGGACTTAAATTGGACTTTAGACTAAATGGACTTAACAGACATCTATAGGTCATTCTACCCACAACTGCAGAATATACATTCTTGTCAGCACATGGAACATTATCCAAGATAAACCATAGGTTAGGCCACAAAACAAGTCTCAACAAATTTTAAAAAATTGAAATCATATCAAGTATCTTCTCAGACCACAACAGAATAAAACTATAAATCAATACCAAGAAGAATTTCAGAAATTACACAAATACATGGAAATTAAACAACATGCTTCTGAATGACCATTAATTAGGTCAATGAAGAAATCAAGATGGAAATTAAAAATTTTTTGAAACAAATGGAAATGTACCCACAACATACAGCAAAAGCAGTGTTAAGAGGGAAGTTTACAGCATTACACACCTATGTCAAAAAAGTAGAAAGATTTCAAATTAACACCCTCATGGTGCACCTCAAGGAACTGGAAAAGCAAGAACAAACCAAATCCAAAATTAGCATAAGAAAACAAATAACAAAAGTCAGAACAAAGTTAAATGAAATAGAAACCAAATAAAAACAATACAAAGGATCAATGGGATGAAAAGTAGGTTCTTAAAAAAGATAAACATAATTGAACATAAACTAGATAGAGTAACAGAGGAAAAAAAGATAAAATCCAAATGAACAAAATTAGAAAAGGAAGCATTACAATTGATACCATGGACATACAAAAGATCCCCAGAGACTATTGTGAACAACTTATACGCTCACAAGCTAGAAAACATAGACGATATGGATAAATTCCTGGAAACATACAACCTCCTAAGATTGGACCTGGACGAAACAGAACTCCTAAACAGACCCATAATGAGCAGCAAGATTGGATCAGTAATAAAAAAACTCCCAGCAAAGAGAAGTCAAGGACCAGATAGAGTCACGGCTGAATTCTACCAAAAGTACAAAGAACAACTAATTCCAATCCTGCTGAAACTGTTCTAAAAAGTTGAGGAGGAGGAATTCTTCCTAACTCACTCTGTAGGCCAGTGTCACCTGATACCAAAACCAGACTCAACAACAAGAACAAAACTACAGATCAGTATTGCTGATGAACATAGATGCAAAAATCCTCAACAAAATACTAGCAAAGTGAATCCAACAGCACATCAAAAAAATAATACACCTTGATTAAGTGGGTTTTATCCCAGAGATGCAAGGATGTTCAACGTATCCAAATCATGTGATAATAAATGTGGTTTATCACATAAACAGAATTAAGGACAAAAACCATATGATCATCTCAATAGATGTAGAAAAAGCATTTGATAAAATCCAGCACCCCTTCCTGATAAAAAGCCCTCAACAAACTAGGCATAGAAGGAACATGCCTCAGAATAATAAGGCCATGTACGACAATCCACAGCCAACATCATGCTGAACGGGGAAAAGTCGAGAGCATTCCCCCTAACAAGACAAGGATGCCCACTGTCACCGTTCCTATTCAACATACTACTGGAATTCCTGGTCAGAGCAATTAGGCAAGAAAAAGGAATAAAAGGCATTCAAATTGAAAAAGAGGAAGTCAAATTATCCCTGTTCACTGATGATATAATCTTATATCTAGAAAACCCTAAAGACTCTACCAAAATATCTCTCAGATTTGATAAATGAATTCAATAAAGTTTCAGGATACAAAATCAACATACAAAAACCAGCAGTGTTTCTATACACCGATAACGATCAAGCTGAGAACCAAATCAAGAAGGCGATCCCATTTACAATAGCTACAAAAAAATGAAATACCTAGGAATATATTTAATGAAGGAATGAAAGATCTCTACAAGAAAAACTACAAAACACTGATGAAAGAAATTTTAGAAGACTCAAACAAATGGAAAAACATCCCATGTTCATGGATGGGAAGAATTACTGTCATTAAAACAACTGTACTTCCCCAAACAATCTACAGATTCAATACAATCCCTATCAAAATACAAATGTCATTTTTCACATATTGGAAAAATAATCCTAAAATTCATATGGAACTAAAAAAGAGCCTGAATAGCCAAAGCCATCCTAAGCAAAAAGAACAAAGCTGGAGGCATGATACTACTCAACTTCAAATTATACTGTAAGCTGTAGTAACTGAAACATCATGATACTGGTGTAAAAATAGACACATAGATCAATGGGACAGGATAGAGAAACCAGAAATAAAGCCACATGTTTACAGCCAACTAATCTTTGACAAAGTCAGCAAGAACATACACTGGGGAAAGGACACCCTTTTCAATAAGTGGTGCTGGGAAAACTGGATAGCCGTACGCAGAAGAATGCAGTTGGAACCCTATCTCCCTCCATATACAAAAACCAACTCAAGATGGATTAAAGACTTAAATATAAGACCTGAAACCATAAAAATGCTAGAAGGAAACCTGGGGAAAACTCTTCTGCACGTTGGTCTAGGCAAAGAATCCATGACTAAGACCTCAAAAGCATGAGGAACAAAACCAAAAACAGAAAAATGGGGCTTAATTAAACTAAACGCTGCTGTGCAGCAAGAGAAATGATCAACAGAGTGAACAGAAAACCTTCAGAATGGGAAAAATTTTTGCAAACTATGCATCCAACTGGGGACTAATATCCAGAATATACAAAGAAGTCAAACATCTCAACACAACACCCGCTCCCAAATAATCCCATTTAAAAGTGGGCAAAGGACATGAACAGGCATTTTTCAAAAGAAGACCTTTTTTAATCAATAAGGACACAAGTGCCTCCTTATCAAGCTGTTAAGGTATCAGAAACTTCTATTTTGGAGTACTTTCGAGGCTAAATTGTTCATTTCAGATTGTATTGCTTGAAGGGAATACAAGGTATCGTCTATGAAAATGAAAACAAAAACAAAAATAAAAAAACCAAGGTTAATATTTGGAGGAAATTGTGATCTTAGTGTTTGAATCCAGAGGGCAGGTAGTCAAGAAAATTTCTAGATTTGAGTTTGATAGATAAATGGCCAATAAACATATGAAAAAATGCTCATCTTTGCTAATCATCAGAGAAACGCAAATTAAAACCACAATGAGATATCACCTTACCCCAGTCAGAATGGCTATTATTAAAAAGACAAAAAAACCCCCCAACATATGTTGATGGGGATGCAGAGCAAAGGGTACACTTATATACTGTTGGTGGGAATGTAAAATATTAATAGTACCTCTGTGGAAAACAGTATGGAGATTTCTCAAAGAACTAAAATTAGAACTACCATTCAATCCACAATCCTGAGTATCTACCCAAAGTAAAAGAGATCATTGTATCAAAAAGACACCTGCACTTGTATGTTTATTGCACCACTATTTACAATAGCAAAGGCATGGAACCAACCTAAGTGTCCATCAACTAATGACTGGATAAAGAAAATGTGGTCTATGTACACAATGGAATAATATTCAGCCATAAAAAATGAAATCATGTCTTTTGCAACATGATGAAACTAGAGGACATTATGTTAAGTGAAATAAGCCAGGCACAGAAAGACAAATACCTCATGTTATCCCCTACAAGTGGGAGCTCAATAATGTGTACACGTGGACATAGAGAGTGGACTGATGGACGCTGGACACTCGGAAGGGTGGGTGATGGCGGGTGGGTGACAAGAATTACTTAGTGGGTACAGTGTACATTATTTGAGTGATGGATGCACTAAAAGCCCAGACTTCACCACTATGCGATGTATCCATGTAACAAAACTGCACTTGCACACCTTAAATTTATGCAAATAAATAAAAGGTAAACAAAAGCACGCTTTCTTTAAAAAAAATCTAAAAATTAAGTAAAATTTCCTGCCTCCTTTTTCTTACCACATTAATGTAAAAGCAATAGGTACAAATATATACTCCAGGGGACCTTAATATTAAATAAGCTGTAGCTGCTTTAATATTCTTCCCATTAGGAGTTGGGATCTATGTCCCCTCCCCTTCAATCTGAGCTGGCCTCTGACTACTGTGACCAGCAGAATTTAGTGGAAGTGACCTCCAAGGCTGGGTCATGAAAGGTCACACAGCGCCTGCTCTGGAACGTGCCCTCTGAGCAGGTTCCCCCTGGGACCACAGCTGCTGGGCTGTGAGAAGCCGGAGCCCTGCAACTCCCTTCCCTCCCACCCCAGGTAGCGACGGAGCCCGTCATCATCCCGCCCAGGTGCCAAACATGTGGGTGAAGATGGCTCCAGGTGATCCCTGCCCCAACTTTCAAGTCGACTCAGATGTGTGAGTCTTCTTTGCCGAGGTTCCCGACAGAATGGAGCAGAAACAAGTTATATCCACTATGTCCTGCCCAGACTCCTGAGCCACAGAGTTACTGGGCGAAGTAAAGTGGCTTTGTTTGACACCACTAAGTTTGGGGTAGTTTGTTATTCAACAAAAGGTAACTGAAACGTAAGCCAAAAATTAAATCTTGGGTAAAGCAATTTTTTTTTAAAGCCAAAGTCCTCCTTGAACATAACCATTTGGTTGTCTGAAGTGCAGTGACAGGAGGTGCCTGCGGTCTCTGCCTGGACTGCCACGGCAGGGTTCCCTCTGCACCCTTTCCCACCCACTGTGAACTTGCCCCTAAATCTCACCTGCGTCCAGTCCCAGCAGCTCCAGGTCTCTTTAAATTTCTACAACAATTTAGCTCTGCTCTCACCTCTGTCTCTCCGTCTACACCCCTGTCATCACACTGACGGGGTACCCAGGACTCCAGGATGCCCAGAACTCGCCACCCTGGAATTAGACAAGCTAATACTTATGACATGACTTTAACTTGTCTGGCATATAGAAAGCTGAATAAATGTAAGTTGCTGTTGTTGTTAGGCTGTGTGTCATTAACCAAAAAAAATTTTTAATAAGTAATACTGAGATGTCTTTTTGGTCACAGATTTTCCCCCAATAATTGAGCATCTCACATGGTCCATTCGAGACAGGACAGTATTTCCTGCATATATATGACTCTGAAATACAGTTTATGTCTCTTTGGGGTAGGGAGTAGCAGGGCTTTTGGAGGAAAATGAGAATATAACTCTGTGGAAAAAATGGTCTTTGTGTCAGTGTGTGACAGCAACCTTCCTATGTAGGTCATTTTATGGAGTTTGTAAAACAGAAGTGTATACTGCAGGAAAAATTAGCCCAAAAGGCATGTTTAATATTTTAAGTAATTCTTCTTTCCTGCCAATTTGGACTAAAATTTTCATTTGTTTTTCCTTAAGGCTGGCTAACCCTAAAAACCTCCTAAGACGCTCTTTATTGAATCACTAAGCAAATGGGTGTTTATATGAAGGGAAACGTAGTGATCCTATGAAACTTAATCATAATGAGGATAATAAAGTTTTGTTTCTTAACTTAAAAAAAGCCATATTAAAATATTCTACACCTCACTGTGATAGGATGGAGTACAAAATTTAGATTTGTTAAAAAAACCCTAAAACTAATTTATGTATCGCTCTTGAGTTTACTCTGAAAAATTTTAAAGGCAGAGAAGGCAGGAAATTTCTGTTGAGTTAAAAAAATAGCATTTTTGCTGATGGGAAAACTGTATGGCTAAACCAGAAAATAGATACATTGTTAACACAAATTCAATGAAGCATATGATCCTAATATTTTGTTTTCTTAACCCAGATCTCTTGTTCTCCCGTTGCTTAAAAGATATAACCCATAAAGTCTGACTCCAAAGTAGCACTGGCAAGCTCAGAGACCCCTCAATAGAAAGTCCACACTTTCACCTTGGCGGGAGATGAAGACTTCACTTGAAGGGTGGGACCACCCAGCGAATCTCTTTGGCAATGAACTCTGTCTTTAAAACAGACATGCTCTAATCACCAGTAAATTTTCACTTGAAAAAAAATAGAATTATACTCAAATGGAAAGGTAGAAGAAAAGCAGAAGTCTGTCTATATTTAAACCATATGGTCTGAAGTAGAATGTGAACAGGCCTCCTGACAGATTTATGTTAGGAAAATTGAATGAAACATAAGGGCTTTTCAGCTAATCGAATTCAGAAGGAGATCAACAGAGTTGTAGTATAGACTCTGATTTTCTTTCCAGCATCGTGTTTACTGCATCTTCTAGCAACATTCCTCCTGAGTCGCACTCTGTGGGTGGAGGGCACCCAACCTGCGGTCCTCTACCGAGGGGTTGCAAGAGGAACGCACCGAGCAGGTATTGCTTTGTTTTTGAAAGAGGAGGACTTTCATGAGGTTATCATTTTCTTTTGAATTTGTAAAGGCATAACTGATCTAGACTTGAATTTCTATTTATTACCTATACTAACCAATTCCATCTCATTAGCAATGGAAACCATTAAAGAGGTCAACACATGTCAACCTTGAAAGAGCATCTTTTTTACAGTTCTCACTTTTCACATTTTCATATTTTTAGAATTCTCACAGAGGTCATAAGCTCACAGGACGTACAGGCGGCTGATTCGTTGCGTCCTTCTGAGAACTACAGAGGGGCAGAGTCCTCAGAGTCCACGTTCTGTACCTGCCCCATTCTATGGGGCCCGCTTCATCCGTTTCGCCTTCTTTCTTGGGGCGCCAACATCTCTGTCTCCGTTAGCTCTTTGCCCCAGGCTGGTGATGTGCTCAAGTCCTTTCCATGCCAGGAGGGAAAATAAGAAATCCAGTGAACGTGAAGCATCCTCACACGTACTCTCGACCTAGTGGCTTCTCAAGCTCTCTGAAGTGGAGCCGAAGCTCCCTGTCTTCTCTTCCTCCGCCCACTGCAGTCGTGCTGACCTCCTTACCATGCCGCGAAAAATGTGCTGGCACAGGCCACCGTGGCCTTCGAATTGTCCAGTCCCAGTGGCCAGCTTGGTCAGCCTGGCTTCTTGGTGGCGTCTGGCACGGGGCCAGCACTGCCCGAGGCTCTCCTGTGCTGACTCCTTTTGCTGTTCATCCTGGTGCTCCGCCTTTGTCTCGGACCAGTTCGCTTAATCACTTGCTAATGCTTTCTAACCAATGGGGGTCTCTTTCCCCATTGGTATCTCCTAAAGTATCAGTGTTTCTGGAGTTTCCTCTCCACTCTCTTATTCTCAACTAATTCCCTATATATTCCTTCTACTCATGCTTCCTCAAACCATATAAATATTTTATTATAGCACTCTTATACCACAGTATGACTGTTTTCCTGTCTGTTTTTCCTCAGATGGAGTCATTAGACTTGAACTATTTGAGGGCAGGTACTGTGCTATGTTTCTGGATCTTCAGTGTATATGGGAAGGTGCTCACCAGAAATTGATTGGATGGCCTGAGAATGACTTTTTTGCACTCCCGTGACTTTAGTAATCATTTATAACTCAGTGACTTTGAAATCTGAACTCAGCTCATACCTTTCACCTGAACTCAAACCTGTACAGCTGACTGTCCGGCAGAGAGGTGATACGTGTGACCATCGGGGACGTAGACTCTGGAACTCAGCAGTCTGCATTCACATTTCAGTGCTGCCTGGACTTGTCACCCACCCTTACCAGACTTTTCATCTGCAAACGAGGATGCCAGCCATACCTGGGATGTGGAGACGATGTGCGCAGGCACCAGGGAGGTGCCTGGCAGAGACCAAGTGTGATCCATGACCTGCTATTACTTTTATTCTCACTGAGCATAAGCTAAATGCACAAACTGATTCCTTGCCTTTGTTGGTGGCACGACAGTCTGGAAGTCACTTGAGCCAGGAAGCTGGCATCATCCCAGATCCATCTTTCTTCTCAGTCACGCTGCAGACGGGCACCAAGTCCTGCCAGTTCTGTCTGCGGAATACGTCTCACGTTTCCACTGCTGTGGTCCCGCCCCAGGGACCTTCGTCTCTCGCCTCACTGGGTTCTTAATGGGACTGATCCAGACTCTGTTTGTCAGGTTCTGACCTGTCTTCCACACAGTTCCCAACCTGCCGCTGCTCCACTCACAATTCTACAGCAGCTTCCAACCACCTTCAGGATAAAACCCAACTCAGCACAGCATTCGGGCACCCTCACGATCCGGCCCTCGCCTTCCTCTCTAGATTCAACGTTAGCTGGCGCCCTGCTCCACAGTCTACACTGCAGGAATGAGGCCCTTGCCCCTGCCTGCCAAGCAGACAGCAATTCATTCTTGAGAACACATAGATTAAGGATTATTGTCTGAGAAGGCATCCATCAGCTCACCCTGCCCAAGACCGACTTACTCCTCTGCCTGGCTGTATCTACACCCCACACACTCCTCCTTTCTTGGATTTGTAACACTGTGTGATGATGTCTTCCCTACCATCGTGAGCTCCCTTGAGGTTGGCTGCATACGCAAATTGTCCTTTGATTGCCACTATTCAACATGGTACCTGGAGAACGTAGAAGGGACTCATAATGTTTTGTGAATTTATTTGTGAAAAATATTGAAGTGAACACTGCTCTGAGAATTAAGCCTTCCTTTATCATGTAGGTTTGGTCTGCCTTCCTCTCTGTGTTGGTCCCTGGTGCATCCTGCAGGCAAGCAGCAACGTCGCGGTGGGCTGGAGCCTCCTGCATGTCCAGGGCAGGTTACAACCCCGATAGGGTCAAGAAGCGGGTCTCTGTAGGCCTGTAGCGGGTCACTATCTCTCTTCTCCCATGAGGAGGACGTGATGGGAAAAGCCTGGGGCCTCCTCCCATTTGGGAAGAAATCTTTCTCCCCAGGACCTTAGGAGGCCACGTGGGAGTCAGTGAGAAGTTCAGCGGAGGAAGTTGGCATTGGAGCCGTATGTTAGTAGCAGCATCAGCTGATTAGATGGGGACAGCAGGTAGGAGGCACTAAGAATCCAGTGCAAATGTGGCGCCCATGGCGTCTGCCCACATTTTGTCGGCCAGCACCTAACTGCAGGGGGTCTGGGAAACGCAGCCTAACTGCACAGCTCTGGACTCGGCTCCATTCTGTAAGAACGGAAGAGGGGAGAATTTTGGTGCATGGCCTCTGTGCCTCAACTTAAGGCTTTGGTTTGAGTTGCTGAAGGAGTTAGCAGTGAGTTTAAGATAGAGTATTTATATTTGCCTCCAAATGCAGTGCTCTTCATAATAAAGCTCAGATCAGATTCCCTCTCAGCCTAGGTGAATGTTTTCATATTTATATATACTTGTCAAGAATCCCAAGAAAGTAACTGCTGTCTCTGTTATCTCCCTTTACACACACACCTCCCAACACACAAACTCCCGCAGGTCTAGGTGTGTAGTAGTAATGTCATCATTTAGAAAAAAGAGAAAAAGATAATTAGGTGAAACAATAAAATTGTCCTTGTTGAAATGATGGTTTCTAAAATAGGCCCTTTCCACATGCAGCCATTCCGCATGTTTTGTTAATACAACAAACATTCCATTTTGTCCTAATGGATTCAAAATTTTTAAAAGTGTCTGCAAGCTACTGACCCATGGAAACCCGAACACATTTTACGTGGAGCGCTGGCTTCCTCTGGACTCTCAGAGTTACCCAGCAACTGGAGATTGTGCTTCAAAGCACAGTTCACAAGCAGAGCTTCCTCCCCGTCACCTCTCATGCCAGGTTTTCCCTCGTGAAAAACTCCCTTCTTTAAAGAAAGCAAGACTTAGTGGCAAATACTTTTTCCGTCTCATAATGTAATGACAAAACCTGCTGGAGGGATAGAAAAAAAAGTTTAAGTCGTCATAATTTTTCTCTGCATCAAAATCTTGGCTTGGTCTCTCATTTGCCTGGAGGCACGGGTCCCACTGGCTAAGTTTTCCTCATGGTTTTCCGGCCCCGCAGGCTACTGTGAGCAACTTTTCCACATCGAGATTGGGAAATCCTTTAATACAAAACCACTAGCATAAGATAACTTAGGCTGAAATTCGTGGCTTCTATCAGTCCTTGGATAACTTTAGTCCTCAGAATAATTATTAATAAATATTGATAAGGCTCATTCTTTGACCGTAAGTGACCAACAAAGAGAATCCAGTCACTCTGGTTTGTTTCCAAGGGCCTCTCCGGTCGTACACTAGCTGACCCCTCTGGTCACACTTCCCACTCTTCCTCAGCAGAACCCTTTTGTTTGCTTTGCCGGTTTGGTGAGCTATCTGCCATAAACTTGTCTTTAGTTGATTTACCACTGCTCATTGCTGCGTTCATTCCTTCTTGCATGTGGGGACCCCATCCACCCTTCAAAGCAAAGCACGAGTCCTTTCTCTCTGATTAAACCTTCAGTAACTCACAAGACTCTAACCGCCTCCTGTGAGTTTTAATAGCATGTAGGATTTATATCATTTTTATATCACTTATTTGGCACTTACCAAGTGCTGTCTTATATTAGGAATATAATTAGTTACTGCATGTTTCATCTTTGTAAGCTCTTTGGGGGTATTTTAGCCATAAGTAACACAAAACAATAGAGGCTTAAACAAGACAGACCTTTATTTCTCTATAATACTTCAACACTGGCACAATGACCCATAGTGTTAGGGAGCCAAGCCCTTACATTTTGTTGTATTACCATACGGTGCTTCCACTGCCAAGGTCCTGATTGTCCAAGGTGGCTGCAAGGAACGCCAGCCATTGTGTCTCCATTCAAGAAAGCGATGTGGCAGAAGAAACAAAGAAAGTTTTGTTTCTGGTGGAAAGCTCTTCTCTTTAAAGATACTACCTGGAATTGCACATCACATTGACCAAACCTTAACTTAGCCACACCTAGCTAGAAGAAGGCCTTAAAAAATTAGGCTGTATTTTTGGTGGCCGTATGCCCAGTAAAGAAAACAGATATTCTATTCCTGAAAATGAAGGGGCAGATGAATATTGGCTATCTCTGTCACAAACAGCAAGGCTGTTTTGTTTTTTCACCATTGCAGTGTGGTTAGTGCAGAATCTTTTATCTAACATAATCAGCATGTAATACATTTAGAAGTTATCCTGAGCTAAATTTAAAAGTTATTTTTGGGGAATTCCACTTTTGTTAGTGGTATATTAGGTAATCCAAACAAAACCTACTGGACAAAGATAAAAACATTTGCTTGAAGACCTCTATGGAGGCATCTGCTGAGTCCTGGAAAGGCAAAGTCAAAGGCACAGGCAAAAGAGAGACTGAGAAACTTAGCAGAATCTTTGTTTCCATCCCAGAGGGATGAAAATTGGAATCTAGGGTGTGCCAAGAAAATAAGCAACTTGATAAACCAGGGATTTACTCAGCATAAAAGATGATTCAGAAATAGACCAGCACTTGCAAAGGCTGAGGCCAGATTCAACCCTCTCAGTCCTTAGGGATGAGCCCAGGTGATCAGGGATTGCTAATGCTATTAGCCCAGCTGTCTGTTAGGAATAAACACAGATTCTCGCTGAAGAAATATGACATCATCCTAGGCCTTAAACACTCCCATACATTTTTCATATAAAATATACATCCATAAATCTAAAAAAACACTTCTCTCAAGGAGGCGAGAAATATGATTAAAAATAAAGAAATAATAGACAATAGAAACAGATCCACAAGATCTATGGAAGTATCAGAAAATATACAATCATTCTTAACTAAATGGAGGTAATAAAGGTAAGACTAAAAATTTTTACAGAGAAATAGAGAGAAGACATAAGAACCAAATGGGGATTCTAGAACTAAAAAGTACAGTTAAAAAAAACTAAGAACACGACGGATGAGATTAATAGCAATTTAGATAAAGCCGAAGAGAAAATTAGGGGAATTGGAAGACAGTTCAGAAAAAAATTTACAGAACAAAGAATGAAGACAAAAAGATAGAACATAGTAAAAAGAGATTAAGAGGGACAGGGGATATAGTGAAAAAGTATGGCATGGCTACAGCTGTAATCGCAGAAGCACAGGGAGAGAGAATGAGGCAGAAACAATGTTTGAAGAAATATTGCTGAGAATTGAAAATATATTGATAAAAGACATTAAATCTCAGACTCGAGTCATTATGAGTCCTAAACAAAATAAATTCTAACAAAGTCACGTTTAGACACATCATAGTCTAACCTGCCAAAAGTAATGCTAAAGATAAAATCTTTCAAGTGGGTAAATGGAAAAGACAATTATTAAATGAAGCAACAGTTAGAAGACATTCTACCTTTCAGGGGAAAAAAGAGTCCAGAATTAGAATGCTATTGCTAAATGCTATAAGAATAAGAATGCCAACTTGGAATTTTATATCCAGTGAAAATATTCTTCATTAATGAGAAAATTTAAAAATTAAAACATTTTGACAAGCAAAACTAAGATAGTTTGTCACAAGAAGAGCTAATTTGCTAAAAGAAATACATGAATTCTGCTCAAATACTTTAAACAAAGAATGATGATACTGGTTGATAGAATCTCAGAAATTCAGGGAGAAGTAAATAACAATGACAAAAGTGAATATTTGTGGTAAGTCTAAATGAAGATGAACTTTATATAATAATAATAACAAAAACAACAATGTCTGGAGAGGTTTAAAATATACACACATGTTAATAAATAGTGTCTTAGTTCAGGCTGCCATAGCAAAGTACCATAGGTTGGTTAGCTTATAAGCAACAGAAATTGCTTTCTCACAGTCCTGAAGGCTGGAAATCCAAGGTCTGGGTGCCGGCACAGTCAAGTTCCGATGAGGGACCTCCTCCAGGGGCCCCTGCTGTACTTCTTGTGGTGTCCTCCACATGTGGAAAGAGAGCAAGCTAGTTCTCTGGCTTCTTCTGATAAGGGCATTGACCCCATTTATGAGAGCTCCACTTTCAAGACCCAATTACCTTCCAAAGGCCCAACTTCCAAACACTAAAACATTGGGGGTTAGATTTCAACATATAAATTTTGGTGGGGGGACACAAACATTCAGTCCATAACTAACAGCATGTGATTTGTGAGGTGGTAAGTGGAGTAACGTGTTCTAAGTTCTTTGCATTTTTAAGAAAGAGGTCAAATACTAACTTAAATGTGAATTTTCTAAGTAAAAGATGCATGTAGTAATCTCAAGTATAACCATAAAAAAGAATACTAATAGAACATATAACTATAATCAATCCAATAGAATGTGAAAAGAAAAAAAAAGAATGTAGAATAAATGAGACAAATAGAAAGCAATTAGTAAGCTGGTATATTTCAAACTAAATACATCAATAATTACATGACATGTAAATGGAACAAATAATTATAAGACAAAGATTAAAACTCAAAACATTATACGCTGCTTCTAAGAAACACATATAAAATATAAAGGTAAAACAAGTTGAAAGTAATAGGATAAAAAATATATATGCCATGCAACTAGAAACCAAAACAAAGATTATGTAGATGTATATCAATGTAGACTTTAAGACAAAACACATTACTTGAGATAAAGAAACATACTTTTTTTAATAAAAGTATAATTCACTGGAAGCCTTAGCAATTCTATATATGTATGCTCCAAATAACATAAAACCACAATAATAATAATTATTGTTATTGTTTGTGCAATAATAATGTGTGCATTGTGCAGTATTAATGTAAGTTTTTTGCACACTTCTTTCAGTACCTGATAGAACAAGCAATTTAAAAATATTAGGATATAGTTTAATAAATTAGGCCCAATTAACATATATGGAAAAATACTCCCCAAAACATCATAATACATATTATTTTGAGTACACATGAAGCATTAACAAAAAGTTGACAAGTTTGGGTTGTAAAGCATGTCAGAACAGGTTTTGAAGGACTGAAATCATATGAAGTATTTTTCTGATCATAATTCTATCAAGTTAGATAAAATAAAAGAAGGAAAGACATAACTAGAAAATCCCTTTATGTTTATAAATTAAGAAATATAATTTTGCACTAATTGGTTTTTTTTGTTTTAATGAACTATTTTAATTTTTAATGTGTGATATGTAATTGTGGTTATATTTGTAAAAGAGTTTGTATATTTTAGAGATGTATGCTGAAATAATTGTGGATGAAATTATTTGGTTACTGGAATATGCTTCAAAATCATCCAGTAGACTGCGTGGGTGTACAGATGAAACAAGATTGACCCTAAGGTGATAATTATTGAAATGAGTGATAGGTATATGGAGGCTCTTTGCTCTATTTTTTCTCCCTTTGTATGTTTCTCAAAATATCTATAATAACAGGTAAAATAAATACACTTTTAAATAAGTGATGGATCAAAATAAATCAAAAGAGAAATTAAAAAATATTTGGAACCAAAAAATAATGAAAATACTATTTATCAAATTTGTCATATGCAAATCTAAGTAAGAATAGAAAAAGCCTTGACAATTAAACTGATGTTGTAATTACCATCTGTATGAGGTGAGGTAGAATTTTTAATCTAAACTTAATCAGATTAATGGTCTGATAAAACAAGATATCAACATTTCCAGAGGATTTTAACAGAATCCACACTTTCACAACACAATAGGCTAGATGCTAAAGATACTATGCAAAATTACTCAACATACCAGGAACCAGAAAATATGTCCAATTCTCAATGAAATTGACAATCAACAGATGCCAGCCGTAAGATGACTCAGATATTGGAATTGTAAGAGAGACTTCAAGGCATAAACGCGCTCTGTGAGGTGAAGAGGGACACTTTTGAAATAGTGGAAGTATAGAAATCACAGCAGAGAAATAGAAACTACAAGAAAGAACCAATTGGATATTTTAGAACTGAAAAATACAGTATGTGAAATGATAAAAATAATAATGATAATTATAACAACAAATAACCTTATTAGTCTGAGTAGCAGAATGGAAACAACAAAGGAAAGTGTGAATTTGAAGAAAGAATAGTATTTTTCTTTCACAGAAATAAAAAGTTTTTAAAGAGATCATGAGAGCCTGGTGTACTTGTTGGCCAGTATCGGAAGGTACGATATTAAAGTGGGTGGAGGCCCCGAGGGGAACAGGAAGAGACTGGTGAAGAAAAAATTACTGGAGGAAACTGTGGCCGAATTCTTGCCAAATTTTGTGAGAGACATAAACTTACAGACTCAGGAAGTTCAGTGAACTCCAACTAGGATAAACTAAAAACAAACAACCAAATTGCATCCGGATATGTTATAGTTAAACTGCTGAAAAGCAAAGTGAAAGAAAATCTTGAGAGCAGCTGGGGACAGTGACACCCGCGCAGAGGGACAGCGCACCGAGGCTGCGGGGCGTCCACCAGCGCCGGGAGCCGCCCGCCGCGGGGCAGATGCAGGGGTACGGTCGCTGTTTCCTTCCCTTAAGATCTTCAAAACATGTACAATTATTGAAAGAAAAAATTATGAGAACATTTGGGGGTGTCCGTGTATGTAGAGGTAATTTATTTTCAAAATGTAACCTAAGGGGGGGAGGGTAAAAGGACATGCACAGCTGTAATTCACCTACATTTTACTTGAAATGGTACAATGTTAACTCTAAGTAGACTGTGTCCGGATTTAACAAACCCTATGGAAACTACTAAAAAAAGTAATTCAGAGAGACTTAGCAAAAAAAAAAAAAAGGAGATAATTTGAAATGGAATACTAATAATATTTAAATTACCCTAAAGAAGTCAGGAGGGGAGGGAGAGAGGAACAAAGAAGAAAAAAATAAAATAGTAGACATAAATCCAAATATCTCAACACTTACATTAAATATAAAGGGTCTAATTAAAAGACAAAGACAGTCTGTTTGGATAAGTAAGTAAGACCCAGCCACGTGCTGGCTGCAGCAAACCCGTAATCTACCGGGCAGACGCCAGTCAGAAGAAAGCTGCAGTGGCTACGCTAAGGACAGCAAACAGACTGTGCTAATATGTGATATGTAACTGTGGAGCAGGAAAACTAAGCTAAAGGCATGAATGGGACATTACATAATGACTGAAAGGTCCGTTTATCAAGAAGACATAATAACTCTAAGTGTTTATGCACCTAACAACAGAGGAGCTTGAAAATACATGAAGCAAATACTGATAAAAGCGAGGTTCCAACATTCCTCTCTCCGTAATCAATTGAACAAGTAGACAAAAAATTAGTAAGGATCCACATGTCTGACCAAACTATCAAACGACTTGACCTAACAGCAGAATAAATATCTCAAGTACAGATGGAACATTCCCCAGGGCAGGCCACATTCTGGGGCATAAAGCTTCCTTAATGAAGTTAAAAGCATTGAAATCATGCACATGTGTGTGGTCTGACCATGGAAGGAATTTAACTAGAAATCAGTAATAAGGAGATCAACGAATAATCCCCAAATACATGGAAACGAAACAACACATTTTCGAGTTACCCATGAGTCAGTAAGGAAGCATCAAGAGAAATTAGAAAATATTTTGAACTAAATGAAAACAAAAATGAAACATGTCAAAACTTGTGGGATCTAGCTAAAGCAGCAGCTAGAGGAAAATTATCTAGCATTAAATGTTTATGTTAAAAAAGGAGAAATAACTCTACCTCAAGAAAGAGGAGGAAACTAAATGCAAAAGAAGACGAGCGAAAGAAACAATGAAGTTAAAAGTATAAATCAATGATATTGAAAACACAAAAACAGTAGAGAAAATCACTGAAGTCAAGAGCTTACACTTTGAAAAAGTCACTAAAATTGATAAGCCTCTAGCAATACTGGCCCATACGTGGTGAAAGAAGACACAAATTTCCATTATTGGAACTAAATAAAGGCCCTTCGTAAATTAAACAGAAAATAAGGGGCTGCTGTGAACAACTTTATGCCCATAAACTTGACAATCTAGATCAGATAGACCAATTTCTTGAAAGACAGAAACCACCAAATCTCATTCAAGAAGAAATAGATGCTCTGAATAACTCTACATCACTAAGGAAATTGAAATTGTGGTTAATCTTCCAACAAAGAAAACTCCAGGCTCAGATGGTTTTATTGCAAAATTCTACCACAAATTCAAAGAAAAAATTAATTCCCTCTCTATATATTCTTTTCCTGAAAATAAAAGAGTAGGAAAAAACTTCTTAACTCTTCTTATAAGGCCAGGATTATCCTGATGCCGAAACCATAAAAAGACATTACAAGAAAATAAAACTGTAGACCAATATCCCTCATGAACAGAGGTGCAAAAGCCCTCAGCAAAATCTCAGTAAATAGAAGCTGTATTTAAAAAGGGACAATGCATGAGGCCCACCCAGGTTTATCCCATGAGTACAAGGCTTGTTCAACAGTCAAAAAACCAAACAGTGCAGTGCATCATATGACGTTATAATCAAAGCAATGCACCAAACAATGTGACACACCATATTTCAGACAAAAAGAAAAATCACATGATCAATTGATGTTGAAATGCATATGATAAAAATCAACATCCTCTCATGATAAAAACTCTCAGAAATCTAGAAATAGAAGGGAATTCTACCAACATGGTAAAGGACAAAAGACCTCCATACTTAATGGTGAAAGACTAAATATTTTCCTCCAATATTGGAAAGAAGACAAGAATGTCTGCTTGTACCACGTCAATCCAACGTCGTACTGCAAGTCCTAGTAAGTGCAATAAAGCAATAAAAATAAATGAAAGGCCTACAGATTGGACAGGGAAAAAAACTGTTACGACTTGCAGAAATAATAGTTGTTTCCATAGAAAATATCATGGAATCTACAAAAGAAGCTACAAAAAATAATAAATGAGATTAACATGATAATTTAGGTAGAATGGACATATCACTGGAAATGTACAACTGAGCAAATATAACCCAAGAAGAAATAGAAAACCTGAGTGGCTCTAGGATTCCTAAAGAAATTCAACCCACAGTTAAAGACCGGAGGTGAACCTGCTGGGAGTTGGTGAGGGCGTGCTCTTTGGATCAGGAGGAAAGGGGAGAGCAGGGCGGGGCAGAGGAGAACCAGTGTGGGTTGTGCCTCCCACCGAGAATGTCCCTTCCAACCCCACACTGGGGGACAGGCACAGTGTACTCAGCTGACCTGCTGTGGCCGGGACCTGAGGCAGGATTCTACTGACCACTGGGCCCCCAAGAGTGCCCATTCAGCAGAGGGGCCATGATGGCATTTCAGATGTTGGGTGTCAGTGTCAACTGGACTGTCGTGTTTAGCAGCCTCTGAGATGTTTGGGAGTCCCCCTTCCTCGTCGTATGGTTCCCTGAGTAACCCACCGAGGGCCTGTGGGGAAGGACCCAGGAAATTGGTGCCAGCACATTTGCCCTAGTGTTTCAGGTTCCTTCTCTTGTGGCCCTGGTGACTCCTCAAAGAACGGGTTTGCAGGTCCCCCAGCTGGCTTAAGTCTGGGAACTGGGTAGGAGCCGGTGAGTTTTTGTTGGAATGACCATGACCTCAGTCTTGTTATCATCCTCGACTTCCGTTCACAACAGACCGTGTGGTATCTTTTGGATGCTCTTCCACCCAGGTACGCTGTATGCTAGTAACCCTCTGCATAACACCCTGTGAGCCAGGTCCTCCGAATGCCGCTCCAGCCTGGTCATAGGGGGAGATCGGTGCACCCACTTGGCTGCTGAAGCTGGGGTGCAGCCCCCTTGTCTACACTTTCAGGACCCCACCATCCCACGGCAGCCAGAGGGCCCTATTCTGCTGTGGCCTCTGCCACGGGCAGCCCAGCCCACACAGGGACCATCCCTGCCCCTGCCCCCAGCACCCCCCCAGGGGCTTCCCATATGCAGTGGCCTGAATGTTCATGTCCTCCCCAAGTTCGTATGTTGAAGCCTTAATCCCTAATGTGATGGCATTTGAAGGTGGGGTTTCCGGGAGGTAATTAGGTTTAGATGAGGTCACGAGCGTGGGTCCCCCGTAATGGGATCAGTGCCCTTATAAGGGAATGAAGGGACCAGCTCCCTCTCTCGCTCTCTCTCTGCCAGGTGGGGACACAGTCAGCACCCCCCTGTGAACCAGGAAGCGGCCCACACCAGACACACATCTTCTGGCCTCCAGAACCATGAGAAGTAAATGTTTGTGGTGTGAACTAAACTACAATAAAAGGCTTCCCCCCCAAGCTCCACCCACTGACTGAATGGACCCTCTCCTGGCCAAGGGGATATCCTAAAACTAAATTGTCTGCCATGAGGAGGGAGGTCAGACCTGCCTCACCAAGCCCCACTCCCTTCTTGGAGATGTCCTTTGTAACTCATTAACAGGCCTGAGGCTGTGCAAGACAAACTTACAGGTCCTCAGTTTACACAACAAATATATGTCTCGGTGACTTGTCTCTTCCTTATCTAAAAATATCCCAAGCCTTTAGACAAAGCTTCATTTTTTAAGCAATTACAAGTCAAGGAGTCTCTAAACCCACCTATAACCTGTAAGCCCCCGCTTCAAGATGGCCCACCTTTTTGGGCCAAACCAATGTACACCTTCCATGTATTGATTTATGACTTTACCTGTAACCCCTGTCTCCCTAAAATGTATAAAAGCAAACTGTGGCCCAACCACAGCGAGTCCACTTGCTCAAGGCTTCTTGGGTGTGGCTCTGGGTCATGGTCCTCAAATTTGGCTCAGAATAAATCTTAAAATTATTTTACAGAGTCTGGCTTCTTTTCTGTTGACAGTGGCTTAAGCCTCCTGGTCTGTGGTGTCCTGTGACAGCAGCCCGAGCTGACTGAGGCCTGCTTGTCCACCCCACATACCCACTTCTCTAAGCCTGTTAACCTCTTCCATCACCCCTTCAGGGAAAGTCTGGCACAGTGTGTCCACCTCCCTCAACCTTCGCTCTGTCCGTGCTCCTGGGAGCCAACCTCTTGGGTGCTACTGCATTTCCTGGTTCTCTCCTGTGCTCCCTAAGAGAGCTCCCAAGCAGATAAACACTCCCTTATCTACGAGGGAAAAATACAAGTTCCCTAGCACTGGATTTTCATGTTTAACAAAACTCGTGCAGGTTTATTTTGAATTTAGAGATATAGATCAAAACAAAAAAGCTGGAAGAAACGCAAAGCACAAAGGGTATTCTTAAGTAGCTCCTTTTGCTAGATGGTCATAAGCCTTCAGACCGGTTAGGACTGTTTTAAGCTGCCTTAATTGCCTTGGTACCCTTTAGTGCATTGTAACACTAAGGTCTCCACCTGAGGGCAAGTGCTGTGCATGCTTAACCTATATTGTGTGAATATACAATGATGCAGACAGAGAGCTCTGCCTCACTTGCCAGAAAGAAATTTAAGGCTCCACAAACAGGCAGGCAGTGCGGACCTTACTCTTGGAAAACTCCTGCCTCCTGCCTCCACCCAGGAGCGAGTGCCCAGAGGAGTCCTCTCTTGACTAGGAATGAACGCCCTGTGTAAGTCACCTCTAATAAACTCACCTAACTCGCCAGGCTGGATTGTTCTGGGTCATTTCTTTGGTCTCTCGGCACCACCTCAGTTTGGAGGGTGGTTTTTCTGTACCCTCACGGGATTTTCCTGAAATACCATGGCACTGGCTTTGATACAGCAAATCCAGAGAGATTGAGGGTTTAACCTTCCTGGGAGCCCTCTACTTTCGTGATTGAGTCCTGAGATGGGCCATGCTTTCCACCTGCAGGAAATGAGAGCTGTTCTTTGGTTTGAAAAAATTTTTTTTATTGAGAGTCATTTTAATGGTTCACACTCAGCTCTTAGTTGCTGACTATCCCCTTTACTGTCTTCTACAAAGTGTTCATCGACGTCAGCAACAGCCACTGATTCTGCGGCCTTCTAGTTACTTCCCCCATACTTGTCAAGTGCTGTCACTGCACACCTGCTGTTACACCATTCCAAGGCGTCACTGGTCTAAGTTTTGACAATGCCTGGCTCCCTGTGCCAGGGGCATTCTCTGCTTCACCTTTCAATGAGAACCTGGTCTCTGGTGGGAGGTGATTCAGCTCCAAAATCACATCCCAATATCTGTCTTGTACCACCGCTGGTGTGGACCGTACGGACTTGGCTCTTGCACAGACTACGAGACGGAAGTGATTATGCTGGAGGCTAATTTTGGAGTGCACTGTGGGAGGTGTAACAGAGTAATCACCCCTCCTCCCATAGATGTGGAAGGGAAATATTGACGGGGGGAATATGTAACAGAGGGCATGGCCTGGAAAAAAAACAACAAAAATATTTTCTGTCTCTTTAAAACTTCCCCCACTCATTTTGGGAACTGCGGTCTGGCCTGCGTACCTGCGGCAGGAGCAGGGGAATGTCTTTGGTTCTTTGTGTTACAGGAGATAACTCAGCCATCCCAGGCGCTGGCAGCCTCCCAGGTGGGTCCAGGTGGGCGGAGGTCACAGGCATTGTCTTCAGTAGAGATGGGCAGAGATGGGACGATTGGAGTCATTAATGACAGTGGCCTAGAACTGAGGGCCTCTCTTTATAAGCTCTGTATCTGTGCTTATGGACAGGAAGTCTGGACTTTGAGACGAGAGTCTACCATTTTTCCTCCTTTGCCGGCAAAGTAATATACTTCTCCTTCCTTCTCCTCAACCACTTGTCCTCTTCTTCTGATGTGGCTTCTGGGACAAGTGCAGGGCTTTCCGCAACATAGGGAAGGAAGCAAGGGAAGAAGTTGAGCTGGAATATAGTCTCAACTGGCCCTTGATCTGAGCCTTTTACTCCCACCTGGATTGATTAGTGGATGTGGTAAGCCCTGGGAAAAGGGTGTGGCCTTGGGCAAGGACAAGCCATCCCCAGGGGAGTGGGCTGTTGGAGGCCCTCTGCTGCCAGCTATTCCTGAAGCTGGGAGAATCCAGAGAGGGAATCAGAGTAGCTCATCACAGCATCTGTGGCCAGCAAACTAAGAAGCCAGGCCCAAGAGACTCACACGGTTCCATTCCAGTGCTTAAAAGTCAGAGCCAGGCACAGCTGGAATACTGTGCTAGACTTACAGAGTGCATCCCCTCAGGGAACAGGGCAGCAGTGTTGGCTGGGCAGGGTGCAGGGACTTCCGGGGGCAAGGTCCTGCTCTTTCACCTGGTGGTCCCGTGAGGGAGTGCTTTGTGGCGGTACATTGAGCTGTGCGTTTATGCTTTATGCGCTTTTCTCATTTGTGCTATGCTTCAAAAACTGTGAAAACATTTGGAAGAGGACAGCATTTCAGAGGTCTGGGGGAGCAGGCTGTGTCTGAACTCTTGCTTACCTCTTGTGGATGTTAACACAGCCTGGAATTTCCTGGTTTGTTAGTTGAGGAATACTTTACCCAGGTGCAATCCATCTGTTTTCATTTTTCAGTCAGTAAGTTGGACTGCTTTCTTTTATATTTTTTCTGGTTGAAATGACTAAAGCAATGTGTGTGTTGTTTTCAGAATAGAAGGCTTTGCCTAACTGGAACCAAAATTATTTCTTTCAAATCACAGTGCAAGTTGCCTGCATATATTTACTGTTAAAGTTAGGGTATACATCTTACTGTAAAGGAATTTTGCTTTTATGGTGAACCAAGTTAATGCCTTATTTCTAATATTAAAAGCTCTTCACAGCAAGAGGGAATTTTGCAGATTTGGACAGGAGCAATGAGACAGGATGATCCAAAATCATTCAGTTTTAGTCACTCCCCAATAAAGGTTTCCAGTGGAAGGGGAATGAGTCCATATCAGCTATTTCCAGGACAAACTGTAGGGCCCAAAGTGCCCTGCACACTTGATGCCCGTTGTGGGGGTCAGGCCTTTCCCCGTAGACGGGACACTGGGAGCAGCTCTCTAAAATGCGTTGTCCACTTACGAGTTGATACTTTCAATCACATGCTTAACGAGCCAGATCTTCCATCCCACACTTAAGAGTAAAGCTGTAAAGCAAGTGGCCTTGGCAAAGCTGACACCTCACCTTAATTCCAAACTGCCTCTTTGTACAACTTGAGAATGCAACTGAAATTGTGTGTGTGCTGATACCGCTAATTTCGTGAGAAGGAATGAAGAGCAGGTAGGCAACAGTAGAAAATACAGGCAAAAATCTTCCAGACCTTGACATAGCAAAAGATTTCTTAAATGAGCTCTGCAAGTGTTATCAATAACAGAAAATCAAATTACTGTAAAGAAATTCAAAACGCATTATGAAATGGGAACAGAGATGTGCAGCAAATAATTGACAAAGAATTAGTATCTGTAATTCAAAGAACTATTATTATAAATCAGTAAGAAAAGGACTGATAATTCAATTTTTAAATGTCCAAAAGATAGTAGCACACACTGCACAGAACATGAAACATATAACTGACAAATACTTGTGGAGGGGCTCAGTGTCACTAGTGATCAGGAAGATGCAGATCACACTGTAGCACCATTTTACTCCCATTCCCGTGGAGAGCAGTGGTGGACTCGGACAGTGCCGAGGTGGGGACAGAGGGAGACCACCTGGGCCGGTGCACATGGGCAGAGGGGGACCCTGGAGCATCTGTCTTGGAGAGCAGTTTGTCATCGGGCTGTGGATTTGAACGTCTGTATTTCCTATGACCCAAGAGAAGCTCCCGCTCATGTACATCGAAGGACACGAACAAGAACATTTCACATGATTGCAAAAACCTGGAAACAATCCAAATGACTTCTAACAGGAAAATGGATACATTTTCATGTATTTAAACAATACATTATTTGCATACCCCAAATTAAGAACTACAGCTATATGCAACCAAATGTATGAATTTTAACAATTTAATTTTGAGTGCTAAACAAAAATCCCAAAATAATTTACAAAAACATCTGAAACTGAAGTCACATGATTTTTATGGTGACATCACAAGATAGACACATATGTGCAGGAAGCCAAGTGACACATCGTTGGCTATATAGGGAGGAGTGTGGCCGGGGGCCTTTCGGGCAGATGCAGGTTACTTCCTAATGTCCTAGTGCTCATTGGTGGTGGTGGTGCTTCTGTAGGTACTTCTTAAATTATTTAAATAAATTAATTTTGAAAAGCAGGCTTTGCATGAACAATGATGATAGTACATAAAAAATTCAAGTTTCAATTAAAAGGAAATAAATACGAAATGACCATGCGCTTGAATCATGAAGCAGTTGAGCAGAGGAAAGCTTATCAAAAAGTGAGAAAATAGTGAAAAATGGAAAACCATAAGAGGGACAATCTGGGTGAGTGTGAGCTTGGCCTGCTTTTGCTGAGCCAGCCTTGACAAGGACGCTTTACTCTGGGTTAGATTCCAGAGAAGTGATTTCTGTAAAACAACTTTGTCTCCTCTTAGGGGGTTCAAAGGTGGAAGGTGGCATTTGGGGATATGTGTTCTTTTCCCTAATCTAACTGGGGGAGATACTTGAAATCTCCAAGAGTTTAAGAGTTTGTATCTTGGCCACTCTCCCAGGGAATGTGCTTTAAAGGGACCAGGAAATGGTGTTTTCAAAATGTACTTTCTGGAAGCTTTTATAAGGTAATAAATCAGTAGGAAGGATCACCCAGCCTGCTCCCTCTCACCACTTCTGTAATAAACATAAGTTTCCATTAATATTTCACATGAAAATTTTAGTCTAAACTTATTATCAATTATCTTAGAAATGAGCTATGTCACTAATAATAATCATCCTGACATAAACTTTCCTACTTGGCTTTCAAAGTTTTAAACCTTTATCATCTTGTTTGATCAAATCCTGTGATACAGGGGCTGAGATAATTTCCGTTTTGCAGACGATGGACCTGAGCCTCAGAGTAGCTCTACCCCCTGGCCCGAGCGGGAACGTGTGGCCTCAGAACCCCGGGTGTTTTCTTCACAAAGCTAATCACATGTTTAATCATCTTGTCAGTTTCTGGTTTTTTAAACCTGGTTCGTCTGTCTCTGTGCTGAAATGTCAGTGCTGCTGGGGCACTGCCTGTCTCTCTCTCACGGCCTGGCTTGGCCCGTGTGAGTGTTCAGAGTTGACTATGACTGACGACGCCCCTGCCCCCAGGCCAGACCCCTGCCACACACCACATCTCCTGTGTCCCGCCTCAATTTCTCACCCACACACGCACACACCCTCACATGTGCACACACACAAACACACACATCTCCCAACTCACATACATAACACTCCCCCATTAATGTCGTCCCCAAACTGCTAAGGAGCACTGGCCTTTTCCAGGTAAGTTCCAGGAGAGGAGGGACTCAGGCTACTCACAGGTTGGCTGCAGCTCGCAGGCAGCTGAGTAGGGAAGTCGGGGATAAGCCTGTGCTTCCAGCCATACGGCATTTTTCTTTGAGGTGTGCAGGGCCCTGATACCAAGTGAATCAGAGAAACCTGGAGTGACTGAGTCACAAAAGATTTGTGTTCCCACATTATTCAATGTTCCCCGAGTGCTGGGTCTAAAGCCTGGCAAATTAGATGTAATTTTAATTAGATAGGGAGATGATTAGATAGGGAGCAATTGAAACAATTTTGACTCTAGGATGTCAGAGACAATGGGCAGGCCAGACACATCCTGGGCTTCCAAGCTCCTGTGACTCTTTCACAAAGCTCTGCCAAATGTGGACATTTTCAGGGAAGATATGAGTTCTGCAGGAAGCAAAGGAGGGAGGCTCACACACTGTAGTGCAGGCACCTAAAGGCTGTCTGGGCTGATTACCCAGAGGGCCAAATCCCAGCTTGGACACTGGCCATGCCTAGAGAAGGGATGCTCTGGATGGAGCGGGGATAGAGCCATTGGAGGAAAATTCTCTTAGGCAGGCAGGAAGGAGCCTAGAGGGGAGGGGACTGGTGCACAGGGGAAGCGACGTACTGCACTGGGTGCCGGGGATCCCTGGACCTGTGGGCCCAGCTCGGGGGCAACGGGAACACGAGGCAGAAATGCACCTGCCCAAGGTCAGTTAGGCAATGACAAACATTTGTATTTTTTCTCTGTTTGAGCCCTGAAGAGCCTCTGAAACTTGATCTACAGCATGACATGGTTTGGTGGGAGCACAGATTGCTTACTTCCCCTCTAGGGAAGGTAGCTGGTAAGTGGTGGGGTAAAGGCTACCACAGGGCTGAGTTTCTCAGGACCCTGAAGTTTGGGAAAGGCCTTCTAGAGGAGCCACATTTAAGCTGAGACTCAAGTGATGATAAGGACTTAGACAAAGATTGTTTCAGATAGAAAAATAGTACAACATGTGCTGGAGCCTGCAGGAGAAGAAGGTGATGCATCTGAGGACAGAAAGGCAGCCCTGGTGGCCGGAACATGGGTGAGGAGGGAGAGGAGGTGGCCTCAGAGGACAGGATGCAGACCTGGAGAAGGCACAGCAGGCAGATGCGGTAGTCCGGGAGGGAAAGGATGGTGGCTCGAAGGAGGTGGTGGCAGTGAGGACAGAAGCAGTGGGTAGATCATGGAGCATGCAGGGTGGCTCCAGCAGAGCTTGGGGTGCATGTCTTGGGGAGGCCCAGGTCTGCAAAGGCCGTTTTCCAGGTTTCCGGCATGAGCACCTAGATGAGTGCTGGGTTCTGTTGGTTATTCTCTGTCCCCTCCCTCTGAGACCCTCTGCCACCCCGCCCTGCTCTGCTCCATGCGCCTGGAGGTGGCCTGAGTAATCTGGGAGACCAGATGAGAAGCTTGGCCACATCTAGTCTGCAGTCAAGTGCGGATGTCGAGAAGGCAGTTCCCCTTACAGTTTAGGAGCCCAAGGGAGAGTCTTTCGGAAATCCCTGCGTACATGGTGACCAGGACAGGAGAACATGTTGGGGAGGCAGTGAGCCAGGACCCAGACTGGGGCGCCCGCGTGAGCAGCGTCTCTCCACGTGTGCCCAGGGGTCGCTGACATCATGGCCACTTGGGATGCTTGTTAAAATTCAAACTCTTGGGCTTCTGCTTGAAGAGGTGGGTAGAAGGGGAAGAGATAACAGATGACACTGAGCATACCAGGAACGTGGAGCTGAGGAAGCAATAAGAAAGCGCTGCTTTGAGAGCCACCACGCTGCGGCAAGGTCACTAGACTTGAAGACTGACGTGTGTCCACTGGATTTAGTTACTTGAAGAGCAGGGCCAACTGTGGCAAGGTCAGGTTCAGAGCAGTGGTACCTGTATGAGCCAGGCCAAGTGACTGGTGAAGTGTGTTCCACGTAACGTGGTGCAAACTGCATGTAGACCACATATGCAAGAAGTGTGGCTGTGAGTGGCAAGAGAAAGGTGAGCAGCTGCAGGAGCTCGAGGAGTGCCCAGGTTTTAGTTGGAGTTTCGTTTGTGAGATGGAGAACACAATCGTGACGGGGGGCCTGGCAGAGACGAGGACATGGAGGTTGATTGGCCGATCAAAGGCCTTTAGACGGACAGAGTTCCAGACACAGGTGAAGGATTTGGTTTTGCACGGCAGGATCCATTTTAACATCAGAAGCATTTCATGGTCATGCAGATTCCTCTTGAACACATCCAGGGCTGGGAAATCCCTGATGCTTTCAACCAAAGGCAAGCCAGACTGCCTGCCAACAGTTCTAAATGGCAAAGTCCCTTCCTGGGCTTCCTCTTCCTTGGTCTGCCTTTGTCCTTGGGGATCTTCTAGAACAGATATGATGCCTCCACATAAGGGAGCCTCAAAGACCATATTTCTCTGTGTCTTCTCTTTAATGGGCTAAATCCCTCTCCCACTGGCCATTCAATACCCCACAGTGGGCTCTCAATTTGTGGCACCTACTTTATTTCACAAACCCAAAGGAGACTAGATGTCTCCACCCATGGAGCCAATAGTCCAAGTCCACTAATGTGAGAGGTGTGTTGTTTTTGCTTCTGCATATGTAACTCTTAGTGTTAGTTTAATATTTGGTCACCATAAAATAATGAAGAAAAGGGAGGAAACTGACCTCTACTCCGAGAGTCGAATGGTTTCATGGGAACTCAGTGACCCTGGGTTCGCTAAGAATACATCTTTCCAGGCTAGTTTACTTATTTTTTCAGATTTATGAAAATGTACCCATCACTAATGTCTTTTGTTACACAAAAAACATTTTAAAAAACATTTAGCTACTGTATAAACTAGTATTAAAAGTCATTAGAAGGTCATCACATAAGGGTTTGTGTACAATCTTGAGTGTAAATGATGTTAGCACACGTTCCTGTGCAGTGGCACATGTGCCGTGTATGACAATTTGATAGCAGAGCATGGCTGACAGAAAAAGCTAAATCCTAACTGTGTGTTTTGAAAGATACCATAAAGTAGGTACAAATGATCCCCAGAAACATTAACAGTCCATTTCCCATATGGCATATTTCCAGAGATTAATCCCAGAAGAATTGGTAAATTAATTTGGCCCAGAGTAAGTATACTCAGCTTGGTTTAAATCTGACTATTTAACAGACAACTGAGGGTGGAAAATCTGATGAGTGGAGAAGGGTGTGAGCACTGGGGAGGTGGCCATTTAGTTCATTCCTCTACTTCCAAGTCTAGAGGAAACCATCTAAGAAAAATTGTCTTCCTGTCCTTTGAAATCCCCAACGCCCATCTCACATTTTGAGCTGGGGGCCCCTCACCTGGGGTCTAGACCAGCACCCAGTGAGAACTGCATTTGCTGCAAGATCCATTTATCCCCCTGTGGGCATCTCTTAGCTTGTCCAGCACCCAGTGACTCTTCTGAGGATGACAGCACTTTGGTTTTCTTTGGGTAACCACCTAGTCGTCAAATTTTCCAGGAGTTGCTACGACTCAGCCCTGGCCAACCAAGCATTGCATCCCCTGGGCTGCCACAATTAGTTTAGGGATTGGCATGTGGCTCTGGTGGAGCCCATGAAAATTAATTTCTGGGTTTGGACAGGGTTATAAAAAGTGGAAATCCCTCCTTTCCGCTGGAGTTGCTGAGAGAATGCTATGTGAGCCTGGCTCCAGTGAGAACCCTACCCCTGAGCACGGAGCTGGGACAGGGAACAGCAGGGAGGAGGAGATACTGAGCTTGGGTCCCCCCCACGTCACCATCCACTACCCACACTTGACCTCAGAGAAAGTAGAAGGACGGACAGAGCCCAGGTCCCCTGATGTCACTATCCACCGCCAACACCTGACTTCTCAGTTATATGAGTCAATAAATTCAACTTTTGCAAACTGATTTGCATTTAATTCATATCATTTGCCACAAAAGTGTCTTGACCACATATCTTGCTGTGCGTTATTTACGTAGCACCTGGCATTTCATCTCACCTGTTTACAGCTGCCTACTCGGCCCTGGAGCTTGACGGCCACTTCAGTTCTTCTGACACTGGCCTCAGCCTCTCTCCAAGGCTGTAGCTTGTCTGTGCCCCTTGGGCTGTGTCTAACTCTGGCTGCTCTGGGTGACAACCAACATGCCTCAAGTTTGGCTGGTGTTGCCGCTGAGGTGCCCAGGGAACCACAGGCAGACAAGAAAAGTTCACAGCCTCCTTTACTATTCTCATGTCTGCAAGACCCAACAGGAGTTCTTTCCGATTTCGTGACTAAATCAGTCACAGAGAGGTAAACTCAAGTGTCGGCTGAGGCAGCTACATTTAATCTATATTTAGTGACTTTTCTAACCCACCAGGCTGGCCCCTTCTCACACGTGATTAGTCTCTCAGTACACGGTCTCCGTATCTTCCATCCCAGACCCCCGCCTCCTGGTTCAGATAAGTCTGGAGAAAGGGTCACTGTGCCCTGTGGTGGGCTCAGAGCTGGAGGACCCCTGTCTGTGTGATGCAGCTCATCGGGGCCCCACAGCTCCCCAGGAGCTACCACACCAGTGCAGGTGTGTCTGCATCTCCAGGCCCTTCGTGCCTGGCCCTGTTGTGTTGCTGTCTTCCACTAGGTGCCCTCCCCGTTGTTCCCCGCTGTCTCCCCGACAACTTTCAGCGAGCCACATTCCAGCCCAAATGCCCAGTGCTCCAGTGGAATCCTACCGTCTTTGTGGAGCCGTTTCTGTCACCTTGAGTCGTCATTTATTGAAGACCTATAGTGTGTTTGGCAGATGCTGTGGCTTGGGGGTAAAAAGATGAATGATTTCAGCAATTAAAAGTTTACCTTGCCCTGGAAGCAATAAGTTATATAACAAAGTTATCTGACAAATGTGCTCAGAGAGGGGGTGCGGGAATGAACCCCCCCAGCGTGGGACCGCTGATGGGGCACAGTGTGCTGGTGTAGCGGGGCTCTGGGGACCCTGCAATCCCATGGAGGGTGTCAGGTGGAGGTGACCAAGGGCCTGGAGCCCCGCAGCTTTGGGGGGCTGCCATGGGACTCACAGACCACCCCAACTTCCCAAGGGCTTCTGTGAGCCTTCACATTGTTGCGAGCTAATCACTTGCTGATTTAATTCCTGGCTAATCTTTGGTCACTGTCTTAGAACGTCTTCTGGAAAGGGATTTGCTTATGCACGTCTTAGCCCTAACATAGTAATAACTATCATAAAAGGGGTTTTAAATGAATACCTGTTAGTTGATTTTCTTTTTAATTTATTTTTTAAATAAGTTTAGGGAGAAAGCCAAAGTTATGGGGTATATTTGCAAAAAATCATACCTTTGAGGAGATAGAAAATTGGTTGAAGGGAAATAAAATGCTTTTTTTCAAATGTCAGTCCTAAAGAGTAACAAACCAAGTGATTTTAGCCACGGGGCTGCCCTCTGACGACGGAAAGAGAAGCGGGTGCTGTGTTCCCCCTATTCCTTCCTCTCACCCCTTGACAGCCCTTGAAAACTGGGCAACTGTCATATGTCAGTTTATTCACTTTTCCTCATAGTGAAGGTGGAACTGACATAAGCCGCAGAGAATGAATCCCAAAATTGCAGGGCTGAGCAGGACCTCCCAAATCTTGGCAAATAGAGAGAGGTCCAGAAAGGAAGAAAAATGGCTCCAGATGGGGGCTGGTGGGGCCTGGCTGAGACCCCGGCCTTGGGAACTCTCTGGCAGCCATGGGGTTAAGTGGCCACAGACAGCCAGGGTGGAGTGGCCGTGGTAACCAAGCTACCCATGGAACTTGAATTTACAGGGTGCAGGTTAGAAGTTGTCCCAACACGGGACTTTTGTCAGTTCGTGTGAAGCACGTGTCTCTGTGGCTGTCACTTGGTGTGTAAACATAACCCACAGGGGTGCGCACAAGTTGAGAGTCAGATCCATGAAGGGGCTAATGTCCTGTGGGCAGGTGTCTTGGCTTCAAAGGGAGCTGAGTGTGATTATTAATAATTGAGGCATCAATGCTCTTTTTCAGATCTTTAAAAGGTGTGATTCTCTGTAGACCCTGCAGTCCTTTGCCGATTAGACCTGGCAAAGAGCTGAGTTTGCTCAAAAGTATATTGCAGAAAACTTGGAATAATTTTCTACTACCAAGCCTGCATATCTTTGAAGGTAGCCTCAGTCTGAAGTTACTACAGACCCAAGAAGGCAACTAAGAGTGAATTTCTACCAATTCGCTGTATTTCTTTGAAAAACAAAAAGGGAAGGCTATTATTTCTACTTCCCGACTAGTTTTAAAAGTGAGGAGGTACCTTTCTTTGCAGGACACATTTTCCGCAGAGAGTTTAATGTCCGTGCAGCAGAAGGCTCACAGACAGCATCACAGGGTCTCCAGGCCGCACTGGTCGTTTGAACTCTGAAGGCCGAGTGTGAGGCAGCGGATGAAATGCAGATCGAATTTTCAAAACTCCGCCTGGACTTTGCGGCCAGCCCCTCCTGTCCATGTGAATAGCAGCGTCGACGGAGCAAAGCTGGGGAATTCCCAGGACTGGACGTGCGGAAGGCGGGGGTGGAGGCTGCCTGCTGTGCGGGTGGCGAAGACTGTTCACACAGCAGGCTGATCAGGCCCAGTGGTCCCTCGCGCCCCTACCTGGGCTGGGCTGTGGCCGTTCGAGCAGACCTGCCCGAGGTCACCGCTGGAGGAGCAGAGCAAGCTGGCTTTGGTCATGGGCCGTCGTGGATGGACCCTTGGCCCATCCCTAGTCCACCCCTCTTTTGAGCAGACGGCAAAACGAAAGCCCAGAGATGTCCATGTCCTCTGTCTGACTTCAAGACCTCAATAGAGACTAACGGTTTTTAAATCTCAGAAAAATTTCATGGCTCAGGCTTCTTGGTTTTGAAATTACTCTGCCAGGCATCCAGCGTTCCCAGAGGCTAACACCATCCAGAAGCTTGCAGGGCGATCTGGAGGGACCGCCAGTAAGCCGTCCCCGGGCCGCGAGGCCCTTGGTCAGGAGTGCGCCGAGCTCACCCGACGCCCACCGCGGGGGCAGGGTGCTCTGCGTGGACGCGTCCCGCAGGCTGGGGCCGTCGCTGTGTCTCTGCCACTGACATCATGCGAGACGCAGCCTCTGTCTCCGATCCCACCCCAAGGGTGAGAGTCCCCCGGCGAGTCCTCAAAGAGGTTTGTTTTCCCGGGAGCCTCGCGTCCTGGGCGCGGAATCGTCTGGGCAGTTGGAGAAATTTCACGTTCTGTCACTTCAAATCTCCTCTTTTCCTCCTTATCTCACCCCCACAGCCCCGCCAAAACTGTCCGTTCTTCACGCAAAAGCAAAGGCGCCTCACTGGTCCACGCGTGCGTGCAGCACCGTGGCTCCCGCTCGCGTGGCTCCTGCTGCGCGCAAGCGACTTTCTAACCAAAAGGGCTCGTTCCTGCTCCTCCTCCGTCCTGTTGCTGGCATTTCACATTCCGGAAAATTACACTTTTCATTGCCTTTTACCCTTAAATTCCAAGGCAGATGAACTTAGGGTGACTTTCATCACATTCTTAGAGGGAGCATAAGAGAAACCACAGTGAAGTACCTGAGACGACAAGGATATTCACAGCATATTAGTTTAGAGGCAATTTTATGCTCTCTGAAACAGCCAGCTCCTTGGCAAAAATTACTCAAGTGATAGTGCTTTACTGTATTCTGTGGCCAACTGTTTTTAGCTTTCATGTTTTCCCAAAACCAGTTCTTTGTTTTGTAAATAAACATGTAGCTAGGCAGCTGTTATGGGAGAGGACATCTCAAATGCCCAGTTATTAAGAAATTCTACCAGGAGATTTTGCCCCAGGACATCTTAGGAGCCGGCTGCAGACAAGCACACAGGATGGGGCGACTTTTGCTTTCTGGCTCCCAAGTGCTGCCAAGTGGCTCCCAGACTCCGCCCTTTAGTTGTTCCTGCTGTAAAGCAATGCAGCTGAAGGTGGATGCTCAGGACTTATACCACCCACGTATGGGTCTGAATCGACCTCCCAGATCATAAGATACGCTTCACTAGGTGGCCGATTCTATTTTTGAGTTGAAAGCTCACAAACTTTAGACCATAAGCTATTCATATTTAAGACACAAAATACTGAAATAAATACAAATTCACACATTCAAAGAACCTACCAGATGAACATAAGACAATTTGAAAGTCAACTCATAGGATGAAGGCTTCCTGGACAAAAGGAACCTGTGCCTGGATAGGACGAGACATCGACAGTTCTGGGGCTGCCCGTAGAGTGCTAGCATCTGTGCTGGCTCAGAGGCACTGGGAAGGGACACTGAGAGCACTCCATTCCCACTATCAAGAGATGTGCTGCCCATTGTCAGTATACTGCCCCTCTGCTCCAAATTCACCCTTCTGGGCCTTGCTTTGTGATCCTGCAACTGGATACTATAAACACCTCATTTACTGGCTATGTTAGGGTTTGTCAGTAATGGTGCTAGAGAGGACCAAAGGCCACAGCAAAGGAAGGGCTGAGCTTCTGCATCTGGTCTCAGTGTGGCAGCCCAGGGACGCCTGAAGGGGGTGTGGCAGCCTGTGGACACAGAGGAGGTGTGGTAGCCCGTCAGTCCCTCTCCTCAGGGACTCACACCCCCACTCTACCCCGGAGCAAGGGTCCTCACCACCTGTGTGCTGTGTTCCTGGGGAAGCTGCCCCCTCCCCGAGGGGCCCGAATCCCAGCCTTGGTGGGGTTAGGGGTCCTCTTCTAAGCTAATAGTCTCTGTATTTTTCATTTCCCTTCAGGCCTTCTGTATCTGTTAATTCTATACCAATTTAGTAGTCCCTAAACACTAGACATTTTAGTACTTAAGTACCTTTTACTAGGTAAGCACTGTTTGTTTGAAAATGTCCAATTACAGATAAAACAGCATTTCCAGAATGGTGGAGTGAGGACCTCAAAAATCTGCTCTTCCATGAAAGGAATAAGAATATTTGCAAAATTGCCAAAACAAACTTTTTCAAGACTCTAGAAATTAACCAATACCTGCAAAAACCCAAGGAACTTTTATTTTTTAAAAATGTCTGAATCTTCATAAGAGCCTTGTGGCATTTTAACTTTTCCTATTCCAACCATCCTCCATCAGCTTTGCAATAGCTTTGAAAGCCAACAGCCTCACAGTCACAAGTGCTGTGAAAATTAGCAGCCTAGTGGCCACTAGACAAACACCTGAATGTGAGCTCCCCCAAACCCTGCCCCCAGGCCACTGCCACTGTTTGTGACAGCTATTATTATTTTATTTTATTTAAATTAGCTATTATTATTTTATTTTATTTTATTTTTTTGAGACAGAGTCTCTGTCGCCCTGGCTAGAGTTAAAGTGCAGTGGTGTCATCATAGCTCACTGCAACCTCCGTCTCTTGGGCTCCAGTGATCCTCCTACTTCGGCCTCCCAGAGTGCTGGGACTACAGGTGTGAGCTGCCCCGCCTGGCCTAAATCAGCTATTATTAATATGTTCAAGGAACTAAGGTAAACCACGTTTAAAGAACTAAAGAAAAGCTTAAGAATTATGTCTCACCAGATAAAGAACATTGACAAACAGATAGAAATTATAAAATAGAACCAAAGAGAACTTCCAAAATTGAAAAATACAATGATGGAAATGAGGAAATTCGGTATAGTAGCTGTCAACCTAAAGGAAGAAGCTGAGGCAAAATTAATATAGAGAGTGTATTTGGACCAAAGTTGAGGACACCTGCCCAGGACACACTTCCAAGTTGCCTGGTGTGAACTAAAATTAAATAAAACCCTTCCCCGCACCAGCTGACTGAATGGACCCCCTCCTGGCCAAGAGGATATCCTAAAACTAAATTGTCTGCCAGGAGGAGGAGGTTAAACATGCCTCACCATGCCCCCCTCCCTTCTTGGAGGTATCATTTGTAACTCATTAACAGGCCTAAGGCTGTGCAAGACAGACCTGCAGGTCCCCAATTTACACAACAAATATGTCCGGTGACTTGTCTCTTATCTAAAACATTCCAAGCCTTTAGAACCAATTACAAGTCAAAGAGTCTTTAAACCCACCTATAACCTGTAAGGTGTGTCCCCCCCCCCTTCGAGATGTCCCACCTTTTCGGGCCAAACCAATGTATGCCTCCCATGTATTGATTTATGACTTTACCTGTAACCCCTGTCTCCCTAAAATGTATAAAAGCAAACTGTAGCCCAACCACAGTGAGTCCACTTGCTCGAGGCTTCTTGGGTGTGGCTCTGGGTCATGGTCCTCAAATTTGGCTCAGAATAAACCCCTTTAAAATTATTTTACAGACTTTGACTTCTTTTCTATGGACAAGTCGTTTGTCAGGAATTCTCATGGTTTGTAGAAGTAACGCTGATTAGTGAGTGGCTGTATGTGTGACTGCTGTGGTTAGTGTTGGTGTGCACAAGTAGTTTCAGTGAAAGCAGGCTCAAGGAAGTATATGCTCAAAAAGTGGAGTAACTGCTTCATTAATCCTCAAGAGTGTATTATATATGTTTTCTACATGTCAAACAGATTTTGCAAATATGAATGAAAGCTCGAAAATAGCAAAGATATATGAATCTGAGGAAAGAAAATGGCACAAGAATCTGAACTCAGCCTCTAAGATCTGTGAAACCATCAAACTACCAACATGCACACAAAGGGAGCCCCAGGGGGAGCAGAAAGAAAAAGGGTCAGAAAGAATATTTAAAGAAACAATGGCCAAAAGCTTCCCAATTTGATGAAAAACATTAATCTACACATCTATGAAACCAAAATGAACTCAAGAGAATCCACATCTGGAAAAATCACAATCAAACTGTCAAAGACAAGGACAAAGACCAGCTTGAAGCAAAGACAAGGACAGGACACCTGTGCGGGCGCTCAACAGACCAGTGGTGATGGCCCTCAGAGACCGGCAGGGCAGGGCAGCGAGGTGCCTCACCAAAGGTGTGAGAACGGTTAACCAGGAGTTCCATATGCACAAACGTGCCCTTCAGAGAAGGTGCAAGCGGTGGGGTGAGGATGCCCGTCACAGCACGGACTAAATGTGGCAAAAATGTGCAAAAACGTTTTTGGAACTCTGGAAACTAACCAAAAGCTTGCAGCAACCAGAGGATGAGGTCAAGAAAAACAGGCAGAATCTCAGCAAGAACAGAAAGCTTTGCGCCGTTTTAACTTACCTGGTCCACACCTGGCTCTGCTCCTTGGCGGAGGAAGGTAACAGCTGTTGGAGGAAAAGAAGCCGAACTCTGTAAAATAATTTTGGAGAGGTTTATTCTGAGCCAAATTTGAGGACCATGACCCGGAGCCATACCCAAGAAGCCTTGAGCAAGTGGACTCGCTGTGGTTGGGCTACAGTTTGGTTTTATACATTTTAGGGAGAGAGGGGTTACAGGTGAAGTCATAAATCAATACATGGAAGGCTACATGGTTTGCCGAAAAGGTGGGCCATCTCGAAGCGGGGGTCTTACAGGTTATAGGTGGGTTTAAAGACTCCTTGACTTGTAATTGGTTAAAAAAATGAAGCTTTGTCTAAAGGCTTGGAATGTTTTAGATAGGAGACAAGTCACCGGACATATATTTGTTGTGTAAATTGGGGACCTGCAGGTCTGTCTTGCACAGCCTTAGGCCTGTTGACGAGTCACAAAGGACATCTCCAAGAAGAGAGGGGAGCATGGTGAGGCATGTCTGACCTCCTGCTCATGGCAGACAATTTAGTTTTAGGATATCCTCTTGGCCAGGAGGGGGTCCATTCAGTCAGCCGGTGGGGGGGAGGATTTTTATTTAATTTTAGTTCACACAGCCCACATTCCTGGCTGTTCACAAAAGCTCTTTGTAAATTAATTAGCCCTTTTTCTATCGTAAAGATTGCACATGTTTTATCATTTGTGTTTCAGATCAAGTGTTAATCACTGTTTTTCCATCACATCTATTAATTTTTTCCATTATGATTTCTAGTTTTGGTGCCCTGTTTAGACTTTCCACTTTCCAAGATTACAAGGCATTCTCCTCTATTTTATTCTTATAGATTTATGAATTTAGGAATCATCTCTTACTAATGTGAAAGAACTATATAACTCTAAGGCTTGGGAGGGGAGTGAGAGATTGCAGATATTTGGCCACTTTTTCTACTAATCCTCATGATACCCAATATGTAAATTTAGTTTTTAAGCTTGACATTTTACTACTGCATAACAATCTACATTTGCTATTTTTTAATTTAAGCAAAGAAATTCCCTTTCAAAGAGAAGTTGTCATGGTTACTAAGAGGCTACCTCTTACAAGCCTGGACAGTGCTAGCACAATATTTACATATGCAGTGGATGCTTGCAGAAGGCCAACTGCTGGTCTCATTCGTGCACATGAGCCAGACCCTTGGAGACTCAAGCGGCACATTTTGGATATGGTATCATATATGAATGATATAATACAGAGGTGTGCAGCATCCTTAATGTAAAGTGTTGAAAATGACTTGAAATATATTAACTTATGTTTCTCTAGCCATCATCAATTCCCTGTTAATACTAATGGGGAAAAAAATTATAACACCCATTTCTCTTTGCCATTGGGTTCCTAAGCCACTCAATGGAGACAATGTATCCCTTCATTATAGCATATGTTAGAATCTGTTAATGTTAACAGAAAAAAAGTCACATAAAAATACAAGTTTAGAGTTCACTTGATTTTTACAAATACTCATTTGTAAGCTTTCATCGATATTCTGAACATTAAAATGTTATATTTGATTAAATTGCAATAAAGTCCACCCAATATTTAATATCTGCCTCTATTTTTCAAGTTGGAAAAATTAGAATACTTCCCACAATGTCAGTTTTAAAATGCTAAATGTATACTTTGAATAGTCATACTTGCCATGTAAGAAATAACATAGCCACAAATGTAATCATACCATTATTTAAATTATATTTTTAATCTTTAAAATCTCTTAATAGTAAGAAATGTTATAGATTTACTATTCTTTGTGTACAGAAAATATTTTCCATAAAACTACTAGTTTGAATTTAAACACCTCCATCTTCTTTCTGGAAGTATTTGTATCCGTGAAAAAAAATATTAAGTCAAAATCCAGGTTGGGTTTCTTTTAGAACTCTGTAGATTGTTAATACTAAACTCACTCCATGTAGCCTGGGTGGCAAAGCTCATCTGGCCTTCTCTTGAAGGATTTAAAGTTTTCCTCTTATATTTTCTCTCAGCCTTTGTCAATCAAATCATCTGATTATAAAACATTTAGTCATTAAACAAGTCTTTATAGTGTCAGACACTGTACTACATCTAAAACATGGATGTATAAAGACAGTCTTGCCCTGCAAGAACTGCCACATGCTCACATTATATAAACACACAAGTACAAGGAACAGGTTCTAGTCACTGCATTAAATAGCTCACATTCTAGAGAAAAAAGTAGGACAAGATATCTGTATCAGTCAGGGTTCTCCAGAGAAGACCAATAGAAATACACATATACACATATATACATACACATGTAATAAATATGAAGGGGGGAGGGAGAGATAGAGACTGGTTTATTGATTTTAAGGAAGTGGTGCTGTGATTGTGGGGGCTGGCAAGTCCTAATTCTGCAGAATGGGCCCAGGGAAGAGTTGATGTTGAAGCCCAGTCTAAAGGCAATCTAGGGGCAAAATTCCTTCTTCCTCAGGGCACTGCATTATTTTTTGCTTAAGACCTTTAACTTATTGGATGAAAGCCACTACATAATGGAGGGAATCTGCTTTACTTAAGGTTTACTGATTTAAATGTTAATCTCATCTAAAAATACCTTCATAGTGGCATCTAGACTGCCATTTGACCAAATAGCTGGCTACTGTGGCAATACAAGAAAAGAAAACTACAAACCAATATCTCATATGAACACAGCTGTAAAAATTGTAAACAAAATTTTAGCAAGTTGAATCAAACAGCACATTAAAATATATAATGACAATGACCAAGTGGATTTTATCCCAGTGATGCAAAGCTGCTTTAATGTTCAAAAATCAATGAAATACACACTATTGTCAAACTGAAATAGAAAACGTCCTCTCAATAGATACAGAAAAATTTATTTGAAAAAAATCAGTATCATGCTTGATAATAATTCTTAAAAAACTAGGAATACAAAGGAACTTCCTCAACCTGATAAATGGCATCTATGAAAAACCTATGTTAACATTACAGTTAATGCCTTCTGACTTGTTTCCTGAGCAAGGCAAAGATATCCACTGTCCACATTCCTGTTAAACATCAGACTAGATGTTCTAGCCAGTGCATTGAGGGCAGCCACGTCAGAAAGGAAGAGGTGCAAGTGTCTTCGTTCATGGATAACATGATCACCTACGTAGAAAGTCCAATGGGATCTATGAGAAGTTACTATCACCAACGAGTGAGTTTAGTAAGGTTGCAAGGTATAAGATAAATATTAAAAATTTCTATATAGTAGCATAATCAGAAATTGAATTTTTTTTAAAAAGTACAATACAACTTTAAAAATACTTAGCTATAAATCTGTAAAAGATGTGACAGACCTGTATACTCAACAAAACATTACAGATTAAAATTAAATAAAACCTAAATAAACGGAGATATGCACAGTGTTCATGAGTCAGAAGATGCAAAATTGTTAAGATGTTAATCCTCCCCAAACTGATCTATGGATGCAATGCAATCTCTTCAATCAAAATCCTGGCAGACTTTTTGAAAAAAAGAAGTTAGAAAACTGATTCTCCAGTACACATACAAATACACAGAACTTAGAAGAACCAAAACAATTTTGAAAAAGGACACAGTTGGAGGACCAGCACCACATGACTTTAAGATTTATTATTAATCTCCAGTGGTCAAGGTAGTATGACATTGAAATCAAGATAAACAAATTGGTCAGTGGAACGTAACAGAGTGCAAAGAAATAGACCACGCAACATGACAACTGAATTTTGACAAAAGTGCAATGACAGTTTAGTAGAGAAAGGATAAACCATCCAACAATGGCACTGGAACAATTGTACATCCATGTGGAAAAAGAAAAAAAGAACTTCAATTCTTGCCTCACACCATATACAAAAATTTACTCAAAATGGACTGTAGACCTAAATGTAAAATCTTACAAAAATATAACTTCTAAAAGAAAACACAGAAAAAACCCTTTTAAACCTTGAGTTCTTACATACAATATGAAAAGCATGATCCATAATAGAAAAAATGGATACATTAGACTTTATCAATATTAAGAAATTCTGTTTTTTGAAAGATAATTTTAAGAGAATAAAATACAAGCCACAAACAAGGAGAAATTATTTGCAAATCAATTATGTGATAAAGGGCCAGTATCCAGAATATATAAAGATCTTTCAAAACTCATCAAAAGGAAAGTGAATCAACCCAACACAAAATGGGTGAAAGATATGAATGGATAGTTCACCAAAAATTATATAGGAATGGCAAGTAAGCACATAAAAAGATGCTCAATATCCTCACTATTGGCAAAATGCAAAGTAAAACCCACCTATTAGAAAGGCTAAAAGTGCAAAGACTGACTATTCCAAGTGTTGCTAAGGACATGGAGCAACCGAAACCGTCAATGGGAATGTAAAACAGTCCAACTACTTTGGAAAACAGTCGGGCAGTTTCTTAAAAAGTCAGGCCTACATCTACCATATGACCCAGCCATTCCATTTCTAGGTGTTTACCCAAGAAAGTATTAATAAAAATATATGGTCTTGTGCATGAATGTTCCCTGTGTCACTATTTGTAATAGCCAGAAACTGGAAACAACCCAAATATCCATCAACAAGTGAGTGGATAAACTGTGGTATATCTGTGCAATGGAATATTGCTCAGTGAAAAAAAGGAAGGAGCAATTAATACACACTGGTAAAAGGGTGAATCTTACATACTGTGCTGATGAAAGAAGCTGGAGAAAAAGTGTATATACACCCAATGATTCTGTCTACATAATACCGAGAAATTGCAAACTAATCTATCGTGACAGAAAGCAGATCTATGGTTGCCTGAGCACAAGGGGTGGGGAGGGGAGGGGCGCAGGGGAGGCGTTAGGAAGTGGCACGAAGGAACCTGTGGTGGTGATGGATATGTCCCTTGTCGTGACAGGCGGTGGTTTCATGAGTGAATACATACATCAAAACTCATCAACTTGTACAATTTTAACATGTGTACTTATTGTATATCAATTATACCTCAATAAAACTTAAAAGCAAACCTCATGAGACACTATAGCCATTTCTCTTGGTGTCTTATAAAAGCCAGGGTGTGGAGAATAGGACCACAGTCTTTGCCACTGTTGAATTACACTTAAAATCATGGAATCTCATGTTGAGATAGGCTCAAGGACTTAGGTAAGTCAATTTTTCTGTCAGTACAGGAATTATTTTACACATCATCGTAGACCGTAAGCACCTGGCCTCTGAGTTTGTCTCATTCATTCATTCTGGGCATTTATTATTTTATTGTTATTTGCTTGAAAATTCATATATGATAATAAAATCTCCTTCCTTATAACTTCTCTTTATAGGCCATGGTTCCTTAATACTTACTGAATATATGACCCCTAGAAAATTGGCTTTTTGGGGTGGGGGCTAGAAAGGAACTTATAAATTACCTCTCCTCCCCTTCCTGTCCGTATATGGAAAAGTTGGCCCCTGGAACAAGTACGTGGTCTGCCCAAGGCTACTCACCAGGGCTGACACTCACTGTTCTCTGGGCTCTCGGCCCAGTTCTGCTGCTGCTCTGTCACAGTGACTGTGCAGAACCACTGTGCTCAGCGGCAGGCAGCCCGACTCGCACAGTCGAAAAAGATGCCCAGGTAAAGCCCTGTTCATTCTCACCCTCCATTTCCCAGCTGGGGTCACTTGTACAGATTCTTCATTCTGCCCAGGAACGTCTACACCTGTGCTGTCTGGCTCGTTTTATTTTAAAGTACACTGTGTATATGATATTCTAGCAGTCATTTCATTACTGCCACATAGTAAACATCCTTCACAATTTAAAAATAATTTGCACAGAAACACTCACAAAACATACTATAAATTGTACTATATTGTTATGAAAATAGCTTTCCAGGGACCTCAACTGATAACAATTCTGTTACTGTTTTATGCACTTAAATGTGAGAATTTTATTTCTTCCAAAATATTCTATAATTCATCATTGGGCTTATTAAGTTGGGCCTTTCCCAGTTATTTCAAATTAAAAATTTAATCACCCCCATCCGGGGACTCCTTCAAATATCCAAAGTATCCCAATGTTACTGAGGAAGCTCACATCTGAGCTATACATATAAATTGAGCGTTTTACTTTGTACTGCATTGTGAAGCGTTTTTGGCACCCACACTGAAAACATTTTCTGAATGATTTTAGAAGGTCAGGCTATTATGCCTGACAATGGCTATAAGACATTTAAGAAGAGACCTTACACAATTTTATTCCAAGTTATTTGCTACTGAGTTGCTCATAAAATTGTATTTTAGTATAAACACCGTTTATAATTCTCAATGGTCTTAACTTGGAAAAATAATGAGAAATTTGTATATCTTTGTCAGATCTATCATTAAAAAACTTTCCAGGTCTGAGTTTTTATGTTCCTCGTGGTAGATGAGATGAAGCTTTGTATTGCTCAGATCCTACAGCACTGGAATAGCACGCCGCATCCCCACAGCAACTGGGTAACACGTGCCCCCACAGCGCGGGGTAACACGCCATGTTCCCACAGCCACGGAGGTAATGCACGTCCCCACAGCACTGGGGGTAGCATGTATCCCCACAGTACAGGGTAACACGCCATGTCCCCATGGCACGGGGTAGCACGCATCCCCATGGCACGGGGGTAGCATGCCATGTCCCTACACGCGTCCCCTTTCTGGAGCATCCACTGGCATCCGTGAAGCCTGCGATTGCTGAGACCATTCCCAGGTGGTTTGGACGGAGCTGGCCTCGAGCAGACGGGTGAGATCATGCTGTTTCCCAATTAAAACAAATTCCAACTGATTTATGTTGTTTAGGCATGTCCAGTGGCCTAGGGGAAAAGATGCAAAGAACTCCTCTAACTTAGCCAAATTTAGTAGGAACGCTCTTTCAAAGAAATCACTCTTGTCCAAAATTAAACTAATTTCCAAGATTTTTCATTTTTGTAATCCAAACAAACTCACTGGAGACCTAAGCACAAGGAAATGTGAATGGACTCACAGCGTGACCCTCAGTGTTCATTCAGGAGTGACACACACCTGAGCAGAGTCGCTGAGGCACAGGGGCCCTGACCTGTGCCGTGCCTTTGCGCCCCCACCCTCCCCTTCTCTTTACCCCCCCGGGCTCTTCCCAGCTGTCAGTGATAGTTTCGTAGATCTGAACAAAGAACAGATATGACCAAAAACTGTCAAAAGGAAATGAAAAAAATTCTGAATGCGTCTCTCAGCACTTTTGAAATTCCCTGTTAGCATGTTCTGCTCAGCTGTGAGCCTCCCTTATTAAATTATGCCCAGTGTGTTCTGTTTCCCACTCAAAACCCTTGAAGCTTTTTTGAAAATTATAAATGGACTTAATGCTTTGACTTACAACCCGTAAGGTTTCCAAAGTTTTTTTTTTCCTAACTGAGTGATTATTATGTTGTTAAACTGAGCAATTCTGTGTAACTGGGTTGAAGGATGTGTCCTTCAGCTGTGAGACCTTCCGCACTCAAGCCTTAAGCTTCAAATCCAAAGCAAGACCCAACCTGACTGACATTTCACGGGGCCCACATAGGATAATGTAATTGAGGTCACAAATAGTTTTCAACCCATATTCAATCGGTCAAAAGAAGAGCCCTGAAGGGCTTTTAATGTTTTATTTTTCAATTTGGGAAATTCTTCCGTGGTACTGAAGTAGCATTAGGGTAAATGCAGAATTAGAAAATAAATATTGAAGTACATAATGGATTATGATTTGCAAATACCTAGTAAGAATAATTTAAATATAGTAAATTAGTATTTTTGTATTCATCAAAGAATGCATTATTCATCTAGGAAATGTTGAACTAAAAATGTACATGTTATATATACTTTATGTATATGTTACTTATAAACATGTATGATTATTTAATTCCTTTTAGGGGTGTGTGTGTGTAGATAGACAGATAGATAGAAGACTGGGCCTCAGCAGTTATTACCTTTCTTTCATTAGTTATTTAATTATAAGCACACAAATAATAGATAAATGCTATATTTTATAAAATTTCAAACAGTATAAAAAAAGGTAGTCTCCCCCAGTGAGAAAAAATTGTTTTTATGACTGTAAACGTCCCACTCTCCAGACTTTCCTCCCATTAGTCATGCATTCTCTCTACTCAATACTCATGCACTGAAATATCTTGGGGTGTGAATTTGGGTGTTCACCCGGACCCTTGTTGTGGAATTGCCCCACACCCCCTTCCTCCACAGCGTGCAAGATGTGCTCCTGGCAGGTTGGCATCTCTCCAAGGCCTGCAGCCGTGTCCACTAGAGGTATGTGCGTGGTGGGGCCGTTGGCTAAAGTAGGGTTAGACAAGCTACCCCAGGCCCTTCTCCAAACCCATCGATTACTGATGCAGATTCTGAGCTATACCATTTTAGGGGATTATAGATGTATTCCTTTTGAACTTTAAGGTATCTTATGTTAAAAAATTCATATTTCAAATTCGTGAACCCCTAGGATAGACAACACTTTAAGCCATCATCTGATTCCACTGTAACAGGATGGGTTCAGAGGTGGCTGAGAGGTCAAGGAAGGGAGTAGAAATAGGTCCCTCTGTGTGGGTCTCAGAAAAGCAGACGTGGCCCAGAGAAACTTCCCGTACTTTGATATTAGCTAAGAATAGCCTGATTGTAAGATTTCAGGAAAATCAGGTTGTAGGGCCACAACCACAACCATGCCAGCTTTCATACCACTTACTGCCTGCAAAGAGCTCCACAGACTGTCTCATTTCATCCTAGAATTCTGGGCGTCACAGCAGCTGCCAGGTGATTCTCCTTTGGAACATTTGCCAGGAGCGCTGTACTGTTCTGTGCTGATCTCACTCACCACTGTAACCTCGGCAGCTGGCACTGGCCGGAAACGCGATGCGGCACTCAGTTAATGCAGACGCGGGCAATGGCACAACCGTCCCCCTACCCAACTGTTCAAACCAGACGTGAGTCCCTCAGTCAGTCGCCTTACGTTTACCTCCACTGGATTCCCTGTTCCCTACTTTAGCTGCCATCACCACGCAGGCACCATTGCATCTCCTCAGGGCTGGGCTCCATCTCTCCCAAGGATGACTCTAACTGGGGGAGCCTGTCCCCCAGCCGAATTCCAGCAGTGGCAGCAACTGCTTTAGGCCTGTCCCTTTACTCTCAGAATAACAGGTGATGACTGTGGCCTGGAGGCCACACGTCCTCCCCAGCTCCTCTGCCACCATCCCCTCCTCCACAGGCTCCATCCACCGCAACCTTTCCTCCTTTCCCTGAGAAGCCCTCTGCTTTCCTTCTTCATGCCTTCTCTTTCCTCTGCGTGGAGACATCCCCGCCCTCAGAAGGACACTGTCCTCCTGAACATCTGTCCATCCTGGACACTGTCCTCCTGAACCCCAACAGGGTCCCATTTGCTATTCATTCCCACTGTATTCTTTTGGTGTCACTGAGATAGGTTTCACAAATTCTGAAATAAAATATACGACCATATAAAACTGTGCATATATACATATTATGCACAATTAGAAAATGTGATCAGTGTCTGTTTGTTTCTCTGTTTAATGACTGTCTTCCCCACTAGACTGTGAGTTGCAAGAGTGTGGGGACCACGTCTGTTTGTTCAATACTGCATCTCCATGGTCTACAACACTGCGCATAGTTGGTTCTCGATAAATGCTGTTGAGTGAGGGAGTGGGTGGGTGGGGGAGGGAGGGAGATATCTTATATTTCTGTTGCTACTGTAAACTAAAAGTAAAATCTTAAGGCACCCCCCAACTAAATGGACCCCCAACTAAATGGACCTGGGAGGTCAGGATGGGAGGTCAGACACACCTTATCACACCTCCTCCCTTTTAGGGTTTAGACACAACCGACCAGCATTAATGTCACAGTGGAGGACACACGATGGACTCTGACTGACAAAGTAGGATCTCCCACCAAGGAGCATTATCTGACGTGGTGCTTGGAAAGCCAGTGCTCTAGCCTTATTCTTTTGGTCTTGGAAACTTGTAGATACTCATATTAAAATAAAAGTTGTATATTGAGGGTGAATCTTCATGCCCCCGGCAGCCAGCATCGCAGCCACTTGAGGTGGTTTAGGAGTGCTGACGGCAGCCGGGGGCGGGGGTCCACCGTGGAGTGGGCTCCCGTATTCTGCTCATGCTGGGTGGGCCTGCCTTGCTCCAGCTCATACAAGGACAAGCCACTCGGAGACCTGCTATCTCTTCTATACGCGTGTCAGTAGGCCAGTATCAGGAATTTGGAGTTTATGAAATGACTGGATTCTTACTTGCGGGTAAGTGCTAAAGAGACGGTTCCCATCTGTCTCCCCACTGCACGGTCCAGCTGTTACTACAGTGAGTGGGAAGGTCATTTGGCTGGAAAACTCATCTTGAGGTTCCCACTGCAGAGAAGCTACAGGACTCGCACCTTCCCCAAGTGTTAATCTGAATTGGACTATTGTGTAATCTTTCCCATGATTTCCCATCCTCTGATGAAATATTAATAAAAGAAGCAGTGTGATTTGAAATATCGGGCATGCCTATGAGGTGTTGCTCACTCTAACAAGATAATATCATCTCGAGACTATTGCAGAGGAAAGAGAGAAGTCAGATGATGTGCTGGTGGCCGTGTTCAAGTTCATGGGAACAACTGAGTCTTGCCAGATGTTACACAAGTAGTGAATAAAGTGCAGCAAATCTGACAGAGTACAGGCTGTGACTGAGGAACCGGCAAGTTGGCAGAGAGTCTAGTCTCACATTATCACTTATGGATGTAATTTTTAAAGAAATCTTGGAGCACACTTATGAGCTAGGCAGTTGCTTACTCCCTTGAAAATTCTGCCCTGTTCTCAGCTGCCAGTAAATGTGCGTGTGGGAGGGAGCTGGTCTCGGGTCATGGGAGGAACAGAGGGGGTGCAGAGGGGCAGATGCAGACGTGAACCCCAGCAGTGCTGACAGCAGGTTGGAAGGGAAGGGGGATCTCATTCTCCTTGTTTTGAACCTCCAAATAAATCCATGTCGCACACTTAAAAATTTTTTTTTAACAATGCATTTTTAAAAATTGATATAAACCCTACGGGGTAAGAACTTCCATTTGTTTTGATCAGTGGTGGATGGCCAGGGCTGGCGAAGGCCCTGGAGTGTGGCAGCTGCCCAGTGAACACTCCTTGGATGACTGGTCAGACACATAAGGACACCAAGCCACACTCCCAGGTGTCAGAGTTTGCCAGGCTTCAGTAAAATGAGGCAGCAAGGAAAGGTCCTTGCTAGTCTCTCGTGTTCCCTTCCCGTCAGGGCTCCCCTAGAGAGGTCCAGGGCTGGAAATCCAATTAGAACTAGGGCTGGGAGACAGCCGTGGCCTGAGGAGGTGGGGCAGGAGGTCTGGGAAGAATGTGAAGGTCACACCGCGGGAAATGGGCGCTGCAGCTTCTCTCCCAGGCGTGGAGACCCTGAAATCAACGTCAAGACCAACTGTGCCCTACCCACCCCAAGCAGCGGGCCCTGCTCACCCCAACTCTCACTCATTCACAGTGCGGTCACCCCTCATGTCTCACATCAGCCACCCTGCCCAGATCGCAGACCAACGTGGAAGATTTACAGTACAACCCGGGTCAGCAGGAATGCGAAGGGCAAGGTGTGTTCTTATTAATTGGGTTCTTGGTTTAATTCAGGAGACCCAGGAAGCTTTTCTTGTCTAGCCAAAATCTTAAAAATTTTACTTGACTCCTTTTTTGCCTTCATTGATGAAGTATAATGTATTTGAATCATTTGATTATTGAGAAAAAGTCATTTATTCATTTAAGAGAATGCTTAAAATGCTTTTTAGCAATAAAAAATCTATACAAAGCACTTTGACAAATGCCACAATTTGTGGACTCTCTTAATCATCTTATAAGTTTCCAAATAAACAGGATAACTAAAACCAAATCAGAGCAGGGAGACAGAGCACCCTATTTTTTTCCCAAACATACTGCTCTTCTCTTTATTCCTTTGGGAAGTCTCTGAATTATGTGATTTGACCCCATAGCAAACCTGTGAAAGGAGCCGCAGATGGAGCAGCACCTCCACATTTCAGAGGAAGCAGCAACACCTGAGTGGAGCTGACCAAGGACCCAGCGGCACGGTGCTGCCTGGGAGTAGGTCCTCCTGGGCCAGGTTTGGGTCCTGAAATCTGAATGATAATAGTTATTATGGAGTTGAACAAATCCCTCCCACTAAAATCATGAGGTCAATACTGAGATATCTCCTATAAACATCATCTTAATTTTAAAATAAACAATTTCTACATTGACTTTTTTCTTACATTCTTTGTTTCTCACAAACAGATTAATGAAAGAAATTGGTCATTTATACTTTCTACTATGTACAATCAAGAAACATTCTTCTCAAAAAGAAAAGAGTCAATTCTTTGAGATCACAGTCAGCAATGGCGTTAGGTCTGGGAATATGAGGATAAATTACCTTCAAGACCTGGCCTTTCCTTCCCCAGAACAATGTTTAGGAGTATGGAAGTCGGTCAGCAGAACTTCAGGCAGACGAGCCGTGGGGACGCGGGTGATGACCGTCCGTGGGGAGCAGCTCAGGGTCCTGTGAGCTCAGGGTCAACTGTTCAGCAGTTGAGCCAGTTTTTGTCCTGAGAAGCAGGGGATACGGTGAGCTTATTAGAAGGCTTATCTCAAAGGAATCTGCAGCCTCTTGCGAAATAGCAAAGCACCCTGTCTCCCTTCCTGTGGGGACCCTGTGCCCGCCGCTGTGCAGGGGCACGGGCCCCCCCTCGGGCCGCTGTGCTCCCCAGTGTCACAGCTGAGCGACCCCACATCAGCGTCCTGTGGGAGCTCCAGGAGTACGAAATGAGACAGAATGTGACTATGTCGGGGAGGGGAGCGAGAAGGAAAAGTGGGTAAAAAGATGAAGATAGGAATACACTGACGCCCGAAAAAGTCAGGGTTGCGAATGGAACCAAGTCTTCCAAACCAGCCCGCAAAAGCGTCAAGGGGAGTACGCCCCTCTCGGCTGTCCCTGCACCACGTGTAACTGCGCCGTCTCCGCGACACAGGAAGAATCAGAGTCTCCCTCGCGCGTGCCCCACCCCGCACCGCCGACGCCAGGTGTGTGGGGGCTGTGCCCTCAGCACCGCCCGGCAGGTCTCCAGCACACCCCCCACCTGGCTGCCTCCGTCTACCTGGAGACGGGGTCCAACCCCACGGGCGAGGGCTCGGTCCCAAGGACGCGCTGGGGCCTGTGCTGTAAATCGGGCCTCCCACGACTCCCTCCGCAGGTTTGGCTAATTTACTAGAGCAGCTCATGTTAACAGAAGTCAAGGAAACACTCAGCTTACACTTACCCCTTATTCTAAGGAGTAGTACAATGGATACAGATGAATGTTCACAAACCGAAATCCTTGGCAAGTCTGTTCAGAATCAAGAGCTTGTTTTGTTGAAGCATTGCGTTTATTCTGCTGCAGAGGGGTAGGGCTTTCTTCTCTTATTGGCATTGGCCCCCACTAGAACATAATCTCCTTGCGAACAAGGGTTTTGCCTGTTTTGTTGCACTATTCTATGTCCGGAACATGTCGCACACATTCGATAGACACATGTGGAGTGAACTTAATAAATTGACATTACACAAAATGTTAACAAAACCGTTCAACTTCCTGACACAGCTGTATTCCACCAAATGGTCTGTTTATAAACAAAAGATTAGGCCTAATTTTACTTCTCTTGGCAAAGAATTTCTTGATAGCAAAAGACTGAAGATATTGTGGTGGGAACTTCACAGTCGTTCTCCGTGTACCTTTTATAGTTAGACTTTTAAACTGGCAAAGTGGATCGTATTTGAAGGCAGTAAGTTTGCGCGTGAGCTTGTAGGGAGGAAAGTGAACAACAAGGGGAGAGATTCAGAAGAACCCAACGACACCAGAAGTGGAGAAACAAACACAAACGTAAGTATAGATAGAACATTATCCCTTAGGCTTCCTACAGTGGACCTGGCAGCCCTCAATACCACAAGTGTAACTAGTTAATAAGGCAATGAGCAGCCACAGTCAACCTAAAACCTGTGTGATGTTTCGATGCGGAGGATGGGAAGTTGCTAGGTTAGACGTGGCGTGTTTGACGAGGGGGCCAAGACCACTCGACAGTCTCGCCCACAAATGGTGCTGGAAAAAATTAAACGTACAATTACCACAAGATTCAGCGTTGGCACTTCTGGCTGTGCACCCGGAAGAAGAGAAAGAGTGGAAAGGTGACATGCCATAAACCACGTCGGAGGTAAGGGCCAGAGGCCTTCGGTCCTGGGGCTGAAGAATTCACCTCAGAAGAGACTGTATTTTAGCTAAGAAAACATCTATAGGTCTTTCGGAAATATGAGGCAAGGCTGAGACATAGTCTAAAAGGGGAGTCACGATAGAGTTACACTGCTCTACACAGTAAATGGAACAGAGTGTACTGCTTCAGGATAAAAAGCTCATTCTCTTTTTCCCAAATTTTTTAATGTGTTAAAATATGCATAACATAAAATTTACCATCCTAACCATTGTTAAGTGTACGGTTCAATGGCTTTAAATATAGTCATAATGTTGTGTGGCTGTCACCACCATCCATCACCGTAACTCCTTTCGTCTTGCCAGACTGCGGCTGTCACTGCCCATCCTCTCTCCCCAGCGCCTGGTAACTACTGTCTGTAAGAATTCGACTACTCTAAGTGCCTCATAGAAGTAGAATCATGTAGTATTTGTCTTTTTGTGACTGGCTCATTTTACTTAGCATAATGTTCTCAAGGTTTCATCCACATTGTAGAATATGTCAGAATTACCTTCCTTTTTAGGGCTGAGTAATATTCCGTTGTATGTATTATATACACACCATTTTGTTTATTCATTCATGTGTCAATGGACACGAGTTGCTTCCATGTTTTAGCTACTGCAAATAATGCTGCAGTTAACATGGGTGTACGAGTATCTGTTCAAGTCCTTGTTTTCATGTCTTTTGGGTATATAGCCAGAAGCAGAATTACTGAATCATATGGGGTAATTGTATGTTTAATTTTTTGAGGGATCGCTACAGCTGCCTGGTAGGGTCCCCGTGAGGGGATGCCTCCACAGTGTTAAAAAGTGTAAAGTTTTCTTTATGACATTTGAATGGGGCCTTGAATGATGGGTAGGAGGTCAATGTGTGCAGATGAGATTCGGGGCATTCTAGGCAAGGACAGACTAGCAAAGAGTCAGAGGATGGAAGACACAAGACAGATATGAAAAATCACAAAGTGTCAGTGACCTTTCCTTTGTCCTTATTAGTAGGCCCATGTCTCCCTAGCCTAGCTCTGTCTGTATGTGACGTGGTTGGCTGGAATGCCTCAGGGTAAGCAATGTTATTCTTCACTTTTACTCTACAAACTTCTCCACAATTACGGATGAGGAATTCATCATAATTCATCAGGTTTTCTATTCTTACTAAGGCCTCACACTATCTTGGAATTGTGTAAACAATTAAAATATTAATAATAATAGCTATCATTTATCAAATGCCCCTTAAGTGCAGTCATTTTTCTATATATCAGATCACTTTTATTCATTAACCCAACCCTATTAGACTAGACAAGGAAATGGAGACTCAGAGAGGTTAAGTAAATTGTATAAAGTTACACAGAGAAAATCAGAGCCAGTAGTTTATTTCAGGTCTTCCTGAGTCCATAACTTGCATTCTTCCATGCTTTACTACAGTTTTATTCCTTTAAATAAGTTAGGCAGTGTGGTAAATCAGATATTCTGAAACATTTCCACTACAGAATACCTAGAAATGTGGGGTTAAGGTACCACATATGTCATTTAAAATGAACAGCTGAACTCATAAGGAAGTAAGAAAAACCCCTAGAGGCTGAAAAGAAATAAGGAGCAAAACAACAAAATATAAGGAAAAATTTAAACTATGACTGCTCTGAGGGCACTTGTAGTTAGAAGAATTTTAATAATTGATTTAGCAATAATGCTTGAAATGCAAAATAGGCCTTGGGCCCACAAAAGATGAGTGAATAAAATTGAGTAACCCATCTTCTACCAAAAACCAGATTACTTAAAACAGATTTATAGATTGATAGAACACTGGAGTGCTTGAAAGAATAAACACCAATCCCTTTTAGAGAAGCATATTCTTAATTCAGGTACCTGAGGATTCTTCAAATTAAGCTAGCCAAATATAAATTTTTTTGTCAAAAATTGTCAAATACATGATGGAAAAAGATATCATGAATGAGAGACAGAAGAAACAAAACATATCAGAATTAGACACTTAAAATTTAAGATATTAGAATTATGAATTTCAGAATATATGATTAAAATTCTCAAATAACTTAAAGAATAAAAGAACATAAAAGCATAACCAATAAATAATTAACTATAAAAAATGACCAAAAGTTCTTAAATAAAATACCAAACTTCTAGAAATTGCATAGATAAAATAAAGTAAAAAGATCATGAATAGATTGAACAATATTTTTAAATAACAGAAAAGAGAATTAGTAAACTATAAGATACATCTGAAGAAATCACCCAGAATTCCACATGAAAGGAAAGGGTATAAAATGCAGGCAAGAGCTTAAGAAGCACGGAAAATAGGACAAGAAGGTCCAACCTCCAGCTGACTGGAGCTCCAGCAGAAGAGAACACAGAGAATGCAGGTAGGCAAGAAGATCTGCTGCTAAAATTGTCCAGAATTAATGAAAGACATTAATTATTAAATTCACGCAATTCTGTCCTTAGGAATCACAATGAATTCTTTCTTTTATCCTTATTAGTAGGCCCATGTTAAAAGGAGCTAAAGGAAAATAAAGATCACCTACAAGGGAACGAAAATTCAGCCAGTAGCAGATCTCAGCAGCAACCCTGGAACGGGGAGATATTGGAAAATACCCTTAGCAAACTGAGAGAAGAGACTGTCAACCCAGACTCATGCGACCAGCTCCACTGCCTTTCAGATATGAGGATGAACTGAAGACATTTTTAAACCAACAAAACTGAGTTCAGCCAAACAGCATGAGGACTGTAGTCAATAATATTGTATTGTATACTGGAAAATTACTATGAGAGTGATTTTAGGTGCTCTTACCACACACACACAAAAGGTAACTACCTCAGATGATGGGTATGCTCATTGGCTTGACTGTAATGACTGTTTCACTATGTACATGTATATCACGTGGTATACTTTAAGTATATACAATCAAAAATAAAATAAAAACAAAAATGAGAGTATACCCCTAAGAAGTACAAGACATGCTTCAAGAAGAACAAATGTGATCCCAGAAGTAAAGTCTGAGATACAAGACTCCATGTGAGGACAGATCCCAGCGCCAAACTGCCAGGGCTCAAATTCTGGTTCTAGCCCCTGTTCAGTGGTAAACTTAGGCTGGTCATTTATTTCTTTGTGCTTCCGTGACCTGTGCTGTGGATTGAGGATAATAATATAACCTACCTTACAGAGTTTTTACAAAGACTGAAGGAGTTAATACAGTAAAGCACTTACAGCGATAACTGGGTATTAATCACTGTTCAATAATACAACTATTGTGAATGGTAAGCAAAAATTAATTCACATTTAAAGTAAATCTAAACAAACCCTAACCTTTTAAAACAATAATAATGTAATATTTTGGGATAAATAAATAAGACAGAACTAAAATTGTAAACAAAAATAATATGGATGAATTTCATGAGCAAATTCTAGAAGAATATATGTACCATTTATTAAAAGTTTATTATATCAGCAATGTTTACATGCTTGGTAAAAGTATAAAGAAACAGGAAATAGATGGGAGTTATTCATATAAAATTCAGAATGAAGTGTTACCTCCAGTGGGAGAGAAGAGAACATGAATAAAGAAGTTTACACCAAGGGCCTTGACTTTTTTGGTAATATTCAATTTATTAAGTTACATTGTGGGAACACTTATTTATTACATCTTTTGTATGTTTCAAGTATTTCAAATTAAATTTTAAGTCATTGAAAAATTGTTACTATTTGCTTTACCATTCTCTTTGGATCATGATAAGGCTCGTAATGCTTTTCATTTTTCACTGGGACTATTTCTGTGTTCCCTCAGTATCTTAGTCCATTTTCTGTTGCTTATAATGGAATACCTAAAATTGGGCAGTTTACAAAGAAAAGGAATTTATTTTTTACAGTTATGGAAGCTGAGAAGTCCAAGATTGAGGGGGTTCATCTGGTGAGAGCCTTCTTGCTGGTGGGAGCTCTATGCAGAGCCCCAAGGCAGTGCAGGGCATCCCATGGCCAGGGGGCTGGGCATGCTAATGCGCCAGCTCAGGTCTCTCTTCCTCTTCCTATAAAGCCACCAGTTCCCCTCCCGTGATAACCCACTAATCCATTAACCCATAAATCCATTAGTCCATGAATGTGAGATTTGTCTTTCTGTGCTTGGTTTATTTCACTTAACATAATGTTCTCCAGTTCCATACATGTTATTGCAAATGGCAGAATTTCATTCTTTTTGTGGCTATATAATATTCCATCGTACATATGTACCACAATTTCTTTATCGATTCATCTGGTGAGGGATACTTAGGTTGATTCCAAATCTTGGCTATTGTGAACAGTGCTACAATAAACACGGGAGTGCAGATTTCTTTTTGATATACTCAATTCCCCTCCTTTGGATATATACCCAGCAGTGGGATTGCTGGGTCATGTAGTAGTTCTATTTTTAGATTTTTGAGGAAATTCCATGCCATTGTTCATAGTAGTTGCACTAATTTACATTCCCACCAACAGTGTACAAGGGTTCCCCTTTCTCCACATCCTTGCCAGCATTCATTATTGCCTATTTTTTTGATGAAAGCCATTTTAACTGGGGGAGATGATATATCATTGTAGTTTTGATTTGCATTTCTCTGGTGACTAATGGTGTTGAGCATTTTTTCATATACCTGTTGGCCATTTGTATGTCTTCTTTTGAGAAATGTCTATTCAGATTCTTTGCCCATTTCTAAATTGGATTATTTGATTTTTTCCTATTGAGTTGTTGGAGCTCCTTATATATTCTAGTTATTAATCTCTTGTCAGATGGGAAGTTTGCAAATATTTCCTCCCATTCTATGGGTTGTCTCTTCACTTGGATGACTATTTTCTTTGCTGTGCAGAAACTTTTTAGCTTGCTGTGATTCCATTTGTCCTATTTTGCCTGGGTTTTGGGGGTATTACTCAGGAAGACCTTGTCCAGACCATTGTCCTGAAGCATTTCCCCAATGTTTTCTTTTAGTAGTTTCATAGTTTCATGTCTTAGATTTGAGTCTTTAATCTATTTTTATTTGATTTTTGTACATGGCTAAATATAAGGGTCTAGTTTCATTCTTCTGCATATGGATATCCAGTTTTCCCAGCACCATTTATTGAAGAGACTGTCCTTTCCCCACTGTGTGTTCTTGGCACCTTTGTCAAAAACAAGTTCACTAGGTTTATGGATTTATTTCTAGGTTCTCTGTTCTATTCCATTGGTCTATGTGTCTGTTTTTATGCCAGTACCATGCTGTTTTGGTTACTATAGCTCTTTAGTATAAATTGAAGTCAGGTAATGTGATTCCTCTAGTTTTGTTCTTTTTGCTCAGGGTGGCTTTGGCTATTCTAGGTCTTTTTTTGTTCCATATAAATTTTAGGATTATTTTTTCTATTTCTGTGAAGAATGTCGTTGGTACTTTGATGGCGATTGCATTGAGTCTGTAGATTGCTTTGGGTAGTGTGGAAATTTTAATGATATTTATTCTTCCAATCCATGAGCATGGACTATCTTTCCATTTTTTTGGTATCCTCTTCAATTTCTCTCATCAGTGTTTCATAGTTTTCATTATAGAGATCTTTTACTTCTTTGGCTAAGTTTATTCCTGGGTATTTTATTTTATTTGTAGCTATCGTAAATGGGATTGCTTTCTTGGTTTCTTTTTTAGATTGTTTACTGTTGGCATATAGGAATGCTACTGAGTTTTGTATGTTGATTTTGTACCCTGCAACTTTACTGAATTTGTTTAGTTTTTTTGTGGAGTCTTTAGGTTTCTCTAGACACAAAATCATATTGTCTGCAAAGGATAATTTGACCTCTTCCTTTCCAATTTGGATGCCCTTTATTTCTTTCTCTTGTCTGATTGCTCTAGCTAGAACTTCCAGTACTATGTTGAATAACAGTCATGAAAGTGGGCATCCTTGTCTTGTTCCAGATCTTAGAGGAAAACCTTTCAGTTTTTCCCATTTGGCATGACACTAGCTGTGGGTCTGTCATATATGGCTTTTATCATGTTGAAGTAAGTCCAATCTATATCCAGTTTTTTGAGAGTTTGTATCATGAAGGGATGTTGAATTTTATTGAATGCTTTTTCAGCATCAATTGAAATGATCATGGAGTTTTTGTCCTTCATTCTGTTGATATGATGTATCACATTGATTTGTGTGTGTTGAACCATACTTGCATCCCTGGAATGAATACCACTTAATCATGATGCATAATCTTTGTAATGTGTTCTTGGATTCTGTTTGCTAGTATTTTTTTGAGGATTTTTGCATCTATGTTCATCAGAGATATTGGCCTATAGTTTTTTGTTGTTGTTGTATATTTATCTGGTTTTGGTGTCAGGGTGATACAGACCTTACAGAATGAGTTTGGAAGTATTCCCTTCTCCTCAATTTTTTGGAATAGTTTAAGGAAGATTAGTATTGGTTCTTCTTTGAGTACCTGTTAGAATTCAGAAGTGAAGCCATCAGGTCCTGGGCTTGTCTTTGATGGGAGAATTTTTTATTACTGCTTTTATCTCATTACTTGTTATTGATTTATTTAGGTTTTGGATTTCTTCCTGGTTCAATCTTGGTAGGTTGTATGTGTCTAGAAATTTATCCATTTCTTCTAGGTTTTCCAATTTATAGGCATATAGTTGCTCATGATAGTCTCTAATGATCCTTTGGATTTCTGCAGCATCAGTTGTAATGTCTCCTTTTTCATCTCTGATTTTATTTTTGGGAGTCCTCTCTGTTTTTTTCTTAGTCTGGCTAAAGTTGTGTCAATTTTGTTTATCTCTTCAAAAAACCAACTTTTTGTTTTGTTGATCTTTTATTTTTTTTTGTGGTTTCAATTTCATTTATTTCTGCTCTGATCTTTATTATTTCTTTTCTTCTACTAATTTTGGGTTGGTTTGATCTTGTTTTTCCAGTTCTTTGAGATGCATTGTTAGGTTGTTCATTTGAAGCTTTTCTACTTTTTTGATGTAGGCACTTACTGCTATAAACTTTCCTCTTAGTACTGCTTTTGCTGTATCCCACAGGTTTTGATATGTTGTGTTTTCATTTTCATTTGTTTTGAGAAATTTTTAAATTTCCTTATTAATCTCTTCGTTGACCCACTGGTCAATGTTTAATTTCTGTGTGTTTATATATTTTCCAATGTTCCTCTTGTTAATGATTTCTAGTTTTATTCCATTGTGGTCAGAGAAAGTATTTACTATAATTTCAATTTTTTTGAGTTTTTTGAGACTTGTTTTGTGGCCTAGCATATGGTCTATCCTTAAGAATGAATGATTCATGAGGCCGGGCACAGTGGCTCATGCCTGTAATCCTAGCACTCTGGGAGGCCAAGGCAGAAGGATTGCTTGAGGTCAGGAGTTCAAGACCAGCCTGAGCAAGAGCAAGACGCCATCTCTACTAAAAATAGAAAAAATTAGCTGGGCACAGTGGGGCACGCCTGTAATCCCAGCGACTCAGGAGGCTGAGGCAGGAGGATCACTTGAGCCCAGCAGTTTGAGGTTGCAGTGAGGTAGGTTGATGCCACAGCACTCTAGCCCAAGCAACAGAGCGAGACTCTGTCTCAAAAAAAAAAAAAAAAAAAAAAAGGTTCATGAGCTAAGGAGAAGAACGTGTATTCTGCAGCTGTTGGATAAAATGTTCTGTAAATATCTATTAGGTCCATTTGGTCTATAGTTCAGAAGAAGTCCAATGTTTCTTTGTTGATTTTCTGCCTGGATGGTCCATCCAATGCTGAAAGTGGCTCATTGAGGTCTCCAGTGATTATAGTATTGGGATCTGTCTCTCTCTTTAGCTTTGATAATATTTGCTTTATATATCTGTGTGCTCCAGTGTTGGGTACATATACATTTAGAATTATTTTATCCTCTTGCTGAATTGACCCTTTTATCATTATATAATGACTCCCTTTGTCTCTTTTTACAGTTTTTGTCTTGAAATCTATTTTATCTGATGGAAGTATTGCTACTCTTACTCTTTTTTGGTTTCCATTTGCATGAAATACGTTTTTCTGTCCCTTTATTTTCAGTCTATGTGTGTCTTTATGGGTGAAGTGGGTTCCTTACAGACAACATATAGTTGGCTCTTGCTTTTTTAATCCTTTGAGCCACTGCGTGTCTTTTGACTGGAGGGTTTAGTCCAGTCACATTCAGTGTTGTTATTGACAGGGGAGGACGTACTCCTGCCAGGTTGTTACTTGATTTCTGGTTGTTTTGTGGTCTTTCCTCTCTTCCTATCTTCCTCTCTTCCTTCCTTCCTGTCTTCCTTTGTTGAAAGTGATTTTCTTTCATAGTCTGTTTTAATTTCTTGCTGTTTATTTTTTGTATATCTGTTGTAGGTTTTTTATTTGAAGTTACCATGAGGCTTGCAAAAAACATTTTATAACCAAATTTTTTCAACATATGACAACTCTCACTATAAACAAATAAACAAGCAAAGAGAAATTTAACAGAAATTCTACCCTTTAACTTCATCCCACCTCTTTTTGACTTTTTGTTGTTTCTATCCATATCTTTTTATACTATCTATCAAAAAGTTGTTGTAGTTATTTTTGTTAGGTTTGTCTTGTAGTCTTCCTACTGAAGATATAAGTGGTTTATAGACCACAATTATAGCAGTAGAGTATTGTGCTTGCTACTTGCTGTTACCAGTGGGCTGTGCACCTTCAGATGATTTCTTGTTGTTCATTAATGTCCTTCTTTCAGACTGAAGAACTCCTTTTAGCATTTCTTATAGAGCAGGTCTGATATTAATGAAATCCCTGAGCTTTTGTTTGTCTGTGAAAATATTTATTTCTCCTTCATGTTTCAAGGATATTTTTGCAGAATATAATATCCTAGGGTTAAGGGATTTCTCCAGAGATCCACCTGCTCTGTGGCAGCTGGCGTGGCCTCCACGTGTTGCTGCATCCTTAACGCTGCCCAGGGACAGTCCTCAGTTCTCTCCCATTCTCCACACTGCAGAGAATGCCACTGCCACTGCCCAGACCAGTATCACGTGGCCCCTTGCTAAGTGTCCCCCACCCAGACCTACTGGATCAGAAACTCAGTGTCTGCATTTTAACTGGTTCTCCAGGTGGCTCCGATGTTCTCTCCAGCTTGAGCACCACTGATCGATCCACTTTGGAATAGTAATTTTTTCTTCCCAAATATTGTATTATATCATGTTATAAAATATTATAAAGGATGCAGGCCTCTGGTAAGGAAGCACTGATCATTGATGCAGCATTTTGGTTCTGGCGTCAGGAATTTTTTCTGGGCCCAACTATGAGCTGTGGTTACCCCCCAGGTGTTGGTCAGGATAAGAGAAATGCAAGAGACAGGTGCCCAGGTGCACGGGGACTATTCAGCTATTAGGTGATATTTTATTTCTTACACTGAGTAATGTTCACCTGGTTGCTCTTGTTTTCATCTTTATGCTATTTTCTATGTTAAAAATGTCACTATAATGTGTTAAGTGCCAGTGCGTTCCTCCCGGCACCTCGGTTTGCCTGAGGGTTGTCTGTGGGGGATACTGCTCTGTTTCTTCTCTCTGTTGCCCCAGATTTGCCAGCACCCCTGTGCTGCTGGGGCCCCTTCTCTCAACTGTCACAGAGGAAAACATCCTTTATCTATTTAACTCTGCCTTCTCCATTAAGTTTTAAAGTCCTGTAAAATGTTCTTTTCAAATTTAATTTATCTACCTAAAAGTGTCTGTTATTGTGTCATGGGCCATATAGCATTCACTAACAGTGATTAAGAGCAAATTTAGAGAAATGAAGGTGATCTTTATTGCAAATACAGCAAGGGAGTCTCCGTTTTGATGTCTGACACTGATAACGAGACGCTATGAATTCTCCCAGAAAGCAAAACATCATAAAACCGTCATGACCAGTCCCATTTCCTGATCTGAAGGCCACGCTTTGCACACAACTGGGAGCGTTTGACTCCACCCTCAGGCTGGGTTCTGCTGTGAGATCTGGGATGCGGGCTGCCCCTGACCTTGGAGAGTTTTAAGAACTCGAGGGTAGACCTTAGCTGACTCAGGACTGAGCTAAGAGGTCTTTAAGATGAGTCCTGCTCAGCCGTCGCTGGTGCCAGCAGCTTTGTTCCTGGACTGAATCGTCACCTCTATCCAGCAGCTGGGTCCCTGCCAGGAGGTCTGGTCCTGCCTCATGTCAACGCCTGACCTCTGCCACTTGTACCGAGAGCTCTTGGGGGCCTTCTGCCTCCAAGGCTCTGCTCCCCCAGCTGGAATGCCTGACTTCCAGTTACCTCCCACCTCTTCCTGCTTGGGCTTCCTCCTGTCACCTGCCGACGGCACCACAAAGCCACAGTTCCCTCCTGGCAGGGGCCTCTGGTTCCCACACTTAGCTGCAGACCATTTTCAATTCCTTGTAAGTCATGAGGCCACAGGAATAAATCAGGTGCGAGAATGTCTGCAAGGCTTGTAATGCGTTAGGACCTTGAGCTTTCTAGATCTGTGTGTGATTCCTTCCCTCCAGCTCCAGAGGAGTAAATGGGATCTCTGTCCCAGCTAGGTCAGTAGGGCAAGACATTCTGAGGAGAGTTGGCCAAGGGCTGGGTGGTTGTTGGCGATTCGGGGAGCAGGAGCCATGCGCCGTGAGGACAGTGGGCCTGCCCTGGACAGCAGACCCACCCTGGAAGCCTCATGGAATGTGTCTGGCCTGCCGCGTAAAACATCCCCACTCAGTGTGCATATGTGACATCCTATGCAGCTATGTAGACATCCTATGATGACCTCTGGTTTAAAATGATTTAGGACACACAATACAGATAACAGTTTATGGGATAAGCGTTTATCACCAGATCTTCCAACAGGTTTGAAAACACACTAAGGCCTGCAGGAGATTCGGAGCAGGCCTGGCCCGGGGTGATGGGCCCTCAGGCTCCCTTTTAGCTTCTTCTTGTAGTGGGTTTAATCGATAGGAGAGAAGACAGGAGCAGAGGGCAGTGCCTCGGGTGTTTCCAGAGGACGGTGGTTAACACAAAACTCCCTGTCCTGGATCAACTGTAGAAGGCCTGGAGGAAGATGATCAAACCTGTCCAGCACCTGCCAGTCCTGACAGCAGCCCGTGCACATCCGTGGTTGGAATAACCTTTCCCTTCTCTCCCTGGCTTCTTGATGCTGTGTTGATGCAGCTGTGCTGGCTACCCCCTGGGAGCACTGTGCTGAGGGCACTACGCGTCCAGGGTGTGCAAATGGATCTTCTTCCCTCAGGATGGACTGTGGCGTGTAAATGACAAAAACTTGCCTGAGATTTGCTTCTCAGTGTCTGTTTCTGAGGTCAAGCAAGCTTTTGAACTGTGAGGGTGGCTGCTGAGTTTTGAGAATTATGCTAGAGATCGTGGTAACAGGTTTTTATGGGCTCCTTGGAGAAAGGAAAAATTCTGATGATCCCTCTGGTGGGGTCAGAATTAGAAGCTGTCGTGCCACCACCAGGAAATTCAATCCCTGAGATTTCCAAAATTTGTCCATGTGCTCCCAAAATAGAAGAATGTCCACTCAGACAAAACACCAAGTAAAGAAAGTGCTCTGTGTTGAGCTGTGTTTGCTCCTGCACTCTATTGGGTTGAGATGGAAGGCACCAGCGAGCTGACTTGTTTCTGTGGAGTTTGAGCCTAACTTGGATTTCAGTCTTCAGTGTTTTGTGCAAGCTGTGGAGCTGAGTCCGGAAGATTGCCCTGCACTTCCTTCCACAAGAGCACTTGACTCTCGGAATTGCGTTTCTCTGTTTACAGTCAAACTGAACATTCTGGGGAAGGGGCCCTGTCTCGCTCATCTTTGCATCCCTAGTGCATTGCCTGGCACATACTCAAACTCAGCAAATGTTTGAGTTTGTTAATTAAAGGATGACTAAATTGTCAGGTGGCTGCCACATGAGTGCTAATTAAGAATGTGCTTCCGATCTTTCTGAGTCTTTCATGTCTGAGTGTATGACATGAGGAAGGCCAATGCTGATTTGCCTATTGAAAGCCCCATGACCCTATAAAACTTCGGTTGGGTTTTGAGATGAGCTGATCACCCTTCACTAGGCAATCCAAATTCAGGCTCAGGCTACAATAGTAAATGCCTTACAGACTGTGATCTAATTTGGAAAGATGCTAATTTTAGTATAATAAATCTACTTCTTCAGAAACTTGAGCCTTGGCTTTAGAGGATATTTTGGCCCAAATCTCTGTTTTGCTGGGCATTAGGATTTTTGGCCTCCGTAATGAGCAGGGTGCTGGGACGGGTCAGGCTTTGGAGGGGCTCCCACAGGGAGAACCTCTGTGTTCTCGTGACAAACGAGAAGTGAAGAGGTTCACTCTGACCTGCAGCATTCGGCACTCCCCCGCAGGCCCCAGGCCTGGGGCCAAGAGAGCGTGAACAGTCGGTGGAGAGAAGCCTCTTTTCACCAGCCCCACAGATACTGAGTTGACCCGTGATCACCCACTCTGCCCCTCTGCAGCTCCACCCTCCATGTGGGTCGTGTGTGGCCTTTAGGGACTGTGCGGTTACTGGACGTCGGGCTCAGGAACCCTGTTGTCCTTGTTGGGCCTGGAGCACAACAAAAGGCGAGGCTGTCCTTAACATTTTTCTGCCCACTTTCAATTTCTGCAAATAATTATTAATAACATTTGTACTCCTGTATATTTTTATAAGCTTTGTAATTTATAAAACACCACCATATGTTGCACATTAATATTTTGGAAATATTAAACTGATAGCTTTTAAAAAAATTCTTCTCTTCCGTAACAAATGTGTCCTCTGGTTGTCGTTCTGTCTTCGTGGGATCAGGGAGGGTGGCACATGCCCCTCAGGAGAGGAGGGGACAGGGTAGAGCAGGAGCCTCCTGGCAGGGGGAAGGAAATAGAGCCCTTTGTCCCGGACAGGGGGAAGGAGGGGAAGCGACTCAGATGCGGCCAGGCCGGCTGGAGACAAAGCCAGACGCACAGGGCAAGGGGCCGTCCCCATTGAGAATTCAGGAGCAGCCTCCACTTCCAAGCCAAGTGAGCTCCAGAGAGTAAAGGTGGTGTTGGGGACAGGGCGAGAGAGAGGGACGTTACTCTTGAGCTTCCCACACTCCTGTGTGGCACGCTGTGAAAAACCAGAAATATGCCTATTCCCTGGGTGGGGCACAGACAGGAGCTGAGCTAGAACACAGTGGGCCTGCCATGCCACGGGGCCCCAGGGAAAGAAGGAGAAGGGACCCTGCGGCGGCAGGCTGTGCAGCAGGGGAGAGGGAGGCTGTGAGCGAGTCTGAGAGGCGTGGGCAGCCCCGGCGGAGAACAGGTGGGGCTGGCGGAGGAGGCGACCAGCCCTCAGTGGTCACTGCCAGCGAGAGCTCCGGGGCCACACGAGTGGCCTAGACCTGAGCGCTAGTGAGTCGGTGGGCAGAGCAGTCGGGAGTCCCACCCGGAAGAAGCGAGGCTGGGCTGGGCCCTCAGGGTGCGACAGACCATCCAGGCGGCTGAGACGCTCGGGTCGCTCTTGCTCGGCCGTGGGGAGCGCAGCGGCGCAGACTGGGCGGCTACGCGGTCGCATTCCAGAAGGATGCGGGAAAGGGAGGAAGAGACAAAGCGGGGCCGGACCTAAAGGCAGGCGAGCAGAAGCCTAACGTCAAACCAAGGACTCCGACCTTGTCCCGTGGGCCACGTTCCCCAAAGGGTATTCTGTAAAACACTTGTTCGCGGGATTACTAAGTGTACCGCCAAAACGGAAAAGAAGGTCCATGTTTGGGAAACAAATTAAACGTAGTTAAGTGAGTTGCCGCGGGATCGTCAATACGTGAATGAGCATCATGAGACCCTGAGGAGAACCTACAGCGCTGGTCGGAGGGACAGCAGAGTGCGGTGTCCGGAGGGGAGCACTGCGCCGCTGTTGCCGACTGAAGGAAGGCGGGGAGGGGCAGGGGTCCCGGCAGAGAAGAGCTGTCCCCGGAGGGTGTCTGAGCGCTGCAGGCGGGGCCGTGTGCTCCGCGGGCCAGAAGATTCAGCACCAGCTGCTGAGTCGGGGGTGCCTGGGGTGCGCTGCCTTGGGAGTAAAGGGATAGTTTAGCGGTACATAGTACTCCAAATGTGGCAGCACATCCTCGTGGAAATGGCCAGCGGGTGATTAATGACTGAAGACTGCGGCTCAGGGCAGAAGGCAAAGCCACAGGCGAAGCGCTGTGTCTCCCTGGCCACACCCTGGCGGCCCTGGACCTCGTGCTGGGCGCCACTCTCATCTGCTCTCCTCAAAGACCACCAGTTGTGCCGGATATTTTCTCTTCCTCTCCCCTTTGAAAATTACCAGCCCTGTACCCCAGTTACTGGGATCCAACTTTCCACAAAGCAGTGATTTTTCAAACTGTGGTGCTGGGCAGCTGGGACTCTGCTAGCTGGCCCTGAGTGTGGCATTGCCCGGGACGAGCAATGATTGTCTTTTCTTTTGAAAAAATAAAGAGTAGGTGATTTGACAGCTCTCAATTTTATTTTCCTCTCATTATTTTTTTCTTAAACCTTTGGCACCTTCTACCACCAGTGTACTAGCAAGTGTTAGCAAAAGTACTCAGAACTAATTGATTACATTTGGTTTGAATGCTTTTTATGGATATCTATGCTCATGATCATAATTTCATATTAAAGCCTACTATATTTATGGTTATAATATAATTTTAAGGAAACATTACATGTATAAATATATCATAGTGTTCCACAAATGACCTCAGAATCGAAATTGTTTTAGCATGTAATAATATGTAAGAGACTCTCCTACAGCCACAACATTGAAATTAAAAGGATTTCACTCATTAGATAAATTTACTGCACACCTACTGTTTGCTAGTGTGGCAGAGACACTTGGTTGTAGACCAAACTCACACTGTCCACACACAGTTGTTCCAGGGATGTGGCTGCCCAGCTGGGACACACTGAGAAGAGTATCCATTTCTCTGCTGCCCTTTTACCTTGGTGTGGCTGTGTAAACTAGTTCTTGGGAATAAAACATAGCAGAGTGAGCTGTGCCGCTCTCAGGCCTGCCCTGTACAAACCCCCACCTGTGCAGGAGGCCCCTGGCTCTTTCTCCTTCTGAGGGCTGCATGTTGGTTCCCAGGGCAACACTGGAACCCAAGAGTCCCCTTCAGTCTGGGTTCCTGGACTGGAAAACTGCAGGGAAAAGACTCCCCTATGACCAGGAACACACTCAATTATCTGCTCATTGAGTTAAAAATAAAGTTCCATTATTTTAAGCTACTGTCATTTTGGGGCACTTGTTATCTTATCTGGCATTGTGCCAACTAACACAACTGAGCACTATATAGGCATGTTGGATGCAAAGATAAGTAAATCACTGCTCTATACTCACAGAACCTGGCCTCGGGAGGAGGACAAATCCATAATTAGAGAATTTTTATAGTGTACTAAGTATAGTGCAGTGACACGCAGAGGGTAGCATCCGATGATGCAAGAGGGGAACCTAACAAAGAACAGAAGTTGCAGGCCCTGGAGGGGGTCGGGGAAGCCTCCGGAGAGACCTGAGGAATGAGTGGGAATCTGCAGGGCCAAGGACAGGAAACAGACAGGATCCCAGGGCCTGGAACGAGAGCTCTTAGAGCACGGGGGCCTCATACGCTGCACAACGAGCTAGAACGCCCTCTGTGCACTTTGCGGAGTCAGGAAGTGTTTTCAGGAAGGCAGTGACTAAGGGTAGATCTGCAGATTTTTGTTTTTCAATTATTTATTTGCTTTTATTGTATAAAGGAAACATGCATCTGTTTCTTCTGTTTCTACCTATGAAGGGTTAACTGCCATGGCAATTGCCCTCCTGCCATGAACAACTAGAAAACCAGACAAAATGTATGAAGCAGCCGAACTGATAGACCCTGAGCTGCAGGCAGATGCGGCCATCCCCAGATCGCTGCTATACCCGGAGGCAGCTTTCAAGCCTCCATCAGGGATGAGACTTAAATGAGGCCCTGTGTCCCATGAGTTGAGGAGACAAAAATCTGACTTGGGGAGGCTGAGGCAGCTAGAATTGGTGGTGCAGAAAGGAATGAGTTGCACAGAGAGGAAAGAGAGCCCCTTAGTTATCTAGAGGGGGTTCATTTGAATATTTGGTTGAATACTGTGCTCATAAAGGGGGTAAAAATCCAGAACCACTGAAAAGCAAAACTAACCTCATGGACCTCAGGGTGCAGAGGAAGAGCTGTTGCATCTGGGGGAAAGAGAGGAGGAAAGAAAACTTTTACACACAGAGGACAGGAAAGTGACCTGGGTCCAGATCATAAAAGGTCCTCGGCAGCTGGGAGAGAGATAGGAACCTGTCTCACACACAGCACCCACTGAAGATTTAAGGCAGAGTTTGGTTGTCTTGGGGCAGAATCACTGAAAGAGCCTCAATCCAAGATCCAGGGACACAGGGGCTGCCCGAGGCTGAGACTGAGCGAGGATGACAGAACGTGTAGCCCTAAGTCCTACCTGGGGCAACCACCAGGCTACTCAGTGTTGGGTCAAAAGCAACCTCAGACCACTGTCGGGGAGGAGAGGGAGGGGAAAGACACCGGCTCTGAGGTTCAGGGTCAGGGGGAAGCCCAAACCCAAGAGTGGAGCAGGAGCATTAAGGAAAACTGTCAGGCAACCTAATTGCCACATCCAGCACAAGGTAACACTGGAAAGATTGAAGTCCGTGGTGCACTAAGGCAACACAGCATCAGCAACAAACAAAACAGAAAACTAGCCCACCTCAACTACTATCTGGATGCATTCAAACCCCACACGTCCCGAGGCATAAACACTACTCCCCTCAGGTTCTGCGGTCTTACATACGTTGCCCAGGTTTTCAACAGAAATTGTGAGATGAGACAATCAAGAAAATATAACATATAACAAGGTAATCTACAGAACTAGACCCAGATATTACCTAGATATTGCTACTATTGGACAAGAATTTTTTAAAATAGTATTAATATATTTAAAGCACTAGCAAAAAGGGTGAAATTTAAACAGAGATGGAAAATATAATAAAAAATCAAATAGAAAAGACAGAAGTTTAAAAACAGTAACAGAGATGAAGAATGTCTTACATGGCTCATTAGTAGACCCAACACAGCCAAAAAAAAAAAATCAGTAAACTCAAATGAAGCACTCAAACTGAAAAGAATAAAAACAGAAGAACATGTGGGACATGCCAACAGGCTAAAGTATTTGAAATTCAAATCCCAGACAGAGAAGAGCGAGAACAGGAAATGTTTGAAGAGATAATGGATGAGAATTTTTCAAAAATGATGAAGTGTATCAAACTACAGATTGGAGAAACTTACAGAGCACTGATAAGAATAATCATAAAACAAAACAAAAACAATGAGACCAAAATGGAAATTAAAAATGGAATAAATAAAAGGTAAAACAAATAGAAAATATTTAGTCAGATGATAGATTTTAACCCAACTATATCAATAATTATATTAAAAGGAAATGGCCTAAACAGACCAATTAAAAGACAAGGATTTTCAGATTGGACAAAAAAGCAAGGTCCAACTACACGCTGTCTCTAAGAAACCCTCTTTAAATGTAAAGACATAGATACGTATGTTAAAAGTAAAGGGAAGAAGAAATATGCCATGCAAACACCACCCAAAAGAAAGCTGCAATTACTGTATTAATACGAAAAACAAAGATTTCAAACAGAGATAAAGAGGGTGAGTATAGTAATAACAGTGTTAATTCAACAAGAAAATGTAACAATTTAAATGTATGTACTTAACAACAGGCCTTCAAAACACATGAACAAAAACTGATAGAACTGAAAGGAGAAATAGTTATATTAAAAATATAATTAGATACTTCAAAGCTTCTCTCTCAGTAATCAACAAAACAAATAGACAGAAAATAAGTCAGAATGTGGAAGACCTGAACAACATAATTAATAAAATTGACCCAATTGACACTTATAGAACTCTATCCAAGGATATCAGAGAACATATTCTTCCCAAGGGCACATAAAACATTTCCCAATATAGATAAAATTAGAGGCTAAAACAAACCATTACAAATTTTAAAAAATTGAATTCATACAAAGTATGCTTTCTAAAACAGAAATATACCTGGAAAATTCTCAAATGTTTGGAAATTAAATTACCCACTTCAAAATAACCCATGGGTCAAATAAGAAGTCACGAGAAAAATTAGAAAGTTTTAACTGAATGTTACTAAAAATATAACATATCCAAAAGCATGGGATGAAGCTGAAGCAGTGCTTAGAGAGAAACAAAGAGCATTAAACACTTATTTAGATCAGAAGAAAAGTCTCGAATCAATGATCTAAGATTTCCATATAACAAACTAGAAAAGAAGAGCATATTAAATGAGCAGAAGGAAGCACATTACAAAGATAAACAGAAACTAGAGAAAATCAATAAAAGCAAAAGCTTGACCCATGGAATGATCGATTAAATTGATAAACCTCTAGCCAGACGGGTGGGGGAGACAGGGAAGGAGGAGGAGAGAGAAGGAGAGAGAAAGGGAGAGAGGGAGGGAGGGATGAACAGGCGAAGCACAGAGGATTTTTAGGGCAGTGAAACTACTTCTGTGTGATACTCCAACGGTGGATACACGTCATTATACATTTAACCAAATCCATAGAATGTACAACACCAGGAGCATAAACTACGAATTTGAGCGGTAATGACGTGCCCATGTAGTTCATCAGTTATAACAAATGTCCCCTCTGCTGGAGGACACCGATGGTGGGGGTAACTGTGCATGTGTGGGAAGGGGGCACATGGGAACTGAACTCTCTGTACTTTCTGCTCGATTTTGCTGTGAACCTAAAACTGCTCTTAAGAAAACAAAATTGGTTAAAAAATACTGTCTCTATACTCAGGTGGTATGATCATGATTGCCTCTTTAGATAATTCCAAAGAATTAATAAAAATGCCCCTGAAACTAATGTGTATTCAGCAAGGTCAGACAATGCAAGATCAATATACAAAATCAATTGTATTTCCATAATGCTAGCAAAGAGAAATTGGAAATTGAAATTACATGTTTCAATTTTAAACATAAAGCAATTAGAAAATATGAAATACTTAGATATAACTATAACAAAATCTGTGCAAAATTTATGTGCTGAAAAACTACAAAATGCTATTGAAAGAAATCAAAGAAGACCTAAATAAATTGAGAGACACACCATCTTCAAGGCTTGGAAAACTCAATATTCTTAAGATGTCAACTTTGTCCAAACTAAACTACAGAGTCAATGGAATCACAGAAAACTCCCAGGAGGATTATTTTTTACAGAACTCAATAAACTGATTTTAAATTTTATGGAAAGTAAGAACTAGAATAGCCAAAAACATGTTGAAAAATAAGAATAAAGGTGGAAGACTCACAGTATATGATTTCAAAACTTACAGTAATCATGAGTGTGATATTAGCAAAACGATAGACACAGAGAGCAATGAATGAGAACAAACAGTTGAGAAATATATCCACATCTGTATGGGAAAAATATTTTTCAAAAGGCGCATAAGTAATTCAATGAAGTAAAGATAGGCTTTTCAACAAATGGTGCTGGAAAAACTGAAAAAATCATATGTTAGAAAAAAAAGAAAAAATGAACCTCTAGTCATGCCTTGAACCACATGTAGACATTAACTCAAAATTATTCATAATCCTAAATGTAAAACCTAAAACTATAAAACCACTAGAAGGAGACATAGCAAAACCAAATTAAACCTGGGTTAGACAAAGATTGCTTGGATAGGACATTAAAAACATGATCCATAAAGGAACAAAATGATAAATTGGACTTTATCAAAATTTAAAACTTCTACTCTTCAAAAGATATGGTTAAGTAAATGAAAAGATATACTACATGCTGGGAGAAATTATTTGTAAAATACCTATCTAGTAAAAATCTTGTATTGATAATATATAAATAACTCTTAAAATACAACAGTAAGAAACAATAAAATTTTTAAAATGGACAAAAATTTGAATGTGCACTTCACCAAAATAGACACACAGCAATCATTAGGGAAATGTAAATTAAAATTATAGTAACACCCACTAAAAAGTCTAAAATTAAAAACAAAAACAAAACCTGCCAGTACTGAGTACTGACGGGGATGAATTGCAACTGGTACTCTCATACATTGCATGTCAGAATGCAAAATGATATAGCCACTTTGGAAAACAGTCTGGTACTTTCTTACACAGTTAAACACACACTTACCATATGACACAGCAATTCCTCTACTATGTACTTAACCAACTGAAATTAAACCTGTACACAAATGTTCATATGGTTTTATTAATCATCATCCAAAATGGGAAGTAACCCACTCACCCTTCAACTGATGAGTGGGTAAACTGTAGTACATGAGTGCAATGGAATTCTACACATAATAAAATTAAAGAAATACTGATATAAACAGCAGTACGGTTGAATCTCAAATGCCTTAGTGAAATTCTAAGTGAAAGAGGTTAGACTCCAAAGTCTACAAACTCTATGATTCCACTGATAGAATAACTACAATAAGCAAATTACTAGGTACAGAGACCTCATCAGTGTTTGCTGGGGAGGACGTGATGACCAGGGAGCATGAGGGACTTTGGGGCTGATGAGAATGTTTTGCATCTTGATGTTGATGGTGGTGACATGACAGTGTGCATTTGTCAAAACTCATAGAACTGTACACTAAAATGATGAGTTTTGCTTATTATAACTCAATTTTTAAAATGTTCTGCAAAAAGAAAACTAACGCCTATTTTTAAATTAAAAAAGGAAGAAAGGTACCATATAAACATTGATTTAAAAGAAACCTGAATAGATTATATTAATATCAAACAAAGTAGACTTCAGAAAAGAGAATACTATCTGATATAAAGGACTATATTTCATAATGACAAATGGATCAATTTATAAAGAAGACATATCCATCCTAAATGTGTATGCACCTAATAATGAAGCTTCAGAAGATGTGGGGCAAAATCTAATAGAACTCAAATAACAAATAACAAATAGACAAGTAGGCAAGAAAATTCTCAAATGAATGATCTAAATTCCCACCATAAGAAATTAGAAAAATAAAATAAATTAGACACAAACAGAAGGAAGAAAAAATGAAGACGAGAGCAGAAATCAATGAAATATGAACCAAACAACAGGGAAAATATTTTTTTAAAAAAGCTGATTCTTTGAAATAATCAATGCAATTGCTAAACCTCTAGCCACACTGATAAGAAAAAAAAACCAGAAAACACAAATCAGCAATATCAAGAGCAGCAGAGACCACATCACTACAGATGCTATGGATATAAAAGACTAATAAGGGGATACCGTGACTTTCTTGAAACTAATGTATTTGACAATTTAAGTGGATAAATTCCTTGAAAGACACGAATTACTAAAGCTCACTTAAGAAGAAATGTAAAACTTTGGTATTCCATTATCTATTAGACAAAAGTTAAAAACATTCAAAAAAAGAAAACCCCAGTCCCTGTCTACCAAACATTTTTTAAAACCCACTTTTACACAGTCAGAAGAGAGAAGAGAAAGGAACACTTCACTACCTATTTTATCAGATTAGCATTATCTTGATACCAAAACCAGATAAAAACATTACAAGAAAAGCAAACTACAAAAACCAATATCCCTCATGAACCTAGACAGAAAAGTCCTTAAACAAAATATTAGCAAATTGAATACAGAAGTACATAAAAAGAACCAAGCACCATGACTAAGTGGGATTTTTCCCAGGTATGCAGGTTTGTTTCAACATTCAAAAATCAATTAATATAATTCATCATATTAAGATATAAAAATAAGAAGACAAAAACATACACTCAATCCAAGAGATGCAGAGCACATTTTTGACAAAATTCGACATCAACACAATGTAGCTGACTAGAAACAGAAGGAAATTTCCAAAACACCTACAGCTAACATTCTTTGAACAGTGAAAGACTGATTGCTGTCACCTAAGATCAGGAACAAGGCCAGGCTGTCTGCTTTAACCACTTCTATTTAACATTGTGCCAGGGGTCCTATCCAGTGCAATACAGGAAGAAAAAGAATTGAAACCCATAGAGACAAAAAAAAAAAATTGATAGACGCCTCTTTCTTCACAGACAAAATAACTGTCTATGTATCTTGAAAAATCTATTTTAAAAGTTACTAGAATTTAAAAGTGAGTTTAGCAATGTCTCAGGATACAAGATCAAAATGCAAAAATCAACTGTATTTCTACATACTAGTAATAAACAATTGGAAATTAAAATTACAATAACATACCATTTATAATAGCATCATAAAACATGAAACACTCAAGGATAGGTTTAACAAAGTACTGCAATATCTGTACATTGAGAACAGTAAATATTACCGAGATAATTTAGAGAAGACCTAAATAAATGAAGAGAGTTAACATGTCAATTTATTGGAAGACTTAACATTAAAATGTCAGTTGTCCTCAAATTGATCTAAAGATTCAACAAAAACTCAATCAGAATTCCAGCCGATATTGTATGTTGTATAATGGTGAAATTTGAAAAAAAAAAAAAAAAGAATTCCAGCGAAGTTTTTTGTACAAATTTATAAGCTGATTATAAAATTTCATGCTATTTCAAAAGATGTGGAAAAACCAAAATAATTTGACTGAAGCACAACTTTGGAGGACTTACAATACATGATTTAAAAATGTATAATAAAGCTACGCTAATCAAGAAAATGGGATATTAGGACAGATATATAGACCAATGAAACTAAAGATCAAATATAAACTCATGTAATTTATTTTTGACAAAAGATCTAAAAGTCTGGGATCCTGGGAGCCTGTCCATGAAGAAAGGATAATCTTTTCAATATACATTACTGGAACAATTGGATATTTACAAGGATAAGAAGAACATTGACCCTTGAAACCTCACACCATATGAAAAAAAAATTAACTGACACTGCATCATAGACATAAACATGAAATTTAAAACTATGAAACTTCTGGAAGAAAATGTGGGAGAAAATCTTTGTGATCTTGGGTTAGAGCAGGGGCGGGGAACCTGCAGCCTTAAGGCCACACGTGGCCTGACAGGAGGAATAAGTTTTTGAGATCTATTGCGCACCATAGTGACTATTATTAATACTAATGTGTCATGTATTTCAGAATTGCTGAGAGAGCAAATTTCAAATGTCCTCACTTCACACATGATAAGTATATGAGGTGATATGTTAATTAGCATGATTTAATCACTTCACATTGTATACAAATATCATAACATCATGTCGTATCCCATAAATATATATAATTATAATTTGTCAATTAAAAATAAAAAATAATTTTTTTTGTCAACATTCCCAAGTGAAGAAACCAGGGATTTTTCCCCCAAGTAACAAACAACTTGTGTAGTCTTTGAAAATGTGCTCAACGTTTTCATTGTTTCATTATCTCTTAAACTAAATTGATGAGATGAAATAAACCTAATAAATTAATATTTTTTTAAATTTCAGAATATTATGGGGTACAAGCGCTTTGGTTACATATATTGTCTATGCACTGCCCAAGTCAAATAAAAAATAAATTTAAAAAGTAATCACTAACAATTCAGAAAAATTCAGAAAAGAAGAATAGATAAGAAACAATTCTTTTTTTAAAAAAATTCTAGTCATTCTATACCCAGTTCAGGTCTCTGAAAACTTTACTCATAGTCCTTCGTTTCACTGAAATCTGTGAAATACTAAAGGAGTCCTATTCAAGTGAAAGCACCTATTGATCACCATTTTGTTTCAAGATGGTCAACTTATTCAAAAGGTAATTTCAGACATATGCACCTGCCCTTTTTTCAGATTTAGATGCAGTAATCTTGTTGGCACGGTGCAGCATGTGTCAGCTCATCTAATCCTCTCAAAAACACCCAGAGATAGGTCACACCTTACCACTGGATTGCAGATGGGAAAATTATTCATTTAAGAAAAAAACTACACCATCTTATTTTCTACACAAATCTGGAATGCTATTCTAGCCATTTTCAATCCAACTTTATTCAAAGCACGTATTATCTTTCAGGGAATGAAGACAATTTCAGTTCTGGTGGCTCAGACAAACAAGGGTTATTTTGGCTTTCTATGATCCTGAAGTCTTTACAGTGGTGTTTATTACATGCTACACTACGAATACTCAAAACAACACTGCAATTGGTGGGATGCTGCTCTTTCTTCCAAAGGGAATGGTCAATTTTGAACTCGCCTTAAAGTGGTGAACATAAACAAGCAGGGACTTAGGTGGCCTTGGATCATTCTGTTCAGCAAATTCCAGGAAGCAAGGACTTTCTGGCTGCCAGACAGAGATAAATTGGAAAGTTGCACATAATCCTACAATTCAGTTGACTTCTCAGAGAATAGCAATGGAAAACTTTTGGGCAGCCAATCCAAAGATTCTGAGACACTGGCTGCTGGATCCCAAATCCTTGGCTGTTCTTTGCTCCTGTCACATGAGAGAAATTAGCTGGCCACATAAATGAGGTTCCCGCAGAGCATGGCTTTGCCTGTGGGAATGGGGACAAGACCTGTTTTCCCCCAGAGATTCAATATTTGCTCATGTCATGTGTTTTCTGTACAGAGTAAGCCATAGCTCATGATCATACCACAGGATATTTGCGTCTTGCATATTTGTGGATTATTTAGGTGGTAAATCTGGAGGAAACCTAGAGTGGGTGTCTTTGAGCACATCTTGCATTTACTTATAAGGAAAAGCAAAGCCAGCAGATGTTCACAACAGAGAGGAATCATGAAAAAACTGTGTTAATTTTTCAGTTTACTAATGTCCTTATTGTGGTCTTTTCCTTTGATGAGGAGAATTAGCACTTAAGTGTTAGCTGAGCCTCACTTCTGGTATAAAAACCAGGATTTTAGCAACTCAAATTATATTCTTATTTACTAAACACAGAATTTTACTTAAACAGATGACTGGGCTTGGCAAAAAATATAAAGTCAAAAATGATAAATTTTCTGGCTTTAGTTTACCATTGTAGACATAAATTTTCAATGCAAGTTATGATTGGCAAATATGAGGGAAAAGTATCCCAAGGAAGCTGCAAAATAATTAAACTTCCATGTGGACTCTCTCATGAACTCAACTTCAATTACGCCTTCACACACAATAAGCCAACACAACATTCCCTTCCACGGGTTTGAAGTTTGTGGTTCAGAGACACCAAATTCAGCTCAGACTGAAAATGAAACAGGACCTGCTCTGGAAAAATAATGGTTCTGCTGGGATAATCATTAACTCTGCAGCGAGAGCCAGGTCAGACCGCAGATTCCCCTTCTGGGAAGTCCACGGTAGGTTAGACGGAACCTGGACAGCCTGATCCGAGGCTGAGAATCCCATTTTCTCTCGAGGAGGACTTGGAGCATCATTACCTAACGGTTATGGAACCTTGTAGTCTCCTCAAACATCAACTCCATGGATGCTTACGTAACATGAACAAAATTCCCAGTGTATCCCAAGGCAGCTTCCGGCCTTCAGGTGTTCCCGACTGGCTACAGGTAAGATTGGGTGATGACTGTTTCCTGCCCCTACAAACCCTGCAAGGCTTGGTAGTGGCCGGGCTACAAATAAAGCTCTTCCAGGTGAATATACTAGAACTTCATTGACCACGTTTAATTTATTTCCCTCCATGTGTTCATGGTTAGAAAATTGAATCCGCTGTGTTCCGTCTGTCCCCGCCGTGAGCCGTGACTCTAACTGCGCGGGCTGCGCAGCGACAACCGCGTGCGGTCGAGACCCCAGGCGCGCTGCGCTGTGGCTGCCGCGGGTTCGGCGCGCACTGTGTTGTGTCTACACAAATAGAAACCTTCATTACTAACATACTGTTGTAACTTCTACTTTATTTTCACAGTTAAGTAGTAACAGTGCAAGTGAACTGAAATGTGCCGAGTGTCTGTGCGTCGTTCTTGTCAGGAGACGCAGGGAGCTCCCCGCCGCTGGGCCCGTCCCCGCTCTTGCGCGCTCTCAGGACAGTCCCTGGCGGCGGTCTCATCTCTCCTGGACACTCGCGTGATTTGCATCCATTCCCTTTTCTCCCCTGGGTCTATACCTGGGTTTTTGTTTCATCTTTACCACCTTTCTGCATTTCCACCCTCCAAACGGAGGTTCGTGATGCGCTCAGTCCGCCGATTTCTCAGGACTCACGTGGACTTCTTTTTCCTGGAAAGCAAGTCCCCCGTTTAACTGCCGCGTCTCTTTAAGAAATGAGGTCATTTCTCCTTAAATAGTTTAGATCCCAAATGCAACAGAATAATTTTAAAACGGGACTGGAGATCGCTCTGTGATGAATGCGGGACTATGGCGGGTCTGAAACCCAAGTTTTTCCCGGTCCTCACCGTGACCCGGCGCTGTGAGCCCGGCCCCTCGGCACCACCACGGACCTCGGCGGTCACTTCTCTGTCCTCGGCTGTTACGCAGACTCTCAGCAGGGCTCAACGCAGTAGGTCACACCGCCCGTCCTCACTTTCCCAGCGTCTCCACGGCCCCCTGGCCTGCTCCGGCCCCACGGGCTGCGCCTGCTCTGTGCTCTCTGCTGGGTTCCGCTCCCCCACCAGGACTTAGACGTTGGCAGGCACCAGGGGTGGGTCACTGGCTCTGTCTGCTCCGTCTACGCCGTCTCTCCAGATGCTCTCACACAAGGGTTGCGTAAGTGCCAGGAGTAACCAAATCCATGTCTCCACCAGCTTTAGGCTCCTGTGTCCAGCAGCTGCCGCCTTGCAACCGTCCTGAAGAGAACACTCAGGTCCTCCAACCTGCTGCTCTTCCTGTCTTCCCCGGCGGCTCTGGGGGCCACTATCCACCACGCTGCTTAAGCAGAACATGCGCCTCACCCTCTCCCACCTGCCCCACATCCAGTCTGTCAGAAAATTCTGGAACCTCCAACAGACCCTGCCCACCCACTCTTGTCAGTCCTGACCCTGCTCACAGCGCCACCTTCCTTCCCCCCGCGGGCTCACTCAGTCTCTGAACTCTCCTCCTGCACTTGCACCCACGTCCTCCTTCCCACAATACAAAGCGACCTTCTGACGGCACAGCATAGATGTCGCTGCAATTTGATTTTTTGGTTTGTTATGCAATTCAAACAGCACCCTCAGTCAGGTGTCCAAGGTGTCCATCTGTCTCTTCACTGGAAACACCAGGAGCAACCGGCTGTCGCTCGCCCATGGCTTGAGGCGCAAACACTCTCAGGCCTTCCTTCTTGCTCTTCATGGCAATTTTGCCACTTTGCTCCTAACAGTTTGGTGCCACGACCCAGCCACTGGCCTTCTGGAACCCTGTAATCCCAACTGATACTAGGAAATCCGGTTCCCTGGCTGCATCTCCCTCTGCCAACCCCAGCTTTCAGGGGTCAGTGCCCCAAGTACGCCATGATGCCAGAATCCCCTCCTCGGGAGATGTCTTAATAGCCTTATTGAAGGGAACGTTCTCCAGGCTCTCCTGACAGAGTATATGGGCATCACACGACAAACCCACTCGTATGTCCACCTGTCCAAGCCTCTGCCCCTCCCTCAGTATCGGCAGAGGCAGTTCTCTGCCTCCCTTCCTGCAGGACAGCACCGTGTCCTGGGAGCCAAGAATGTGAGGACCAGTTCTTGCCAGCTTACCAACCCTAAGCCTGTCACTCTTTTCTTAAGGCTCCCAAAGCTGTTAATAAAAACTAACTAAGTCCACGATCAGTATAATTATTTTAATTATTAATTGCCCCCAAATCATTCACTTGTCAGAGCTACCACACAGCTCAGTGATTCGTGTGCTACAAACACTTCCGTTCCAGTTCACCACAGATGAGCGTCTTGGTGGTGCTGACGCACGACACCCGCCGGCAAGGCAGGCCTCGCCGCCGTCAGCTCTGGCTTCAGAGCTCATCCTAGGGCCTCACTGTCTTGGTCTGGGCTCCCCTTGAAAGCAGAACCCAAGGCAAAGGCTGTGTGCATGTATTTTACCCCGAAAGTTATTCCAGAGAGCAGGAATGAAAGCCCAGAGAAAGGAAAGTGGGAGAGGAGGGGAGCTGACACAGGAAGCCACTATCCGTTGGTCACCGGGACCTTGTGGGAGCCCACAAAACACATTTCGGCATTATCTGCTGCTGGGGTGGAGGGGAGAAGCAGTTTCTTCCAACCCTGTCCCACTCCCCCTGGCTGAGAGATGCCTCATGGGCACTGACTCCGGCTCCTCCTGTGCGCGCGTCCAGGAACACAGAGCAGGCCTCAGACAGGCCAAGGCAGGAAGCACGGCCCAAGCTGAGGTCAGGCTCTGCCACCACCAGGCAGATCCAAGGGCCCAGGAGACAACCTGCTGCCTCTGTGAGGGGATGTGGAAGCTCTGAGGCCTGTACAAGAAGCCCAGACATGGGCAAAGTCAGGTCACCAACACTAGAAAGAACACTGACAATTCCCCCTTAGAGAATTGCTTAAATTCCCTGGTCCTCCTTTGGTTAATTCATCTGTATTTTGGGAAAACTTGACTATATTCATGACTCCCGACCTGTTTGCAGAGCAGAATTACTTTGGGAATTCCTAAAGTCACATATACCTGTGCCTCAGAAATTCTGATTCAGCCCAAGAAACCGTATTTTATAAACCTCCCTCAGTGGCGCTGATGTAATCAGTCAGTTCAGAGCCCCTTTTTATTCTGCAATGTGGTGAATTATTTAGTCCATTGCATAAATAATGTGGGAATTTCAAGAGAAATACAGCACCCCTTTCCTTTACTTACAGACCTTACAGGGAGCTTGTTTACATAAGATTTACATACAAGAAACAGTAAGTTCATAACATAAGACAATATCCCACTAGATACTGCAGTTCACACAACTTTCATGTGTAGCGTTTTCTCCCTGCAGTAATCAAATCCTTCTTCTCTTCATTCTTTTTTACCCAATCTAACAAATACTAAACACATTTTATCTATTAGCTACGTATTACTTGTTAGCTATTGACCTGGTACTGTGAGGGGATAAAAAGACAGATGAGGCATTTTCCTTATCCTAAAGGAGTACATGACAGATATGTGCACATAAAAATAATAAGGAAATATGAAACAGATGTCACAGGAGAGGTACCAAGCCTGTAGGTTTTCAGAAGTGGAAGCAATCACTTTTTGCCAAACAAATAGTGCAAGAGTTTTGGTGTAGCTTACTATTTTCTCTAGCTGTGCTCAACAACCAAGGACAGGATGAAAGAAAGCAGCATTTTGGGAAGAGGATGTGGAAGAAAGGCAGACAGTGCAGGGTCCTCAGGGAGGCCTGGGCACCATCAGGCCGCACTGAGGGGCAGTCGGGATGGGGGTCATGACATGGGGGATGAGCAGAGGTGAGGTGCGTGTAACAGGGTGATGGGTGTGTGTGAGCAACTCAGTCTGTGTAAGCTGGAGTGGATGACAGTTTCAAATCATGAGAGGGTCTAAAGAATGCCACACGCTACTGACGACGCCGCTCCTGAGGGCAGGTGCAACCCTATTCCTGGGGACCCCACAGGCTTGACTGGAACAGGGTAAACGATTGTTCAGCCAAAGCCTAAGCTTTAGGAGGAAGAGCCTTCCCTTCCTCATCCCACCTTATGATACCATTAAAATGAGATGCTGGTTAAGAATTTGAAAGTCAAGGACATTCTCTGATATTCACTAGGACTTTGTGGTTTTCCAGTTCTCAGCAGCATAAGCATCAAATCCAGCTCATTCATTTGCTTAACTAAACTGAAATTCTCAGCAAACCAGATTTCCAGTTACTGAGGTTCAGAAACCTTTGGACCCTCGAACATGATGTGTCCGGAACTCCAGGCTGAAAGTGCCTATTTTGTTTTAAGGCATAACCAGCACAAATGCATTATTCTAAAGGCTTAGTGCTGTATATAAAAGGGGTAAACAGGAATTATGAAAATGTGTGTCTTCACTTGATTCAAAGAGGAAAAAAGCTTCAAATATGAAAAGAACTAAATAAAAAATGACATTGGACTGCTTCCTGAAGAAAAGATGAATATGTTTGTAATTTTTAAAATAAGTAGTCCCCTAAAATAATTATTAGGGACTTTCATATGTGTCATACTTGTGCATAATGAACAGAATTAAACTTAGTCCCTCTAACATACAAACCTAACATAAAGAAAAGGCATCAGTAAGAGGAATAAATCATGCAAAATTCTCAGATAAGCAAAGCTAATGGTTGCATATTACAACTCACATTGAGGCTGTTTTGTCTTCTTAGAAATCTGTCACATTTTCTTCACTCAAACCACTCTACTGAGGTGGGGAAAAGCTCACAATGTTGTGTTTTAAGGAGTAATTCCACCAAAACACCACACAGGAAACTTACCAAGCAAGTCTCCAAAAGGGCGCTGGGCGTTTATGAATGTGACTTCCGAGGAAAGACAGAATTGCTACAAATAACATGATCAATGTGTTGACAGTGGCAGATGTGCGGAAAAGGGATGGACAATTAAGAACGATGAGCTGGGAGGGGCTGGAGAGGGAACAGGAGAGCCCGGGAGTCTCCACAGGGCTGCAGTCTGGGTCCTGCGAGTCAAACCAACATCCGCCCAGTGGCGTTTGCGGCAGAACTGCACGGGGAGCTCCTACTCGGACTTGCACCAATTAATTATGTTATGTGTGTTTTATTTTGTCCACAGTTTCAAGTAATAATAATTTTAAAAAGTAGTTACAAGAACCATTTATACTGACCTTTATATAAATTTCTTATCTATTCTCCCAACAGTCACCTCAACTCCTTTTATAGATGAGGAAACCGAAGGCTGAGAGAGGCAGGTGGATTCCGGAACTGTGCCGCGAAGCTGGTGGTGGAACTGAGACTTGACCTCTGTTCTCTGACTTCAGAGACCACACAAGTGCACGTGATGCTATGCTAAAGTGATGATTTCAGTCCACGGTTTATAAAATAGTGCTATTTATACCTGCTTTGGTTCTGAGTTTGGTCTGATTCAAGTGTCTGGCAATTTATTTTGAATTGCTATATTCAGGTGTAAATATTGTACTCATACATTCACAAAAAAACATAATCTGCCTAAACCCTCATATTTGTGCAAATTATCAATAATCCAATTTCTTAAAATAAAGAAAATCCCTATAAATAATTCTTTATTTATTTATTAAATAATTATTTTAAATAAATTATTTATTTATTTTAAAATAAAGAAAAAGGGAAAAGTGATTAATTTTCCATGGAAGTTTTAGTAATAAAACTAAAACAGGTTCATTCCATGAATATAATAAAAATGGAAACATGCCTCCTGGCTCCCCAATGTCTCTCTTCACCCCACCCCTGCACACACCTCCCTTCTCCAAAACCTGTGGTTTGGGACAGGCTGGTCCAGAATTTGGTTCTGGGCATGTACACTTGGCTTCCACTTGACAGCACCCAAGTCCATTTGGCCAGCCTGAAGGACCCAGGAAAGTTTCTGTTTGCTGGGTGGCGGTCAGCACCCGGACCCTGAGCGTCACAGGGTTGGCTGGGCTCCCTGGGAAGTGATTCCATTAGTAGAAATAGTGGATAGATACAGTCTCTCAAAGTGTGATCTTCAGCATTTTTTCAGAGACATACAAAGATCATGTATGTGTTGGTGAAAATAGAACATACTAGCAACATCAAGCATAGAATTGAGTTAATTAAATCTTCTACCACCATTCATAGAAATATGATTAAAATGGAAACAATTATGTAGTAATTTATTCATTTAGTTAACAAATTTGTTCTCTGCCAACAATGTACCAGACATTGTTTTCAGCTCTGGGGAAACAGGAGCACAGCAAACAGGTGAGGAGACTGCCTCAGGGACTTCCAGTCTAGAAGAGGAGGCAGATAATAGGTAGATGCTAAAATATCAGGTAGTGACACAAGCTCTGCAGAACAATAAAACAGGCTAAGGAAACAGTGGTAGTGGAGTAAAGGAGCTCTCTGAAGAGGTGGCATTTGGGGGGTGACGTTAAACGGTGAGGAGAGTCACGTGAACGCATGGGAGAGGGCTAGGAGCCGGTGGGTATGAGCCGAGCCCTGGAGTGGATGCATGTTCAGGGACCAGAAAGGAAGACAGTACGATGGAGCTCGGTGAACAAGGGGAGACACAACAGGGGACAAAGGGGTAGCCAGGGCCAGAGGACGGTTGTAGAAAAGCAAAGAGTAAGACCAGTCTGGAGGGGACGTAGTAGTGCGGGTGGGCCTGGAGTGGACAGGAGAGACCACCACCACCCAGTCGCAGTGGGAAGGCAGAGCTGGCAGCAGTGGCTTGTAGATTGGATGTGGAACCGACAGAGAGAGAAAGAGAGACAGAGAAGTCAAATATGACCAAGGCTGCTCGCTTAACAACAGGGGAAAGAGAGTAGTGTTTACTGAGATGGAAGAAGAATGGACAAGGAGCAGGTCGGGGGCTGGGAGCAGCCGCACGTCTCTGTGAACATATGAGGGCTGGAGGAGCTGTTAGACGTCAAGTGAAGAAGTCAGCGGCACAGGGTAAAACAACAATGATAAAATTATCCCTAAGGCCTGTTCCAACCCGTAGATTCTATTTAAAAATTATGAAAAAGCAACTGAGGAATCACACCAGGAAGAAATTGTTCTTATTGAAAACACAGTATGGTTCTGAGTTTAAAATGGAAGGTGAAACATGACGGAATTTATCGCTCATAATACGTAACAAAATGAGGGGGAATCAAAATCCCCAGAACAACAATAAAAGAAAAAAGCAATAACCTTCCAAACTGAAGAATAAAGAAAATAAATAGAATATTCCCACTTCACCACCATCCCCAAAACTGTATTGGTGAGGTGACAAAATCCTGAGACTTCTCACTTATACCTTAAATTTAGGAATATACAATTCAGGAGTCGTCTTGTCTCATTCTTGACCGAGGAGCAATGAAAACTGTTGCTGAGCAGGAAAAGGCAAAACCAGGGCTTGATAACAGGACTGACCCCCTAATACAGATAAGGCTTCAGGCCCATGCACTGAATTGTGGAAACGCACCCGAGCACGGCCCTCCGCGGGGGTAGCACCCATCTCCCCCCACGAGGGGTGAACTCTTGCACAGCAAGAAGAGGCAGAGCCAGTTACTCTAATGTTAACTGCAGCTGCTTCAGTTCAGCTTCTTCCAGTCACCGCACGCGCGCACCTTCACTCCCTCGGGACACGAAGATACGGAAAGGATACAAAATGACTAGTCCTCACTTGGACAGGAAACAAAACTGGCCATGGATACAGCGGAAAGAGGTATCGCCTACATTTGGTCAGAAGAAATAACATGTCTGGAGAGAGACCCAAACACGTACAAGACAAAAAGGCAAAAAAAATCATGTCAACATACAGCAGAAGAAAAAGGAGGCGAAGAGGAGGAAAGGAGGAGGAGAGGGAGGAGGAGAGGGAAGAGGAGAGGGGGGAGGAGGGGAGGAGGGGAGGAGGGGGAGGAGGAGGGGAGGAGGGGGAGGGAGGAGAGGGAGGAGGAGGGGAGGAGGGGGAGGAGGAGGGGAGGGAGGAGGAGGGGAGGGAGGAGGAGGGGGAGGAGGAGGGAGAGGAGGAGGGGAGGAGGAGAGGGAGGAGGAGGGGAGAAGGGAAGAGGGGAGGGAGCAGAGGAGAGAGGAAGAGGATGAGAAGGGAGAGGAGGAGGAGGGGAAGATGGCAGGCGAGCACAGAGTCTGACCAGGAGAAAATACAACTCGTGGAGCGGAAGAGAATTCTCTTCATTGTAGAACAACTTAACAAAAATATAAAATCTGTAAACAAGAGATCCATGTTAAGATGATAAAATACTGGATGAGATATGATTTCAGCCCCAAGAGACATGTTGAGGTTCAAAACACCCATACTAAACTAATAAATAAGTTAGAAACAGCAAAGAACAGAATAGACACAGCTAAAAATCTAATTATTGACCAAGGTAAAATTTTTGGAATAATCACTGTGACTACATATAAAGAGAAGAGTGAAGCAGAGAGAAGAAACAGCTATGGAGAAAGACAAGGATGATCCGACAGAAGAATAACTGACATCCCTAAGGAGAAAAACGGATAATGGAAAGAGGGAATACGTTAATATTTAAAATACAATATAGTAGAATTTTCCTGAAAAGAAGAACTTAATGTACAGTGTGAAAAAAGTATATCCCTGTTGAGGGATGTTTGACACAGAATGCTCAACACCGAAACGCGTCCTCCTCGAGCTACCGAACACCAGCGACGAGAAGATTCGTGTGCATCCACCGCAGCGGCACCACCACTCACAAGGTGGAAAGTCACACAAGACCTTCTGGCAGTGTCGAAAGACACTGAAACAAAGTTCTGAGAAAAGAAAATGTGACCCAAGAATATGACATCCAATCAAGATGTCCAAATACCGTTCAGGAATAAAGGCTACTGGGTGAAACTGTAGTGAAGATCTTGAGGAATGCAGCACTCACGAGCATTCTCGGGAGTGCAGCCGATTAAAAGATGACTCAGAATAAGGAGCTCAGGAAGGGGGAAGCTGCAGGGAAGGGGCTGGTGGTTCTGAATCCGACTAGGTCTAGAACCAGCCGGTACTGGGCCAGGACATGAGTTCCAGCTGCAGAGGGAACGTTAGCTCTAACCTGTGACGTAGAAAGTCATTACCCAGTACTGGGAGGGAGGCAGAAAGGAGATGGTAGGAAAGGCAAGTAGTAATGTTCTCCTCCCAAGCAGGGAATTAATAGATACTGCCTAAAATTGAAATAAATCATTCTTTAAAAACCTCTAACCTCCCCCCATATGTATTTAGGCTGCTCCCTTACTTTCTGCAAGGCTGTACCGTGGTGCCGCCCCAGCGAGGCTTGCTCACTCATCCTATTTGAAATTTTAGCAGGTGCCACTAACCTCAACACGTCTTATCCTCTTTCCTACTTTAGTTTTTCTCCTTCGCATTTACGACTGTCTAAAATACTTCATATTTTCTGTGTGTATTTTGTGTCAGTCTGCCTACCCCAGTAGAATGTAGGTTACGAGAACGCTGGATTTTCCTGTTTTGTTCGTTGCTGTGTCTCCAGTGCCTAGGGCGGAGCTGGCCCAGAGCTGGTGACCACTCGGTGTTTTGGAACGAATTATTACTGCAGCTCCTGAATCTCGTTTTTCCATAATCTCTTTACTAACCTCAGAGGGATTTGTAGTTACAAATATTTTTATTTAAACTTCAATTCTGTTGTTTCTCTTCAGTTTTTTCTCTAATAAATAAAAATGAAATAAAATTGAATGCTATGTTTAAAATTGCACCTAAAATTATTTCTATCTTTCCATAAATATGTGTATAGAAAGTATCTGAAATAATGTTTCCTAATGTTAACTATAGTAAATTCTGTGTGGCAGGATTTGGTGCGATTCTTTCACTTTAATTATAATTTTCCCCATCCTTTTAGTTCTTCATAATGACTGTGACTTTTGTACAAAAGTAACAAGACAAGGCAGGAGGAGAGATAGGGAAAGCTTGGTTAATAGACACAAAACTACAGCTAGACAGGCGGAATGAGGCCTTGTGTTCTATGGCTCTGTAGGATGATTGATTATAGCCAACAATGAGTTACTGTATATTTTCAAACAGCTAGAAGAGAGGATTTTGAATGTTCCCAACACAAAGAAATGATAAGTGTTTGAGGTGGTAGATGTGCTAATTACCCTTATCTGATTCTTATACATTGTATACATGTATCAAAATATCACATGGTACCCATAAGTATGTACAATTTTGTACATACTTATTTTGTACATACTTATGTATGTACAATTGTATTATGTGACAATTAAAAAAATAATAAACAAAGTAATAAGACAATTTTTGAGAAAACAAAGCAAAGCAAAGCAAATCTGTAAATAAATATGACAAGGTATTAACAGTGGTTAATTCTGGGTGGTAGTAATATAGAAGATTGTTATTTTATTTTCTTAATTATACCTTTCTGTATTTTTAAATTTTAATTAAAAAACAGAATAATAAATATTTCATTCTAAATTTTTCATAATACAGTCCAACCTAAACAACTATTTTCACGTTTTCTCTACCTCCCGATTCATGACTGCACACCGGACTGAAGGGCAGGGTGAGTGGGAGCAGACCTAGTCGAGCTGCCCTCCCTGCGTTACGTGCCCCAGAGTCAGACACCATCAGCACAGAGGAAATGACACCTCTCTCTGTGTGCAAAGATGCCCTCTGCTCAGCAGTCAAGCCCAGGTTGCTGCCTACCTTTCCCTAATTCACACAAAGTTGCCAGATAGGATAACTGTGCTCCTCATTTGCACACTCGGATTCTGAAAAGAGTAAATTCAGGTTTTATAAATAGGACAAAGGGCATGTTTTAAGGGAAAATGGTCAAATTCGGGAATTGAGAAAAATTATCTCAGAAATAACTACAAAATATTATTTCACCAGCTTCCCTGGTTAGGCACGCTTGCATTAATAGTCTGAGAGCTTTTAAATATTGATTCTTTCTGGATTTATTTGCTGAAAATATGCTTATAAAAAGTTGAAAGTAAAGAAACATCAACACTTCTCGATCTTAATGATTTTGCCATTCTGAACAGAGTGCACAATAATAATAAAAACTAATTTGACTACAGTATAGCGTAATGGTGCTGAGCAAACCCCATTGGAGTCATCTGTGAGGTCTTGGACATTTTAATTTTTTAATTGAACTAATTACTTAAATTTAATATTTAAGAGAAAAGGCAATTAGAGAAAATCATGTATATTAAGCTTCTATTTATCTAAGAAAAGAAATAGGATACAAATATATAACCATATTTGCTAATATTTTAAAAAAACAATAAAGGGGTAATAAAGCAAGATTTTTTTTAAAAAAGATGGTTAACAACAGAGGGGAAGAAGAGCATAAGGTAGGAAGAGACAGAACTAGAAAGTAGAAACAAGATTTATCTTGATATATTTGACTTTAGAACCATTTAATATTTTAGATACTTATTTAAAAATTTAAAAATCAATTCCTAAAAATCAAAAACAAAATAAAACAAATGAACTTAAGTGTGTATTGCATTGGTGAAGGACTACACAGAAACCATTTTAAAATTACTTTAAAACATAATAATTTGGTTGTATATCTCTGCAGAGATATGCACTAAGGATAAACAAAAACTACAAAAAAATCTTAAACTGTTTACAGAAATAGAATTGCTGGTAGTAATGTTAATATTGATATACTGAGACTATTATGTGTGTATTATTGAGTTAGAGGAAATGATTAATTATGCTACTGTCATGGTTTTCAACAAGGGAAAAATTAAAATGGGCAAAGATCAGAGAGGTTATCCAAAATCCTGTAGTTCTGAATTGAAATTGGGGGTATCAGTATGAGCTCATACTGTATTTTATCTTATGTGGATGTGCATGTGGATGTGCATGTCCACCGAAAAGGCTTAGGAACAAGAACTAACACTACAATAATGTGGCCTCTAAATATCATTTCCTTCCTAAAGAAACCAGACTCTTTAGGAAAGTGTCTCATTTGAGGTTGGAGGCACAAATTGTATAAGATGAGCCTGGAACACCTTCCACAGCAAGATGCAAGGAAGCTACTAGACTGCTGAGGGTATGTTAAAAAGTTTCAGGATCTAGCAGAAGCAGCTCCCACTGGCTAAATGTGGGACAATATGAGCATAAATAATAATAATAGCTTTAATCACAGATATATTTAAATCTATTCATAAAATACTAATTTTAAGTGGTCACCTTTAAAAGATGCTAGATAACCAACTCATTATTGCAAAAACTGGTAAATAAAGGGAAAGATTTATATAATTTTCCTTCCTATCTTATAAGATTCTCAGAGTTATCAAATATTTTTGAGAGGAAGTTTCTCTTTATAGAACCCTCCAGTTGACATATGAGGAAGAAAATAAAATAATGGACAAGGTGATGTTCATCAACAGCTGCCAACAATGCAGAAAAAGAGACAAGCAGACGTGGTATTTCCCCTGAAACATGTAAAAAAAGACCTTTAAAATATTCCTGTCAGAAAGTCACACCTGAATCTGATCAAGCCTCTAGATCCAAATATTAATTTGTAAGAAATACTGAGGACAGAGGAACAGGCTACAGGAAACTGTGTAGGACAAATGACCAAATTCCTTCAACAAACAAGTTGGAAGGGTTACTAGAAGAGAGTCAAAGAGAGAGACAGGTGCAATGCAAGGACCTTTTTTTGATTTTAATTTGAACAAATTAACTTTTAAAAATTATGGCAATCAAGAAAATTTGGAAAATGACTGGATTAGATACTAAGAAATTATTAATTATTTAGACAGGTGCATTGGCTCACACCTATAATCCTAGCACTCTGGGAGGCCAAGGCGGAGGATTGCTTGAGGTCAGGAGTTTGAGATCAACCTGGGCAAAATAGAAAAATTAGCCAGCATGGTGGTGCATGCCTGTAGTCTCAGCTACGCAGGAGGCTGAGGCAGGAGGATCACTTGAGACCAGGAGTTTGAGGTTACAGTGAGCTATGATGACACCACTGCACTCTACCCATGTTGACAGAGTGAGACTCTGTCTCAAAAAAAGAAAAAAAGAGAAAGAAAAAGAAAAAAATGAATAAGGGGATAGAATCAAGGTGGCCAACTAGACACAGGTGGTACATGCCTCCTTCACAGAGGGGAACAAGAATAGTAAGCAGATTCTCACATTTTAAACAGATCGTCTAGGAGGGGATGTGAGGATTCAGCAGGGCTGCAATGGGAAGCACCAAAAGTGGGTAAGGAGAGTGTTTAGGCAACTTGCTGAGAGCTGGGAGAAGCTCCTAGACGTGGGGAGACACTAAGAGAGAAGCCCCCGGGGCTCCACTCTCTAAGACGAGCTTTTATAGTCTTGGCCACAAGAAAATGTCCCAATGCACACAGGTCTGGAACCTAACAGCGAGCTGCCTGGAGATTGCACAGAGACACTGTTTCAGAAAGGGAACATGTGGAATCCCACAGGCGTACGAGCCTAGAACAGCTTGAGCCGGGTGCCATTCTGAGAGTGTAGATACCAGGGAACCATGGGTGTGTCTGCAGCCACTGCGTGGCTCCAGGGACAGATAGGAGAGCCCAGGCGCTCCCACACACCCCTGGAAAGGTCTCCCCCCCTCTGCTGGGGGCTGCCTTTGGGACTGAGATGTCAGCGGACACTATTTCCCAGTTTCTCGCCCATACTGCCTGCCTGGGTAGGGCCCCAGCCTTTCTGGTCCCAGGTCCAACATGCCATTTTGAGGGTGTGACAATGGGTGGAGTCTCACCTTTGGGCTGGGTTTGGGTTTGACAAGGCTGCAGCCTCTGCCTGGCTGGGAGGGGCAGAGAAACCAGGCTTTCCAGCACTCATCTGGTATGGTGCCGGCTGCTGTAGGACCGAGCCTGGAACTAACTGCTCTCCCCACAGTTTCCTGCCAGTGCAGCCTGTCCTGTCTGGCCACAGGCCCAGGGTGCCACTGTGGGAGTTGAAGCTGGGCAGAGCCCCACCCTCAGGCTGAATTTGGGCTGACACAGCCCCACCCAGCTGAGGAGGGGTAGGGGAGCCCAAGCTCTCCCGCCTGCTCCCAGGACAATTCCCACCCCCTGCTACAAGCTGCAGTGTGACTGAGATGTGAGTGGACAGCACTCCCCAGTGTCTTGCCCATGCTCTTTGCCTGGAAGGGGCCCATCCTCTCTGGTCACAGGCCCGAGACACCATTTTGGAAGTTTAGGGCTGGGCATCCCGGGAAGGGACATGGAGACAGGAACCTCCCCTCCTCCAGTTACACAATGCTGTGGACACAGCCACCTCTGCTCCCAAGCATAAGCTTTTGGTGTGTGACAAAAATGAAGCAAGAAATGTAATACTCAACTTTTTGCAGACTTTTGGATGCTGCTGTCAACGTGTAGCAGGATATTAGACCCAGAATTTCTTTAAGTAGAGAAGTAAACTCCCATCGGGCATAGGCCTCTTATTTAAAGTATCATTCAATACCAACTGCTCTGCTAATATCTCTAAGACAAACAAACAAAAAAATAGTAATACTTATTCCAAGCACTGTGTCAGCCTGTAACAAGAAGATCAAACATTGTCCTGCTGCTCCTTTGACTATAGGACTACTAGTTACTATTATTTTTGTATATAGTACCCAACTGATACTCATATAAGACACAATCATTCATCAATTTATTTATATGATTCTTTCATTTACCAAGCCTTTATTTTTTAAAATTGAGAATACTCGATCTCTCTTTGATGAATTCACTTTTTCTCTGCTATTGTAACAACTGGAATAAGCGCCTACCTCCTACACCCTAGCAGTGGGTATGGTGAGAGAACACTGCTCTCTCTCGTTGTGTTTAACGCATGAAGAGTGGAGTCAGGACACCTGGGTGAAGACTCGAGCTGGGGAGCAGAGGTGAAGCTGGGCTCTCTTGTCAGTGGATATCCAGCTCTTGGATCGCTGCAGCTCATCAGATGTCGGAATTACCATCCCATCTGCCGGACTTAGACTTTCTACCCAATTTTCCTACTATGAGGGGACAGAGGGCGATTGGCATTTCATGCCCGTCAAGAGCAGGGGACAAAGTGTGTTGCAAACTAAAATTTAGAGCACACTTGCATGTGATGAAATCAAACCAAAAGTACTTATCTAGCGTTTACCACTGTGCCTGTTACTGAAATTCCGAAGGTGTATAAATCCCCCAAGGAGCTTGCCTTGCCATCCAGGAGAAATCCTAAGTACATGAAAAGGAGAAAGCAGGCGCACGAATTCAAACGCTCAGTCCCGTTCCACGGGCTTTGTGAGTACCATGCACGGTCAAAGGTGGGACGGATCAGGGTGCACTGAGATGGCAACAGAGGAGTTTCTGGAGCTGGAAACGGTGATCAGGTCCCTAAAACATGGGTGGTATTTAGACAGATCCAGACGCATATTTCAGTTTTGGGAAAAATGCCTCAGCAAATTCCGTCCAGAGGGCGCTCTGTGTGGGAGCTGAAGATAAGGTTGTCTGTGTCAGGAGAGGCTTACCTCAGTTCACATACCAAAATGAGTGTATAATCTTTGCAGAAAAAGTGGAATTTAATTTCTAAATTCATCAGAACTCTTTTGATCCCAACCCAACTGTAATAGCATAAGAAAAAGAAAAAATGTGACTCGTGCACTGAGAAGTCTAAGGGATGGGTCCTGTCTTATACGAACTTACAGCGTACACATTGCCCTTAAGCACTGATCTGATGCTGAATTTGTAGTACACGTTCCAAGGTTCTAATCTTATTCCTTATTACATATGATCCTCCGTATGCAACAGTGTAGAAATTAAATTCCCGACTCTGAACCCCAGGTCCGCCCTTACGCAGCTGAGGACTTCAGACAGTTCTGTCACTCCCACGCTTCGATTCTTCGCTTGAAGTGAAAGTTGTGAAAGCACTCACTCACTGGGAGAACTAAAGAAGTCGGCAGGTGCACGGCCCTCGAGAGCAGCGCCCGCCACATTCACAGCGCTAGCAAGCGTCAAGCCCTGCGGTTGCCGCTGTCCTGTCTGAGAGCATTTGGGAGTGAGAAGGAGGAACGGTCGCTGGTTTCACCTCCAGGTAATAGAGTGATGTTTGCCACAGGGTTTGCTATACTCTTAGGAGCGTGTGCATTTTTTTTATTATTCACTTTAATTTCCTTTTTTTTCTACAGTGATCTTTTTCCTGGAATGTGAAAGGAAAAAAAAGAGAAACTAACACCGTTGAGCATTATGATATGCACGTGGCACTTTCACAAATATATTACTATCCTCTCGATCCTTAAAAATATGATTTTTTTTACAGTTGAGAAAACCTGAGACTCAGTAATTTAAATAGCTTTGCTCAGTTTACTCGGCTATTAAAAGACACAGTCAGGATTTAAATTCAAGTCAAAGTTTGGGCTCTTTGAGAGAAAAAGAAAATTCTACGTGTTGAATGATCTGTATGAAGTTGGCCACGCTGCCTGCTCACGCGCACAGCACTAGGCAGCCACCTCTGAAGCACGTGGGCCACCTGCCGTGAAGTGTTGCCGCTAGGCGCTGCAGAAAACGTCCCCTAGGGGCCTTCATGTGGAAAGGCCTCTAATGCTTGGCCAGACACATTGGGTGCAGAAAAGGCATTTGTTGAAATTTAACAACCATTCATTATTTTTTTAAATATATTTTTTAAATCTCCAATTTTCTATCTAGTCTTACTAATCCAAATTTTACTCATCTTTCAAGCTCCAATCTAGTCTAAAATTACTTTCTAATCCTTTCTTGAGACTGGCTTTACATATGTTAACCATAACTTATTGCTAAAGTATGACTACTTCAGTTTTGCCCTGCCCCTGGGACAGAGTGCTTACGCCAGGTCATGCACCTTCCTCCCCGGCTATGGGCCTCCTCGGGTCTCCATTGAATGCCTAAGGTGTTGACAAAAGTCTCTCCCCTCTGTTCAGTTCAGCCTCCCTTCAGCTGTTTTCTCAGAGCGTCCACAGACTCTTTCCTTGTGCACCTGCTGCTCAGAGTAAGCCAAGGGTAGAGGGGGAGGTTTTACACAAATGCTTAGACCTACTTCCCTGCAGCTCCCTAGTCTTAAATCACGGCTGCCCGTCGTAGCATTCCTGAATTATGGGCTCTGCTCCCTCTGCAGACAGACCACTGGTCTCTACTTGAGCTCCACTTCCCTGTGCTAAGGTTTGGCAGATGCTGTCAGGGACAAAGCTAGGATGAACATGAGGCTTGTGTGAGCACCTCCTTCTCTCAAGGATCATGGCCCTGCGTTTGTTGTCAAAAGCCTGCAAAGAGTGGCTTTACACATCTTGTTCCACTTTTGCATTTATTTATGGCAGGAGGATAAGCCTAATGTCTTCTAATCCATCATGACCAGAAAATGAAGTTGGTTTGTTTCTTCATTGTGTTGAGGTTAATACATTTGAAAATTGGTGGTAGAAATAATTCAAGTCTTAAGGAGGATATTGTCCTCACCCAGCGTGTATTTTTGTTTGCTCTGCCTGGTGCCAGAAGCTCTAATAATCCAGTTTCAGGGACTGAGTTGATCCACAGCCAGGTGGTAGTTGCCACATGGTCAACCTACCACTCCTCCAGCAGGTCTCAAGTGTGGGAATTCCTAAGGCCACCCCGGCTGGGTCCTGGACTCCGGCCTTTCCCTCTAGCCCAGGAGGCCCTCAGGTGTGTGCCAGGACAGGAGAGGCACCAAACTCGGGTCATGTCTCTCAGTTTCTGTCTTCTCAGGGAGCTTGACCCGTGGGTTTTCAGTATCATCAGCATGTGGTGCCTTCACGCAAATGTGACCATTTGTCCAGCTTTTCTACTTATCTCCAACAGGAGAGTCGGTCCCATCATCCATACCAGGGGTCAGCAAGTTTTTGCAAAGGGCCAAACAGTAAACACTTTAGGGTTTGTGGGGTATACAGTCTTCATGTATACTCCATGTGGGGTATATACTACTCCCTTCTGCTATTGTAGCGTGAAAGCAGCCATAGGCACCATGTGAATGAGTGAGCGCAACTGTGTTCCCATAAATTTTTATGTGCATACCAGGCATCAGGCCAGATTTGGGCTGTGGGCCGTAGTTTGCCAACCCCTGATGTAGATCTTTATTTGTGAGGCCCACTTTTCACCTTGTCATGTTTTTTGATAAGGTCTTGTTGTGTGTGGATTCCTGGAAAAATGAACCAAGCTTCATATTTCTTGGTATCTTCCTCTAGCCCAACGTTGATCTGGACACAATTTATTTTTAATAAATGCTAAGGAAGAAAGTATGGTTGCAGAGGTCACTGTCTAGTCTCTAAAGGAGTCTGGGCTGAGAAAAACGTTGCACATGGGACATTATAATTAAAATTTTTCAAGACAAGATATTTTTCAAGTTTCTTGAAAACTCAGGAATCAGAACTTCTCAAGGAATAACCTTATGTTTTAGGTTTTACCTAATTACCTACAAGAGATAAGAGTAGGCATTAAAATATACTACAAATGTCATATTTACAGTTTTGAACACATATATTCAGCTATTTTCCTTCAGTTGTTTGAAGTTTATTGTTTCTAAGAGCTATCTTAATTTCTCCCCAAGCATCCAATAATTTTACCTTAAATCACAGATATCAACTACCTTTCTAAAGACTGAAATGCTTTCAGACTACTTTATATGTGCAAAGGATGGGTGGGGTGTGCCTCTTTCCTTAGATAAATTTAGTAATTAAAAAAACAAAATGCTGAAAAATCTGTCAGAGTAAAAATTGAAAACAAAAATACAGTTAGTTCTTCTTGTGAAGTAAAAGAGCATTGATATGCAACATTTTAAAATAGGCCATATAAAGTGGGTAAAGTTGATATCTCCTTGAATAAAGAAAAAAAGAAAGAATTTATGCAACTTAAAAGTATTGAGCTTAGTTTCGTATTTGAAATGCCTATCTAAATAAAATAGCTATAATGCATTGGAATTTCTTGAATTAATATGAATCATTTTATCTTGTCATTGTAATGATGACAGAACTTATGCTTAACAGCTAACACATTTTCAAATGCTTGAATCTTTGCTCTTTACTTAATTTGTCTTTTCTTGGTTATGCTATTTCTCCTTTGTCATTAAAAACAAGGCTGTTGAAAATGTTAAAAGTAATGTCATTGTTTTTTAAATTGGTTCTTTCTTTTTTTATGAATATGGAAAATATTTGGGAATAAAATAATATCCAGCATTGGTCAGGGGTTGAGTGAACACTAACAGATTGGTATAATCTTTCTGCAGGACAATTTGTCACTGTGTATTATTTTTTATTTTTTACTTATCTGGATTTTCTCATTCTTTTTCAATAAACATGTATTAGGTGTTAACAAAATAAATACCTGTCACACACAGAGCACTAGAATGAGAACTGCAAGTCTTGGGTTAGTCTCAGCTCTGCACTAATGTGGGGCTAAGTCTTGGACAAGTCTGTCTATTTTCATGGTCCTCTGTGTCTTCACCAGCAAATTATGGAGTGTAGACTAGACGCCTCCATTACAACTATAGACTACTTTGGGTCCATGAAAAATATTATTATAATCCATCTTACTCCCTTGTGCCATATAATCAGTAATTCCTTTGCTTGTAGTTAATGCCAGATTCCACCAATACAGCTGATAGCATAATGAGGGTGTCACATGCCCCAAAAGGCAGACACGATGACTTGGTGAGGAGGTGGAGGAGGCTGCTGCTGGCTCGATGGCAGACCCTCAGGCCGCCAGGGTCCCTGTTGAGCAGCCGCCCTTGTTAAAGTGCATGTTGTATAACTCTCTGCACAGGGACCTAACACACATACCCGAGTGTGTGTGGGTACGCACCCACACTCTCTTAATTGGAGGAGGAGTTTCTCACACTAAACTGTTATCACGAAGCTAGCCAGAGTTCAGTCAGTATCCTCGACACCAGCTGATGCTTTTCCCAAGAGGGCCTTTTTGATACTCAATAATTTGCTCAGAATATCTGCCTTTCTTTTTGAGAAATAATGCGATAACACAAAGTACAGAGGAAATTCATCTTTATTGTGAGAAGTGCATTTTAAGAATAATAACCAACATTTATAGAGTGGTTCCTGTGTACCTAAAAATGAACCAAGTATTGTGCCTACTAATTTCGTTTAATATTCACCACAGATCCTTGAAGCAACAGCAGCTGATAGCATGATGACGGTGAGGAAAGGAGGCATAGAGAATTCTGCCATTGGTCTGAGCGTGTGGAGACAGTGTTGGTCTGAGTGGATAGAGACTTTTGCTACTTCTTGGCAGCGTGCCACCTCTCCACTGTGGGACGTGCTATGTCTGGATTGTTGGGGACCCTGGCCATCCCCCTGCTCCATCCTCTGCTACACTCTGCCCTTCCAAGGAGCTCCCAGAGCCACCTTTTAACATGGGAATCAGATGGTGTCGCTCCCTTGCCTACAGCTTCTAATAGGTTCCCATTGCGCTTAGCATAAAACCTCAACTCTCCACCAAAGCCACCCTTGACGCTCCCCGCCCTCCTCTCACCTCTGTGCTCACCTGGTGTGGTGCCTGGGCCTCCTCACGTTCCCTGACACACTATGCCTACTCCCACCCCAGGGTCAGGGCACTTGCTGTGTTCTCCACTCAAGACTTTCCCCCAAGATTTTCACGCAGGTCACTCCTTGTCACTCAGTCTCTCCTCAAACATCTCAACGTGACCCTCCCTGACCACCCGGGATCTTCCCCAACCCTCCTTCATTGTCTTCATAGCACTTGCTCCTGTGTGAAATTCTATGTTTATTTACTTCTCTATGTGTTTGTCTCCTTCACTAGACTAAAACCTCCGTAGGGCAGGGACCTCACCTATCTTGTTCACCACTGTACCTGCATTGAGCACATAGTAGGTACTCAATAAATGTTTGTTTGAATTGATCTGACTCTACAGCCTTGTTCTTCACCACTGCACTGCACTCTTCGGAATGAGCGACACTGGAAGAGAAACTGCAAAGCAAAGGTCAGAAGAGAAGTCTGTGTGCATAGTGAGGCATATGCTAGGGCTTCTCTGTTCGCATTTGGCTGCTCTTTCCATCAAGAGACAAGGTCAAATATTTCGTAAAAGATATAGTTACAAGTTGTTTATCCCTACAGTTACAAAGCTTAGAATAATTTTCTTTCTCTTTGACACACACGTAGCTCCTTTGGCAGCTGACTTAGGCTATGGAGTGTGGTTTGGATAGTAAGTTATCCTGGCATCAGTACTTTAATTTTGCTTAATAAAAATATTTATATTTTACATTTTTCCAACAAATTTTGGATTGGAAACCCAACTAAAAGACATCAAAAAATTAGATTTCACATATAGCCTGGGTTCTTTGAACCCGCCCGGTGTTAGAACACCATTGTTCTAAGGTGGCGAGCTCCAAGGCAACAGGCTCCCTGGGACTTTATTTACAATAGTCAGCATTGTAATGGGGCCTGTTTGAAATAAGTCTTAGTAATTTGATGTTAATTTTTCATGATCATTAAAACATTGCTGTGACTCGTCTGGGGGGAAATGGTGGGCATATCATTTTATGCAATAAGAATTTATTCATTTAACATTGACAGAGTGTGACTCTTCTACGTAAGTGAATGTCCCAAAAACCTAAAGTGTATTTCCACTCATTATATAAATGCAAGTCTTCTTAAAGACAATGCTGACCACACTTTAGGCTTTTCCTAATGACTCACAGTCATTGGAGTAAAATTCAATGTCGTACTGAACTAATGACAATGACGTTAACTGTCCTGGGCTGTTGAGAGGATTAAATGGGACCCTGCCGGAGAAGGGCGTTGTCTGGAGCTGGGACCTTCCCGCTTTGGTGTCATTTGTAGTCTGCTTGTTTCTTCTTCGCGCTGCTTGTGCTTAGATCTGAAATCAAAGAATCTAGAATTAAATTCAAAATCTGACACTATTGTCACCTTCAATATGACTTAATACCTCTGGGCCTCAGTTTCCTCATTTGTGCACAAGGTTTTCAGCTTTTCTTTGTCAAATTTAATACAGTTGGTGCTTTCATACATCACACATTGACACACCTACTGTTTCATGCACCACCTGGCGATGATCACCTTAGCCTGCAACGTAGGGTCTCCACCTCACAGCCTCGGGGACAGGGTGAGGAGAGACTGTCCAGTGCTCTTGCAGTGTGTGCATAGAAATGGGGCCCTGCAGGCCCTCCTCCCCACTGTGGGCAGCAGTGTCCTTGCCTGGCTATCCTCCTGTCTTTTGGGCTCCCATTCTCCATACCAGCTCTGGGCACCCCATGAGGGGGTGGGTCATGGTGCCCGGGGCAGAGGTGGGGATTGGCGCAATCCTGCGCAGCCCAGCGGCCACTGCAGCATAACAAAAAGGCAAGTTCCATCCATCTCTGCTTGAGGAATCTAGGAGAGGAGGCTTAAAAATTGAGATTTTCCTAAAGTCCCGGGCCAGGGAAAGGGGAACGCAGGTGATCACGGCTCACTGCCTCACACACTACTCTGGGGATTGCTCAAGGCCAGGGAAGGGTCTTTGCATTTTTCATCCAGGCTCCTTCCGTTCCTGGAACTTAGTAGATGCTTTTTTCTGTTCCTAGGGCTGCCATTACAGCTTACCACCAGCTGGGTGGCTTAACAACAGAAATTTACTTCTCTCACAGTTCTGAGGCCAGAAGTCCAGAATCAAGGTGTCGTCAGAACCACACTCCAGAGGCTCTAGGGGAGAATCCTTCTGATGCCTCTTGGTGTTTCTAGATTTTGTGGTAGTGAAACTCCAGCATCTGCCTCCATCTCCCTACAACGTTCTCCTCTTGGTGTGCACTTGTGTGTGTCTCTCTGTCTCTTTTTATAAGGACACCAGTGATTGGATGAAGGGCCCATCCCAACCAGGGTGACCTCATCTTAACTCACATTTCAATTGCGTTTGTTTCCAAGTAGGGTCACATTTGCAGATTCCAGGTGGACATGAAGTGTGGGGTTGCACTATTCAACCCGGTGCAATGTTCAGTAAATATAAGAAATATTGATGCCATTATTTCAGCTATTCTGCATCCTGCTACAAATTCTCGGCTTCTTATTTATGAACTTAAGGGTTTGTTTTAAGGTTTGGAGTAACTGATTTTCATTCATGAACTTTGTGATGTGTTTGAAGTGGGAGTAGTGATTGAATATCTTTAAAACTCTTGACTGTGCTTCACAAAAAGTGCCAGAAATATGACAAAGGAAGCCTTACTGGCTCACTAACATGACCATTTTTTAGTCCCTTTGTTAAAGTACTAATGTTCCTAGCACAGCATTTCTGACAAGTACCCTACAGGATATTTCCCAAGGTTATTTTGTTGTGTTCACTCTAAAAGGACTGTATTTCCAAAATTGTCCCTCATTCCCAAAACTATTTTAGCATTAGCATTTTGCCTATATTTAAGAAATTCTGTATAGATAAAAAATTAGTCCTTGTGTTCATGTTACTAATGACAGGTGCCCACTAGAACTTGCTTTTCTATTCGATTATGTCTATACAAATAGGGAGAGTTTCTTCACCCCATTATCCCTGCAAGAACTCTTGTCACAGGTTGGGCTCATATGCAGACATTGAGACAGAGTCAGGGTGCAAGGTGTTTCAGAGGACAGGTTAGAGGTCCAGCGGCCACACTTTGTCAAAATCTCTGAGGACCTGAAGTGACAGAAGAAAATGGTCATTTCTGGAATTAGCATATTTTCTCTATGAACAAGAGAAACCTGTTCTCTATGAACAGTGCAATAACCAGATATTGGGTCAGTCTCCAGGGAGAATCCAATGGAAAGGCACATTCACTGCTAACCACACACCTCCTGGGTATTCTTACTCCCCACTGTGCTGTAAGTGTGCTTGCTGCAGGCCTCAGAGTACAATGCAGACGCCGGTGTGGTGGTAGCACTTATTCAGAATTTATTAGGTGCCCAACACTCTGTGGGGCACTTCATACACATTGCTTTACTTACTTTGGTTGTCATAACTATGAAGTCAACGCCATTATTATTCCCCCATCTATGGGTAAGCAAATTTAAAAAGGAGTGACTTGCTGGCCGGATGTGGTGCCTCACACCTGTAATCCCAGCACTTTGGGAGGCTGAGGTGGGAGGATCATTTGAGGCCAAGAGTTTGAAACTAGCCTGGGCAACCTAGTAAGACCCCATCTCCACAAAAAATTAAAAAATTAGCTGAGTGCAGTAGCCCACACCTGTAATCCCCGCTACTTGGGAGGTTGAGGCAAGAGGAGCAATTGAGCCCAGGAGCTCAAGACTGCAGTGAGCTGTGATTGCACAGAGCAAGACCTTGTCTCTAATCAATTAATTAATTAATTAATCATAAAAAGGAGTGACTTGCCTAAAATCAATTACTAGTGACAGAGCTAGGACCCAGGTCAACCCATCTCTAAAGCCTGACAATCTTACACGCCTAGGGTCAGAGAAAGTTACAACAATGTGTGACGGGAGATCCTTTTCACTTTGTTTTTTCTCTTCCCAAGGTGCTTTTGCTCTCTCATGACTGAAATATTAAGGCTATCTTGACTGCCTTGCAAATGATCAACTGGACAGAACTGTGGCTGCCAGATGGCCCCAAAGTCCCTCTGACTCCACAATGCTACAATATCAACTGCGCCAAATAACAACCAGAGGCCCTTCCACCTTTTGCTTCCAAAGGAAAAATAGTTCTTTGCCTTGTGTTCAGAAATCATTGACTCCTCATAGCATGCACTATTTTTTCCCAAATAATTTTTACTTTTTTGTATATGTGCAGAAAAATTATGTATAAATAAAAACAAGAGTTTGGGCCCCAATGACCACATTCTATATTTGTATCATATTTACAGTTTACATATGATTTCAATGCATTCTAGTAAGTTCATAAGCATCCTATTATTTGAACTCCAAGTGACATAAATGAAAACTTGCAATATAACAGAAAATTTTGGGAAGTGAAAAATTCAATCACACTATCCCCCCTATATGAAACTCTACTATTTTAGAAACTGTGGGGAAAACTGGTGATATAAAGAGTGTAACTCCTTCCCTCAAATAGTTTATGACCTCACTGATGAGATAATACACACAGAAGCAAGCAAAAAAGCAATAACTAACAAATGCTAAGTGAGCACTACGGTAGGACCTGTGGGCATGAGTGGAAACAATGTAATCAGGAGATGTTCCTGGGAAGGCACGTGTGGAGGGAAGAAAGCCAACAGGACAAACTGCTCTGGAGTTCATGGGGTCGGAACCCCCTGGAGGATTTGGGAGCAGTGCACAGTGTGCCCCAGAGGATCCCAAACAAAGCAAGTTTCTGGAGCATTCACCCACCAGCTCATGCACCAGCAGTCGAGGTTGCTCCTGGGACCTCAGGCTGCCCCCTACCCCGTCAGGTGGGTTCCAGGAGCCTGACTGCGGCTTTGGGAAGTGCCACGGGGATTGCAGCCAGAAGCCTCCAGGCCGGCATGCAGGGAAGGTGCGCTCCATGGGGACACCGGTGGGGCACCCCCAGCCTCCGCCAGCAGGGTCCTGGTGAAGAGAAAATCAAGCACTTGGGCCTTTGGGGAAGGCTTCATGGGGCAGGAAGTCTTGAAAAACAGATTCCAGGCAAAAGGAGGGAAAGAGCGGCAACGGGATTAATGGCCTGGCGGGAGCAAAGACGATGGCTTGCGGTGCAGTCTGGCTGGAAAAGAGGGAATCCAGGCTAGACTGGGAGGGCCATGGTTTTACACTTTTACTTAAGTGAATTGAGGCGGAAAGCACACTACCAGCCCTGCATCTGAACATGGGCAAAGACGCTGCTGCATCTTATCTGGGAACAAGGTTGCTTCTTCCATCCAGGGACCATTTCAAAGCTGTGAGTTGCTTTCGAAATTCTCTAGACCAAGAGGCAGATAATGGTCCTTCTGCCACTCTGTGGAGACAACTCACTTCCTTTTAGAGGCATCAGGCCATGTGTTGGGAAGTGCTTACAGAGGGAATTTTTTAAAATTCAGGTGTGCCTTTTAGCATAATAGACTTATGCCTGAGAATTCAGAAATAACAGGGATTTTATAGCTTCATTTTTGGTGCACTGACAGTGGGCCACCTTACTCCCCCCACATGCAGCTCTAAGGGATGGTGAGAGACTGAGGCCCAGGTTGGCAGCCCACAGGCCCCAGACAGCATTTCTCTCTAGTGCCCCACAGAGCCAGGCAGCTGTCTTGACCTCGCCTACCAAATGTGCCCTTAATTTCTCTACATTATGCTCTGTTTTTGCAATATTTACTTTTTTCTCTGCAGCTACTGGGTTACCTGTAGAGAACAGTTATTTCCCAGAATAGTGTAGGGTTTTGTTTGGAATCCATTCAGTGACTACAAGTTTCCCAGTGTCCAAACCAAGAGAAAAGATCCCTGTTTCTTATTGTTGTTCTTTCTGTGTTGCTGGATGGACCTGCTGAGGCCAGTCAGCCCAGTAATTTGATTATATACTTAACAACATGCTTCTCTCGGCTGGCTCTCCCCGGCAGGCTGGAGTCATCCAGTTTCCTCCCGTGCCCCAGGGCTCAGCACTCAGGGGGCAGTTGGCTGAGGTCAGAAGCAGGTTTCAGAGGTTAGGATGAGGGTGAGGGTTAGGTTAGGGGGAGAGGCTAAGATTAGGGTTATGGTGATGGTAAGGGGTTAGGTTTAGGGTAAGGGTGAGGGTCAGGGATAGGGTTATGTTTAGGGTAAAGGAGTAGGTGAGTGTGAGATTTACATACAATGTGCAGGTACAATTAGGGTTAGGGTTAGAGTCAAGGTTAGGGTTAGTAGTTGGCATTAGGTTTGGGGTTATGAGTCATGGTGAGAGTGAATGTAGGGTTAGGGCTATGATTTTACCATTTGCTGTGTCTTTAGCACAGATTTCTAGGCCATGTTTGTTTGTCCTTGGAAAAGGGGAGTAGTTTTTAGGATTAGGGGAGAGATAAGTAATGTAGTCTCTGGATAAGTTCTTCCTGGATGCAGATCATGTGTCAAGGATTTTAGAGAAATGATGTATTCAGCTAGAATTCCCTGTAGAAACCATTAAATGAGTAAGAGGAACTGAAAGGCAAGGAGGAAGCAGAGTGAGATTTCAGGAGAAGCCCCCGAGGTGGGTTCATAGTGAGTCAGAGCTTGGGAGGGGGATATTGGGTAGGTCAGAATTTGTTCTGGCTCTGGACCTAGGAACTGGGTATTTAACCATCACGTTGACAGCGCTTGTTTTAGGGTGGGGTGAGGTGTTAATCCCAGGCACTTTCTCTCCTTTGGGTGAGTTGACCCCACACCTAGGGGCAACATCCCAAAAGTCCAGCAACAGAGCTGGGACAAGCAGACCCGTGGGCTCTGGGAGTGGCGCCACGAGAGTCTGCTGGAAAGGGGGCTGAACATCCACCTTGAACATGCCTTGGCCCTTGTCTCGCAGGAAGCTCACAGGGGACCTGTGATGGGGGTTCTGCTCCTCCTTGGGTGCAGGACCGGCAGCCTGGCCCACCTGTGGGGAAGAGGGCCCGAGACTAAAACCAGCCTTGGCAGTGTGGGACAGTTGGGGTCACAAGGCAGAGATGAGGAGGAGCAGCGTCTCAGGATGTTTGTGTTGCTGTAACAGAATCTCTGAGTCTGGGTCATTTATAAACTAATTCACTCACGGATCTGCAGGCTGCGAGTCCTAGAAGCGTGACATCAGCATCTGCTCAGCTCCCAGGGAGGCCACATACTGGGTCCAAACACGGCAGAGAAGGTCCAAGGGGAGTGGGCTCATGCAGAGAGAGGCACAACTTGAGGAATGCCCTGGCGCTGCACGCCCCTCTAATCCAGTGCTACCAGAGTGAGGGAAGGGCACAGGCCGTTCAGGAGGGATTCACCCCATGACCGAACACCCCCACCAGGCCCCACCTCCCCACACCACCACACTGGGGACCAAGCTTCAACATGAGTTTGGGCAGGGATGAACAAACCACATCAAACCATAGCAAGCAGGAAAGCCAAGATCATGTGAAAGTTTGTTTTTGGCTTGCCATTCTCATTTGTGGATGAAGAGAGAAAGCGTTCCAGGCCCCAGCTCTGGGAGGAGAGTGCAGTGGTAGCAGCTCTCCGTTTGCCCCTCAAATTCATTCTCCCCTTTTCCAGCCCTGTTCTGGGTCCCAAGAGGCTGACCTCTGTGGGGAGCACCCCCTTCCCTCGCACCCAGACAGGTTCAGCCTGTGGGAGGTGGGAGGAGGGGGTGTTTGTTTTCTTCACTTCCTTCCTCTCAGCAGTGGATTTGCATAAAGACTGGATTTCTCTCTCAGAGTTATCGACATTTTGACTGGATCATTCTGGGTGGTGGGGGCTGTCTTGCCCATTGCAGAATGTGGAGCAGCATCTTGGCCTCCACCTACGAGATGCCATAGCACTCCCACCCGAATCCCCTGACTGCACCAACATCCACTGGGGGCAAAATGGCCCTGGTGGAGAAACAGCAGCCACAGCCAGAGTCCTGTTGGCGACTCCTGCCAGGTTCCAGCAGCTCGTTCCCCGATGCCGCCCTTTAGCCCTGAGGGCATTAAAGGGTTTCCTTTGTTGCTGGTCTGTGAGTGTCTCACATATTTTTATGATGTCTTTTTCCTTGACCACACCTCTGAAAATAAGCTCCTTATCAAACCCTTGAGTTCACCTTTTTTTTTTTCCATGCGCTCTGGAGTTCTTTTCCTGCCGGTAAATGCCATCTTAGAATATATCTTAGAAGTTAGACAGTTGCCAAAGTTCTCCTCTTAATTCTCCAGATAAGCTGCTAACCTTGCAGAAGATCACTGGCTAAGTGACTTTTCTGCCCTGTTCACAGAGGATCTTCCAAGAGCAGGAGGCCACAGCTACTAAACTAAAGCGACGTGCACCTCTGCGGAGCGGGTAGCACAGGTCTCCGTGCTGCCCACTGCCTGCGCCTGCTCTGCTGGCTCCCTCACCCCCCAGGCTGTCTCCTAGTTCAGCACAGGTTTTCAAGCAAGGGAATATTGCCAATAAATCTTGTTTTAGGAAAGAACTCATGACTAGCTGAGTTTTACAGATAGTGACCAGAATTGAATTTACAAATATTTTGTTCTCATATTTTGATAAAACTCTAAAGCAATAGAATGGCAGTTGACAGTGAAATCACCATGAAATGCTCAGGGGATGGAGCAGAGAGTGGCTCTGGACCTCGACTCTGAGGACTGTCAGCAATGCCCCTTGCTCTTCAACCTCCCCAGCATATCGGGGACTGGAGAGCTGGGAGCCACATACCGACAGGACTGGGGACAGCTGGCCAGCTCAGACTTTTTGGCACCAGGGACCAGTTTCATAGAAGACAATTTTTCCATAGGACGGGTGAGGGGGATGGTTTCAGGATGACTCACGTGCATTACATTTATTGTGCACTTTATTTCTGTTATTATTACATTGTAATATATAACAAAATAATTTTACAACTCATCATAATGCAACCTCTCTGCTAATGATAGTCTGTTTGCAGCTGCTCCCCAGTGCTAGCATGACCGCCTCAGCTCCACCTCAGATCATCAGGCATTAGATTCTCATAAGGAGCCGCAACCTAGATCCCTTGCATGTGCAATTTACAATAGGGTTCACACTCTTATGAGAATCTCATGCTACCCCTGATCCGACAGGAGGTGGAGCTCAGGCAGTGATGTGAGCCTTGGGGAACAGCTGTAAATACAGATGAAGCTTCACTGGCTCACCCGCCACTCACCTCCTGCTGTGCGGCCCAGTTTGTAACGGGACCGGCCCGCAGCCCAGGGGTTGGGGACTGCAGCTTTAAATCATTCATCATGGTCAGTGTTGCATACATTTTATGATTTGGAAATTTGCAATACTCTTTCACAGGCCAGTTGCTGAGCCTTCTACCAGATCTGAGGAAAGAGTGCACAGTTTTGTAAAGTGAAAAAACAGCAAAACCCAATATGGCAAAGCAGAAGCAAAATGAGACAATGGTGCTGCCACTCCTGAGAAAACCCTTTATATTGACAATGAACATTCAAGAAGAAGGTGTATTAGGGTATGCTTTGTCACTCAGCAAAGGATATCTCTTCATTTTAAAAAAAAATCATCTTAGGAATCCTTTAAATAAGAAATTGCCTAATGTATGGATAATATAATTCCATTTATAAAATGTCTATTTATGCACTATTTTTTGAAAGCACACTATTGCTTCATGAGAGATACTTTCGTGTTAAAAGATGCTTTCACTAAGAAACACTAGCTGTGGAGTAACGGTCCTACAGTGGCATTAATTAATAATGCTCAAAGTAAAACTGTCCTGATGTTTATGCGTCATTCCCTCTGACTTTAATAGGACTTACAAGTTATTTTGTGTCATGGAACATTTCAAAGTAGGCATGCAAGAATCAATCTGGAATGTGTTTATTGTTTACTGAAAAGCATGATTTTCTCTGGTTTTGTGTTGACTTACATCTGAATTTAATAAATGTGACTAAACAAATTCTTCCTCCAGGAAAGGTAAAGTGTATCAAAGAGGACATGTAATTGAGTAGTTAGCTTGAATCCCATTTGGTGGGTACAGGTGACATCTGGATACCATAGGACTTCATGCTCACTCAGTGAATCTTGTTGTTGGCTGGTTTACGCTGTGGAATAAAAATTATGGTCTTCACATGACTATGCCTATTGTTGGGGAGATGTGAAGACTTTCCAGAGACATGGATAGTTTCAAGAGATCCATTTTCTAGGCTCTCAACTTCCACATGTGTTCTTTGGTAAAAGGGAACTGCCTTAAGATATCCCTGCGATGGAGGTGCAGGCTCTCCACACCAAGGGCCATTCAAATTATGCATATTGGTCCAGGAAAGTGATTGAGATGGCCCAGTGACAGATCCTCTGCTGATTGGATGGTTTTCAAGCCATTGCTCTCAATAAAATTGAATGTGGATCATTCGGGTATTAGCTCACCTTTAAAATTATTATGTGATTTTTGCCAAAACACTTAAGGAGTTAAGAGAATTTATTGATATTGCTATAATGAAATTTCTTCCATTTGCATTACTTATGTATGTGAATAAGATTTCTCAGTACTTACATTTATGGAAGTGAAAACTGGGAATAGAGTTCGTAGTAGACCCTGTCACATTCCAGCAGTGTGTGATATTCATCAAAATATACGCCGGTTGTGGGAGACGGTCCCATGTATCTCATTGAGAGGCAATTCCATTTAGAAATTTTTTCAGTTTGATAATTGTGAAAATTTGTGTGTTTCTGTTATGATCAGTTGTGTGCTAGTAATAATTATAATGATAACTTAATCCAGAAGAAATTCTTTAATACTTAGAATTTTATGGCACCAGGAAATTTTGGGAAAAATATTAATTTCAATATGTATGCAAATACTCATCAATAAAGGACTCTATAGAACAAAAACATTACATTACAATATAACTCTTTGAAAATATAAATAAGAATCCAAAAAGAATGAGGCTTCATGAAAACTTTACATCTGTTTAAATAGAACTTGTTCGTGTATTTTTAAATGGATGTCAGTAGGCGTCAAATTGCTAGTATATTTAGATTGCATTGGTAACATTTAAAAGAATAGTGTCACAGTTTCATTTTAAAATGTCAACATTTACAATACGCTGGAAATCACATCATTTATGGGCATTTACAATAAAAAATTTTAGCTGTCAATGTAAAAGCATGCAAGAGAGTGCATAGTATTATAATTTTTTTTGTTGGTATAAGCACAAAAAAATATTTAAAGCTCACTACTCTCATGTGTGATTTAAAGTGTTTTGTTATAAACATCCTGGGGTGACATCAGCAAAGCAGGAGTGAAAATTCTCAAAAGTTTTCTTCTTTATAAAAGCAGTGAGAATGCCGGCACAAATTGTCAGAATCAACTTTATCAGAGCTCTAGAAATTAACCAAAGTCTTGCAGCAACCCAGAGAGTTCTAGTGAAGAAAAATGGCTGAATCTTAGTAAGAACATCCAGCTCTGTGGCCTCTTCACTTGCCCCAGTCCCATCTCTACTATGCAGTTCCAACACCAATGGTCTGCATGCACAGCAGGCCCCTGGTAGCTGCTTGAGTGAGTAAATGGAGATGGAGCCCAAGTAAAGCCTCATTTCTAGAGAATTGTCATTACTTGACCTCTCTGGTGGTCCTCTAGGAGACCCTTCTGGCAAAACTGTCCATATCTGACCTAACTAGGAGCTTTCCCAGTGTGAAAATCCTTTTACCCAGGGGCATATCTCTAGAACTGTTACAAGCAATTCTTTACTTTTGCAGCTGTCTGAGGCAGTGCATAATAGCTGGGACAAGCAACAGGGTAACCAAAGAGCTTCAAAGGAAAGCTGGGCAATGAGATGCCCACAGGGCTTTGTAAAGTTCTGACAGTTCTGGGAATCCAGAAGACGATGTACATGACCGGGGCTGTGTCCATGCTCAGAAAAACATGAGTAGAACTTAAGCTGTCACCTTGGGCTGATCTTGAGGCTCTGAGCAGGCAGGAAGTGAGAGCTAAGGCAGAGTTGTTGACTGCCTACTGATTTTGGAAGGTGTGCCCCAGTACTCACATAGAAACCCTCAGCAAATAGTGAAAGACTTATTGGTTCCAAGCACTAAAGGAAGTCTCTATCCATTGATTATCTGACCACTAAGCTAATCAAGTGGACACTCCAGTGGTCACAACAATGAGAATACATACTTTACAGAATTATTTCATTGAAGTCACTAAACAAACAAACAACAAAAACTGCAAAAAAAAAAAAAGCAGCAAGAACAAACAAATCTGATTCCCAGAGTTTTGACATTATATTATTTAAAATGTCATTTTTTAAGAAAAAATTACAAGACATGCAAAGAAACAAGAAAGTACAGTCTGTACACAGAGGGGGAAGAAGCAGTCAATATTACCTGTCCCTGAGGAAGCCAACATGATGGACTTACTAGCTAGAGACTTTAAACCAGTTATTTTAAATATGTTCAAAGAAATAAAAACTATTCCTAAAGCACTAAAAGAAAGTTTGAGAATAATGTCTTACCAAATCAGAGAACAACAGCAGAGATTGAGATTATTAAAAAATGGAAATTCTGGAGCTGGAAAGTACTGTAACTGACATGAGAAGCAGCAAACATCCCACCCAAAGTCCATCCAACTTGCTGCTTTGCCTCAAGCTCCGCCAATTAGAAGTTCATTTATTATAACACATTCACTTACTAAAAACACAGGTATTGTTGAGGAGATTAAGCTACCCGTAAGTGCTGCCAGTCTGCCTGTGGATCCATCCCACATGGCTGACGGCGGGCTGCCCGTAGGACTCAGAGTCCTGGCTGGAGGGTAGGAGGGTCAGGGGCGGGGGCTGCAGCCAGCTCTTGGCATTTACTCAGCGCTAATACGTGAACTGCACGGAGGACTCTGGGTTTGTAAGTTTTAGCCAGAGCTGGCTCTGCCCCCATGCGCCACACCAAGAAAAGGGAATGTGCCTGGATGAAAGTCTGAACACAATAATATACTGAGCTGTAAAGCGGGAAATGGGCATGAGGCGGCACCACTGCACAAGCCACGGACCGGTGGAGAGGTGCAAGCTAGAGAGGTCCTGAGAGCTCACATCCAACTCTGTTAGCTTAAAATCAACACAAGTAGAACAAACATTCATATTAAGTCATCTTTCTCAAACACAAAATAAAACAAACACTTAGAGTTCCCAGCTGGATTTGCTATGCATAGCCAGGAAAAGGTAGGCCTGGGGCTGAGATTCAAGATGTAGCCAAAAGGTGACAAGGAGTCATCTCAGGGGGCTGGCCTTCTTCCCACCCCCAATTCCTTAAAGTTTCTAAGCATTACAAACCAAGGTAGCAAAATAAATTAAGTAAAATGTCCTCATGGAAAAAAGCCAAAGGCCAGCCCTGAGAACAGCCTGTTTATGCACAGTAGGCAAATACCTGTGGTCTAATTTGACTTCACTATTGGAAATCTCTTGCTAAAAGATATTAAAATGGAGAGGTTAAGTCTTTGACCCAATTCTTCAATTTGTTAGCTGTGTGACTAAGGCAGACTACTTAACATTTCTTGGCATCTATTTTCCCAACTGTAAAAGCAGGAATAACAATATCTGCCTCATAGCTTCTAGTGATACTTAACTTATGTAGCATTTAAGAAGCACTTAGGAGCTGGGCACAGCGGCTCACAGCTATAATCCCAACACTTTGGGAGGCCAAGATGAGAGGATCACTTGATGCCAGGAGCTCAAGACCAGCCTGGGCAACACAGCCAGACCCCATCTCTACAAAAATTTTAAAAATTAGCCAGGTGTGGTGGTGCACACCTGCATTCCCAGCTACTCATGACGCTGAGGCAGGAGGAGCCCTTGAGCCCAGAAGTTTGAGGCTGCGGTGAGCTATATTCACACCACTGCACTCAGCCTGAGCAAAAGAACAAGACTGTCTCTTAAAAAAAAGAAGTACTTAGTCTAGAGCCTGACATATAATTAGTACTCAAGGATGAGTTACTGTTGTTACTGTATAAAATGACACTTCTATCAGTTCTGCCTGATTGCTTAAAATATGCAACAGTAGAGAATATGGCTTTTAAAATGTCAATAAGCTTAGGAGATGGTAATATATTAAGATTGCTTCAATTAATAATACCTTTGTATTTGTTAATAGCCAGAGATTTGATCTCCAATTATTTAGCAAAAAACCGATCTTTGGAAAAATTAAATGTGACGCCTACACAATGTTATGGGAGGGAAATTTCTTTGAGCAGCAGAAGCTGCCATGGGAGACGTGGCCTGACTGATTCCTCGGACAGTTGGGGGCCTGTGGGAATACCGGGGTGTGGGAATGAGACAGGGGCAAAATTGGAGCACCCAAAGCCAGGAGGAGGGAGCACGGTGCACAAAGGAGTCCCTCTGTAGCCCCGGAAGCACAGTCATTTGGAACAAATCTCAGATAAGATCAAATATGGGTTTAATAAAGTTGAGGATTCACAGATCCCTGAGTCCAGAGGGTGCCTGAAATTACACAAAGCAAGTGGTAAGGGCCACTGTGGCCTGTGACACAACTGTGCCATCTGGGCTTGACCTACTGAACTTGATGGTTCAGCCAGTTCTCAAAATCCACAGACAGACCGAGGCTTCAGCAGTTGACTCACCCTGAACGCCACCGTCACAGACAGTCTTAACCTGACAAGCCAAAGACCTGCTTGAACAAATCACTTTCCTGTGTCCAACATCACGGCTTTGCCTTCATGGGTCTGAGCCTTCGGCTGGAGAGATTGTCCTCACTGGCACCTCTTTCAGCACACACCTATACACAAGTAAATCCTCAGTGCTCTTACTAATTGTCTCTGCATTATCTTTGAGGCCACTCTGAAAACCCTAGGACTCAGCCTGACTCCTCTGTACCAGGTCAGGACTTCCCGCCTCCCCAGCAGTAACCTTGGGCTAACACCATTAGGTTTCAGAAGTTCTCCGCAGTGAAATACCAATTTTTGCACCTGCCATAATGTTAGAGATGTGTCTAACAGAATTTGAAGGTTTCAAATTACCACTATTTAAAAACTTATTAGAACACAAATATTCCTGAGAAGCTGCTACCTTCTTGAGTCACTCAGTGTTGGATGTTGCTTATTCAGCTAAGTCTTGCAGGGATAAGCTGGTGAGCTGGAAAGTGAGACCTTGAGAACAGAGAAGAGAAGAGGTTCGGAGGGCTGAGCAGCGGGGCGTGGAAGCCTGTTTGGGCACAGCCATTTCTCAGTGTCCAGCCCATGGCTCTTGTTTTTCCCTGTTTGAAAGGTCTTTTAAAGCATGGGCACATTGACATTCAAGCCAGAAACCTAACTTGGCTATATCCAGTGCTCCTCTTTGAAATCTGTAGATTTTCTGTATGATTCCTACAAATACTTCAGTCAATAATATTAATATTTAAAATGTCTCAACAGTCATCTTTCAAACAGGTGAAGACATTTGAGTTGTCTGGGCACTTCCCACCTCCTTGCTGTGTAAGCGCAAGTGGGGGAAGGTGAAAGCCAAAACAAGCTACCCCTGAATTCCCAAATGCTCAGTCACACATTTGCGCATCATCAATGTACTCATTTTGTTTATGTGGGTACAGTGTATATACTAAAATCTAAACACCTTTCAGTCCACACGACTGAAAATGTAGCAACTGGGGTTGCAAGGCCAGGTAAAATTGCCCATGTTGTGGCAGATTTTCACTGAGTTTCATTATTTACAATGATTACCATAGACAATTGTGGTGTTGGCTGTGAATGGTAATCTGTGACTATCTGTCATCTTAATGAAGCTCAGAAAAACATATCATGACAAAAATAAAATACAACCAAGAAACACTGAGATGAATTTATCACTACAGCTAAGATATAATTACAAATTGACATATAGATGACTAAAACCAGAGTTCACTATCTATCATCACCTTCCCCAGTAATTTGTCTGGAATTTTTTTCAGTCAAAGCTAATGAACATCTAGCACTATGTGGTCAGGAACTGTGGTAAACTCAGTGGCTGAATGTCAGGGTACCTTATGCATTGGGGCACCAGGGTTCTGTGCCCAGTGTTATCAGTGAGCAGCCGTATGAACATGGCAAGTTCTCATCTGTGAAATGGTTGAACAGGAAAGGTAACTACTAGTCATCAGCTAGTCGTGTTTTCACAACCAAAATAAAACAGGTTAAAGTAATTTCCAAACAATTATATTTAAAACAAAAGATAAAAGTAAAAGCACAGGACTGTGGTTTTCAAACTCTGCCCTGAGAAAGCATCAGGGTTTGAGATGAGACAGCAGGGCTCTAAGGTTCCAGCCCTCTTTTACTTTCTGAAGTCTAGCATATGGGGCTTTTCAGTAATAGTTTGTCTGAAAATGGGGATCCAACTCTAAAAAATTAAACTGAAAACAACTGCTGTACGTATTGCCGGAAGATATGTCTTTTGTATGTTGTTGGGTTTATTGTCTCAACTCTGTGCTTGCTTCTCCCCACCTTAAATAGCACAGGTGCCTCAGAGCAATGAGAAGAATTGAAATCCAGGAAACTGCAGGAAATATCCTTTCTCTGATTTTCCTAAAACTTGGGGAACAATTCCAGAAAGTAAAAGAGCGCACCTTGTTATAAATATGCTGTCAGGGTGGGCACCAGGCTGTGGGAGAAGATCCCAGGACCGGGCCATTGTGAGTCTCTTTCCTCCCCTCCCCTCCCCTCTGCCAAACGGGAACGTGGCAACCCCCAGGAAGGCTGTGGCACTGCAAAACCGTTTCAGCTGTCATGTGCCAGGTGATGACTGGGCGACCAATGTGGCCATTGTCTTGCTTCGTTGTGTTCATTGTAAGCATCATCAAAATGAACAGAACTCTGTCCAGTTCCTGTTTCTCCAGGCCTCCAGGAGACAGATAAGTTAATAAACCAGTGCTTGTTGGCATCACTTAATGCTAAATTTCCTCAAACTGTGTTTGATTAGGATCCTGGACAGGAGCAAGCAATGACTTCAATGCATAAGAAATCATTAACTGAATGACTTCCCAAGTGGAGAAACAAAGATGAGACAGCAATTCCTCGACACCATAGTTGTTGATGCTCTCAGACATCTCTCTCCCTGCCCGCCCAGCAGACTAATGCAGGACAGCTGACCGGCACTGGCTGGCCAGTGCCTCCTGTGCCCACCCTCACACCATGCCTGTGGCATAAGCAAGGATGAGGCACTGGTCCCAGAAAACAGCCTGGTCCCAGAAAGCCATGGCAACTGTCCCATTTCCTTGATACAGAGACATAGATCTCACCTTGAAAAGCAGAGATCAGAGCCCTGTGTGGATAAAGGACAGGACAAGTTTACATTCCCAGAATCCAGTCCATTCTAGAGAAGAAACCAGCCACAGCCCCTTGGAGGATGCTCTTGCCTCCTGCGCAGGGGAGTGAGGAGAGTCCCGGGCCCAGGCCATTGGAGGCCAGTGTCCCAGGCCAGGCCTTTCCTCGACATGACCTTCCAGCTGTCCTGTGTTCCTTCTCTAAAGACCCCATCATCAGCTAAAGCTCATTTATTTGTCTTTGAATAAAAGAATTCAATGCCAGAATGAGACACCTTTCTTAAAACAGTTGCCAATAAAGTAAACATACACCCAGTGAAGCTAGAGACGAAGAGACCAAGGTCCCCAAAATGGGCCCAGCCAAAACATCTTGAAATTCCTAGTAATGCCCACATCCACTCTGCCACATGAAGAGGCACACGGGAGCCTGCATGTCCAAAACTCGTGAATGAGTGGTGGCTATTTTAGCTAAAGTCCATGCTGGTAGCCAGAATTGAGGCCACCTCACATCCAAGTCTGCTCTGTCACCAACTTCCAGGAGGACTTTTGATGAGTCTCTTGACCTCTCAGCTCTAGGCTTTCATTTGCAAAATTAGGAAATTTTATCAGATTAACTTATTCATTCAACAACTATTTACTGAACACCTAGCAACTTCTAGGTAGTTTCTAAGATTGATTCTCTTTCAGAAATGTTGAACCCCCACCCGACTCTCACCATTGCTCCATCCCATCCATGGCACACAGATATTTCCTGGGCTCACATTGGCCCAGGGGTGTCTCCAGAGAATATGCCCAGGTGCCATTTGATATGCCTGAAGGGCTGTGAGTGGCTCTAAATCAAAGCCCAAGGTTTTGGCTAATTTGTCTCCACAGCATAGTAGCAGCAGAGCCCGGAGCAGCTTCACTGAGACAGGCTGCATCAGTGCCCAGTGTGGAACCTTGTTCTGGGACACTCCACTGCCCAGGACACTGTGAGCATGTTCCCAGCCCCCAGTGAATTAATGTGATGCAACAAACATTCATTACAAAACACTGGAAGACGTAAACCTCATAGTGTCACCAAGAATATGAGGAAAACAGTTAAATGACAGAATAGTATATAATTTAAAATATAGACAGTGTACAAGTAAGGCAAGATAAACAGTATGCTCAGAAAAAGTAATGGTAATTCTGAGAAGGAGGCTGGGGAAGTCAGTGTCTCAGTCACTCATGCTGCTATCCCACTATTGCAAAGAACTGTAAGGCAGCTTATAAACAACAAAGGTGTATTTCTTGCAATTCTCGAGTCTGGGAGGTCCAAGACCAGGCTGTGCCAGGTTTGGCCGCCTTGTGTGGGCTCTCTTGCAGGATGCAGGTGACCCTCATCTCACTGCGTCCTCACATGGCAAAGAGCTGGCGAGCTCTGCAGGCTTCCTTTTATGGGATCCCTCTGTGGGGCTCCATCCAATCCCGTCCCAAAGGTCCCGTCACCCTGGGGGAGAGGGTTGCGACAAATGGATCCTGGGGCAGAAACATTCCAGCCATAACATAAAGTCTCATGGAGGAAGGAACCGGGAGCCTCTCACAGGGCAACGTCAGTGTGGACAGTCTTCTGGGGGGTCAAGGAGCAGTTTATGGTGCAGGCAACCACACGGATCCCACAGCTGAGTGAGTGCAGCCCCCAGGAGAGCCCCCGATGACTCCAAAGAGCTTATGGGGCTTGGCTTGGCCCTGGCCCTGCCAGCAGACCCCCAGCGCTAACCTTAACACATGCCTGGTCTGGCCGCTTCTCTGCCTCTCATGGGTGTTGAGTCTTACTCTGTTTTCCTCTGAAAGAGACAATTCTGTGTGGTTTCAATACCGTTAGCTGACACGAATTCTTCCAAATCAGATATGAGTATTTTCAATAATACCAACCTTCTCCAAGGACACTCGGTTTTGACCTTGTGACCTAGAAACCCTAAGACTAACCCTGAAAATGATTTAAACACATTAGTGTTCTAATAGTTTCAAAGCATTAGTTTAGTTTCTTAACAATTCAGGAAAATCACCCTTTAATAGGGATATAGTCTATAAAAATGATCCATAAACATTGAATGAGCAAGATTGTATGGTACAAATTATATTAGAAATGCAGGGGCACTTTTTACTCAAACAGGAAGAACTGGCCGTGTGGTGAGTTTAGGCTCATGTCTACTCACCAGTGCCCTGTGTGGTCACTCTCCAGATGGTACCTGGCGCAATTCTTCACAGCTCTCATGGTTATGGAATTGAAGGGCGCTTGAGATACTATATTAGGTCATTAAATACGAAATGTCTGACTTAAAATCAAAAGTGTAGTTTGTCATCTCTTAAATAAGAAGTACAATTAATCAAAGTATGTGCCTAAACTAGCGACACAGTTTTGCTATCTTAACGGTAGCTGGTTTATGCAGCAGCGGAAAAGCCTGGAGAGCAAGTGGCGGTGAAATCGTGAAAGGCCTTTTCCACAGCTTGTTGACAATTGAATACTTTTCCTTGCAAGAAGTGGCCCAAAGCCTGGAAGAAGTGGTGGTCAGTTGGTGCAAGGTCTGGTGAATACGGTGGATGACAGAGAGTTTCCAAGTCCAGACTCTGTAGTTTGAGCAGCGTTGTTTGTGTGACATGTGGTCGAGCATTGTCTTGCAAGAGGACTGGCCTGTCTCTACTGACCAATATCAGCTGCTTAATCACAAGCATCCTCATCATTTCATCCAGTTGGTTACAGTAGACATCCGCTGTAATCGACTGACCAGGTTTCATGAAGCTGTAGTGGATAATGCCAGTGCTGGACCACCAGACAGACACCATTAGCTTTTTTGGATGAATATTCAGTTTTGGACTGTGTTTCGGCACTTCATCTTTATCCAACCATTGTGCCTAATGCTTGTAATTTTCAAAAAGAATCCATTTTTCATCACATTTAACAATACGGTGTAGAAATGGTTCGCCTTTATGTCATAACAGCAAAGAAAGGCAAACTTTAAGATGATTTCTCTTCTGATGCTCGTTTAATTCATGCGGAACCATCTATCCAGCTTCTTTACCTTGCCCGTTTGTTTCCAATGGTCCAATATTGTTGGAATAGTAACGTCAAACCTTGCTGCTAATTCACGCATAGGCTGAGATGGATTTGCTTCCACTACAGCTTTCAGCACATCATCATCCACCTTGGTCTCAGGTCACCCACGTGGCTCATTTTCAAGATTAAAATCACCAGAACAGGACTTCTCAAACCATCATGTACTGTGCATTCATTAGCCACATCCTTCCCAAACACTTTGTTGATATTTCAAGCTGTCTGCGTGGCATTGATTCCACAACAGAACTCATATTCAAAAATAACATGAATTTTTGACTTATCCATGGTTTCACAGAAATTGCTTAGAAAAAATTTGAAAGATAATCACAAGCCACACCATGTGTTTGCAAGACTGAGGATGAACCTTCACAATAAAAATACAACAACAAGTGTCAAAGTGAAATGTCAGAGAGATCAACTGTCAAACTTAGTAGTTAAGGAAATCAGACATTTCATACTTAATAACCTAACAGAATAAGGTCTGGTTCCAGAATCCCTTCACTCCTAAAACCCATCACATAGTTCATGAAACAACCACATTCTTATTCAGTGTAGATCTGAACTGGCAATATTACATAATACAATGGATATATTATTTTAATTAAGGTTATTAAATTTATTATTCCAACATGAAAGGTCTCCAAACCTCTAAATAATCTAATTCATAAAGATGTTAACTATTTAGAGACAGCATAGGGCATTGACAAAGGGCATGGGCTCCATCATTCTATTTTCACTCATGGCTCTGCTACTTCCAACTGGGCCTCAGTTTTCTCATCAGTAGAATGGGGATGATCATACGAATCTCATGAAACTGTTGGAAGATGAAATGAGAAAATACATTTAAAATACTTAGGAGACAGTGACACAGGCAGCACTCAGTGAGTGGCAACTGTCATTACCTTCTCCCTGGGGACAGCCGGTCTAGGAGCGATGGGGAGGACCCAGACACCAGCTCTGAGGAGTCCTGAGCAGGAGCAGCCAGAGGCTGGGCTGGGGCCGCCCTCACTTGTGTGGGGCCCTAGACAGGTCACTCAGCTCCTCTTGGTCTTGGTCCCCCATGGATCGGGCACAGAGTCAGGCAATCTCTAAGGACACAGCAACACCAGGTTAAGACAATATCTGGGGACAAGACAGGGCAGACAGAGTGGGGATGGCATAAAGAAAGAGGCACACAAAATGGGTATCTGGTGAAAAAAAAGACATGCATCGCCATTGTGAGCCAAATCAACAACACTTTTTTGTTAGTTTTGTTAGTTTATATTTTCATTACCGATTTTTGTGAATAGTTCATGTAATCTGCAAAATAAAAATCAACATTGCTCAGGCATATAAAATTTTTATTATACTATGTTGATGATGGAGCCCATGCCCTTTGTTATCTGTAATCTGAAGTCCCTGAAAACTATGTTGGAATCCCCCTTTTGGGGAAGAAACTGCTCTTTTCCATGATTTCCCACACATCTCAACCCTGACTATTACAGGGGAAACACTTTCTCAGAGGGCCGCTGCCTGCCTTTCCCAGCCTAATATAAACCATCCACCACTAAGTTACTTTGTGGATGCTGCAGTCTTGTCAGAGAGTTTCACTTTTGTACTAAAAAGCTTCAATCTTCAGGGACTTTTTAATCCTGAAAAGATATTCTTAAAAGGTAAACAATATAGAAACCACTTTCCATTCTATTTTCAGGGACTTCAGATTCTGTTTTAAGGATTAGTAACTGCCTTTAGTCAAATTTCATGTTTCAAAGCTATCTATTTGCAGCTTGACCATTTCCATGTGAAAGCTAATCCCCGAACCAAGCTAGAAAGGGCCAGAGTTTGTCCAAAGCAAGAGAAAACCAAGCTGGGTTTCTCCTATGACAGGCCAAGCACTTGCTGGTGCCACGTCCCTGCTGGAACATAATGGAAGCAAGTTTCCTGACAGCCAGAACCCTTGAAGTGGTGGTGGCTTCAAGCCGACAGTAGTGCCCTTTTGTTCTGGCACATAGATCAGCTATAATGCCGTTGATTTGCTTTTACTGTTATAGCACCATAATATGACTCAGTGGCTGAGAGGGCAGAAACTGGGCTGTGGTTTCCAAATCCAGTATTTCTGTTGTCTTAATGTCAGAACAAAGGGCTCAGATGGCATTTGACTACCTGGGAGTGATAAACTAGTACCACCGTTCACGGGACATCTTCACATATGCATGAAGTGGCCAACACGGGCACCAACCAGCCCTGCTGGGGCCTTTATTTTTTACATATTTTAGGTTTCTCGTGCATGTGGGAACCAGTTTATCTAAAAGCCTCCACTAGGACCATGAAAATGAGGAGAATGAGAGAGCCAGGGAAGTCTCTTTGCACAACTGCAGACTCCCAGGGTCAGGGTAACTTGACAATTATCTACTGTGGGACTTTTAAGGACTTAAGACCCTAAAAATTCCCTTAGAGTTTTAAACTAAAAAAAAACCTTTAAAATGTTATTAAAGAGTTTCTAGCTGAAGGTGACAGATTGAAAATGTACATTTAGTCCCTTTCCTCCTGTGTCTTTTAATTCTGGTGCTTTGACCTCTGGAGCCTTGCAGATCCTAGAGGGACTGCCCCCCAGGGTTAGCTGATTCCTGGAGGCACCAAACAACCTGCCAGGATTGTGCTTTCACCTACAAACCCACCAGTCCAAATCCATCACCACCAACCACCTCCTTTACTGGTTCTCACACTCAGGGCCACTAGTCCCCAGCGTAGGGACCAGAGGTTGGGGCCACCCCTGGGTCCCAGAGCTAGAGGAATTGTCCAAACTGGCCAGGCCTAGGCCTGCTCACCTGCCTCGCCCACTCCTTCTTGTGGGAACCACATTCAAGATTCTTGCCCGCTCCCCGCTCCCCTCCCTCTGTCTCCTGAGCAACCTGGAGCTTCCGGGATGGCCCCCCATGGTGTGGCCCTCCTGGGTCTGTCAGTAACAAACTGTCTTTTCCTCATCGGTTGGCCTTACCATATGTGAATCATAATGAAACCTACATTTTAAAACATTTGAAAGTCTATTAAAATGACAGTAAAGTTTTGCTGTGTTGTTTCTATGCACTAATAAACTCACAAAGATTATTGAAGAGGAGTCAATAATAACAAAATTTTGAGAGTTGGAAGCTGATGAGTACGGAGTAACATAGCAGGTGCAAGAAAGCACCAGGTTAGGCACAAGGGCCTTAGAGAGGAAGGCAGGAGAGCCGGGGGGCACTGGATGGTGGAAGCAGAGGTTGAAGTGATGCGGCCAGAAGCCAAAAAGATGCAGGCAGCGTCCGGCTGGAAGAAACAAACAGTGGACTCTCCTGTGGAGCCTCCAAAGACACTAAGCCGTGCCAATCCCTTGATTTTAGCCCAATAAGACCCATTTTCTGACTTCTGACCTCCAGAAGCATAAGATAATAAATTTGCATTGTTTAAGATATTAAATTTGTGCTATTAATAATTTGTTACAACTGCAATAGGAAACTAATAAAAACTCCAAGAAGGTGGCATGATGTAGCTGTGTAAGTCAGGGTGAGAGTGGGGAAGATAGTTGGGAAGCGGCAGCAAGCTCCTTCCCATGCTGCCCACAGCCAGGTGGCTGTGGCACTACAGAGAGCTGTGTTTTGTCATGATTAGGACTTTCTGAGGAAGTTTTATTGCAACGTGGGTTAGCAGACAGACCCTGGAAGTTAAAAGATGACTGAGAAGACAGGGAGAGCTGGTGGGCTGTAAAGCCACAGGCAAGAGACGCTGTTTACACTAGGAAGACCAGACTCCTCTCCTTTCTGGACGAGAGAGTGGCAACTGGATCACAGGTGCGTAAATTCAGGGCTCCTGTCCTGTGGTTTGAACACTCTCCTTTGTATGCCCTGCTGTGTCTGTCTGACTCTGCATCTCGTCGGAGGGGTGGGCAGATTGGGGCAAGAAGAACCAACACAGTCATCACTCTAAGTGATAAAAACTGCCTGATCCAGAAACCTCAGGTTTGCAGGATAACATAAGCACAGCTACTAAGAGCTTATCAGTGACTGCCCTTCGCCCGCTGGAACGGAAAGGCAGAGATTTACTCTCTAAAGAGGCTAAATGGAGGGTGTTTGGACTGCGGAGTCCATACAGAGTTGAAGGTGCAAGTGCCCCTCCAAGAGCAGGGGATTGAGTGAATATTAAGAACCCAAATTTTCTTCCCATACTCAGCCCCAAGAAAACTGGCAGCTAGCCCAGCTCCTCTGATAGGAGGTTGGGGGAAAGTTGTAAATGCCAAGAGAAGAGATTCAAAGAGCCTGACATCAAAGGTTCCCCAAGGGAATGACCCACCCAGCTCTCCCCACAGTGCAGACCGTAGCAGGCCAGGCTCACCACTGCTCGGGATGTCGCCAGGGCTTCATGCCCCACTCCCGTAAGTGAGAGTGCAGCCAAGAGTCACCAGACACCACGGAGGGTATTCAACAGGAGAGACAGAGACACATAGTTAAAAACAGCTTGAAGACAGCAGAGAGCAAGCAAGGAGAGAGAAAATGTCCCAAATTATTAATATTCTCAGATAGAAAAAATTAGATATTTCATTAATGAAACAATAAGAAAATGTGATTTAAAAAGAGAAGGGATAGTATAGAAACAAAAAAAGAGCCTGAATATTTAAAAATATCATAGCATAAATGAAATAGTTAATAGAGGATGTGAAGGACCACAGTGGGAGGAAAGACAGGTAAAGAGCTGAACAGAGGAGAGGAAAGGTCGGAACCCAGGGAGCAGCGGGGCAGAGCCCACGCACGGAGGCAGGGAGTTCTGGAAGAGAGAGCAGAGGCAAGCCCAGGAAGTGAAACCATCAAAGGTGCGGTTCAGGAAAAGTTCTCGGAACTGAGACTGGGCTTCTTGATGGAAAGATCACATCGAGTGCCTGACAAAATGAGAGAGGCTTTGAGAAAGTCTGTCTCAACACTTAGTAGATTATTCATTATTCTTTTCTAAAACTACTTTTACAAACTGTAATGAATTCTTCATATGCCCGTCTGGCTTCCTGTTGAATTATCACACATACCCTGAATGACTTAGAGCTAATGGCAGCAACTGTACTTGACCGTTATCACATGAGACCTGATTTAGAATTAAAATTCCCACTTGGCCACTCATTTGTGTCTGTACTTTTCGGATACACTGAAAAGCCATATGGTTTACAGCATTTAATACCAAAACTATAATTTAAAAACTTGATAATTTTACTAGGTGCTCTTATTTGTGTCTTTGAGAATTAAAGACAAGAAAACATCCATCAGTAAATTTTGGCTTTTAAATATTCCACATTCTAGTTTTTAACTTCCGTAATTAATTTCAGCTTCATTTCTTTCTGTCAGTGATGACCTTGATACTAAGTCTGAAAATCTCTCTAACTACATGTCCCTTCTCCCCTCAAGTCATAAATTTAACATGGACAAATTGCTTAGCACTTGCCCTAATTTAGTATGTCCCAATATCCAAGTTCCTTAGTCTCTGAGAAACTTTGTATGCCATCCACAGGAATTTATTTTATTTATACACAAATGTGGCCCTAATTCCTGGACATTTTCAATACGTTTTTAACAGACATTGTCCCCCTACACCCACCCACCACCATGGAACTAAGCACTGGCTTAAAGAGAAACAAGGAGGGGAAAGAAGGAGGACCCACGGAATTAGAAACAGGCCACAAGACTGACGAATAGTCACTGGGACTCCTAAGAGAAGTTTGCACGGCTTGACTGTCCTCCGTCTCCCAGTTAGCAGAGCTGGGGGACTCTGAGCCCATCGTCTCACCACCAGTAACCAGGAGGAGGTGGAGATGTTCAGGTGAGTGAGAAAATGAAAATAGCAAATTTGAAACAATTCGTCAAAATGAAGACCAGATCAATGTATGTTTACCAAGCCAAACCAAATGTCAGATTAGTGAATTAGTTAGCATTTGGTTTTGAAAAGTCTGTTTCAAGACTTAGCAGACAGTGCCCTCCTTGAGCAGCACAGTGCTTTGCCATCTAAGCACATAAACACCTGCTGCTGAACGCATTTTGGTTGAAATACTGAATACTGGTTTCTCCTGCATGCGCCTGCACTGCATACCCTGGGCTGAGTCTACAGCAGGACACAAGCTGTCGAGCGTTTCCTCTGTACATGGTAAGGTCAGCTGTGTGCTATTGGGTGCAGCAGGAAACACTCTGCAGGGTCCATGCTTGTGCAATCATTGACCCCACCTCTGGGAGTTTTTCCCCTTAGAGTTAATATGCTAAGCTTGCTTATGGTAAGAACACAGTGTGCTGATTTTCTTTTACTTAGCCAAAAAAACTCAATTCTGGCTCAGTTTGCAGATTTTCTTAAGAAATCAAGATTAAATGCATGGCTCGGTTTAAAATCAGATGTGTTCACAAATAAACCCTAAGTTTTCAAATATTGCTAAAAGACTCTCTTTTTCATCTCCATACATATCACATCTGATCAATGCCTATACTGTATGCATAGAATCTGAACCTGATTTTTATATGTGTCTTATGATATCTGTTTCCAGAATTCTAATTCCCCATCTAACAGAAGAGGAAAGTGAGCTACTGAAAGGACAAATGACATATCCAGGTGACAGGGCCAATGTTTGAGCTCCACCTCAACACGTGTCTACTCTAGATACCGTGGGGTCAGGAGAAAGAGAAGCTACAATTGCTGCTCATTGTGCACAAAGGGAGCAGACAACAGACAGGTTCTAGGGTTAGATAACTGCCAAGCCTGGGCTTGCAGATTGAATTTTTGGACCCAATTTGTGACTTGCCTGTGGTTGTATTATACCTGCACACCTCACCATGACCTGATTTTGGACAGAGTATACTTCCTCACCCTTGACCTTTGAGCCTGACCATGTGACTTGTTCTGGCCAAAGGAATGCTAGTGGGCGTAACACAAGCAGGACTTGAAATGTGTGTGTCATCACCATTAGAATAGCATTTCCTGGGTATCTGTAACGAATCCAGCCTGAGCCCCAGAACCAGACAGAGCAGGCCTGAACCAGACCTGAGCCTGGAGCCAAGCCCAGGAGCCCACTCAAGACCAGCCAGGCCACAGCGGCCCCACAAACCCATGAGTGAGAAAACTCTAAATCTGCAGTTGTCAGCCACCAAAATTCTAAGCTTGCTTGTTACTCAGCTAACTGCTGTGTCAGACTATGAAGGGCTGGTGAGGGCCGTATGAGCAGGTAGCCCAGTGAGGGATGGGGTGAGTCAGTGACGTTTGTGGAGAAGGGAAGTTGGAAGCTGGGCCTTTGCTCAGCTCCCTCCAAACCAGTCTAAGGCAGACTCAGGGAATCAATAGCAACGAAACCTCATTGCAGTCAGGTTAAAAGTATGTTAAGTCTGGCTGTGTACAGATTAATTGTGTCAATGCTTGAGGGAAAATTGACAGTAGCTATAAATGTTCACTTAGCAAGTATAATGATACTTATATAGTTAAAATAAAGATGTTTCAAAACTTTCAGAATTTTAAGCATCTCACCAAAAAAGAAAGAAAACAACATGCCTTTAGCTATTTAAATCTTAAGAGAATATTCTCTGTGAGGAAAGGGCAGTTCAAACAAAATGTCCTCAAAGTGCTGGGCATGCAGGCCTGACAACTGTGGACCTGCCTGCCCCCGAGAACCACTGCAGAAAATAGTTTCAAGGTTGAAGATTCGGCTGTGTTTGAAAACAGGAATAAAAATTAAAAAGAAACAAAAGAGAAAATTAAACATGAAGAGATATCCGGCTTTGCAAAGAAAAAAGTAGTGGATTCTGCTCCTCCTGCACCCAGACTCACCTCAGCCACATCCACCAACTCACCGCAGCTGAAGCCGCGTCTCTTCCCTCGTAAGATAATGCTCTCCTCTGGACTGCATCCTCTCTCTTTCACAACTTGCACTTGTCCCTCCATCTATAAACATCGTTAAGGTTATACATCTTCAGAGAAAACACTAAATAAAATAACCCTTACTCACCTCCACATATCATCTGTACACTCCCACCCTGGCACCACAACTCACCCTCACCCTAACACTAACCCTAATCCTAACCCCAACCCTAACCATAACAGTAACCTGAACCCTAATCCTAAACCTAACCTACCCCTAACGCAAACCCAAACCCTAACCCTACCCCACCACTAACCCTACGCCTACCCCTATACCTAACCCTAAGCATAACACTAACGCCTACCCTAACACTAACTGTAACACTAAACCTAACCCTAACCCTCACTCTAACCATAACCCTAACCCTAACCCTGACCCTAACCCTAACCCTAACCCAACCTCAACCCTAAC